>LR990363.1:6481558-7106558 GCA_905147345.3 Mythimna impura
GCGGGAGTCCGATGGATGCGAGACGCACAGGACCGTTAATTGTGGCGACACTTGGGGGAAGCCTATGTCTAGCAGTGGACGTCTTTCGGCTGAAATGATGATCACGATGAAGTGAAATAAACTTTTTTGGTTTTTTTTTTGAGGTGAAAATCAACAAATACTGACTAAAACCCACCTGTATTGCTTCAATTGCCATTTGCATTCTGTCAGTTAATTGTGATGATTTCCGACTTTCACGTGTACAAAGTCGCTAGCAGAAGCTAGTAAATTAACAAATGACTGAACGTCTTCAAACAACAAACAAACAACAACCAAACAAACTACAAACTTAAAACCTGAAGCCCTACCACGAGCTCTCGTGATATATTTGATGACCTATACTGAACTGTTAAAGGGATAGAGCTTTAAAGGATGAATAGCTCCATCCGTCTATCTTGCTCGCACGCCTGTTATTTTGACGACTTTTATTTGTTACCCTATGAAAGACTGTAGCAGTATTTTTCCAAAACCAAAGGATTTCAATCATATGATACATTCACCAGTTGCAGATTCGAAAATATCTTAAGGAATAAAAAAAATATAAGATTATTAAGAGCAGTGGTGGCCAAGTGGTAATGGTCCCGACTTACGAGTTGTAGGTCGCGGCTTCAAACCCAGCCAGGCGCATTACTTTGTGTAATTTATTTCATCACCACTGCTCTCAAAACGGTGAAGGAAAACATCGTGAGGAAACCGGTCCTAGAACCAAAAATTCGAAGACATGTGACATCCACCAACCCCACTGGGCCCGCGTGGTGGATTACGGCCCATACCCTCGCCTAGAGAGGAGGCCTGAGTCCCAGCAGTGGGAACATTATAAGGCCGACTATGCTATACTATGCTATATAAAATATCTTATCTTAATTACAGTTTTGAGCCGTTTGGGGTCGAAATGCCGAGTGCGCGTCTCTTTTTTAAGGAAATTTCACGCCGACTGATCGACACTTTGCGTGACCAGAGGGCTGGCTCATTCTTCGTCCAAAGAATTAGCATTGCCATTCAACGTGGCAATAATGCCAGTCTTCTGAGCACATTTCCGGATAACAGCGAGGTGGAGGAGTACTTCGACGCCTGAGTGTACTTCGTGTTATATTTATGTGCATAGTTAGGTTTTAGTATAGTTTAGTTAATATTTAAGTTTTTTTTATTTAAGAGAGTGTAAAAGAAAAATAAATTAATGATGATCTTAAGGAAACCTGTACTTAGTGGCAACACATAGTAAAACTAAAGCCAAGTACACATTATTGTATTGAGTCGTAACGGGGAACTTTCTGACGCCTGGTCACCCTACCTACGTTACGTGTTCACTTACAAGTAATAACGGAATGCTTTCACTTTATTGCTGTTTACGCGGCAGTCTGTTGGCTGTCCCATAACCTTGTGGGATATACGCAAATTGAAGTTTCTGATGTGCCAACACAAAGAGATGACTTTGTAATGTGTGGAATCTTACGGAGAATATCTATGTCAGGTTCACGTACATGTTTATATATTTTCTTGACTTTTTTGTTTTGTTTTTTTTTTACTGTTTTTTGTTTTATATAGGTACTTTAATGGCAGAGATACTGCCAAATGCTTGCAATGACTAGATAGGTCTACACAAACGTCATACAAAAAAAAAAAGAAATAAAAAAATAAGTGTGGCACTCGGGGACTGCCGCGGTAAAGCTATTGCATAGCATTTTGTATCAACTTATGCAATTACTAGCTGTA
This sequence comes from Mythimna impura, assembly GCA_905147345.3. NCBI lineage: Eukaryota > Metazoa > Arthropoda > Insecta > Lepidoptera > Noctuidae > Mythimna > Mythimna impura. Next base: position 6,483,311 of record LR990363.1, read on the forward strand.
CCCGTGGCTTTGCTCACGTATCACATAAGTATTGTTTTTTATTCTATTTTTATTTTAATAATAGTTAGTGATAGTTTGTTGATTTACAAAAACACAAGATGCGTCCCATACTATACTTTAGCTTAGATCCTTCAAAAACTATTTGGCATAATAAACTCAAAATTTTAAAGTTATGTAGTTTATTTACTGGCAAGAGACGTCAGGTTAATAAGGAAATTTAGGAGACGTCGAATAACAGAAGTGTTATAATTTACTGTAACACTTCTTTGTAAACAATGTTCGTAGTTTTTCCCTCGGTCTCATTCAATATATACAGCGAGTCAGGGCTGGTGACGCGGGAGCAAGCGACGTACAGTTGTCCGTGTGAGAAGCAGCTCGACCTGAGGTCGACACCCGCAGCCTTCAGTGTCTGCCCCTGTGACTTATTTATTGGCGAAGCACACGCTCACAAGAAACTGAACGCGCTTGAATTGAAAAGGGTAATTGGGGGGATTTAGTGGTATACATGGTATAAACACTGTCTCTCCGACTCCATAACCCGTTAGAATTTCTGTCTCAATGATATTTCTCTGTAGCGAGACAACTTTGAGCCGGGTCCCATTGCACAGTTTCGGCGGAGTGAGATTTCGAAGAAGCATAATTGGGACAACGACGTTTAGCTTAATGGTGTGCGCTGGTAGTCCACTTGCACTGAGAGAATTGAGAAATTCTACGGGGTAATGTGTGGCATCATCTTGGTCGACAACAGTGTTTATTGAAGTGTAGATCACTTAATTTCCCTCAATTTCTGCGAGAATGAATTCATTGATCGCTGAAGCTTGGTCGTTTCTGGGTGTTAAAATGGCTCGTTCACACACCCAAGAATTATCTTGGTGCGGTATCCTATTGATGTCCCCGTACACCAGGTGAATCAAATCTTTTAAGATAGACACCACTCTCTCAAGTATCTCAGGTAGAACTACCTGGCCACTGTGAGGAAACGCTACCAGTAGATGGTAGCGTTCCCTCACCCAATTTTAAGAGAACATCAGAAAATTCTTGGGCTTGTACATTCCCGCCAAGCTGTGCTTTAATATTCATCGTTAAGCTCAACCTATGAATATGTGGTCATAAGAAAGAGCATTTCAACCAAGCATTCACCTCATCAGCCCTAGTTCCTCGCGTCACCACAGGCAGCGTTTGTCGGAAATCGCCGCTAAACTGAGCTGTAACGCCACCCATCATTTTATGGTTCCTGCGGATGTCCTGCAAAGTCCTGTTTACCGCCTCTACTGCTTTTCTGTTCGCCATAGTGCATTCATCCTACACGATTAAAAAGCAATCTTTAAGCACGCGCCCTTTGTCACTGTTGCGTGACTCTCCACAAACAGGTGTTTCATTACTCTCTAAATCTATGAGAATCTTAAACATTGTGTACGCTGTTTTGCCACCAGGAAGCAGTGTTGCGGCGATTCCTGACGATGCTACTACAATGACAATCTTGCCTTGCCTCCTGACCTCTGCGAGAATGCCAGCGGTGACATATGTTTTCCCTGTTCCACCAGGAGCATCCAAGAAAAACCTTTTACCTTGGCCGAGTCCAACGCTTTCAAGGATGGTGTCGAAACTTTGCTTTTGCTCTGAGGTAAACTTAGAGACATGGTCATTGACGACGGTACTCATAGTTCTTGGATCATAATTTATTTCAGAGTTGTACTCTCTGTTTCCACGCTCTTGTACATCCAGATGTTATGAAGTCGGTAGCCCATAATCCACCCGAGAACTGCCGCCGATCAAAATGACCATGTCTTGAAGTGAACTAAGGCTACTGTTTAGAACGCGCTCATCAGTTGCCTCTGTATTATCTTCAGTAGTGCGTCTCAGAGCTCTTAGGAAGTCTTCGGACAGAAGATGCCAAGAATGATATTTCTCCCACAACAGAAGCGGAGATCGAACTAACCTGTGCATCTTAGAAACCCTTGAGTTTCGAGACAGATTTGATCTTTTTCTAAAAGGCATAGCTAAAATTCCTTCTTAATCCGATACTAACGATATTCAAATCAATGAAAAGTAATCGAATAAGTACGTAAGAATTGCTAGTAAGTAGAAAAATAATAATTATTCGCAGGAAAATTAAACACATCAACCAACACAGACAACAAAGGTAACCCCCGTTTCTATAGGATGAGAGCGGCACATCGGCACCTATAACATTACTTTTTGGGAACGAAACCATAGCGCGATCTAACTCGACCAACGCCATCTAGTTAGAAAACGGAAACTACATATTATTTATGAATAAAACTAAATTGTCGTTAATTTAACAGACAACTACATTATTTTTACATTAAAAAAATTATGGCAACAGCAGCAAGGGACAAAACTAAGAATTACATACTTAAATCAATTACCTACAACAAATGTGCTTGGTAAGTTAAAACTTAGAACCAACACTTTGTTTTGAAATCATGATAGTGTTGCTTGTTGTACCACCAATCAATCTGTTTAGGACATGTAAAGTTCTCAGATTTCATAACAGTATCGTTCCTATGCACATAAAAAAATGCAAAAACTAAATGAAAAGAATTTTACGATTTTTTAAAACAATATTTTTTTATTTGAACTCGCACCATTTAGAGCGGTAAACGGTCGCCTGACCTTACCGCTAAATTCCCCGTTGACATATTGTTGAATAGCTGTTTTCTTGCAATTTACAATATTACTGCCTCGCTCCTTTATAAAAATAGCGTAATTATTATGTTCCCAGAGTTAAATTTTTATTAACTAAATACCTAACGTCATTTTATGCATTCAATTACGAACAAAAACCTTTTAAAATCAATATTGCTTACCTCCCATAACATACGGCGTGATAATATGTAGCTTAAAGCCTTCCTTGGTTTACAAAGAACATTTTTGCTGAATTTCAATTCAATCTATCCAGTAGTTTTGGCGTGAAGCCGTACCATACACACAGAAAAACAGACAAACAGACAAAAATTCTAAAAAGTCACTTTTTGTCATCAGTTACGTTTTTCTAACAAAAGCCACTTATTTTTTCTCGAAAATTCTCAATGTACAGTTTTTCTTTCGTTTCTGTTTTATTATATGTATAGATTATATGTATAGATAATTATTTATTTATTTTATTTATGCAGTATTTCTTTTTCTTTGATATTAATTCAAGTTACACTTTTTGAGCGTGGTGACCGATAAGAAAACAATTTTTTTTCTTTCTTGTTTACTTCATAAATTGCTACAAGTATGTTCAGTTGTTATCATAGAACATTACTATAATCTATTATAATACAAAAAGACTATTTTGTTTGACCGAGATTTGAACTCGAGGCACGATGATAACATAGGTAGAACGCTGTACCAATGCGCCACACAGGTCGTTAACGACTTTTCTAAAATAGGTGTTGGGTCTCTGTCGGCCTTCAAGCCACACCTCCGTGCCCGTCGGAGTGGGGAGCGTGAGGTTTTTTTCGTTACGCAATTTCTGGATTCGGTCCCCGCGCTCAAGGCCCTCGATAGAAGCTATGCAATAGCTTAAAATAGAAAAAAAAAATTAATAAAAAAGGAGGAAAAAGAAAAATCGACTCAGACACTAATCTGCATAGTTCTCGAATGATTTGTCCATTACATGTTTACTGTATGGTTTTAAAAAAGACTGACCCCTGAGTTGGTTTCGGTGTTGCTTCTCAGGGTAGTTAGCTAGGAAACACCAGCCTCATATAGTTTAAATTGACGTATATAGTTTTATTTATAAAGTGTATGTGCGTGTGGGGTAACCTATTTGCAAAATAAACATAATTAAATGATATAAACTTTATTTGAACTTATAATTTCATGAACTTATAAAAATATCAATATCTATTTAAAAATATCACAGTTCAAAGTAACCCGTTTTAAAAAAAAAATGGCAGTTGCGAGTCGGACTCGCGCACTGAGGGTTCCGTACAAACTTGAAAGGTAAATTGCGGTTTACGACTAACGTATTAAAAAAAAATTACTTACTAGATCTCGTTCAAACCAATTTTCGATGGAAGTTTGCATGGTAATGTACATCATATATTTTTATTAGTTTTATCATTCTCTTATTTTAGAAGTTACAGGGGGGACACATTTTACCACTTTGGAAGTGTCTCTCGTGCAAAATATTTAGTTTAGAAAAAAATTACATTGTAAACCTCAATATAATTTTTGAAGACCTATCCATAGATACCTCACACGTATGGGTATGATGAAAAAAAATTTTGAGTTTCAGTTCTAAGTATGGGGAACTCCCAAAATTTATTGAAAATCTTAATGCGGTTCACAGAATACATCTAAGTTTCAACAGTATAGTTCTTATAGTTTCGGAAAAAAGTGGCTGTGACATACGGACGGACAGACAGATAGACATGACGAATCCATAAGGGTTCCATTTTTTGCTATTTGGCTACGGAACCCTAAAAACGTCCATTTCATAGTTAATGTCCTAACCTAACATTATAAAAGCGAAATTTCGTATGTATGTAAGCGTATGTATGTTTATTACTCCTGCATGCCGACGTGATTGAACAGATTTCGATACAAGGCACACGGGTAAAGTATATCTTGGAAATAGCGCATAGCAGTCACATCTGGGAAGTGTGGATGACGGCTCACCTTTACATCAAATCAAATAATTTAAACAATAATAGTACCTATACCTCGATTGTCGAACAAGTAATTGAACAAATTAAATTGTGCACTGGATCCTACCCTCGAATATGTTCTCTCTCTATAATTCAAAGGTTTGCTGGGAGAAAACTCATTGTTGAATTAAGCTCGCCTTTGTACATGAACTGTCTGTATCTCCATATAATATGTTATGTTTTAATAGCAGCATCGGTAGCACTCATCAAATCCTCCAAAGTGCAGGTGTATTGGGCACTTGGGGCATTCTAGTATGTGGCTCATGTTTTGAATAGGAGCACCGCACTGACACTCACACTCTCGCTTTGGAGGATTTGATGAGTGCTACCGATGCTGCTATTAATGTAGCTACCTATTGGGCCCAAACAGTCTGACGAGTTTACCATCGAATCGATAAGAAAAAGAAGAAGAAGATGTTATGTTTTTGTGTACAATAAAGACTTAAAGAACAAAATGAAAGTAGATGAACAAAGCACGATCCTACCGAACACAGGTTCAAATCAAAGAGTTCTTAAACCATCTAAAATATTACGACAAAAACTGAAGCTCATCGATATTCGTGTCCTACTTCTGCGATCGCAACATTCTGAATACCAAAACGGTTGCTACGACATCGGATTTTAAATTCTTATTAAATTTACACGTTGGTTTGAGAATATTGTTGTACTCTGTGCAACGTTTTGCTTATTTGTGAATGTATTTTTTTCTTTAATTTATATGAATGGACAAAGGTCTATTCATGTAAACTAAAAACAAAAACCGGGCAAGTGCGAGTCGGACTCGCACACTGAGGGTTCCGCACAAACTTACCTATGAAAACAGTTCGATTCCCGAATTGAGTTACGAAGATTTTTCCGAATTGTAAAAAAGTTTTTTTTTTGTGATGTAACTACAAATTAACAGTTTTCCGATTAATTCCTATATCTATACTATAAGACCTTGCTTTATGCCAAATTTCAGGATTCTGGCTCAACGGTAAGAACCCTATGAATTTCGATTCCTTTGATAGTGTTGAAATGTACGTTTTTTGCGACTTAGTCGGCCGTATCTTTTTTTTCCGTTAACTTTTCATTTTTTTCACAGCATCAAGGGACCGCAGACTTGAGTATATGGTTTTAATTTCAACTCGATGCCTCTACGTTTTCTCGAGGTAAAAGGTCTTGACAGACAGACTGACAGACAGACGGACGGACAACAAAGTGATCCTATAAGGGTTCCGTTTTTTCCTTTTGAGGTACGGAACCCTCAAAAGAATCAAAAGCAGCGAGAAAAAGCTAGCATTTAATAAACGTTTATTAGAAAGCAGTCCCAGTACCATAAACTCAAAATATTTATTTTTTTATACACACTTTTGAATTGTATGAAGAACGTGCTAGAAACTCTATGGATCACCGAAGCTCAATAGGCTTTTTTTAGGGTTCCGTACCGTCAGGGTCACGGTTTGTGTGTAAAAAAACTAGCATCTAATACGTATTAGATGCTAGTTTAGGCATAAACCGTATTATTTTCGGGCCTAAACGTTGCCTATAGCAACTTATATATGTGTATAGCTTTCTGTAACTGAAATAGTTTACGGAACAGCCCCCCTAGCCAAGTTACAATCGTTACGTTCGCGCCGAACGCCTCGAGTAGGCCACACCTCCGATTCCTTTGTTCTGACCACGTGACTGAACGTTGAGATGACGTCAGAACAAAGGAATCGGAGGCGTGGCCTACTCGAGGCGTTCGGCGCGAACGATACGATTGTAACTTGGCTAGGGGGGCAGATAAGAAATTTCGGTTTTTACATCCCAAAATATACAAACTTTCATCATACATTATGTTATTTCAGTCGATCAACTGCTAGATAAAACCTCACCCAAGTATCGCCACAACACCGGTCCTATGCGGCTCGCATCCATCGGATTCCCACAACCCCCACCAGGTCATCGATCTACCTTGAGGAAGACTTTCCAATGTTTCTTCTTTCGGTATGTGGTTGCCGGTCCAGAATCTTTCGGGCCCATCGACCATCTGTTCACTGCAACTTAAGTTTGGCGATTCTTCGGGGTATGTCGGTAATCTCGTTTCTCCTGTTAATATCTTCAATACTTTACCTCTCCATATTTCATACAAACGGTGTAAAGATCATTTTAGGGAAATTACTTTTTTGATGGCTTCTTACTCAGTTTTCCACATTTTTCAAATATGTGTATTTGAAATGTACAAAAAGTAAAACTACTATTCAACATCAAACAAAATTATAAAAATCACAATTAAAATAATATTATCTATAATTTGATGTTACAAATTACACAAATGATACCAAATAAATAAAAAGTAAAAAAAGGCAGCAGCTGCTTTGGCAGAATAATATGGTACTATTATATGTGTCTGGAGAACAAACCTACCTATACTTGTGTTTTTCAAATCCATTTGAATTTGCAATAGAATTTGCGAGCAATTTCTTCGCGTCTCCAAGTTGTAAACTACGTATAGCTTCCACAAAACTGTTTTGTCGACGAGATTTTATCGTAAAATTTAAGTTCGATTTCTATTCTATTCGGTTACTCTCGACTTGCATGATCCCACTGCTGGGCAAAGATTTCCCTTCACAAACTTTCAGCTTTTTGATCCTGGGTGCAACTTTTCATATTAGTGAAATCATTTTTATCCCAATAAAATTGAACTGCAACTTAATTACAATTACGTTTTGGACTGAAAATCTACTTACGAAAGATCAGGAGTGGGTTTTTAGTCAGTAAAAGTCTGACCCTATCTTGCGCTCCGCCCAAGAGCGGGGGATGTCATTGGATGATTTTCCCACCGAAATAAAAAAAAACTGCATGTTTGGACTGAAAATCAACTTCGTACTCTCAAGCAAGGTGGAGTTTCTGGATGACAAACCAGCAGCTTCGGAATGATAAATGATATTTATTTTGCAAATAGGTTTAAAAAAAAATCACTTTTACCCGTCAATTTTTTTTGTCAATTAAAAACTAGATTGAGCCAATATTTTCTAGCTTACTACCCTGAGAAAAAACACCGAAATAAACTCGTAGGTCTCTTTTAAAGTCCATACAGCAAACATATAATGGTCAAATCATAAGAAAACCATGCAGATTTGTGTCTCAGTAGGTTTTTTGATGAAAGAACCACAAAAATTTGAGTGAACATGTCCATTCAGAGCAAACGTGTAGCTCAACTTAGGACTACTAAGGAGCTCAACGAACAATTTCTTTCCCAAAAAAAAACATCAATACCCAAGAACAGTCTCAACAATTTCCCCCCAAATAATCAATATACAATTGGGTAAAACATCAATTTCTCATAAAGATGAGGCAAGAAATGATTGCAAATAAATTGGTACACCCAAAGCCGGGCGTCAACAAATCAAATCAATTGATAATTGAACAAAAATCTTTTACAATTTAACTGAAGATGTTCGAATCTTCATCCATTATGAGGATTAAGGATGTCTGTGTGGATTTGGATGTGACTGTATTGATGGGAGGGAGCGGGTTAAAGTATTAGGGGATTTTGAGGGTGTGAATGCGGAATTCTGAATACGGGATGTTGCAAAGAGGATGGTTATGTGGGATATAGGTAATGATTTGGGAAGTGTAAAGCTGTATAATTTAGGAGTCCATTTTTTGGGAGATTTGCTTAATGTTTCAAAAATTTTCGAAAACTTGTACTGTAAATACGGGTATCTGTACATTATGGTCAGCTAAACCATACCCAACTAGTTCTCCGGTTTTAATATCTTTCTTTTGTGTGTTTGACGACTATCTCACCTGATGGTAAGTAATGATTCATCGTCTTTCATCTAACCCATTTAGGTCAGGTACTAGTTTATTGTCAGTCTGCATCTTTCAACAACTAAATCAACCCTTCTTGATTATTTCGGCCTTTTCGTTCAAAGGTGTGTGCATAAGAGTCATTGCTTTTTTGTTTTATTGATTTCATTGCGTTATCTTCAACGTCGTCATGATGAGAATGTTGAGATGGATGCGTGGTGTGACGAGAATGGATAAAGTGAGAAATGAGCATATTAGAGGAAGTTTGAAAGTGGCGCCAGTGACTGAAAAGTTGAAAGGCAATCGTTTGTCTTGGTATGGTCATGTGAAGAGGAGGGATGAAACGCATGTTACTAAAAAAGTAAGTAAGTTCTGAGTATACACTTAGATGGATGGAGAGGGAGGTCAAAGAAAAGATGGATGGATTATGTGAGGAGTGTTATGAAAGAAAGGGGAGCTAGTGATAGTGTGACAGGTGACAGGACAGAATGGATGAAGCAAACGTGTTGTGCCAACCACAAGTAATATGGGATAAGAGCAGAAAGAAGAAGATCTTCAACGTGGTCAGTCACGATGCATTCTGGCTTTACCAGGGTTTTATACTGTATACTTTGGCTCATTATCATTCATCCTTCACATAGTTTATTTAGGCCAGGTACTAGTCGACACAACTGGGGTAATACTCCCCTCATGATCCTTTCAGAGATTTCGTTCAAGAATGTAAACAAATGTGTGTACATGTGTGTGTGTATGTATGTTGTGATCATTGCTTTATTTTGTATGTCAACTTCAACGTGGTCTGTTATGATGCATTCTGACTTTGCCAGAGCTTCTTACTACATGTTTTGGCTCATTATTTCTTATTCATCCGTCACATAGCCTATTTAGGTCAGGTACTAGTCAACACAACTGGGGTCATGCCCCCTCATGATCCTTTCAGAGATTTCGTTCAAGAATGTAAGCATATAGATCATTGCTTTATTTTGTATGTCAACTTCAACGTGGTCTGTTATGATGCATTCTGACTTTGCCAGAGCTTCTTACTACATGTTTTGGCTCATTAGTTCTTATTCATCCGTCACATAGCTCATTTAGGTCATGACCGTCAGTGTTCAACGTTCAACAACACTGGGGTAATGCCGCTTTCAGGATCCTTTCAGATATTTCGTTCAAGTGCGTATGCATATTTATTTATTAATATTTATTTATTATATTCTTTATTGTACACCACATAAACAAAAATAAGGACAAACATAATTAAAAATAAGTGTACAATGGGCGGTCTTATCGCACTGGGCAATTTCTTACAGACAACCTTTGGATGGACTGAAAGAGAGGAGATGGATTTAGGGCTGTCAGTGTATAACATCAGAAAAATACTAATAAGACAGAATAACACAAATACATACATACAATATAAGAAAAAAAAATATAGGTACTTATAAATATTAAATATATAATTGAGCCAGGAGAAGAGTAAATCAAAGTGAAAGGTAATGCTCCTTCACCATTTTTTTAAACGTAGGTAGCGTTTGAGCACGCCTCACTTCTAAGGGTAACGCATTCCACAAACGAGCTGCAGCTGCTGCTGCTGCATATATATTTTTTTTAATATTTAGTCTATTTCTTTGCATTATCTTCAACATGGTCTTTCGCGATGTATTCTGGCTTTAGGGCTTTATTTTTTATTATTATTTCTAACTCTTCCCTCACATAACTTATTTAGGTCAGGTACCTACTAGTTAACTGTCGGCTTGCATCGTTTAACTACTGGGTCAATGCCTCCCTTCCTCACAGTCATTTTGTTCAAGTGTGTGTGCATATGGATCATTACCTTTTTTGTTTGGTCCATTTCTTCGTTATATCTTATGTCGCGACTTATTCCGGCTTTATCAAAGCATTTTTTCCAATAAGTTCCGATGATGTTTCTATCGATTTTGTATGAACAGTTAACATTAAAATTGTGACAATATTTGAGAAGTTTAATGTCTTTACAAAAGAGATTCATCTTTCTTTTAGTCTAACCGTCTAAGCGTTGAAGTTTGTACTTCCAGTCTAAACTGTCTAAACTCTGTTAGCAAAAGTCCATCGTGATCACACTTGACAATCGATACATCAGCTGTTGTTTTCGAAAGGCTTCCTCGTTGAGTGCTACCGTAGGCACTAGTCTCGTCTGTCTTAATCTAAAAGGTGCTCCGTACTGGTGTAACAGGATCATTGTTTTTGGGTTTGGAGCAAACGCGCTCCGAACATATCCACTCAAGTTGGCGTTCCTTGGAAAAATAATTGAATTCATCTTACTCAAAACTCAGACACTATGTAGGTAATCACACTTTCTCACATTGTTTATTAGAGCTTTTCATAAATTCCATCTAGCACTACAACACCACAGTAAGCTCCACAGTCCATCGACATTTTATTTATCGAATATTTCGGAGCATTTGTGTGGAGAATGCAAGAAACACGTCCGTCCGATAATATGTAAATATATACCCACGCATTTTTTTAAGGTGAAAAATCATCCAATGATTTTTCTCGCTTTAGGGCGGAGCGCGAGAAGTCAAACTTTTACTAACTAAAACCACACCTATGTTTCTTCTTTGCCTAGCGTTCCAGGTTTCCCTTTTGGAAGCCAACGTCTCAGTAGGCTTCAGCCCTGCTGGGCTGCTATGGTTTTGCTGGCATTTCTAAGTTAGTTGACTTGTAAGTCAGTCGTTGTGCATTTTATTTTTATTTATTTAATTGTTCTTAATATAGCGCATGTTTTCTAAAGTACTTACATAGGGAGGAAGACGCTGTCGACTGTAACACAGTACATACTAGTACAGTCGTCAACGTTATCTCCTAATATATCGCTTGTTAATTTTTATTTTTTATTAGTAATGTTTAATAAAGGTTAAGAGATATTTGTTAAATTGAAAAGTGTGCAATAAAATTATTATTTATTATTATTATTTCGGTGAGACTCGCATGGGGAACACTACACGCCGGGCGAGTGGTATAAACTTAGAAAATGATGACAACAAGTAACATAATGAACGGCAAGAAGATAATGGTTCAAAGAAATGATGGGCGAAGGGTGATCATTCTTTTCTTCCATTTTCTACATTTATACCACCTTTCTTCCCCGTTCCGCTTACCACTCAATCCACAACCCATTTTCAACGTCGGCATTATGTAGATTAGACGTCTGCTTGTCTTGTCGAATCGAACGAACGAATGAACGATTCCCATCCCAGCTGGTGAACGATTCGTTTTGATACGCCACGAACTATATTTGCGGAGTATATTTGAATGTTATGAGATAACGGCGGGTGTGAGATTTTTTTAGGTTGAAACGGGTGAATTTAGCTTCCATTTTTAGGATGGAAATAGGCACTAGTATTATTTTTTTTAACTGACTTCGAAAAGAAAAAGGTTGTTTGTTCGGCTGTATGTATTTTTTTTATGTGTGATTGATTTTTCGGTCAATACTGTGATCGATTTTGAATATATTTTTTAGATTTATATATTACATTCCCAAATTTTATAAATTCATGCAGTGATGGCCGAGTGGTAACGGTCCCGACTTACGAGTTATAGGTTGCGGGTTCAAACCCAGCCAGGCACATAACTTTGTGTAATTTATTTCATCACCACTGCTCTCAAAACGGTGAAGGAAAACATCTTGAGGAAACCGGCATGTCCTAGAACCAAAAAATTCGAAGACATATGATATTCACCAACCCGCATTGGGCCCGCGTGGTGGATTACGGCCCATTCCCTCTCCTACAGAGGAGGCCTGAGTCCCAGCACTGGGAACATTAAAAGGCTGATTATGCTATTATTATGCTTTACTCCCAAATTGGTCCCATAGAAATATTTTTATGATCTGATGATGAACTTCGAAAATATGGAATGTAACTCGGATCATATCAGAACTGTCGTACCAAGTAAAACTGCTTTTTTTATACGTGTAGTCGATGACTGTCTGAAGAAAGAGAGAGGCAGATATACATCGAACTGATCTGATGATGAAGCCAGAAGGTAGGCACCGGAACTCTGTATAAGTTTAATATATCCTAGCCGTGTTTGGGATAATTAGAATTATCATGAGATGCTCTCTGGCTATGAGGTACCTACCATCGAACTCAACTGATGATGAAGCCAAAAGGTGAAAGGTATTCAAGTTTGACTGAGAGGTATCAGAACTGATCAGCGTAAAATATTTAATTTTACGTGATTGACACTAACTGATGCAAAAATTGATCACTTACTTTAAACGATTGATGTTGAACGTCATTGTTATTCACGTAAATATTGTTAATCGCAATTAACCATTTCGGGCTCCCTTAACTGTTTCTGTCGTTTAGCCTTGTGTGTAATCTCGATCAACATCGAAGGATTCTCACAGAATAAAGCAGAAATTCTCTCAGAATTAGCTCGCAAGACACACTGTGACATCCTATGTGTTCAGGAAACTCATCGGGATACCTCACAGAGCAGGCCTTACATTCCTGGACTGTCACTTGTCGCCAAGATCTGTCACCCGAAGCACGGTAACGCAGTGTTTGCTGCTCCCGGCGTAAGTATCACATCCACAAAGTGCTCTGTCGTTTTGAAAAGATTGACAGAACGATATTTTAAACTCGTTTAGCGTTAAACGTATCTAAAGATTTGTGGTGTAAGCAGGCCTAAACCTAAACGTATAATGTAATACACTCTAACAACTACAAAGTACCAGATAGAACCGGCCAAGTGCGAGACAGACTGGCGCACAAAAGGTTCCACAACCAAGTCGTTGACGGCGCGTACGCCTCACACACGCACGCACGCACGCGGAGAATCAAGCTCAAGGAGATATCAGCAAACCGTAGTGTCTCAGCAGAGTCAAAGCCTACTGGAGCCAAGGGTCTGCTTCTGAAAGGAAGGCTCGGCCCTGGTATGAAAGGCAACGAAGGAACAGGAGTGGGTTTTTAGTCAATAAAAGTCTGTTACATCCTCGCGCTCCGCCAAAGAGTTGGGGATGTCATTGAATGATTTTCCACCCGAAAAAAAAAACCATACGTAGCAAAAAATCACGTTTGTTGTATGGGAGAGAGATATAATTTATTCTAGTATCTGTGTGTTATAACGGCAACAGAAAAACATCATCTGTGAAAATTTCAACTGTCTAGCTATCACAGTTCATGAAATACAGCCTGGTGACAGACGGACGGACAGACAGACAGACAGACAGACAGCGGAGTCTTGAATAGGGTCCCGTTTTACTCTTTTGGTACGGAAACCTAAAAATAACTACTAAAATAACAATTTCATTCTCACAGACACATTTTCAAAAATGATCCCCTCGCAGCAGCCATTTTCAAAGCGCCCATTTTGTAGTCGGTTATAAAACACAATACGTCATACCGGGGCGTCGGACGTCAGATAAGAATGAAACACTATTTTGCTGTGACATTTCAGTGAATAACTTGAGCTAAACTGGCTAGTGAATGTTTGTTTGACGACTATGGCTAGTATAGTTTGGTGTAGGTAAAATTGGAAACGGAGCGGTAGATTTTTGAAGTGGAAACTTCTTTAGCGGCGTTGTACACTTTTTTTGTAATAGGTAAAAAATGTTAAACTCGCGTCAGGGTCACGTGACCTGATCGAAAATTCGTAAGACGGATGTCGTGCAAAATTGTGTGCAAAAAATTTTGTAATGGGTAAAAAATGTTAAACTCGCGTCAGGACACGTGACCTGATCGAAAATTCGTAAGACGGATGTCGTGCAAAATTGTGTGCAAAAAAAAAGCAATTCGTGCAAAATTATTCCATAACCATTCCAAAATATCCAAAACGCACAACGTTAATACTTAAGTTTTCACTTCTACCGGCACTCCCAGAGTGCAACCCGTCATTTTTTTTTATTGTGTATCGCTTTTTTCCTCTGTTTTATTTTGTATTTTATTTAAAAAAGATTGTATGTAGCGGAGATGAGAATGTTGAGATGGATGTGTGACGAGAATGGATAAAGTGAGAAATTAGTATAATATAGAAAGTTTAAAAGTGAGCAGTAACTGAAAAGTTGAAAGGGAATCGTTTGTCTTGGTATGGTCATCTAAAGAGGAGGGATGAAACGCATGTTACTAAAAGAGTTATGAGTATACATGTGGATGGATGGAGAGGGAGAGGGAGACCAAAGAAAAGATGGATGGATTGTGTGAGAAGTGATATGAAAGAAAAAGGAGTTAGTGATAGCGTGACGGGTGACAGGACAGAATGGAAGAAAAAATCGTGTTGCGCCGACACCAAATAAGACGGGACAAGGGCAGGGAAATAAGACGGGAAATAGGGCAGGGAGATGATGATGATTTCGTATTTTATTTTAGTCTATTCAACGGTCCGTGAGTGTGTCAGTGGCATCACAGCGAGTCCTAGTGAAATAGCAGAGCTGTGTTTTTTTATTGTTTTTAGATATCACAGCATAAGACAATCATTTTATTAGTGTAAACAAACGCTGATAAAATTAGAATATATATTTCTGTTTGACAGAGCGGTTGGCGCTGTGGTTGAGTGATTGGCTTCTTTTTTTTCGGGTTGAAAAATTATCTAATGACATCCCCCGCTCTTGGGCGGGGCAAATAATGTCAGACTTTTAATGTCTAAAACCCACTCCTGTTCCTTCTTTGCCATTTTTCCAGGGCCCTGGGGATCTCTTTTGCATCACCCATAGCCCCAGTAGGCCTCGACCCTGCTGGGCCGACTGGAGCGACGACTTGGGCTCGGTCCGGACGGTTACCGTACGATCGGAAGGCGAGCTACCGGCAATCGAGATCGAAATCCCAGCGGCTGGGGCGCGAGGGCCATTGCCTCGCACGTGCACGTGCGGCCTCCTCCTTTGCTAGCATTACTGCTTCGCAGAAGGAGGCGACCGCCTGCCACTCCTCCTCGCTCCGGACCATGGCTTGTACCAAGGCCCGGCGCGAGAGATCACTGCTGCCGATCGCCCCCACGAGGACACGGCGCTGCTCCGCCCAGGCGGGGTACACCTCTACTGTATGCTCCACTGTGTCCTCCGGGCGGTCCACGCAATGGTGACACCCGGGCGTTTCTTCCGCACAAATTCATTGCAGGAACCTCCCGAACTTACCATGTCCGGTGAGGACCTGCGTCATTCGGAAGGTAAAGACGCCGTGTTGTCTTTCTAGCCACTCCTCAAAGAGGGGACTTACCGCCATAATTATGGCGTGCCCAGCACTGGGTCGCGACAGTCGCTGTCGCCATTCCACCATGAGATCCTGCCGGAACTCGGTCCGCCATGCCGCGACTTGGTGCGGCAGCGCAGTTTCGCCCCGGCGTTGCATCTCCATGCGCAGATCGTGCATGCGTGCAAGGACTGTTGCTTCAAAATCCCACGGTGGTAGACCAGCAAGGAGGCTCGCCGCTTCGCGGGAAGCCGTGCGATAGAGCGATTGGCTGCTGTGCTAGGTGTCTTGGTTTCGATTCCCACTCGGAACATATATTTGTATGGGCCGGATAGTATTAATAGATTTAATTTATTGAAATTTTAATCTCTATTCCATGACATTTTATTTACTGACATTTTATTTTTATATGACATTTAAATTTTCATTTTATTTACTGACATTTTATTTTTATATAACACTTAATTTTTTTGTTTCCATGCCATTTAATTTATTCATATTTTATTCTATTGACATTTAAATTTCTGTTCTAAGACATTTACTTAATTAATTTAGTGAGTAATTGAATTTAATAATTATCTAATTTGTTATGGGAAGAATGAAATGAATGAAAAATGTATGAACTAACATAGAATTAAGTAGGTACTAACATAATTATTATGTGGACCAAAAGTTGTCTTAAATAAATAAATATTATTATTATAGTTGCTGAACGCACCCACAATACAGGAGTAATTCCAAGAGTGGGAGAAAGATGTCAAAAAAAAATTACAAAAAAATACACTAAAAAGTGCAAAATGACTTTGATTTCGGAAGTCGGTGTTTCTGTAATAGTTTTGTCTCTTTGTTATCATGTTAATTTTGCCAATAGCAATTAATCGTTTCTTTGAAAATGACAGGAACAATTAAAGGTCCATAATTGTTCTTGTCATTTACAAAAGATTACCAGAACGATGTTTTAAACTCGTTTAACGTTAAACTTATCTAAAGATTTGTGTTATCTATAGGTGGGTCGGACTTGTTTAGCGCTGAATTTATTAAGTAGGTAATGTTGAAATAGGAATATTAATTTATTTTATAAGTTTAATATTAATTTATTTTAATATTAATAATTTTAAATTTATTATGCAAAAAAAATTGATGTCTTTTGGGCTAACGGATTTTTTCTTGCAAATTATGACGTTGTCATCCGCAAAAACTCAACAATTGCTGGTTTTCAGAACCAAAAAATTTGGGTAGTGTGAAAACGAAACCCAGGGCCCTGGGACGAAGGCAACAAAGGAACAGGAGTGGGTTTTTAGTCAGTAAAAGTCTGACACTATCTCTCGCTCCGCCCAAGAGCGAATTTGTCATAAGATGATTTTCCCACCGAAAAAAAAAACTACATATAGCTATTATTATTTGTTTACGGTTCCGTACCTCATAAGCAAAAAACGGAACCCTTATAGGATCACTTTGCTGTCCGTCCATCTGTCTGTCTGTCTATCTGTCTGTCAAGACCCTTTATCTCGAGAACGCGTGGAGGTATTGAGTTGAAATTAAAACCATTTACTAAAGTCTGCAGTCCCTTGAAGCTGTAAAAAAATCAAGCTTCTGAGTTTACGAAAGATAAGATACGGTACGGCCGTTTATGTCGCAAAAAACGTGTATTTCGACACTCTCAGGGGAATCAAAATTAATAGGGTACTTCCCATTGACCTAGAATCCTGAAATTTGGCATAAAGCAAGGTCTCATAGCACAAGTATAGGAAAAAAATCTGAAAACTGTAAATTTGTTGTTACGTCACAAAAACAAAACTATTTTTGCGATTCGGAAAAATCTTCGTTACTCGATTAGGGAATTGAACTGTTTTCAATGGTAAGTTTGTACGGAACCCTTAGTACGCGAGTCCGACTCGTACTTGCCCACTTTTTTTATCGAAATTAACGATATTTCCACAAACTTTGTAACCAACAAAGTTTGTGGAAATATCGTTAATAAAAATCAATAGAAAAATAAATTATCATCAAACTTACTTTGACTTTTTGAAAGAACCCTAAACTTGATTATATTTTTAAGGACGCTAACATTAATGTTTAAGTTTTTACTAACACTATCATATGAATTTAGTGTGGTCTGAAATAAATGTGACTATGTATACATATTACTTCAATATCGATATATCACAATATCTTTGAGATACGAAATCCCTCTTATTATTACAATTCAGAATTCAAAGTAATTCTTAATCTTTGAAAGAACAAACACAAATTCACACAGGCACGCAATGGAATTTAAATTTTTGTCATTAATTATTTGTAATTCATGACAAAGTTTAAATCCTATTGCATCTCATACTTCTTTTAGGGTCTTTTTAATACAAATGGCCACTTAAATAAATAACTTAAAATACACAAAGCTAAAGTCGATTCTGGATTTTTTGGCGATGGAATAAAATTATTTCAGATTAAAAATTAAAGCGGGTATCTCGAGTAACATCGGCCCTTAATAAAATAAAAACTATTTTTAAATTTAAATTTAGAATTCCAATACATACCGATGTCATTCTATTCCAAATACAAAAATACAAAATGGTCGCCCAACAGTCACAGCAAATAGCGGCCAGTCCTTATCTAATATCGGGACATGCAGTTTGACGTATTGAGTTTTATACTCGGCTACTTGAAAACGGTTCGTAGCGAGAAGTTTCCGTGTCTCAGATGAAAAATATAGGAATTTTTTCGCTTAAAAATGGGGTTTAAAAATTGTACATCTAAGCGTTTCATCACGTACAGCAAAATAATACTTACATAATTTGGAAAAAATATTAATATAAATTATTTACAATAACAATGGATAAAATAAGATTGTACAGAATTTGATTTTACTTAATAAAATTTTTGTAATCGTTAATGATATAAGTAATTTGTAAAACACTTTTTACCGATGTTTTTGCATTATACAATCAATAATCAGTTTAACATCAAAGTAATAATATTTTTCGACTGTATGCGTAAGTGGTGACGATTTAATAAGGTAGAATTAATATTAAAGGTGGGACCTTTATTAGACAGACAGGGCCACGCCTGATTTGTACGTAGATTCTCGTCGCATGGCGTGGATCTAATGTAGCTCTACAAGTCTAGTTGCCATATAAAATGTACGAAGACCAACGCGCCCAGATCGGCGTACGTAGCCCACGTGTGCCCAATATAGTTCTACATAAATTGTAAACAACCAAAACCACAAACTAAGAAACCACTTTCCCTCTTTCACTTTCATTCAAAATCATTTCTATCAAATAAGTATATACAAGATTTAAAAAAAACTGTGCAAGTGCGAGTCGGACTCGCGCCCTGAGGGAGCCGTACAAACTTACCTACATATTTAAATACACTTCTGGACACATCTATTGGCCCACCTTAGAGTTTAGGTTTCGATGGCCCCTACCGAAATATGATTGCTAGATTGAACAAAAACTGTTGATGCAGTTTTAAACCTGATACATTTTACCATCTTTTTCGATCGTATTGTTTTAAATTTGAATTCAGAATACCATACGACATGGAGCTACGCCTAACAAGTCGGATATGCGCCTTGTTAAAGGCAATTGATTTTTGAATAAAAAACATGTTTTATCAAATAAAGGTTTAATTTAATAACGCGTGTTGCCTCCATGGGCATCTACCACAGCTCTCATACGATTAGGCATAGAGTTTATCAACCGCTTTATGAAATTTTGAGGGATCATCTCCCATTCCTCTTCTATGGCAGTTTTCAACTCCTGCATCGTCTGGGCAACTGGCTGACGAGCCCTAACACGTCTTTTTAGCTCGTCCCACATGTGCTCAATGGGGTTCATGTCTGGGCTTCTGGCTGGCCAGTCTATAACTGTGATGTTCACATCCCGAAGATATTCCCTGACGATGCCAGCCGCATAGGCTCTTGCATTATCATGCATAAAAAGGAAATTTGGGCCCACATAGTCCGCGTATGGTATCACGTGAGGTTCTAAGCACTCACGAATGTACCTTTCAGCATTTAATGTTGGCAGCCGTGGTCCTGTAACAACCTCAAGTTGAGTTTTGCCGCTCGCGGATATACCGCCCCAGACAGTCCATGAGCCACCGCCATAAGCAACCCTCTCTTCAAAGCAGCATTGTGCGAAACGCTCTCCCTTACGTCGGTAGACCTTCTTCCTTCCATCATTGCCATGTAACACAATTTTAGACTCATCAGAAAAGAGTACACGGCTCCAATCTTGCTGTGTCCAATTTAAATGACTGCGTGCGAAATGAAGGCGCGCTGTTCGGTGGGCTCGCGTTAGTTTGGGCCCATTAGCTGGCTTGTGTGGTACCATATCGCGTTCTTTTAACCTTCTCCGAACAGTTCGAGCGCTCACAGATATTCCGTGGAAGTCGCGAAGTTGGTTTTGTATCTCAATGGAGGTAAGGTGACGATTTCTCAAGCTGGTCGTCACGATGAATCGATCCTGCCTTTCAGTTGTGACCCGCGATCGTGGCCTTCCTTGGCGACGAACAAAGCCGCCACTCTCTAGGTACCTCTGATAAACATTTCGGACAGCAGATCGACTTAAATTAAGTTGAGCACTCACGTTTCTTTGGCTGTGTCCGGCCTGAATAAGTGCCACAGCTTGGGCGGCGACTTCAGGTGAAGTATCCATAGATTATTGAGGTTCTACCTCACCTTAATGTTAAGAATAAGTAATGTTTGTTGCAAAACCAAAGATATCAATCACTTTTTCAAGAATTAAATCCAAGTAAACCAATAAAACCAAGTTTTCTTAGTATTCGATTGTTTGATATCAACAAACAGGCTCCAAATTGTCTTTTGTTTCTTTAAATTGTGTGTTCGAAATTCAAAAAAAGACTATTGAATGAAATTGTGAATGTGCCAGGTTCAAAACTGCATAAAAACTTTTTGCTCGACCTAATATAAAATTTTAGCTAGGACCAAACGAAACTGAAAATACAAGGTGGGCCAATAGATGTGTCCAGAAGTGTAGTTCAATTCCGGAATGGAGTCTCGGAAAATATTTCCGAATAGCAAAAAAAAATCTGTGACGTAACAACAAATTTACAGTTTTCAGATTTATTCCTATACTTGTGCTATAACACCTTACTTTATGCCAAATTTCAGGATTCTGGGTCAACGGGAAGTACCGTATGAATTTTGACTTCCTCTAGCTAGAGTGTCGAAATGTACGTTTTTTGCCACCTAAACCAAAGTATCTTTTTTTTCTCGTTAACTTATAAGTTTGATTTTGAAGTGAAAACTTCTTTAGCGGCGTTGTACACTTTTTTTGTAATGGGTAAAAAATGTTAAACTCGCGTCAGGGTCACGTGACCGTCAGGGTCACGTGACCTGATCGAAAATTCGTAAGACGGATGTCGTGCAAAATTGTGTGCAAAAAAAAAGCAATTCGTGCAAAATTATTCCATAACCATTCCAAAATATCCAAAACGCACAACGTTAATACTTAAGTTTTCACTTCTGCCGGCACTCCCAGAGTGCAACCGATTTTTTTTTTTTTTACAGCTTCAAGAGTCCACAGAATTGAGTATATGGTATTAATTTCAACTCGATACCTCTACGCGTTTCCAAGATAAAGGGTCTTGACAGACAGACAGACAGACAGACAGACGGAGAGACAACAAAGTGATCCTATAAGGGTTCCGTTATTTTCCTTTTGAGGTACGGAACCCGAAAAAGAGTCATCGTGAGGATGAAAATTTTGCTGAAAATTAGTTCGGCATGCGTCGACGCCTGTAATCTCGAAACTGAATAGGGGACAATTTGTGATGTCACATGCAGACATTTTGGTCACACGCAGCTGGATTGGATGGATGCGGTATTTTAAAATGCTAGATTCGTTTTTGTCACGATTTTTTGAAGTGAAGTTTAGTAGCTGTTTTAATTATTCGCAAATTAACGTCTTACTGTCGACGACGGCTGGCGCTGAAAATCAGCGCGATGGCCTTGCACACGAGCCCCAGCATTTTGCTGAGCGCTGGCCGTTTTGCGCGGATGTTATGCATATCTTCCCAATATATTATAGTTGTTGTTATTTTTATTTTTTTATGGTATGCGCCATGTTTGACGCAAATAAACTTTTTTCTTTCTTCTTTTTCTTTCTTAATTGATTCCTAATGTTTTTTTTTTGTACTATATTATTAAGAACAAAACAAATAATTGATTAGGTATGATCTAGTCTTTTTTCTTAGATGGGAAATCATCCAATGACTTCTCCTGCTCTAGGCCGGTGTGGGAGTTCGTGTCAGGTTTTTAAAGACTAAAACCAACCTGTGTTCCTATATTTGCCCTTTGTGGTTTAGAACCAGGGTACCTAACTCTTTCGAAAAATCGCGAAACATAAAATGGCAAGTCGATGCACTGCAACATTTTACAAGAAAACTGGACCGAGCTAGAATCAAGCTTCATTTAATTCTAGTTATTTCTATTTAACTTAGTTAAGATTCTCTGAACTGAATGCAACGTTCACGACTAGAATAAGCAAATAGAATTTGAAATTGTGAGACTAGTTCGTAAATCTTATGTCCAAGAAATACAGGGTTAGTTGTATTTTCTAAGTAAGTTGGAGCTCCTTTTTTTAAGGTAGGAAATCATGAAATAAGTTCTCCCGCTCTGGGTGGAGCGAGAGAGCATATCAGACTTTTACTGAGTAAAACCACACCTATGTTATATCACTTGACTTTTACGTTCCAGGACCATGAACATATTCTTTTCAGATCCAATCCCATGACCCTAGCAGGCATCGGCCCTACAGGGTTTGCTGACATCTCTTTGAGGAGCGCGTGGACTCCGTGGACGTGATGTCACTACACGTTGTCGACGACTCCGGCGCAATCCTTATAGGATAAGTGGACGGCGAGCTATCCTTTGCTCATCGTCCGCAAGCCCGCGGTCGCCGGAGATCACTCTGCGATTCCCGACGCCCGGGGCGTCTCCTGTCGCGGTAGCTTGGGCATCAGGATGTACATAACCCTCACACTTTTGCGGCCGCCTCCTCCTTGCGGTATCCTCTAGTTATTTTTATTATAAAAATAAAACTGCCACATCCATGGACCCCTATACATTGTACATATTGTGTCTGGTTGAATTCCACACATAATTATTTCTGGCCACAACGCGATACGTCCGGGCTGTAGATGACAATTAATGCTGGGAAATAGGTCATGAAGATCCTCTGTGCATCTGACAATGTGTCTATATTTTGTATGGAAATTGTATTTCCATATGTACAATGTTCTTTTGTGTTGCTGAAACAGTTTTGGTTATATTAATTTATCAGAGTGTAGAGGTAGAGCGTTCCTTGACCCATGGGATTGTTCGAAAGAGTTATTGTGGCTCTAGAACGCAAAGGGTAACCAAAAGAATACAGATAACCCATCCAGGGGCGCCGACTCGGTGGGTGCTCGGGGGCTCGAGCATCCATGAGAAATAAACAGTGAGTGCCGAGCACCTCTGAGAATAGACATCAAGAAAAAGATCAGTAATCGCCTTTTAGGTTACGTATAAATTATAATATTTCTTGATGCTAAAAACTAGTTTCATTTTTATATAATAGTTATTTTTATATTTTTATCAAACATAATTAGTAGTTAAGTACGCAGTATGTAAGAAGGACATTTATTTATTTGGTGGTCGATGTGGCGCATATTTCTTCAACATAATGTACCTACTTATAATTTGTTAGTTTTAAATTTGCGCCTTGTTCCGCCAAATAAAATGTTTTTCTTTCTTCTTCTTTCTATGTGGTCGGCACGGTCAGTGTGCATTTCTCTTCTCACAGTTCGCCACTTTTTCGAGTCCATCAAATGAGCATGAGCACCCATGAGGTTTTCTAAAAGCCGGCGCTGCTGAACCCATAACTTGCCCTAGTGTTTACGCGCGCGTTTTGAGCCACGCGCGCCTCAAAGAGATGTCAGCGAAAAAAAAGGGCCTAATAGGGCTGATGCCTCCTAGAGCCACGGGAACGTTTCGAAGAGTTACCGTGGCACTAAAAACAAAGGACAACTGAAAGAACACACGGGTCAGTAAAAGTTTGACACGCCCCATTGCTCCACCAAAAACGGGAGAAGTTATTTGAAGAATAAAGAAAGGAGAAAGAAAATATATATATTTGGCGGAAAAGACGTAAACTTATATAACAGAATACAAACATTTAGAAAAAAAAAATTGGTGATTTCCTACAAAAAAAAAAAACAAAATATAAAATAACTGAGCAAGTGCTAGTCAGACTCGCGCACTGAGGGTTCCGTAAAAACTACAATATCCGAATGGAGTCTCGAAGATTTTTCCGAATTGTAAAAAAGTATTTTTTTCTTAAGTGCTTATAAGTGCTATAAGATCTTGCTTTATGCAAAATTCCAGGATTTTGGGTCAACGGGAAGTACCCTATGAATTTTGATTCCTTTGAGAGTATCAAAATATACGTTTTTTGCGACATAAACGGTCGTATCTTTTTTATTCGTTAACTTAGAAGTTTGATTTTTTCACAGCTTCAAGGGACCGCAGACTTAAGTTTATGGTTTTAATTTCAACTTGATACCTCGACGTGTTCTTGAGATAAAGGGTCTTGACAGACCTACCTAGGTTAGGTTACCAAGAACTTGCAACTACAATGAAATACTTTTTACAAAAAAATACAACCGACTTCAATTTATTACGTGATATATGAAGCGCCAGGCTTGTTGTCAATATTTTAAAAGCACTTACAGGTAAAATATTACCACCAGAATTATTTTAGGCCCGCTAACTTCAGGTTATAGAATGCATGTCACCTCCCGTTCCGGTACTCTATTGAGGTGAACCGTCGACTAGTGTAAGCAAATTCAGCGGGGTTGAAAGTGTGAATTAGGGTTGTGACGGAACCTCGCCTCCGCAACTACGAATATGGTATTCCCGCAACAAATCTTATGCGGAAAATATTGAAGGGAAAAAATTCAGTACTTGCGTGTTTTTTTGCAGAATATCCTCTCGGGCGCCCCGGGGTATTATTATTACGTAATTGCGCGTTTTTATGCAAATCACCAAAAAAATAAAATAAAAATAAAGTTTTTCTGGATTATTCTAGGAAAAACAAAGATATAGAAACCAACATTTTCGGCCAAAAAAAAATCCTACAAACGTATGTACAAAACGACAATTAAGCGTTTTTCAAGGTCATTCAAATTGTACAACCCCCCTAGCCAAGTTACAACCGTTTCGTGTCGAATTCCGTTCTCCAATCGGTAACGCCTCGGTGTCAGCAATTGTAGAAAACGATAAGTTGGTAGCCATGTTGACGCGCCTGCGTCAGCCGCTCGTTCTACAATGTCGTTCTACAATAACAAAGGATGTAGCGTTGAACATTGTAGAAACGATAACAATATATCCATTCTATCATTTTGAACGATGTGAACTTAGCTACGAATTTTCTATTCGTTTGTTCTGACCACGTGACTTAACGTTGAGATGATGTCATTCCCATACATTTGATTAGTTTTCGACTAGCGTTAACGATTGCAGATTATCAACTTGGTTAGGGGTACGTACAATCGGTGCTAGAGGGGATATTTTGTACTAAACAACGAATAACACTAAAGATAAATCTTTTTCTAAAAACCTAATAGAAATTAAAAATAAACAATTATTATTATTATTTTCAATATTTATCCCAGGACCCTGAGGTCCTGGACCTTTGGAAGGCGTACGAGGAGCCGAAGCCAACTCGCAGAGGCCCTTTAGATAATTATAATGGAACATGATACCAACCGACGATTATCCCCGTACGCGCTATGCTAGTGCACCCAAAGACAACCCCCGGTTGTTGAAAAACTATTGCGACATATGGAGAACAAAGATAATAGGGCTATGGTTTTTGGAGTCTTAAGTGGACTGGTAACATGGAACTATGTTAAGACTATGGCCCCTGCCCGAACAACGTTATTAATATCCATCGAAAAAAGGCAGGGGGTGACTTGCACAATTATTATTATTATTATTAAATTGGTGGTTAAATGAAGCAACATTTGTGAGTGAGCGCTCGGTGGGAGCATATCGCTATATATCTTTTCTACGCGCGTAATGACGGTGACGTCACTTTTCAGCTTGTGCCTCCTTTTTCTCTTATTTGACAATTTCCCCTTCCACTGCCGGTATTTGATAGGTTTCTAACTTACCTATTTAATTTTGAATGAATTTGAAAAATTCTTTCTATTTGCAACTTTCGACTAGCCTGTTGGTCTAGATGTAATTTGTCTGTAATATGTACGTATTCAGAAATATATAAGTATGTTTATCAGTTGTTTAGTACTCATATCTCTGCTTAGTTTGGTAATAAACGGCGCGGCGTTGTGTGATAGTTGTGGAATATTATTAAGTATTATTTTGGATACAGTTACTTTTTGATCACTTCCCTATTCAATTGATAATGTTTGTTAACTAGTTTTAAGCTGTTGATCCCCGCATTAACGCCGGCGTTCACGCGCCATTGTCTTACTATTGTGTCTCTAATTACGCACTCAAAAGGTTTAGATCATCTTCATCATTTCACGCGAATAAACAGTTTTTCTTTCTTCTTCTTCTTTCTTTCACATATGAATTGAAAAATTAATTCACTTACTTTCCTTTCTTTTTGGTACTTGTCCGGTTTCGACCCCGACTGTTCTTTTTTACAACCAATAAAAAAAATAGTCAAGTAGTATCTAATTGTAAACGGAGTTCAAATAACTTACTAGACTTAATGATCCCACTTCAGGGCCAAGGACTCCATCTTACATATCCATACAATTGTGTGTTATACTAGTGAGTGTCATTTCTTTGTAAGATCTCATAAAGAAAATTGGCTCTAACTAAACAAAGACATTGTAGTGGGAATATAAATCGAAGTTTCTAGTATGCTTCCGTGTCACTGGTACCGTCCGCGTCGCTAAGTTGAAAGTGAACAACTTTTTAGTGGAACAAGTTTATTTTATGAACCACCAAGAAATCACCTAAAACACAACTTTGTTTTGCAGATTTATTAATTTAAATAAAAATTAATGGTTAACTGTTGCTAAGCTCAAAACTTGCGAGTGACTATACTCCATTCGTGTTAAGATTAGGCATTTAAACAAATCTTTTTTACCGTTCGTTCTATCGGTTTTTGACTTCTATTTCGTAGGCTTAATCAGTCGACTGTGTGCCGTAATTGCGCAAGTGCAACACATGTGCGAGTTCGCGAATTATTTGCGCGCAAATTTCGCTTCAATTGGTGCGTCTGATTAAAACGATGATATCTTCGAAACTACGTTAGTTAGCTGGCTACGAGTTATTTCATTAGAATTGAGCTTAGTTAGTGCATCACTTGTTAATAATAATTCGAAATGAAATTAATTAACCATGACATAATTTGAATAATTTATTATAATTTTTATTGGTATTTTTTATTCTGACTAATTTATTTTATTTGCTTGGCTTTTTGCCTTAGTTTCTTACGCCATTCTTTTGGCAAAACATAGTCCACTTAATTTTTAATTAACTACTTAACCCACCTATGTTTTACAAAATAAATGATTGTTTGATTGACTGATTGACCTTCACGCGGTCAAATCAACTGGAAGAGCTCGTTTTGAAAGAAGGGCACAAGAATTTTATATTATGCATTTCAGTTTGCTTTTTATTTTTTTACAAACTAACCAATTTTTTCTCTTTAAACATTTTTCATTTCATTTTCCACCTCTGCCTCCGTCAAGATATCCTCACACCCCTATTTCAAAGTGTGAACACGTCAAACGCGGGTCGGTGGTGATTAAACTCGCTTTTGTAACGGTCGGTTTCCTACACGTGTCCGCGGTAAACGTCAACTATTTGGAGCCTGTTTTCAATAAAGTGATTTTAACATGGACGCTTGGCTCAGGGATTAAAGGGAACCCTCGGGCTAAATGGAATTTGATTGAATTAAAACTAATATTTTATAGAGTTAAAATTGTTGGGCACGTTATTTTTACTCGTTAGGTTAGTTCTGAATTATCATGATTATCATCATTTCAACCGAAAGACGTCCACTGTTGGACATAGGCCTCCCCTAAGTGTCACCACAACGAACGGTCTTGTGCGTATCGTTTCTTTCTAAAATGAAAATGTTATGTGTAATTTTGCAATTTTCTGATAATTGCAGTAATTTACTACGGGCTTGCGGACGGTGAGTAATACCCATTACTCACCGTCGCTTGCCGTCTGAAAAGGACCAGGCCCCGGTCGGCGGTAAATTATGATCCACGTGTGCCTCCAAGAGATGTCAAGTGTACAACGTGAGCTCAACAGATGGATGTGCTATTAACGCTTGTACAAAAAACTTTACTACAACTCACCATAGTTTGAATGCACGCTTGTGTAACACACTCACACACTGAAGGTCGACATTACTCCAGTGCAACATGAAGAATTAACATAAGTATTTTAGGGTACTCCGACACGGGCAGGTTAGTTTAGAAGGCTAAGGCGGGGGCTCCGCTCCGCTTCGCTTCTACCTTAGCTTTCGTGGTTATTTTTTTTATAACCACCTTAAAGTACGAGCCCCGCGGAGTGGGACTCCGTCGAGCTATCATAGCTTGTAGGGTAATATCAAACTACTGTAATACTGCCCCTCGCGCCCCAGCCGCCGGGATTCCGATCCCGATTTCCGGCCACTGTAGGCGTGGGCTTGCGGACGGCGAGCAATAGGTAGCTCGCCGTCCGACCGTCCGGTAACCGTCCGGACCGAGCCCAAGTCGTCAACGGCACGTAATGTTCCACGCGCGCCTCAAGGAGATAGCGGCAACGGCAGGGCCCCTACGGTTGCCGCCATCTCCATGAGGAGGGTCGAAGCCTACTGGAGCCAAGAGTCTAATTCTGTAAGGAAGACTCGATCTTGGTAAGATAGGTAACGAAGGAATAGGAGTGGGTTTTCTCCCGCACCGCCCAAGAGCGGGGGATGTCATTGGATGAGTATCCCACCGAAAAAAAAAAACTTTAAAACTGCACCAACCTGCTGTCAAATTACAATATTTACAGAATTCTTTGCCAGGGCCGATCCCTGTCAGGGCTGCAGGATCACTCGAAAGAATCACCAGGGCCCTGGAACGCAAAGGGCAACTAAAAGAATATGGATGAGTTTTTCATCCCGGGAGTAGGTATGTTCCTTTGAGACAATTTTTTTTCTCTCACTCGGGTGAAGCCGCTAGCAACAGCCCCCCTAGCCAAGTTACAACCGTTTCGTTTCGATTCTCTTTTCGTTGATCGCCTCGAGTCGGCCATGCCTCCTATTCCTTTGTTCTGACCACGTGACTGAGCGTTAAGATGACGTCAGAATAAAGGAATCGGAGGCGTGGCCTACTCTAGGCGATCGACGAAACGAGAATCGAAACGAAACGGTTGTAACTTGGCTAGGGGGGCAGATAGTTGAATATAAAGATCGTTGGAATACACCAATCTTTATCGTTAATTGAAATCAAAGGAAAACTTTATTAATTGATTCTATTATTTGATTTAAGAGTTCGTAGTTCTTAATCAGCACTCCAATTAACTTTAAGATTAATATCAATCTCTTAATTATTTTCTTAATTGTCACTTCAATTAATTCTGAATCAATCATTATCAATTTCAAGTCTTGATCTCAAAACATCAGACAGCTAAGCAAATGCATTGAACAGGCTTTGATGGCAAAATCTGTCAAGTGTGTGTCGTGCTTCAAAAAGATGGGTTCCTTGATAAAGACCTAAATTAAAGTTGAATTAGTTATCTAAATCAAGAGACGAAGTCGGATTATACTATCTTCAATATAAAGCAAATCTTTCATGGCACTAATTTACATCACTATTTTGGTTTTAAGATCTAGTAAAAAAAGATTGGATCTGTTTAGAGGGAGGCCAAAGAAAAGATGGATAGATTGTGTGAGGACTGATATGAAAGAAATGAGAGTTAGTGATAGCGTGACGGGTGACAGGACAGCCCCCCTAGCCAAGTTACAGCCATTTCGTGTCGAATTCCGTTCTCCAATCAGTAACACCTCGGTGTCACCAATTGTAGAAAACGATAAGTTGGTAGCCATGTTGCGCCGCGCCTGAGTCGGCAGCTCGTTGTACAATTTAGCGTTTGTACAACAAAGGATGTAGCGTTGAACATTGTAGAAACGATTCCTTCTATCATTTTGAATGATGTGAACTTGGCTACGAATTTTCTATTCGTTTGTTCGATTATGTCATTCATCATTGACTTTGCGTTGAGATTATGTCATTCCCATACATTTGATTCGTTTTCGACTAGCGTTAACAATTGCAGATTATCAACTTGGCTAGGGGTGCATAATGGAAAAATAAAATGTGTTGCACTATAACTCGGGACCGAGCCCAAGCCGTCGACGGCGCGTATTGTTCCATGTGCGCCTCAGGGAAATGTCAGCAAACCGTAGGGGCCTAGCAGGGTCGAAGCCTACTGTGGCCACGGGTAGTGTGAAAGTGAAACCCGGGGCCCCGGGATGAAGGCAAAGGAGGAACAGGAGTGGGTTTTTAGTCAGTAAAAATCTGACACTATCTCCCGCTCGGGATATCACAATCGGGATATAACTCGGAACAAGGGCAGAAAATTATTATGTGCTATTCCAGGGCATGTTCTACCAGTGACGGTACACTGGTAGAACATGCCCAGCCCTGTACTAAGTTTCATCGAATGTGTGAGCGTGAACGAGTAACAAACATACACAAAAACAATATGTGATTACATCCAGCCTGGGGCCCAAGTCTGTTTTTTTATAAATTCGTCATTCCAACACGATTCCATTGTCATTTTACTAAAAGTTCGTAGTCTGCTAAATTCATAATGGCCGATCATTGGTCAGTCATTGGTCTCGAAATAGAATTGTGGTAGAATGACAATATCGAGCTTTCTCGTAACAAATTAAAAGCAATGACTGCACAACGACGTTCTAATGGTAGGACACTGATCATAGGAACTGTCAAAATTTTAGCAGATTACTGCATACGTACTTCAGACATTCATTTGTCATTATGAACGAGATTACCATTCTATGCCATTTCTTTCAATGGAGTGTCAATGGTTGACCATTGGAAAGTCATAATGAAGCCATTATATTAGTAGGTTACCAAACTTGTCAAAATCAACAATTATGAAGTCAATGATAGACCATTCTGACACTATTGTAATAGCAGATTTGAAGCCCTGTACTGTCTCACTACGCGGCAATGGCACCTCTCCATTCCTTCCATCCTTTCCTACTCTGGGCAACTTCTTGCTAATTCCTAAGGAAAAAGTCCGATGTCATGTCATAATAGTGACTTAGAATTTCTCATCGAGACCGTAAGTCCAGAGACCGAACCACGACCTCATAACGCGATCCATTTTACGACCCAAACTGGACTGTTAAAGGGATGGAACTGTGTAGGGTGTATAGCTCCGTCCCCGTTTCTCGCTCGCACGCCTGTCATTTTAACAAGTCAAAAAAAAACAGCCCTGCAGTAAGCAGTGGTAGCCGAGTCGTAACGGCCCCGACTTACGAGTTCAAACCCAGCCAGGTGCATTACTTTGTGAAATTTAATTCATCACGACTACTCTCAAAACGGTGAAGGAAAACATCGTAAGGAAACCGGCATGTCCTAGAACCAAAAATTCGAAGACATGTGACATCCACCAACCCGCACTGGGCCCGCGTTGTGGATTACAGCCCATTCTCTCTCCTAGAGAGGAGGCCTGAGTATGCTATGATAAAGCTCTTGATCGGTAGGTACCAAAAATATCTATTTCCTCTATGGAACCCTAAAATTCCTTCCCATTGATGATAGACAGGTTAATTGGAGAGCTCTATTGGTGTCACTAATGATGTCACCCCCCCTTACAACCCTTTGCTATTGCTTCACCTATGCGAGGTGTTTGTACAGGAGATATAATGATACCAGTTTTCTAAAGATGGTAATCTATGGTGGCGATGTTTTTGTAAAGAGAGTGTCGATGAAGAGTCTTGATTGAGGATTGAATCATCAATCGTTGAGATTCATCGTATTTTTATTGTTGAACTTTAAGTTTACCATTTAGCTAGCTTCCTGCCTTCAGGTTGAGAGTTTAACATTTTGAAATATGGAAAATACTTATTACTGATCACGTTCCTTTTCTGACTTTGACGACAAAGGTCATCACGTCCACCCGTACGGGTTCAGTTGAAAACCAGCGTCAGGCAACTACCACGAAGTTGTCTCGCATTTTTGCTGATCTGAACCTATATTGGTGTAGGAGTGAGACACACAATGTTAGTTATTTTTATTTTTTTTATCAGTGTTTATATGTTGTTTCTACATTGCGTGTATCTGTATAAGTGTGCCAAATAAAATATTTATCTTTCTTTCTTCTTTCTTACGGGTTACGGATGCCATAGAAAATGGCGACTTGGCAATATCATCCTATGACTTCCCCCGCTCTTGGGCGGAGCGAGAGATAGTGTCAGACTTTTACTGACTAAAAACCTACTTCTGTTCCTTCGTTGCCTTTCGTACCAGAGCCGAGTCTTCATTTCAGAATCAGACCCTTGGCCACAGTAGGCTTCGACCCAGCTGGGCCCCTACGGTTTGCTGACATCTCCTTGAGGCGCGCGTGGAACAGTACGCGCCGTCGACGACTTGGGCTCGGTCCGGACGGTTACCGGACGGTCAAACGGCGAGCTACCCATTGCTCGCCGTCCGCAAGACCGCGCCTATGGTGGCCGGAAATCGGAATCGGAATCCCGGCGGCGGCTATCCCCTTAGGGTTCTTTTATACATATATATAGATAAACTGATTAGAAAACATTTTTTCTCATAGTGTAAAGGAAGATTCCCAAATTTTCCTTCTCAATTAGAAAAAACAATACAACAAGATATTTGAAAACTTATCCTGTTGAGTCTTTAAGTTTCCTACTGAACGTTCTCGGAATACTTCAAAGCTTCATAGTCACTTTAAAATAGAAATTACTTGTAGGTACAACATTCTCAACACGAAACTTCTAAGAAATACACATCTGGTTGCTAACTACAGCCTCGGTGCTGCTTAGAATGCTATAGATATGCGAAAATATAGTGTAAGCTGTGCATACCTATAATAGGCATGCATACCAGTGTCTAGATTATATAGAATAATCAGCCTTTTAATGTGCCCACTGCTGGGACTCAGGTTTCCTCTCTAGGAGAGGAAATGGGCCGTAATTCTCCACGCGGGCCCAGTGTGGGTTGGTGAATGTCATATGTCTTCGAATTTTTGGTTCTAGGATATGTCGATTTCCTCACGATGTTTTCCTTCACCGTTTTAAGAGCAGTGGTGATGAAATAAATTACACAAAGTAATACAGCTGGCTAGGTTGGAACCCGCGACCTACACCTCGTCGAGAGCAGTGGTGGCCGAGTGGTAACGGCCCCAACTTACGAGTTGTAGGTCACGGGTTCAAACCCAGCTAACTTATGACATGGATTATGGCATACCCATGTCTTTTCTTACTGGGTTTAGCTAAAGTCACCGTCCGCATGGTAGATCTCGCCCAATTTTTTGTTTATCGTTTGTTAGATTCCCTTTAGTCTTGAGTCTCTGGAAAGTTGTGCCACGTCACATTACCAACTCATGTTGACCATGACGTTTTCCATCTTCATTTCCAAGCCAGAGCGGCTTAAATCACATTTTCAATACCGATTTTATTTAAAAAAAGAAGTTTTGTTATTTCAAATAAAACTTGTGTTAAAAAAATGACAGGTGGGCCACTATGGCTCTCATGACCTCAGAGCCAGAATGACCTAACTGCATTTTTACGATACGGACTTTATTTAAAAAAAAAGAGCAGTTTCTTCAAATGGGATCAGTACCTATTGAAAAAATACAAATAGGCCACTCAGGCACTCATGGCCTCAATTATAATACATTTATGTTTGTAAAACAGCACAATTCCATTTGGTCACATTTCAACGCCTTCTTGCTCCACCCTAGAGCGAAAGAAGTTATTGGATGATTCCCATCTTATAAAAAGTAAGAAAATATACAGCATTGTATCGCTTCGCATTTCCCCCTCACGCAGTGCTAAGGATACCTTCCAAAGCCAACGTAACATCTCAAACTTATTAGTATTAAGTTATTGTCAAGTGTTGTAGTTTCGCGGTTAACTTAGGACTTGCCAACTGTTCACCCAGTACGCCTACAGTTACACAAATGAAATATGTCTGTTTCTGTATATTGTTTTGAGTTTTAGTTGGTACCTACGGTGATAATATTTGGGTCAAACATGGGTCACGTAAAAAAGAGCGAGATGAGTAATGGCAAATTCTTTTGAAAGTTTTTGTTCTAGGATAGAGAGAGATAGATAGTTTAGGTGTCTTAGGATTATTATACTAAGGAGAGAGTGAGTAGGCTTTTAATAAACTAGTGGGGTTCACCATCAACGTTTGCATCACTGCTTACCATCAGGTGAGATCACAGTTTTATATATTTAAAAAGACAAAAAGGTTTTCTATATGATAATTCATGTCATCACGCCCCAGCCGCTGGGATGCCGATCCCGATTTCGGGCCACCGTAGGCGCGGGCTTGCGGACGGCGAGCAATGGGTAGCTCGCCATCCGACCGTCCGGTAACCGGTAGGACCGAGCTCAAGTCGTCGACGGCGCGTATTGTTCCATGTCAGCAAACGGTAGGGGCACAGCAGGGTCGAAGCCTACTGGGGCCACGGGTAGTGTGAAAGTGAAAACCGGGGCCCTGAAACGAAGGCAAAGAAGGAACAGGAGTGGGTTTTTAGTCAGTAATATTCTGACACACCCTCCTGCTCCGCCCAAGAGCGTGAGATATCATTGGATGATTTTCCCATCGGAAAAAAAAGTGTCATCATCATCGTGATCATGTCATAAGACATCACTACTAGACCAAGGCCTCCTCTAAACGTCACCACATTAACCAGTCTTGTGCATTTCGCATCCTACAGATGTCTATGACCTTCACCAGGCCGTCGGTCATGCATGTATCATTTCGCATCCTACAGATGTCTATGACCTTCACCAGGCCGTCGATCATGCACGTATTATTTTTCATCTTATGTCATTTTATCATCATCACCTTCCTACTCGTGTCCCACGTTACTTGTGGTCGGCGCAACATGTTTTCATCTTCCATTCTGTCCTGTCGACGGTCACGCTATCACTGACTCCCTTTTTTGTCAAATTACTCCTCACACAATCTATCCATCTTCCCTTTGGCCTGCCTCTCTCTCTCCATCCATCCACATGAATACTCATAACTCTTTTAGTGACATGCTTTTCGTCCCATCCTTAGTTTTCATTTTATATACCTAATTCCAGCTTCAGACATAATATTATTTAATTTTGCATAATATTATTATTTTTTGTATTATCGAAGGAGTATGCATTAGAAACGGCATTAATTAACCTGTATTAGACAAATAAACTTTTAAAGAGTTGTGCAAATGAATACGATTTGTATTGTATTGTATTGTATTGTATTGTATTGTATTGTATTGTATTGTATTGTATTGTATTGTATTGTATTGTATTTTATTGTATTGAAATGTAATGTATTTCAAAGTTAGTTTTGGATAGACAATGTGACAAGAATGCCGAAAATACAATGATTAATTATAAACTGTAACAATATTGTGAACTGCGTTTATCTTCATCAGCACCATATTCGAGGAACTTACTCCCCAAGATTAGTCCAGAACAGAACAGGAGTGGGTTTTTAGTCAGTAAAAGTCTGACACGCCCTCGCGCTCCGCCCAGAGTGGGAGAAGTCATTGGATGATTTCCACACTTAAAAAAAAAATCAGTCCAGCCCGTCACAATACTTAAGGAAAATGGCAATGCGTGTTAATTTCTATGGAATTAATTTAATTGGGTTTCAATTTGAAATAATCTCATTATTCCTATTAGGCACCTAAATTCTATCTTAACCTAAAAACTTTTCAGATCTCTGCTAGTGATGAGACATACTATCTTGTTCCTTCTCTAGAAAACCGAATTTCTGAATCCCGATTCTTCCTACCTTTTTCCCAACTATGTAGGCATCGGTTTCCAGTCTAACTGAATGCAGCTGAGTACCACTATTTTATATGGAGCGACTGCCTATTTGCGGTGTCTTCTCGTCCAATATACCACAGTGTCGCAAGACGAAAGTCTAAGACCAGTGCGTGTTGCCAGAGATGACATATGGCTCCGAAACGTGGTCGCTTACAAAGGCTTCTTAAGAAGACTTAAAGTCACCCAAAGGAAAGGGCTATGCTCGGAGTTTCCTTGCGTGATCGAATCAGAAATGAAGATATCCGCAGGAGAACCAAGGTTGCCGACATAGCACGAAGAATCGCCAAACTTAAGAGGCAATGAACAGGGCACATTGCACGCAGAACAGATGGTCGTTGGGGCCAAAACGTTCTGGAGTGGCGACCGCGTACCGGAAGACGCAGCGTTGGAAGGCCTCCCACAAGGTGGACCGATGACCTGGTCAGGGTTGCTGGAATCCGATGGATGCGAGACGCTCAGGACTGGTCGATGTGGCGACGCTTGGGTAGGTCTATACACGTATCCACCATCATCTTTGGTCGGCTGAAATGATAATGATGACTGCCTACCTGACCTCCACGGTTCATTTACTGGGTAGTACGATATCCCTTGGCGAGATTGATGTCAGATTTTCTGGCTTCTGACTCTCCGTGACGACTGTCAAAGATCTAAAAACTACTGCCGAGATCAAAGATATTACTTAATGTCAGAGGCACGGAGGACTCTCCATAATTATGTTAAGGTTACCCATCCACAAGGTTGGAACCTTGATAACCGTTGCTTAACGTGAAAGCTATAGGCCCCAGCGTGACCATGTTCCCGCTAGCTAGCTCTGAACTCAACATTTTCAATTTGTTTCATTTTTAGTATGGAGTACTGTTAAATGAAATGGAGGAATGGTATCCTCAGAACTGGACATTCCATTTTATTGGACTTGGTGAAATTTTGTTTCCAAAATAGATTTTGAGAATTTCATGTCTTTAACTATAGTGCTTTTTGCACACCATAATCATGGTGGTAAGTCCACTCTTTTGAGTAATTTCTGGAGAGGCGTCACGGCGTCCTCACCTTCTGCATGACGCAGGGCTTCAATTAAGTTCAGGAGGTACCTGTGCCTGATTCAGGCGAAAGAAACGCATGGTTGTGTCCATTGTGCAGACCACCCGAAGAACATGGTGGAGCACACGGTATAGGTCTACCAGTAGGAGACTACCAGCCAAACTAACCGTGGGCTTGCGGATGACGAGCAATGGGTAAATCGCCGTCCTGTCATCCGGTAAACTCGGTCCCTACAGGGCTGAGGCCTCCTGGAGCTATGGGTTTGCTTCCGAAAACCCAGGTTGCTAGACAAAGAAAAAAAGAACAAAGATGTGGTTTTAGTCAGTAAAAGTCTGATATGCCCTCGCGCTACACCCTAGAGTGGGAGAAGTCATTAGATGATTTTTTTTCATGAAATTGCCATACATTGTGACACTAAACATAAGAAAATTTATTTTTATTAAAGTTATTTTTAATAAGGATTTTTTTTTTTATTTGTTGCTGTCTATCCTGGTACTTTCTTCGTAACCTTGAACATCGTCCAGTGTAGCTGTTATCATTTAGCAACAAGCTCCTCTCCGTAAATTTGAATACCGATTCATTTGAAGTTTCGAAATTCATAGAAGAAGTTTGAAGAGTCCATGTTAATAGAGTAAATATTTGCTTGTTGTTTTCTGTACTCTTTTGGAACTTAGTACTGTGCCTTCTTTTGGGGGGAGAGGAGGGTGGTAAGTCATCAAATAACTTCTCCCGCTCTGAGTGGAACGTGGGTAAATGACAAATTTTTACTAACCAAAACCTACCTGTGTTCCTTCCTCAAAGAGACCCAGCAGGAACGATACCTTCTAGGACCATGAGATTGGTTTTGAAATGGATATGCTCCTGGTCCTGGAACGCAAAAGGCAACTGAAGCAACATAGGTGTAGTCATCATCTCCATCATCATCAGTATCATCATTTCAGCCGATAGAAGTCCACTGTTGGACGTAGGCCTCCCCCAAGTGTCGCCACAATGAATGGTCCTGTGCGTCTCGCATCCATCGGATTCCCGCAACCCTTACCAGGTCATCGATCCACATTGCAGTGTACACTTTCCAACGCTACGTCTTCCGGTGCGTGGTCGCCATTCCAGAACCTTTGTTACTACGTTTGTTAACCTAAGTTAGTCAATTGTTTGTGCTATGTCGGTAACCTTAGTTCTCCTGCGGATATCCTCATTTCTGATTCGATCATGCAACGAAAATCCGAGCATAGTCCTTTCCATTGCCCTTTGGGTGACTTTAAGTCTTCTGATGAGGCCCATTGTAACCGACCACGTTTCGGAGCCATATGTCATCACTGGCAAAACGCACTGGTCATAGACTTTCGTCTTGAGACACTGTGGTATATTGGACGAGAAGACACCGCGCAGCTTCCCGAACGCTGCCCAGCGGAGACGAATTCGACGGTTGATCTCTTTCTCGAAGTTAGACCTACCTAACTGGACTGTCTGTCCCAGGTAAACGTAGTCGACCACAACTTCGAGTGTAGCCCATAGCTAGTAATATAGGTGTGGTTTAAACCAGTAAAAGTCTGATACGCCCTTCCACTCCGGCCTAGAGCGAAAGAAGTCATTAGACGATATCCCACCTCAAATAAATAGGCCGTGTTCCTTCAATTGCCCATTGCGTGCTAAGGTGGCTCTTTCCTGTGAATGCTTATTCTGTACATTGCCAATAACACAACATTGATAAAATTAAGCCATTTTCACTATCACAACACGGTCTTGTACGGTAGTAGGTAGCAACTACAAGCTATCGGCTTGTAGCGACATCTATGGCGTCACATAAGAACTAATCTTGCATAGCGCAATCAAAGTTCTCCGCGCAATTAGAACATATAGAACAGCCCGAAATCATCTATCGGGCAGCTGCCCACCAGACATAATACCCGTCTGGCCGGAGGATCCTCCCTTTTCAGCGGAGGTTTGCGGGACTTTACTCTCTGTTCCGCATACCTCTAAAATGGTGACCCTTGACAAAGAACGTCAGCGCAGCCTTCGTGCAGCTACTACTTCGTGACGTCATCATCACTTCCTCAAGCTTTCGAGCAGCGAGCCATACAGCCAGCACCCACGGCTTTAAAGGGTATCCTGACCACCAGCATGCCTACCTGGTAATACCTGGTCATCACCCTCAGCCTTATCAGCGACCTTGGCTAATCACACCGTACCTTCGGCCAGTCACATGAAGAGCTATGAAGAACCTCTCCTGGTCGACGCAAGCAATCAAGCCACTACGTCGCACAGCACCGCTCCGACTCACTGAAGCCAGCAGCACTACTCCGACCCACTGGAGTCTGCAGCATCATCCCGACTCACTGGGGCATCATCCCGACTCACTGGGACAGCACCACCCCGACTCACTGGGGCATCATCCCGACTCACTGGGACATCATCACCCCGACTCACTGGGGCATCATCCCGACTCACTGGACAGTTCCAACTCACCGAGAACTATGCGGCATTCGGTTCCGACCCACTGGGACCAACCTACCACTGGCCTGGCACGCATCAAGAAGCATCAAGAACCATCGATCTCCGATCTCGGGAGGGGAGTGATGTAGCGACATCTATGGCGTCACATAAGAACTAATCCTGCATCGCGCAATCAAAGTTCTCCGCGCAATTAGAACATATAGAACAGCCCGAAATCATCTATCGGGCAGCTGCCCACCAGACATAATACCCGTCTGGCCGGAGGATCCTCCCTTTTCAGCGGAGGTTTGCGGGACTTTACTCTCTGTTCCGCATACCTCTATAGGCTTACCTGAACCAGAACTTGTTTGATAGACACCGCAAATCTTACTCATAGCATTGAATTAATTCAATTCAATTTTTTTCCACAATTTAACAACAACCATCATGTTTAAATAACTATTGCTTACTTATTTTCTAAAAATACACATACCTTAAATAAAAATCGTAGGTTTTTTTTTTATTGGTATAATCTAGTGCTTGACTGCGATCCCACCTGATGGTAAGTTGTAATGCAATCATTGATGGTGAAGTGCACTAATTTATTGAGAGCCTATTCACTCCAGCCTTGAAGACACCTAAATTATAATCGGACGGGAAGACCGCAGCAGGCAAATTGTTCCAGTCCCTCGATGTACGCGGTATAAACGACGAGGCGAAATGGTCCAGACCGAAGAGGTTTCTACA
Source organism: Mythimna impura (assembly GCA_905147345.3). Taxonomy (NCBI): domain Eukaryota; kingdom Metazoa; phylum Arthropoda; class Insecta; order Lepidoptera; family Noctuidae; genus Mythimna; species Mythimna impura. The sequence continues at coordinate 6,523,211 of LR990363.1, forward strand.
ACGTAAGGGTGGATACTCGCCGTTCGTCGGTACATTTAAAACTTTGGTTGTTGCAAAACCGATTCACCCTGACTCCCGTACTAGTTTGAACTGTATTACGGTGAGAGAGTATTCCTCGTCCGCAGTACACAACTTAGGTTACATAGCCGATTTAGACAAAAATAATTAGACAATACAAATTCACTTAACGAGTTATACAAGTAAAACTGTGGGTCATTGTATCAAACATTAAAATCTTGTAGTACAATGCGTTCCAAATAAGAATAGGATCGATTGCCAGGTTGTGACGTCACGTCATACTGTCAAATTGCAAGAAATTGGGCAAAATTGAACAACTCAGAGATGAGCAAAATTGAAGAACTAAATTCTGATTAAATTTTTTTGTTCATATTTCCTAAATAAATTAAATTTCTTAAAAATTCTTGTTTTGTTCACCATAATAATTCTTCGATTTGACAGTATAACGTGACGTCACAACATGGCAATCGATCCTATTCTTATTTGGAACGCATTACTTGATTTGATTTAATTTGTTGGTTAGTAATGCCAATTCAACAATTCACCTTCTAAAATTTCACAAAACAAATTCTTCGGTTTACCCTCATCCCTAGCACCCACCCCCGGGATAATAAGCTACAAATTGTATCTCAACAAGAGAGTACAAGCTTATTCCGGGATATTATTAAGTTTCCACTGTTTTCCAATAAATTACCAAGTTGGGGAGGAACGGACCGAGTTTTTGAATATCATTAATTTTAACGACGCCTCGAACTTAATATTAATCAATGTTGTAATGATTTTGTTTTTCTGGAATGAGAAACTGCGGAAACTAATTTTATTCCTGTTTTATTTAAAGTATCTATTATGAAGGGTGCTCAAAGGTAGCCCGCGAAATTCTTTGACGGCATGGTGCACTGTGTGTTGCGCGTTCGATTCCCATACGGAACAAAAATATTTTTAAGGCCTATAGATAGGTGATTCGGGTTTGAGTGTCTTGTCTATGTGGGTTTATATGTTTGCGAATGCGCCCACGATACAAGAGTAATTCCTATTGTATGGTAAAATTTAAAAACAAAACATTCTTAAATTTTTGCAATTTGCAAGTTTTTTTTTTAGTTGGGAAAATCATCTAATGACAAATCTCGCTCTTGGGCGGAGCGGGAGATAGTGTCAGGCTTTTACTGACTAAATACCCACTCCTGTTCCTTCGTTGCCTTCGTTCCAGGTTGTTTTGCTCCCGCACCCAGCTGTGCGCTAGCGCCTAATACCCGCTATGACCTGAGGTGACTTTTGTTCTACTTAGAGTCGGTGGTGTCCAACTTGTGACATTTTTAAAATATTTTTAGGAAAAAATATAACTTAGTGTAAAAAATGATTGGAATCGAATCAGTTACTGATTCTGAACAAACCATATTCAGGTTTCGCATATATTAAAAATAATGTTGTATACAACAGCCCGAAAACATCAATGGGGCAGTTGCTCAGATCAGACATAACACCCATCTGGTCGGAGGATCCTCCCATTTTAACGAAGGTATGTGGGATTTTACACCTTGTTCCGCATACCTTTAAACTGGGCCTCAAGTCTGCTATTACAATGGTGTCAGAATGGTCTATCATTGATTTCATAATTGTTGATTTTGACGAGTTTGGTAATCTACTAATATAATGGCGTCATTATGACTTTCCAATGATCAACCACTGACACTACATTGAAAGAAATGGCACAGATTGGTAATCTCCTGTATAATGTGTGCGCCATCGTCGACCACATCATCGCTTACCATCGGGTGAGATGGTGGTCAAACGCGAGCCTATAATTAATAATAAAAAAAAGACAAATGAATGTCTGACGTATGCGGTAATTTGATCAGTGACCTCCCATTAGAACGTCACTGTGCAGTTATTGCTTTTAATTCGTTACAAGACAGCTCGTACCACAATTCTATTACGAGACCACTGATCGATCAATGATCGGCCATTATGAATTAACAGATTACGAACTTTTAGAAAAATGACAATGAAATCGTGTTGGAATGACGAATTTATAAAAATAGCAGGCTAGGGCCTCTGGTGACCATCGACTATGAATGTCAGCGCAGCCTTCATGCGGTTACTATTCGTACATCGTGACGTTTTTATAACTTCCTCAAGCTTTCGATCAGCGAGCTTTACAGCCAGCAACCACGGCTTTAAAAGGTGTCCTGACCACCAGCATGCCTATCTGTTCAAACCCTAGTCCTAGAAACAGTAGTTAGGTTATTTATCCCCTCAAAAAAAAGGCATGTAAGTCTTGATTGTTCTCACGCCGGGCCTTGGTACAGGTCATGGTCCGGAGCAAGGAGGAGTGGCAGGCGGTCGCCTCCTTCTGCGAAGCAGTAATGCTAGCGAAGGAGGAGGCCGACCGCGCGAGGCAACGGTCCTCTCACCCCAGCCGCCGGGATTCCGATCCCGATTACCGGCCACCGTAGGCGCAGGCTTGCGGACAGCGAGCAATGGGTAGCTCACTGTCCGACCGTCCGTTACCCGTTCGGACCGAACCCAAGTCGTTGACGGCGCGTATTTTTCCATGCGCGCCTCAGGGAGATGTCAGCAAATCGTAGGGGCCCAGCAGGGTCGAAGCCTACTACTAAGGCCACGGGTAGTATGAAAGTGAAACCCGGGGCCCTGGGACGAAGGCAAAGAAGGAACAGGAGTGGGTTTTTAGTCAGTAAAAGTCTGACACTATCTCTCGCTCCGCCCAAGAGCGAGATTTGTCATTAGATGATTTTCCTACCTAAAAAAAATATGTATGATTGATTCTTCTTCTTCTTGATTGTAAACAAATCTGCCCATAATCAAAAGCATAATACATAACAAATTAGATTTATAGCAGAACCCCACACCCAAAATGGAAATAAACATTGAGGTCGCCCGTTTGATTCCCATGCGATGCACGTGATCTGAATATTATTGACGCCTTGTGATTATTGTGACACTGTGGCGCAATATGAGGTGTATGTGACGTGGAAATAAATGGTAGGAGATGATTTCTTTGTTGTTGTTTTGGTTAAAGCGTAATAAAAGAAAAATCGGAAAAATCCTAACCTTCCTAGGGATATAAAACTCTTCATTTTTAAACGACTTCAAAAAAAAAAGAATGTATTCCTCCATTTTTATTTAAGTATTAAAAGTGTTAGCGATTTTTATGATTAGTTACATACACTATGATTGTTTTCTGTATTGGCAACATTAAAATGTATTTATGTTGCACTGACAACTGGAACGTTATGCGATTTGACAGCTCAGCGCTATGACAGTTGACAAGGTTATAAAATAACGCGCTGCGCTGTCCTGACACATTCCGTTCCAGTTTTTGGGGTAAGCAACATCTCAGTGTAAGTGCTACTATATAATTATTATTATTTTAAATGGTATTGATTTATGATATTTGTAATAATTGTGTGCTGTCAAGGCAAAAGTATAGAGGGTGTGTTACCCGTTTTGGTCGTTTTATTTAAAAACCTTCCCGCTACACTTATCTAGGTACACTAAATAAGTTTCTTATCCAATCTTTCTCTAAAGTTAATACATTAGCTGACAATTCAGAAGTGGGATAAACGAGTCGTTTATTTAAATGCATTCGTTTATCCCGCCCACAAGCGATTTTTTTTCCTAAACTGCATCTTCTACTTTTGCTTTGAAAGTACCTACGTATGTAGGCACCGTTACAATGTTGTTGATAAAATAGTACCTATCTAAGCGGGCATAGTGATGTGTACTTTAAAATGGTGAACTTTAAAATATTCAGGCTTATCGCTTTTGTTGTACTACCTTATTCAATATGAGTTTCTTCTGACACCACCACACGTGCCTTGCCAGGGCTACACTCTGGAGGTACTACTACACCACCACACGTGCCTTGCCAGGGCTACACTCTGGAGGTACTACCACACCACCACACGTGCCTTGCCAGGGCTACACTCTGGAGGTACTACCACACCACCACATGTGCCTTGCCAGGGCTACACCCTGGAGGTACTACCACATCACCACCCGTGCCTTGCCAGGGCTACACTCTGGAGGTACTACCACACCACCACGCGTGCCTTGCCAGGGCTACACCCTGGAGGTACTACCACACCACCACACGCGCCTTGCCAGGGCTACACTCTGGAGGTACTACCACACCACCACGCGTGCCTTGCCAGGGCTACACCCTGGAGGTACTACCACACCACCACGCGTGCCTTGCCAGGGCTACACCCTGGAGGTACTACCACACCACCACGCGTGCCTTGCCAGGGCTACACCCTGGAGGTACTACCACACCACCACACGTGCCTTGCCAGGGCTACTCCCTGGAGGTATTACCATACCACACGTATGTTAATCTATTGAATACCTAAGGACAACTCAGGGTGTGTTCAGATGGATTAGGGACCGGTTTTGGATCATTGTTAAATGACCGTAGCAAACATATCTACCAACTTATGAATCGTTGTTACCATGACCTGCGTTCTGAGCTTACTTATAAAATAAATGAGCAGACCAGTAATACTTTTGATTAGGAATAATCTAAATGCAACTAAAGAGGACAGTCAATGAAATTAAAATTAGGTAAATTAATATTATATGGATTGCCTTTTGACAGATAGTCTGACATTTATTACATTTGCCTCCTAGCTTTTGCCCGCGGCATCGCCCGCGTACATATTAATATAGCCTAGGTCACTCAGGGATACAGTGGCTTTCTATGTGTGAATGCAATCGGACCAGTACTTTCAGATTCAATCAATATTTTGATACCTTTAGATTCCAAGTTATAGATTTTTAAAGTGAGCGTGCGATGACCGATCATTTGACCCTTGATTTCATAGTGCAGCGCTCGCTCAGTCCGTTCCCACTGCCTTGCGTTATTAGATATTCTGTGCTTGCGTTTCACTATAACTTATAAATTTATTATTTTTCCTAAATGTTTAATATTCATACTAGAAAATCATGCGTTGTGCCAAAATGTACAGATTTACATTTCAACGGCAAAGAAAACATTTGTCACTAAATAATGAGTAACCATTCTAATGTATTTTAGGTAGGTTATCTGATTGTCCCTTTTTCGAATCCTTGTATGATAAAATAAAACGAAATACTGCGCGAGTAAACAGTTCTACTTCAGCTGGCGAATTGCGGCTGAGCGGAGCGTAGTAAAATGACTTCACACGCGGTCACGTGACTTTACCGAGTTTTATGCAAACATTGAATGCAAATATAACTTCTTGGTATTTCCAAATAAAACAAAAGGGTGTATCTGTATACAGCTTTATTTTTGGTATATGCGAAAGCTGAATATAGTTTGTTCAGAATTAGTAACTGAATCGATTCCAACAATTTTTACACCAATGTATAAAGTTGGACACCACCGACACTAAGTACGACACAGGTCATAGCGGGCATTAGGCACCAGCGCACAGCTGGGTGCGGGAGCAAAACAACCCCTCAGTCACCTGGATGGCCCGGTGACCATGTATTTTTCGGACAACCAAGTAACATAACAAGCTTATAACTTTGTGATTTTACATGATACAGTTTGAAATTTAGTACATGGTTTCTTTACATAAAAATGCTACCCACGTGTATCAGGCTTCACATATGCTGGAACTGGCGTTGTATATGCTTTACTGTTTACTACAGTTTAAAGCGATTTTACATCATCATCATCATCATTTCAGCCGAAAGACGTCCACTGCTGGACATAGGCCTCCCCCAAGCGTCGCCACAGCGAACGGTCCTGTGCGATTTTACATACCACCTAGTATTACCCATTTAACTGAAACCACGTGACGAAGAGTATTATCTAGTATCCCTAATGATGCTGAAATAGATTCTTTGCTCTTAGAAGCGGCAGAAGGGTAGGCTAATAATAACATTTTATTACATCGCCAGAGTAAATCGCTTTACTGGAAAAACTCTAGATGTAGAAATATTAATAGTCAAATCTTGTTTCCGTGAAACTCATTTTAATGTGTATAGGTATTCTGTAAAACATGAGCTTGTAGTTGGTACAAATCGGAATAGTAAGTACAGTAGAACATTATGTCTAAGGTGATGGCCTATATAATTTGCCATAGGTAGTGGTGCGAAGAATATACAATTGCATATTATCCAATTGAACACAAGTAGTTGCCAAATACATAGCATAGTTAATTTTTGTCTAATGAAGGAGTTAACACACAGTAAGAGGAAATCTAGCAAGTTATTAAATTACTATACAAAAAAAAATAGTGTAAAAAAAAAAAAAGTTTCAGCACTTTGTTTAATAATAAAGGTGCCAGGCGTATGAAACATATATGCATCAACGCTGTTGGCTCAATTGAAACAGTGACAATAAATAATAATACTCATAGTTAAATAAGCAAGGCAGAATAAAAATATTATATTTAATAAAATATGGTTGGCAGTTGTCGATAGTGTTGAGTCCAAATATATTATTACCCTAATGCATCTTTGTTGTTGATTAAATATTTTTGATTTTGTAAAGTGATGTGGGTATCAATGGAAATGGAGAAGTGACACAAGTAATTACACAATATTTTTATGTGGTGCTACACCAAGGGGCTTGTATACTCTATAGGTTAAAAGAAGGTCCGTTACAAAATACAACACCAAATGAGACACGAGAGCGCACAGTGCCATGTTATGCTGTTGTGATAGCTTCATTATTGACAACTGCTAGGTTTAGACAAAGTTCTTGTTCAATTATTAATATCTATCAATTGTGCTATGTAGGGTACCAAGAGTGTTTGTTCTTGGTTTAAAACAAGGACATTAAATATATACTACCAATAGACAGGACATAGCGAACAAAATCGTGATCCGATACTTATTACCTAGTGGTCATAAGTCGCTCAGTCTAGTATGACGCCCCTACACGTCAAGTCGTGTTTGTATCCGCTCTATGCACTAAAAGAAAATAATTTTCTGAGAAAATATGCCGAACTGCCCATTACGCTATTGCAAATCTTGTTATGATAAAATGACTGAACCTAACTTCGGTTTATTTTCGTAAATATTTTTTGTATTTACGAATTAATTAATTAAAATTCAATAATTTTTATAAATAGTTCTAGAACATTTGCTGATTTTGTGATAACGCCATCTATTGCTGAAAAGCTTAACCTTACCTTTATCACACACTGAGGCTCTACCACGAGCTCATAACGTGATCCATTTTACGACCTAAACCGAGCTGTTAAAGGGGTGGAGCTATATAGGGTGTATGGCTCCATCACTCTATTTCGGTCGTACGACTGACATTTTAACATTATCATGGTAAGGCCCCTGGCCACCTACCGAGCGATAGTTAAATAATTATAAATTTCGACAAATTTAATTCGCGTGTTTGCTATTCAAAGCCAGATGGCGTCACTGAGACATAGGATGACAGTTTTTCTAAGACATTTGTTCTGATAGCCGCTCTATTATAATTATCTCTTTAAATCTCTTTGGTTTAAAAGGAGTACATACTGAGTATGTACTGTGTACTTTCAAGGGAATAGCCACACGCAATTTATTTTTTAAGTATACCTACCTACCTACACTGATGAAAAGTTGTGATTTTATATACAGTTTAACAGGAAAACACCGTAGCTCATGTTGTTCAATAAACCACGTTTCTGAACGAAACATTGTAGAATTTAACATTATTTTCATGCTCGGAAGTCATTGTTCATAAAATGGCATTTGTGGACAAATTAATGTTGACTAGGCGTGTAACTCTTTACTGAACCGACTCACTGTTCCGAAATATTTTAGTGTTCCGAAAGATTGGAACATCAGTAATGTTTTAAATTTTAATGCATCATTTGGAACAATTGAAACTCTGAGACACTCTTTACTTTAAGTGACCAGCAGTCTTTTAAAAATTCAAATTATAACGTAAATGGCGTACATATAATTAATGACCTGAACTAAAAACCTCTGCTTTAAATTATTCTCGAATCAAAATTCAATTAAATAAAACTTTTAGTGTATATGACGCAACGTAACAGATCACGACTCAGTGTGTATATTTTGAGCCAATGTTCCAAATAATATGTTCCAATAGATGACACACTTTTTTCCACGCCTAATATTGACCTACAATAAAAGTGGTGACATGACAGCAGTTTCATGTCACTGACGTAACACTGCCGTCAAACAAACGTTTCATGAATTTTACCGAACTTGGATACTTGCCTTTTGAGATTAGTTTGAAACTTCATAACGGTTTTATCTTCTATATAAAGTTAGAAGACCAAATAAATAAGATTGACTTTGAATATAACTATCGAAATGGATTTAGTGAAAGTATATTTTCAATACCTTCTGCGTAATAAATTTTCGTATGAGATTGTAATTCGTGTAGAGACATATGAGGACATGATCGCTAAGCTTCGTAAATAACTCTAATGTCTGATTTGGACTTTAGTCCTGCAGAATTTGCAATGTAATGTGAATTCTATTTAATGACTCCCAGAGCACTTCCAAATTATATTCATGAATTACTAATTTTAGTGTACCAACTTAGGGGATAGCATTGATTGAATTATAGGAAGTAATTTTCATGGAAAATCAGATGGTGCGGCAAAAAGTAGTTGCTAAAGTCAGTAAGCCTTTTGTAGGCATTTTTGATTTGTTTTTAGAGATTTGTCTTATCAGGGGGATGTACCTAAATATCTGTAAATGTTGAGTATTTTAGGTATGGTAAAGAGTTATTGTGGATAAATATAATACAATAACTCCCAATTTGTTCACTAGGGACATGGAGGGATACAATGATTTATTTATTTAAAATAAAATGGTAACATCCAAAAGATGCCTCACTGTAATTTATTTAGTATAGAATGTCTTTGAATATTTTGATTACCAGAGGTTATTTTTACGGAAGTGTACCTGATTTCCCACATCTAAAATTATGTTAACGAAATAAGTGATTAACGTAAAACCTATTATTCTTACATTAAGAGAAAGTAGTCTAGACTGAATTTGCCTTGAGTATCTTAAAAGTGATGGTATTTACAGCGTACCTACTGGTAATTAATAGTTGGTAATTTTAATGAATGAAATAAAATAGACGAAACAATTTCATAGTTCGTGATCCCGCATTTTGATTAGTTATTGTATCGAAATTTGGAGTTTCAATAAAAACTAATCAGAGCCAAAAGAGTAAATTAAATATATACCCTCACGTTTTAGTCGGGTCAGTGATTACAACTGATATCAAATGTAAACAAACAGTCATTGTTGGACAATGATTCACAAATAACGGGTGAAATTTTATGGTTGAGGTAAATCATTGATGTTATTGTGACATGCACTTGAAACTTATCATGTACCTGGCCTGAGTGGCCATATCAAAATCAAAAGGGTATTTACAGAAACTATTGAGGGATCTGTTTAGGACCATTGAGGGATCTGTTTAGGACCATTGAGGGATCTGTTTAGGACCATTGAGGGATCTGTTCAGGGCCATTGAGAGGCCTATTCAGGGCCATTGAGAGGCCTGTTCAGGACCATTGAGAGGCCTGTTCAGGACCATTGAGAGGCCTGTTCAGGACCATTGAGAGGCCTGTTCAGGACCATTGAGAGGCCTGTTCAGGACCATTGAGAGGCCTGTTCAGGACCATTGAGAGGCCTGTTCAGGACCATTGAGAGGCCTGTTCAGGACCATTGAGGGGCCTGTTCAGGATAAACCAATTGGCTTTATCAGGCAATTGTTTATTTACTAATGTTTGTTTTTCATTACAGGCAGGACATTTGAGGGACCTGCCTGTTTATATTAGAGGCAGGACATTTGAGAGGCCTGTTTGTTTTTCATTAGAGGCAGGACATTTGAGGGGCCTGTACGTTTGTCATTACATGATAGCGACAAGAAATAAGTAACATAGATTTGTAACTTGATTTCTTGACATTTCAAAAGTGCCTGTAAATTGTTTATTTGAAATAAAATGCTTTGAATCTTTGAATCAGTAGAGGCAGGACATTTTAGAGACCTGTTTTTGAATGACTGTATAAAGAATAAGATAATGATTTGTAAGAATAATAATAATATATATTTATTGAGCAACAAAGTAAAATCATGTACACACAATTGCATATAAGCTACTTTTACATAACAACTAAATAATGCAATCAATTGTGTCTAAATAGTAATTGGTAAATTGATAATTATGTTTAGTCTCGTTCCTAGGTACAGCAACCAGTGTATGAATAATCTAACGTTTTATTCGCTACTGTAATAGATATCTGTTTGCTTTATTGCTGTTATTCTTTTTTTCTTCTCTCATTATTTTGTGTATAAAACCAATTTCTTTATTCTTTCACATACGAGGTCGTATTTGTAATACGGATGGCCGACTGTTAGCGATTTTTATGATTAGTTACATACACTATGATTGTTTTCTGTATTGGCAACATTAAAATGTATTTATGTTGCACTGACAACTGGAACGTTATGCGATTTGACAGCTCAGCGCTATGACAGTTGACAAGGTTATAAAATAACGCGCTGCGCTGTCCTGACACATTCCGTTCCAGTTTTTGGGGTAAGCAACATCTCAGTGTAAGTGCTACTATATAATTATTATTATTTTAAATGGTATTGATTTATGATATTTGTAATAATTGTGTGCTGTCAAGGCAAAAGTATAGAGGGTGTGTTACCCGTTTTGGTCGTTTTATTTAAAAACCTTCCCGCTACACTTATCTAGGTACACTAAATAAGTTTCTTATCCAATCTTTCTCTAAAGTTAATACATTAGCTGACAAAAGTATGAACCAATATCAATGAAACACTGTACAAAGGAGAACTTAATGCCTTAGGCATTTTCTACCAGTCGACCTTAGGAGGGAGCAGAGACATAACGTGGCAGGTGAAACTTAATAGAAGACTAGCAGAAAGTATTTTCTTTCTGCTTTAAGTACAAATATAATATAATAATAATAACAATGTCGATATTGTCAAAAAAAAATGGGCAAGTGCTAGTCGGACTCGCACCCTGAGGGTTCCGTACAAACTTACCAATGTAAATAGTTCAGTTCCGGAAATTTACAGTTTTCAGATTTATTCCTATACTTGTGGCAAATTCCAGGATTCTAGGTCAATGGGAAGTACCCTATGAATTTTGATTTCCTCGAGAGTGTCGAAATGTACGTTTTTTGCCACTTAAACCAAAGTATCTTTTTTTCTCATTAATTTAGAAGTTTGATTTTTTTACATATTTATGTCGCAATAGTTTCCCACCAACCGGGGGTTGTCCTTGGATGCACTAGCATAGTACGTACAGGGATAATCACCGGTTCATACCACTTTCCATTAAAAGCGTCTAAAAGGGCCTCTGCGAGTTGGTTTCGGCTCCTCGTACGCCTTCCAAAGATCCAGGAACACCCTAAGTTCCTGCTGAGATAAATAAATGTATAAAAATAATAATAATTATTTATTTAAGTACTTTTACAAAGAAATAAGTAAAACAAATTTATGAATACTTAGTAGTACTAATTTCTAAAAAGATTGGCTTAATTACCTTATTATTTAAAAACTATTTTTATTTACACATATTTATATTGACCTATTAATGGTGTATTAGTACTGCCATAACAACTTGTAGCGACTCGCCTGATCTAGGATATAAATATATATAGGGTGACTGGTAATTAGTGACTGATACTTAAACACGTGATTGTACTCCATGATTACAAGCAACTTTCCCAAATAAACTTTTTTTTATATACTCACTAGTTTGTAGGTACATTCACTGATTAGGTACGTACACCTATGGGTTTGCAAGCTGCGCGGGTGTTCTATCACTATTATCGGCACGACGGCGTCACGCGGCTAACAGCTGAGCGGTCGCTGGTCGCAGCCGCGCGCGCGTAATTAAACAGCTGTTTTATTATTGTGATAAAACTAATGAGAATATAAAAAAAGTTTCTTTGGGAAAGTTGTTTGTAATCATGAGTACAATCATGTGTTTAAGTATCGGTCACTAATTACCAGTCACCCTATAAACATAGATAAATACATACAAATAAATAACGATATTGTCAAAAAAAAAACTTTGCAAGTGCGAGTCAGACTCGCACCCCGAGGGTTCCGTACAAACTTACCTATGTAAATAGTTCAGTTCCGGAATGGAGTCTCGGAAGATTTTTCAAAATTGCAAAAAAAAAAAAAAATTGAGATGTAACAAGAAATTTACAGTTTTCAGATTTATTCCTATACTTGTGGCAAATTCCAGGATTCTAGGTCAACGGGAAGTACCCTATGAATTTTGATTTCCTCGAGAGTGTCGAAATGTTCGTTTTTTGCCACTTAAACCAAAGTATCTTTTTTTCTCATTTACTTGTAAGTTTGATTTTTTTACAGCTTCCAGAGTCCGCAGACCTGAGTATATGGTTTTAATTTAAACTCGATACCTCTACGCGTTCCCAAGATAAAGAGTCTAGACAGACAGACAGACAGACGGACGGACAACAAAGTGATCCTATAACGTGCTGGCCACGGACAATTCGCTATAGCGAAAATTCGCGCGGCGCGACCGGCGGCGCGTCTTGCGAATGAATCAAATGTATGGAAATGTACTGGCCCCGGTCGTCTCGCTGGTCGCCGCTGCGCGTGGCATGCCCAGTACATTTCCATACATTTGATTCATTCGCAAGACGCGCCGCCGGTCGCGCCGCGCGAATTTTCACTATAGCGAATTGTCCGTGGCCAGCACGTAAGGGTTCCGTTTTTTCCTTTTGAGGTAGGGAACCCTAAAAACGTACAGAAGAATTATATAATATATAAAGATATGCATTTATATTTATTTTTCTATAAAGTACAAGAATAAACATATTGGAAACTCCATATGTTAGCTAATGTGTTAACTTTAGAGAAAGATTGCATAAGAAACTTATTTAGTGTACCTAGATATAGTGTAGCGGGAAGGTTTTAAATAAAACGACCAAGACGGGTAACACACCCTCTATACTTTTGCCTTGACAGCACACAATCATTACAAATATCATAAATCAATACCATTTAAAATAATAATTATTATATAGTAGCACTTACTCTGAGATGTTGCTTACCCCGAAAACCGCAATGGAATGTGTCAGGACAGCGCAGCGCGTTATTTTATAACCTTGTCAACTGTCATAGCGCTGAGCTGTCAAATCGCATAACGTTCCAGTTGTCAGTGCAAAATAAATACATTTTAATGTTGCCAATACAGAAAACAATCATAGTGTATGTAACTAATCATAAAAATCGCTAACAGTCGGCCATCCGTATTACAAATACGACCTCGTATGTGAAAGAATAAAGAAATTGGTTTTATACACAAAATAATGAGAGAAGAAAAAAGAATAACAGCAATAAAGCAAACAGATATCTATTACAGTAGCGAATAAAACTTTAGATTATTCATTCACTGGTTGCTGTACCTAGGAACGAGAATAAACATAATTATCAATTTACCAATTACTATTTAGACACAATTGATTGCATTATTTAGTTGTTATGTAAAAGTAGCTTATAAGCAATTGTGTATACATAATTTTACTTTGTTGCTCAATAAATATATATTATTATTATTCTTACAAATCATTATCTTATTCTTTATACAGTCATTCAAAAACAGGTCTCTAAAATGTCCTGCCTCTAACTGATTCAAAGATTCAAAGCATTTTATTTCAAATAAACAATTTACAGGCACTTTTGAAATGTCAAGAAGTCAAGTTACAAATCTATGTTACTTATTTCTTGTCGCTATCATGTAATGACAAACGTACAGGCCCCTCAAATGTCTTGCCTCTAATGAAAAACAAACAGGCCCCTCAAATGTCCTGCCTCTGAAGAAAAACAGGCCTCTCAAATGTCCTGCCTCTAATATAAACAGACAGGTCCCTCAAATGTCCTGCCTGTAATGAAAAACAAACATTAGTAAATAAACAATTGCCTGACAAAGCCAATTGACTTATCCTGAACAGGCCCCTCAATGGTCCTGAACAGGCCTCTACAGGCCTCTCAATGGTCCTGAACAGTCCTCTCAATGGTCCTGAACAGGCCTCGCAATGGTCCTGAACAGGCCTCTCAATGGCCCTGAACAGATCCCTAATGGTCCTGAACAGATCCCTCAATGGTCCCAAACAGGCCTCTCAATGGTCCTGAACAGGCCTCTCAATGGTCCTGAACAGGCCTCTCAATGGTCCTGAACAGGCCTCTCAATGGCCCTGAACAGATCCCTCAATGGTCCTAAACAGATCCCTCAATAGTTTCTGTAAATACCCTTTGATTTTGATATGGCCACTCAGGCCAGGTACATGATAAGTTTCAAGTGCATGTCACAATAACATCAATGATTTACCTCAACCACAAAATTTCACCCGTTATTTGTGAATCATTGACCAACAATGACCGTTTGTTTACATTTGATATCAGTTGTAATCACTGACCCGACTAAAACGTGAGGGTATATATTTAATTTACTCTTTTGGCTCTGATTAGTTTTTATTGAAACTCCAAATTTCAATACAATAACTCATCAAAATGCGAGATCACGAACTATGAAATTGTTTCGTCTATTTTATTTCATTCATTAAAATTACCAACTATTAATTACTAGTAGGTACGCTGTAAATACCATCACTTTTAAGATACTCAAGGCAAATTCAGTCTAGACTACTTTCTCTTAATGTAAGAATAATAAGTTTTACGTTAATCACTTATTTCGTTAACATAATTTTAGATGTGGGAAGTCAGGTACACTTCCGTAAAAATAACCTCTGGTAATCAAAATATTCATAGACATTAACAAATTACAGTGAGACATCTTTTGGATGTTACCATTTTATTTCAAATAAATAAATCATTGTATCCCTCCATGTCCCTAGTGAACAAATTGGGAGTTATTGTATTATATTTATCCACAATAACTCTTTACCATACCTAAAATACTCAACATTTACAGATATTTAGGTACATCCCCCTGATAAGACAAATCTCTAAAAAGAAATCAAAATGCCTACAAAAGGCTTACTGACTTTAGCAACTACTTTTTGCCGCACCGTCTGATTTTCCATGAAAATTACTTCCTATAATTCAATCAATGCTATCCCCTAAGTTGGTACACTAAAATTAGTAATTCATGAATATAATTTGGAAGTGCTCTGGGAGCCATTAAATAGAATTCACATTACATTGCAAATTCTGCAGGACTAAAGTCTAAATCAGACATTCGAGTTATTTACGAAGCTTAGCGATCATGTCCTCAGATGTCTCTGCACGAATTACAATCTCGTACGAAAATTTATTACGCAGAAGGTATTGAAAATATACTTTCACTAAATCCATTTCGATAGTTATATTCAAAGTCAATCTTATTTATTTGGTCTTCTAACTTTATATAGAAGATAAAACCGTTATGAAGTTTCAAACTAATCTCAAAAGGCAAGTATCCAAGTTCGGTAAAATTCATAAAACGTTTGTTTGACGGCAGTGTTACGTCAGTGACATGACACTGCCGTCATGTCACCACTTTTATTGTTGGTCAATATTAGGCGTGAAAAAAGTGTGTCATCTTTGCGATTGGAACATATTATATTATTTGGAACATTGGCTCAAAAGATACAAACGGATCATTTGAAACATCGGTTCACAAAATACAAACTGAACATTTGGAACAACAGCTCAAAATATACACACTGAGTCGTGATCTGTTAAGTTGCGTCATATACACTAAATGTTTTATTTAATTGAATTTTGATTTGAGAATAATTTAAAGCAGAGGTTTTTAGCTCAGGTCATTAATTATATGTACGCCATTTACGTTATAATTTGAATTTTTAAAAGACTGCTGGTCACTTAAAGTAAAGAGTGTCTCAGTGTTCCAATTGTTCCAAATGATGCATTAAAATTTAAAACATTACTGATGTTCCAATCTTTCGGAACACTAAAATATTTCGGAACAGTGAGTCGGTTCAGTAAAAAGAAGTAGTCCCTTGAACACAGTACATACTCAGTATGTACTCCCTTTAAACCAAAGAGATTTAAAGAGATAATTATAATAGAGCGGCTATCAGAACAAATGTCTTAGAAAAACTGTCGTCCTATGTCTCATTGAGGCCATCTGGCTTTGAATAGCAAACACGCGAATTAAATTTGTCAAAATTTATAATTATTTAACTATCGCTCGGTAGGTGGCCAGGGGCCTTACCATGATAATGTTAAAATGTCAGTCGTACGACCGAAAAAGAGTGATGGAGCCATACACCCTATATAGCTCCACCCCTTTAACAGCTCGGTTTAGGTCGTAAAATGGATCACGTTATGAGCTCGTGGTAGAGCCTCAGTGTGTGATAAAGGTAAGGTTAAGCTTTTCAGCAATAGATGGCGTTATCACAAAATCAGCAAATGTTCAAGAACTATTTTATAAAAATTATTGAATTTTAATTAATTAATTCGTAAATACAAAAAATATTTACAAAAATAAACCGAAGTTAGGTTCAGTCATTTTATCATAACAAGATTTGCAATAGCGTAATGGGCAGTTCGGCATATCTTCTCAGAAAATTATTTTCTTTTAGTGCATAGAGCGGATACAAACACGACTTGACGTGTAGGGGCGTCATACTAGACTGAGCGACTTATGACCACTAGGTAATAAGTATCGGATCACGATTTTGTTCGCTATGTCCTGTCTATTGGTAGTATAGTCTTTGTTTTAAACCAAGAACAAACACATTCTTGGTACCCTACATAGCACAATTGATAGATATTAACAATTGAACAAGAGCTTTGTCTAAACCTAGCAGTTGTCAATAATGAAGCTATCCCAACAGCATAACATGGCACTGTGCGCTCTTGTGCCTCATTTGGTGTTGTATTTTGTAACGGAACTTCTTTTAACCTGTAGAGTATACGAGCCCCTTGGTGTAGCACCACATAAAAATATTCTGTAATTACTTGTGTCACTTCTCCATTTCCATTGATACCCACATCACTTTACAAAATAAAAAATATTTAATCAACAACAAAGATGCATTAGGACTCAACACTATCGACAACTGCCAACCATATTTTATTAAATATAATATTGTTTTAATATTCTGCCTTGCTTATTTAACCATGAATATTATTATTTATTGTCACTGTTTCAATTGAGCCAATAGCGTTGATGCATTTTTTTTTTTTTTTTTTTTGTATAGTAATTTAATTACTTGCTAGATTTCCTCTTACTGTGTGTTAACTCCTTCATTAGACGAAAATGTCATTTTGTCAAAAACACTTTCTTTTTTAACTATGTTAAACTATGTATTTGGCAACTACTTGTGTTCAATTGGATAATATGCAATTGTATATTCTTCGCACCACTACCTATGGCAAATTATATAGGCCATCACCTTAGACATAATGTTTTACTGTACTTACTATTCCGATTTGTACCAACTACAAGCTCATGTTTTACAGAATACCTATACATATTAAAAGGAGTTTCACGGAAACAAGGTTTGACTTTTCTACATCTAGAGTTTTTCCAGTAAAGCGATTTACTCTGGTGATGTAATAAAATGTTATTATTAGCCTACCCTTCTGCCGCTTCTAAGAGCAAAGAATCTATTTCAGCATCATTAGGCATACTAGATAATACTCTTCGTCACCTGGTTTCAACTAAATGGGTAATACTAGTAGGTATGTAAAATCACTTTAAACTGTAGTAAACAGTAAAGCATATACAACGCCAGTTCCAGCATATGTGAAGCCTGATACACGTGGGTAGCATTTTTATGTAAAGAAACTATGTACTAAATTTCATAACGGTATCATGTAAAATCACAAAGTTATAAGCTTGTTATGTTACATGGTTGTCCGAAAAATACATGGTCACCGGGCCATCCAGGTGACTGAGGGGTTGTTTTGCTCCCGCACCCAGCTGTGCGCTGGTGCCTAATGCCCGCTATGACCTGTGTTGTACTTAGTGTCGGTGGTGTCCAACTTTATACATTGGTGTAAAAATTGTTGGAATCGATTCAGTTACTAATTCTGAACAAACTATATTCAGCTTTCGCATATACCAAAAATAAAGCTGTATACAGATACACCCTTTTGTTTTATTTGAAAATACCAAGAAGTTATATTTGCATTCAATGTTTGCATAAAACTCGGTAAAGTCACGTGACCGCGTGTGACGTCATTTTACTACGCTCCGCTCAGTCGCCATTCGCCAGCTGAAGCAGAACTGTTTACTCGCGCAGTATTTAGTTTTATTTTATCATGCAAGGATTCGAAAAAGGGACAATCAGATAACCTACCTAAAATATATTAGAATGGTTACTCATTATTTAGTGACAAATAATGTTTTCTTTGCCGTTGAAATGTAAATCTGTACATTTTGGCACAACGCATGATTTTCTAGTATGAATATTAGACATTTAGGAAAAATAATAAATTTATAAGTTATAGTGAAACGTAAGCACAGAATATCTAATAACGCAAGGCAGTGGGAACGGACTGAGCGAGCGCTGCACTATGAAATCAAGGGTCAAATGATCGGTCATCGCACGCTCACTTTAAAAATCTATAACTTGGAATCTAAAGGTATCAAAATATCGATTGAATCTGAAAGTACTGGTCCGATTGCATTCACACATAGAAAGCCACTGTATCCCTGAGTGACATAAGCCACATTAATATGTACGCGGGCGATGCCGCGGGCAAAAGCTAGGAGGCAAATGTAATAAATGTCAGACTATCTGTCAACAGGCAATCCATATAATATTAATTTACCTAATTTTAATTTCAATAAGTGTCAATACTATTAACTGTCCTCTTTAGTTGCATTTAGATTATTTCTAATCAAAAGTATTACTGGTCTGCTCATTTACTTTATAAGTAAGCTCAGAACGCAGGTCATGGTAACAACGATTCATAAGTTGGTAGATATGTTTGCTACGGTCATTTAACAGTGATCCAAAACCGGTCCCTAATCCATCTGAACACACCCCGAGTTGTCCTTAGGTACTCAATAGATTAACATACGTGTGGTATGGTAATACCTCCAGGGTGGCCCTGGCAAGGCACGCGTGGTGGTGTGGTAGTCAGTGGCGGCTGGTGGGTCATAGAAGTGGTGGTGCACTTTACAATCATACTAAGTATTCGAATTCACAGTTGCAAAACCAAAAAACGTTAGGTTGTCAATATTTTTATTTTTATAAATTAAATCGATCACCGACTTTTTTTCGAAGCGAAATGTTCGATTATTTTCCTACATTTTATTTTTTTCAATCGTAAGCACAGAAAGTGCAACCGGTCCTGGGACATGGTGTTTCTGAGAAACACCATGCCACCATGTCTAAAACAGACAAACTCATTATATTTGGTTGGTTTACAAAAAAAAAACTTACTTGTAGAGTAGGTACTTGGGATGAATCGTGTTATTTTTTCACTCAAATGCGTCAAATCGCTAATACCGTATATATTATTATACTCAGCGCTAATTCCTGTTTCCGTCCAAATCGATTCACCGCCAAAAACAATGCAAGGAAAGCAAAATAATGTATTGAGCCGCTCACATCCACAGAACCATTTCTTTTTATTGTACATGCATTTCACTTTTAATACTCCGCGTAGGTAAATGAATGGTGGTTTTTCGATCTAGACTCTTGTTTCAAATTAAAGTTAATGCTCATTTTCACAGCTTTTTAGTATTTACACACTCTCACAACACAGTAAGTAAATCCTTGCAAAATGTAAACAAACACAAAAACGCGCGTCCGCGTTGAAGGGTTGCCAACCATACTTTATAATAATTTAATTTTTTGGTAATTAGACTTTATACTTTTGCATAAAAATAAAGCATATGAAAATACTTTATTTTAAATCTTTACTGTAATGCATGAAATGAAACACTGACATGAATAATTACTGAACTATTTATCGATGCTTCTACCTTGAAACACGAATACGTTTCCAAAAATGTAAGGATACCTCATGGATAACTGTTAGTGTATTCTAGAAGCACCTAAAAATTGTCTCCAAGAGAAGAAACAAACAAATAAATAAAATTTAAAAAAATACAAATACTTTTTTCCTACTAAAAAATATGATACGTTATTTTCCAAAATCAGTTGGCAACCCTACCGCGATGTGACGGCCGGCTCGGCGAACTTCGTCAAGCCTCGTCGTGCGCTCTCGGTAACCTTCGGCTCGCTCGAGCGCGAGCGGCGCACGAGAACGGTCTTATTTTGCAGTACATTTTCTATTAAACTATCTCTGTCTCACGCGCCAGGCGTTTTAGTTCGTATTTCATAGAAGTTGTATGAGCATTCGCCGTGCGTTTTGGCTAGCGCACGAGAAATATTCTTTACTGCAAAAATAAGTCTAAAAGACTATAATAAAGAGTTGAAATTGTTTCGTCATAATTTTGCTAATAGAATAATGAATAGAAAGTTAATCAGGTACGTACATTAAGCATTTTAGGTGTATTCAGAACCTATTAAGATCTGGTAGTTCGGCGCACGAGTGCACTTAAGGTACAGCCGCCCCTGGTGGTAGTACCTCCAGAGTGTAGCCCTGGCAAGGCACGTGTGGTGGCGTGGTAGTACCTCCAGGGTGTAGCCCTGGCAAGGCACATGTGGTGGTGTGGTAGTACCTCCAGAGTGTAGCCCTGGCAAGGCACGTGTGGTGGTGTAGTAGTACCTCCAGAGTGTAGCCCTGGCAAGGCACGTGTGGTGGTGTGGTAGTACCTCCAGAGTGTAGCCCTGGCAAGGCACGTGTGGTGGTGTGGTAGTACCTCCAGAGTGTAGCCCTGGCAAGGCACGTGTGGTGGTGTGGTAGTACCTCCAGGGTGTAGCCCTGGCAAGGCACGTGTGGTGGTGTGGTAGTACCTCCAGGGTGTAGCCCTGGCAAGGCACGTGTGGTGGTGTGGTAGTACCTCCAGAGTGTAGCCCTGGCAAGGCACGTGTGGTGGTGTGGTAGTACCTCCAAAGTGTAGCCCTGGCAAGGCACGGGTGGTGTCAGAAGAAACTCATATTGAATTAGGTAGTACAACAAAAGCGATAAGCCTGAATATTTTAAAGTTCACCATTTTAGGGTGTTGATCCCCGCATTAACGCCGGCGTTCACGCGCCATTGTCTTACTATTGTGTCTCTAATTACGCACTCAAAAGGTTAAAGTACACATCACTATGCCCGCTTAGATAGGTACTATTTTATCAACAACATTGTAACGGTGCCTACATACGTAGGTACTTTCAAAGCAAAAGTAGAAGATGCAGTTTAGGAAAAAAAATCGCTTGTGGGCGGGATAAACGAATGCATTTAAATAAACGACTCGTTTATCCCACTTCTGAATTGTTAGCTAATGTGTTAACTTTAGAGAAAGATTGCATAAGAAACTTATTTAGTGTACCTAGATATAGTGTAGCGGGAAGGTTTTAAATAAAACGACTAAGACGGGTAACACACCCTCTATACTTTTGCCTTGACAGCACACAATCATTACAAATATCATAAATCAATACCATTTAAAATAATAATAATTATATAGTAGCACTTACTCTGAGATGTTGCTTACCCCGAAAACCGCAATGGAATGTGTCAGGACAGCGCAGCGCGTTATTTTATAACCTTGTCAACTGTCATAGCGCTGAGCTGTCAAATCGCATAACGTTCCAGTTGTCAGTGCAAAATAAATACATTTTAATGTTGCCAATACAGAAAACAATCATAGTGTATGTAACTAATCATAAAAATCGCTAACACATATGACTTATTTATGTGACAAAAAACGGTGTAACCCTTATGTGCCCCAAAGCAAACCCTCTATCTTCACAGACCTCCATAATGGTGTGTACACAAAGAATATCTCAAACACAGAACAAGTTTAATACTCAGTGTTTCAGGCTAAATCGTTTAACTTCTGAATTATGAATCAAGTTCTGTAATGTGCTGGAATAGGGCGGAACATGCGGGCTATTGTTTTAAGTTTCAAGTATGTACATATCGTTGCCTCCTACGCATAGGGTCGTAAGGGAAAAGTGCATTTTTTCAGGAGAGCATTTTTTGTAATTGTTAATGAATTTGTGAAACATTTTTAACCGATGTTTCTTGCATTATGTAATCAATAATCAGTTTAAAATCACAGTATCAGACGCTGGATGTAACAAGAAATAGTACCTAATATTTATCTTATTTTTTTATTATAATACTAGCTGTTGCCCGCGACTTCGTCTGCGTTAAGTTTGTAAAAACGTACAATCATTCTGAGCTTGCAATTCATTCTGAAAGCAACGCAATTATTTATTGTACTTTAACATAAAACGGTTAAAAGTAAAACGCAAATTACCTTCAGGAAACATGTTATGTACTCGTCCAGATCCAAATGTATGAATGTCAATGAATAGAAAGAGTATGTAAGGGTCGTAGCAGTTGGCATTTCTGCCTACCCCAAAAGAAAAGAAATTAGTTTATGTATGTTTCTGGTTTATGTTCTGGTGAAACAACATTGTATGATTTTAACCCCTCGCCACAGTGAGCACGTCACAATCGCAGCGGTAATGCTTGTCTTTGAAGAGTGTCTACAGAGGCGTCACGGCATCCTCTCTTTGTGCAGGACTCACCGGATGTGGGTGTTTTGGGAGGTATCTGTATCGAATTCAACATTCATGAAACATGAAACACTCGGGTACCTATATATCATTGTGCGGATCGCCTGGAGAATACGATGGAGCATACGGTGGAAGTCGGTCCCGCTTGGTCGGAGCGCCAGCACCGCTGTGTCCTCATGGAGGCGATCGGTGGAGAAAATGTCAACCAGTAGCCTCCTTCAGTGAAGCAATACGATCGAAGAATGTGGCTGAAACTATGAGGGATAGGACATTCTGACTCCTTAACTGTCGCTGCAAGTGATGCTCCGGGTGTTGAAAGCCGCAGGGCGATTACCAGCCATCGCAAACCGGGATTGCGGTGGTGCAGTCCGGCAGTCAAAGCAATCCTGAATCGACGGCGCGTTGTATTCTACACCGGACTCAAAGAAATGTCAGCAAATGGATAGGGCCCTCTAGGGCCGATGTCTGCGAGATTGTTCGAAAGAGTTACCTCCCGTAAAATTTTCGCCTCAATAATTTTTCACTGAAGAGTTTCAGCCGTTAGACAGCTTTGGTAGAGGTAAATGAAGCAACATAATCGGGACACCGACCTTCAGCTGAATAACGTGCACTGATAGTGCAAAGCCAAAAAGCCAGTGAATCCAAAAACTACCATCATCATCATCAACTATCTTCCTCCACAACAGTACTTATGAAGAATTTGCGAGAGCATGCTTGCACTGATTGTTGCAGCTTGATCATTTTGGGTGTAAAAATTACTTGTTCATTTACCTAGGATCTTTGGGTGTGTATTTAACTGACGTCCCCGTTGAATGAATTTCGGCGAAATCTTGAGCGCGTGTATCCCCGCCCAATCAAACTCGCACATTGATGGCCAAACCGAGAGGTCACTGTCAGCGATTGCCTCTATGAGGACACGGCGGTTCACCCAAATGTGATAAGACCTCCACCGCATGTTACACCGGGTCCTCCGGGCGATTCGCAAAATGGTAATATAATAATACTAATACTTCCAACCGAATCCGGAACAGAAACCGCTCGAAACACCCTCAACAGTCCTGAGCTTGTGTATCCATAAAACAATGCAATTACGGTAAACAAATGTAGCAGCCGATTAGTGTTATCCCTGAGACTGGCCTCGCTCAGAGGGTTGTTCCAGTGTTGGTCACCACTCACTGCAAGGAGGTAACGTCCAAATGTCGACGTAAGGCTGCCAGGAATCTGAGATACATCAGTGATCAGGAACGTAAACCACTTTCGACCCCGTTTTATATGGAGCAGAAACTGCAAACAATAAATCATGCCATTATTAGGCCGCAAGGTGCCATCCCGGAGGACATAGTGGAGCATACAGAGGTGTGTCCCGCAAGGGCGGATCACCGCCGTGTCCTCGTGGAGGCAATCGGCATCAGTCACCTCTCGCGCCGGGGCCTGGTTTGGGCTATAGTCCAGAGCGAGGAGGAATGGTAGGCGGTCGCCTCCTTCTGCAAAGCCGCAAAGCTAGCGAAGGAGGAGGCCGCACGCGTGAGGGAACGAACGTCCTCACGCCGAGCCGAGATTCCGACCACGACGACCAGCCACGGTAGACGCAAGCTTGCAGACATCGGGTATAGCATATATAACAATGGGTAGCTAGCCGTCCGGCCGTCCACGCGCTCTTCAAAGAGATGTTTCAAAGCGCAACTGAAGGACACAAGTGTGGTTTTAGTCAGTAAAAGTTTGACACGCCCTCTCGCTCCAACCAGAGAAGTCATTGGATGATTTCCACTCCTAAAAAAAGAAAAAAAAAGTACCATCATTATCATTATCATTATGATGGACATAGGCCTCCCCAAGTGTCGCCATAATGACTGGTCCTGTGTGTCTCGCATCCATCGGATTCCCGCGACCCTCACCAGGTCATCGGTCTACCTAAGGGCCTTCCAACACAAGGTGCCATGCAACCCCTTCCGAAAATTTGGCCGTGTTATTTTTAAATCAGTCTAAATATATAAAACTCAAAGGTAACTGACTGACATAGTGATCTATCAACGCACAGCCCAAACCACTGGAGGGATCGGGGTGAAATTTGGCATGCAGGTAGATATTATGACGTAGGCATCCGCTAAGAAAGGATTTTGATAAATTCCACCCCCAAGGGGATAAAATAGGGGATGAAAGTTTGTATGAATCTTTGTCAATTTTAAACCGATCGGGCTGAGACTGCATGCATATAGCTACTATGACGTAGGCATACCCTAAGAAAGGATTTTGATAAATTCTACCCCCAAGGGGATAAAATAGGGGATGAAAGTTTGTATGAAACTTTGTCAATTTTAAACCGATCGGGCTGAGACTTTGCATGCATATAGCTCCTATAACGTAGGCATCCCCTAAGAAAGGATTTTGATACATTCCACCCCTAAGGGGATAAAATAGGGGATGAAGGTTTGTATAAATCTTCTTAGATTTTCGACTGATTGAACTGACATCAGGGTTTTTTTTTCTTATATTCAGACACAGCTTTACGGTGGGATTCAGGGGGGAAACAGTATTTATACCACGAATCCCATTAATACCGAATGATATCCCGTTCGAATTTAAACGATTACAGTTTCCCCTTCTTCTTCTTCTTCTTTTCGTGTCGATGTACTCTAACTAAATTTTATCTGACCAGTATTTGGCAACCCCTACGGCTGTTATTGGCCTCGTATAGATCCTGAAAACTGCAGTGGTTGTGCAGGATGGACAGCATAGCAAATGACGCATGTCCTGTACAGCGGCTCCACACTGGCACTGTGTTAGAGATGAGTCGAGGAAGCCCCATTTGGCCAAATTATTTTTACAGCGGCCAACCTGAGTCCGCAGTCGGTTAAGAGATTCTCAAACAGTTTCCCCTAAAAGTCTGCTTTGCCATGACAATAAATAAGTCTCAGGGGCAAACTCTCAAATTTCCGGTTATTGACTTGAGAGAACATTGCATCTCTCATGGACAGTTTTATGTTGCTTGCTCACGAGTAAGTTCACCCAATAGCTTGATAGTTTTAGCGCCTAATGACAGATTAGTTAAGAATATTGTGTACAAAGAAGTTTTGTAGGCCCTAATTTTTTACACACGCTAAACAAAAGTAAAGCCGCAAAAGATATACCTAATTAATAATAATACTTAACGCGAGCGAAGCCGCGGGCAAAAGCTAGTAATTAAATACATATACTTGTTTACTTTTATCGCCTTTTTTGGTTGGTATCCCTTGAATAATCATGGTCAATTATCTTGTTACAATCATGGGAAAAAAAAGCAGTCGGATTGTTAAAAATGCCTCCGTCTAACACCAGTTTAACTATAACTATTTTCCTCCAATTTTGAACAATAGAACTGTCTGCAAACGTGGGCGATGGTCATTCTTCCGCCATTCAGAAAATTACGTAAAATACACAATGCCATCTATCAAATATAAAGTTCAACTGTCTTTGTCATCATTATTTCTACTTTGAGTCTTTAGATGGCGTTGCGAGTATCTGAATTGCGTGTGGTGCCATATTTGACTAATTCGATTTTATTATGTGTTTTGATTAGTTTTTACAATATATTTAGAAGATATCGAATAGAAATGTCAATTTTATTTTGAAAAAATGGTAAAAGTTATTTTATTACAAAAAAGAAGATAAAATAATGACAAAAATTTTAACTGTAGCTGGGAATCGAACTCGCGGCAAATGTCGTTCAACACGGACGTTTTGGATTATTGCTCACCCCCCATAGCAAATAGCGTGATAATTTATAGCCTAACAGATGCACTGACCTATAAGGATTATGTATGCAAAATTTGAACAGGATCGGTTCAGTAGTTTTTGCGCCAATTAATACCATCGCAAAATAATTTTACTGTTTTATTATATGTATAGATAATTTTACTCAAATAAATATGTTACGACTTCATGCGTAGAACATATCGATTACACAGTATAAACAGAGATATCAAACCTTTTGGGACAATACACTTAAAAAACCGGCCATGAAAGAGGCGGGCTCGCGCACAGAGGGTTTCGTACCGGCCGTAGCAAAAAAACGGCAAAAAAATCACGTTTGTTGTATGGGAGCCCCACTTAAATAATTATTTTATTCTGTTTTTAGTATTTTTTATTTTAGACACAACAGAAATACATCATCTGTAAAAATTTCAACTGTCTAGCTATCACGGTTCATGAGATACAGCCTGGTCACAGACAGATGGACAGCGGGGTGATAACAATAGGGTCCCGTTTTTATCCTTTGGGTACGGAACCCTAAAACACAATTTAATTTAATTCAAAATATTTAATTTTACATCGCAGAAGTTTATGCTCGGTTCCAATTGGTCGTTTGTTTCCTATGAAGAGGAACCGGCAAGAAATCCCAAGGTTACCTTTAAAAAAAATGATTTTACAGTATTGCCAGATTACAATATTGATAGGTATGAGAGGATAGTGTAGACCAGTCTACACTGTACCCTAAAGCACAATCAAAATAATAATAATAAAAAAGTGGATCGAATTAGAAAACGATCTATGAATCCACGGGGTCTACTGTCTAACAGTGTTCTCAAATTCATATTGTAAAAAAGAGGCTATATAAAAATAACCCTAACGATAAATGAGATGTTTACAATAGTACCTGAATCACTAAAGAAGTAAAGGTAGTTGTGGTCCTAACAATATAAAGGAAGATGTCAAGGATGCATTATAATATTGAAGTAAAGGTAGATGTGTTCTAAACAATGTAAGGAAGATATCAAGGATGCATTATAATATTGAAGTAAAGGTAGTTGTGGTCTAAACAATATAAGGAAGATATCAAGGATGCATTATAATATTGAAATAAAGGTAGTTGTGGTCTAAACAGTATAAGGAAGATATCAAGAATGCATTATTATATTGAAGTAAAGATAGTTGTGGTCTAAACAGTATAAGGAAGATATCAAGAATGCATTATAACATTGAAGTAAAGGTAGTTGTGGTCTAAACAGTATAAGGAAGATATCAAGGATGCATTATAATATTGAAGTAAAGATAGTTGTGGTCTAAACAATATAAGGAAGATATCAAGAATGCATTTTAATATTGAAGTAAAGGTAGTTGTGGTCTAAACAGTATAAGGAAGATATCAAGGATGCATTATAATATTGAAGTAAAGGTAGTTGTGGTCTAAACAATATAAGGAAGATATCAAGAATGCATTATAATATTGAAGTAAATTTTCTTATCGTCTAAAAAATATAAGGAAGATATCAAGGATGCATTACAATATTGAAGTAAAGGTAGTTGTGGTCTAAACAATATAAGTAAGATATCAAGGATGCATTATAATATTGAAGTAAAGATAGTTGTGGTCTAAACAATATAAGTAAGATATCAAGGATGCATTATATAATATTGAAGTAAAGATAGTTGTGGTCTAAACAATATAAGTAAGATATTAAGGATGCATTATAATATTGAAGTAAAGATAGTTGTGGTCTAAACAATATAAGTAAGATATCAAGGATGCATTATATAATATTGAAGTAAAGATAGTTGTAGTCTAAACAATATAAGTAAGATATCAAGGATGCATTATAATATTGAAGTAAAGATAGTTGTGGTCTAAACAATATAAGTAAGATATCAAGGATGCATTATATAATATTGAAGTAAAGATAGTTGTGGTCTAAATAATATAAGTAAGATATCAAGGATGCATTATAATATTGAAGTAAAGGTAGTTGTGGTCTAAACAATATAAGTAAGATATCAAGGATGCATTATAATATTGAAGTAAAGATAGTTGTGGTCTAAACAATATAAGTAAGATATCAAGGATGCATTATATAATATTGAAGTAAAGATAGTTGTGGTCTAAACAATATAAGTAAGATATCAAGGATGCATTATAATATTGAAGTAAAGATAGTTGTGGTCTAAACAATATAAGTAAGATATCAAGGATGCATTATATAATATTGAAGTAAAGATAGTTGTAGTCTAAACAATATAAGTAAGATATCAAGGATGCATTATAATATTGAAGTAAAGGTAGTTGTGGTCTAAACAATATAAGGAAGATATCAAGGATGCATTATAATATTGAAATAAAGGTAGTTGTGGTCTAAACAGTATAAGGAAGATATCAAGAATGCATTATTATATTGAAGTAAAGATAGTTGTGGTCTAAACAGTATAAGGAAGATATCAAGAATGCATTATAACATTGAAGTAAAGGTAGTTGTGGTCTAAACAGTATAAGGAAGATATCAAGGATGCATTATAATATTGAAGTAAAGATAGTTGTGGTCTAAACAATATAAGGAAGATATCAAGAATGCATTTTAATATTGAAGTAAAGGTAGTTGTGGTCTAAACAGTATAAGGAAGATATCAAGGATGCATTATAATATTGAAGTAAAGGTAGTTGTGGTCTAAACAATATAAGGAAGATATCAAGAATGCATTATAATATTGAAGTAAATTTTCTTATCGTCTAAAAAATATAAGGAAGATATCAAGGATGCATTACAATATTGAAGTAAAGGTAGTTGTGGTCTAAACAATATAAGTAAGATATCAAGGATGCATTATAATATTGAAGTAAAGATAGTTGTGGTCTAAACAATATAAGTAAGATATCAAGGATGCATTATATAATATTGAAGTAAAGATAGTTGTGGTCTAAACAATATAAGTAAGATATTAAGGATGCATTATAATATTGAAGTAAAGATAGTTGTGGTCTAAACAATATAAGTAAGATATCAAGGATGCATTATATAATATTGAAGTAAAGATAGTTGTAGTCTAAACAATATAAGTAAGATATCAAGGATGCATTATAATATTGAAGTAAAGATAGTTGTGGTCTAAACAATATAAGTAAGATATCAAGGATGCATTATATAATATTGAAGTAAAGATAGTTGTGGTCTAAATAATATAAGTAAGATATCAAGGATGCATTATAATATTGAAGTAAAGGTAGTTGTGGTCTAAACAATATAAGTAAGATATCAAGGATGCATTATAATATTGAAGTAAAGATAGTTGTGGTCTAAACAATATAAGTAAGATATCAAGGATGCATTATATAATATTGAAGTAAAGATAGTTGTGGTCTAAACAATATAAGTAAGATATCAAGGATGCATTATAATATTGAAGTAAAGATAGTTGTGGTCTAAACAATATAAGTAAGATATCAAGGATGCATTATATAATATTGAAGTAAAGATAGTTGTAGTCTAAACAATATAAGTAAGATATCAAGGATGCATTATAATATTGAAGTAAAGATAGTTGTGGTCTAAACAGTATAAGGAAGATATCAAGGATGCATTATAATATTGAAGTAAAGATAGTTGTGGTCTAAACAATATAAGGACAGTATCAAGGATGCATTATATAATATTGAAGTAAAGATAGTTGTGGTCTAAACAATATAAGTAAGATATCAAGGATGCATTATAATATTGAAGTAAAGATAGTTGTGGTCTAAACAATATAAGGAAGATATCAAGAATGCATTATAATATTGAAGTAAAGGTAGTTGTGGTCTAAACAGTATAAGGAAGATATCAAGGATGCATTATAATATTGAAGTAAAGGTAGTTGTGGTCTAAACAATATAAGGAAGATATCAAGAATGCATTATAATATTGAAGTAAATTTTCTTATCGTCTAAAAAATATAAGGAAGATATCAAGGATGCATTACAATATTGAAGTAAAGGTAGTTGTGGTCTAAACAATATAAGTAAGATATCAAGGATGCATTATAATATTGAAGTAAAGATAGTTGTGGTCTAAACAATATAAGTAAGATATCAAGGATGCATTATATAATATTGAAGTAAAGATAGTTGTGGTCTAAACAATATAAGTAAGATATCAAGGATGCATTATAATATTGAAGTAAAGATAGTTGTGGTCTAAACAATATAAGTAAGATATCAAGGATGCATTATAATATTGAAGTAAAGATAGTTGTGGTCTAAACAGTATAAGGAAGATATCAAGGATGCATTATAATATTGAAGTAAAGATAGTTGTGGTCTAAACAATATAAGGACAGTATCAAGGATGCATTATATAATATTGAAGTAAAGATAGTTGTGGTCTAAACAATATAAGTAAGATATCAAGGATGCATTATAATATTGAAGTAAAGATAGTTGTGGTCTAAACAGTATAAGGAAGATATCAAGGATGCATTATAATATTGAAGTAAAGATAGTTGTGGTCTAAACAATATAAGGACAGTATCAAGGATGCATTATAATATTGACTATCTTCTGCCAGCGACTTCGCCCGCGCCAAAGTCGGTTTCTCCATACTTTAGACCCCCGTTTCATCCCTTTAGGGTGTGAATTCTTGTAAATCTCCTCTTGATGCTCACCTACGTCATAAAAAGAAACCTTGTGCAAAATTTCACGTTTCTAGTCCCAATAGTTTCGGCTATGCGTTATTATATTAGTCAGCAAATTTCTCCTTTTGTTATATAGTAATATTGATCAAATACCTAGATTTCATTTCTAGAGAAACATGGTCGCTTACAATGGGCCTCATCAGAAGGCTTACAGTCACCCTAAGGGCAATGGAAAGGGCTATGCTCGGAGTTTCCTTGCGTGATCGAATCAGAAATGAAGATATCCGCAGGAGAACCAAGGTCGCCGACATAGCCCGAAAAATCGCCAAACTAAAGTGGCAGTGGGCAGGGCACATTGCTCGTAGAACGTATGGTCGATGGGGCCGAAAGGTTCTAGAGTGGCGACCGCGCACCGGAAAATGCAGCTTTGGAAGGCCTCCCACAAGGTGGACCGACGACCTGGTGAGAGTCGCGGGAATGCGGTGGATGCGAGACGCACAGGATCGGTCGTTGTAGAGACGCTTGGGGGAGGCCTATGTCCAACAGTGGACGTCTTTCGGCTGAAATGATGATGATGATGATGACCTAAATTTCAAAAGAAATCAGAAATATTTTATTTGTGATCTTTATGTACAGTGGTTGATTATGTTTTAGGTTAAAGTGCGTTATGATAAGCCTATTAATGACATACAAAAATAATGAATTATATTTTTACATGCAAATCTAGTTCTTACTCGTACTAAACTACAAATTAATTACATAAATGATTGTATTATTTCATTACTATAGGTAGGTACAATTATTAAGTCAAGAAGTCAAAATAATTTGTTAGTTAAATGTCAAAATAATTCGGATTAAAATAATTAATTATGATTTGTGATTACAATATAGCCAAAGAAGCAAATTACATTAGATTACAAAAAAATATCTTTATAATAACATTTTTGACACAGCAATCTTCTCATTTTTGTTTAAAAAAGTTAATAAAATTAACTTTTTTAAACAAAATATTATGTAGTTTTTATATCTCTTTTGGCAATTTATTAAATAGTGCCATGTGAAAGACACTTTTATACATTAAGGCAGTATTCGCTTTTGGAATGGACAAAACAATATAATGTTAATTCAATAAAATTTGTATTTAGAATTGAATTGATTTTTTTCCCATATACTAATTTATTTATGTACACAACCAATACTTAAATCTCTCTAGGTATAATAATAATAATAAATCCGCAGGGCAGTTTTGTGGGGAACTGATGGGCATTAGCGACCCCACGGACCCGATCTCCCGGGAGAATTCTTGTTCTTCATCTCCGGCTTGCCTTTATTGGCCGGCCGTAGTGAACACTGACGAGGAACAGAGCTTCCACCTCTCTCTTGCCTTTATTGGCTGGCTTGAGTGGAGATTCGCAACAGCAAACGTGCTCGGGAGAAGGATGTATAATCCAGTAAGGTGCTGGTAGGGATCTTGACCGTACTTCCGGGATTGTCCTGATAGCCGTGGTATACCTCTCCACTCCTCAAGCACCTCAGGATATGTTACCCTCTTGTTGCTATGTCACTTCATGCTAGCGACCGTTTTTGGGGGCCCATTTATTGAGTGTGCAAGTCACCCCCTGCCTTTTTATCGATGGAAATTAATAACATTATTCAGGCAGGGGCCACAGTCTTAACATAGTTCCTGGTAAACAGTCCACTTAAGACTTCATAAACCATAGCCTTATATCTTAGTTTTCCAAATGTCGCAATAGTTTCCCACCAACCGGGGGTTGTCCTTGGATGCACTAGCATAGTACGTACAGGGATAATCACCGGTTTGTACCACTTTCCATTAAAGCGTCTAAAAGGGCCTCTGCGAGTTGGTTTCGGCTCCTCGTACGCCTTCCAAAGGTCCAGGACCTCAGGGTCCTGAGATAAATGAATGTATAAAAATAATAATAATAATAATAATGGTGATAGATCGACCAGAGCGTCGCACAATGATTGTTGATATAGCGGTCTCTCATGACGAGAACCTCGTGAAAGCTGAGAAAGATAAACAAACTAAATATCTTGACTTGGCTCGCGAGGTTGTCGACATGTGGGATATGGATAAAGCAATCATTGTGCCGATAGTCGTAACCGCCAATGACTTGATAGCTAAGAGCCTCGAACAAAATCTGAGGACTCTCGTTAGACAGCTGGTTCAAGGGCCTGATCCTGAAAGCACTACTCCTGGACACGGCGCGCTTCGTTAGGAGATTCCTCTCTCAGGAGCCCTTACCGCCGCCCGGCAGCTTGGACCCTGTTGCCGATGCCGGTGGGCTACTATTTTTTATATTTTTAAATGTTTTTTTATGTGTGTTTTAAGAAATATTTAAAAACTAGCTGTTGCCCGCGACTTCGTCTACGTTAAGTTGGTAAAACTGTACAATCATTCTGTGCTTGCAATTCATTCTGAAAGCATCGTAATTATTTATTGTACTTTCACATAAAACTGTTAAAGGTAAAAACGCAAATTACCTTCAGGATACATGTTATGTACTCGTCCAGATCCAGATGTATGAACGTCAATGAATAGAAAGAGTATGTAAGGGTCGTAGCAGTTGGCATTTCTGCCTACCCCAAGGGAAAAGGCACTAGTTTATGTATGTTTCTGGTTTATGTTCCGGTAAAACAACATTGTCACAGTGAGCACGTCACAATCGCAGCGGTAATGCCTGTCTTTGAGGAGTGGCTACAGAGGCGTCACGGCATCCTCTCTTTGTGCAGGACTCACCGGATGTGGGTGTTTCGGGAGGTATCTGTATCGAATTCAGCAAAAAGAAACACTCGAGTCTCACCATTGTGCGGATCGCCCGGAGAATACGATGGAACTTACGGTGGAAGTCAGTCCCGCTTGGTAGGAGCGCCGACGCCGCCGTGTCCTCATGGAGGCGATTAGTGGAAAAAATGCCAACCAGTAGCCTCCTTCAGTGAAGCACTACGATCGAAGAAGGTGGCTGAAACTATGAGGGATGATGAGGGAAGTGATGCTCCAGGTGTTGAAAGCCGCAGGGCGATTGCGGTGGAGCCGTCCGGTCATCTGGTCAAAGCAATCCTGAATCGACGGCGCGTAGTAATCTACGCGCGACTCATAATGATGTCAGCAAATGGATAGGGCCCTCTAGGGCCAATGTCTGCTAAGGCTGCGAGATTGTTCGAAAGAGTTACCTCCTGTAAAATTTTCGCCTCAATAATGTTTCACTGAAGAGTTTAAGCCGTCAGACAGCTTTGGTAGAGGTAAACGAAGGAACATAATCGGGACACCGACCTTCAGCTGGATAACGTTTGCACTGATGGTGCAAAGCCAAAAAGCCAGTGAATCCAAAAATTACCATCATCATCAACTATCTTCCTCCACAACAGTACTTATGAAGAATTTGCGAGAGCATGCTTGAATTGATTGTTGCAGCTTGATCATTTGGGGCGTAAAACTTGTTCATTTATCTAGGATTTTTTTATGTGTATTTGACTGACGTCCTCGTATATCAGACAAATGTTATTCCATAGTGGGAACTACCCTATGAAGAGTCTCCAACTTTTGGATGAATTTCGGTGAAATCTTGAACGCGTGTATCCCTGTCCAATCGAACTCGCATATTGATGGCCAAACCGAGAGGTCACTGACGCCGATTGCCTCTATAAAGACACGGCGGTTCACCCAAGCAGGATAGACCTCCACCGCATGCTACAACGGGTCCTCCGGGCGATTTGTAAAATGGTAATATCAGAGTACTTCCAACCGAATCCGGAACAGAAACCGCGTGAAACACCCTCAACAGTCCTGAGCTTGTGTATCCATAAAACAATTAAATTCCGGTAAACAAATGTAGCAGCCGATTAGTGTTATCCCTGAGACTGGCCTCCCTCAGAGGGTGGTTCCAGTGTTGGTCACCACTCACTGCAAGGAGGTAACGTACGGATGTCGACGTAAGGCTGCAAGGAATCTGAGATACATCATACGTTGTCGAACTGTGATCAGGAACGCAAACTTTTCGACCCAGTTTTATATGAAGCAGTGACTGCTAATAATAAAACACACCATTATTAGGCCGCAAGGTGCCATCATCCCGGAGGACACAGTGGAGCACACAGAGGTGTGTGTTGTCCTCGTGGAGGCAATCGGCGTCAGTCACCTCTCGCACCGGGCCTTGTGACTTTGGGCTATGGTCCAGAGCGAGGAGGAATGGCAGGCGGTCGCCTCCTTCTGCAAAGCCGTAATGCTAGTGAAGGACGCGTGAGGGAACGAACGTCCTCACGCCGAGCCGAGATTCTGACCCCGACGACCAGCCACGGTAAACGCGGGCTCGCGGACATCCAGCAATCGGTCGTCCACAGCCGTCCGGCCGTCCGGTAATTGACCGGACCGAGCCCAGTCGTCAACAGCGCGTAGTGATCCACGCGCTCCTCAAAGAGATGTCGCAAAGGGCAACTGAAGGACACAGGTGTGGTTTTAGTCAGTAAAAGTTTGACACGCCTTCCCGCTCCAACCAGAGTGGGAGAAGTCATTGGATGACTTCCACCCCTAAAAAAAGAAAAATAAAGGTGCCATCATTATCATTATCATTTCAGCAGAAAGACGTCCACTGTTGGACATAGGCCTCCCCAAGTGACACCATAATTACCGGTCCTGTGCGTCTCGCATCCATCGGATTCCCGCGACCCTCACCAGGTTTACCTGGGGGCCTTCCAACGCAAGGTGCCATGCTACCCCTTCCGAAAATTTGCCCATGTTATTTTAAAGTCAATAATTAAATACATATAAGTATTTACTGTTATCGCCTTTGGTTGGTATCCCTTGAATAATCACGGTCAATTAGTTTGTTACAACCACGGGGAAAAAAAGCAGTAGGATTAAAAATGTCTCCGTCTAACTCCAGTTTAATCATAACGGTTTTCGCCCAATTTTAAACAATAAAACTGTCTGCAAACTTGGGCGATGGTCATTCTTCCGCCACTCAGAAAATTACGTAAAATACACAACGCCATCTATCAAATATGACGTTCAACTATCATTGTCATCATTATTTCTACTTTCAGTCTTTAGATGGCGTTGTGCCATATTTACATTTTAGTACGTGATTTTACTCGCCGCTTTGATTTTATTATGTGTTTTGATCAGTTTTTACAAAATATTTAGAAGATATCGAATAGAAATGTCAATTTTATTTTGAAAAAATGGTAAAAGTTATTTTATTACAAAAAAGAAGATAAAATAATGACAAAATTTTTAACTGTAGCTGAGGATCGAACGTGGCAAATGTCGTTCAATGTCGACATTTTGGATTATTGCTCACCCCCCATAGCAAATAGCGTGATAATATGTAGCCTAACAGTTGACCCGGCCTATAAGTATTATGTATGCAAAATTTGAACAGGATTGGTTCAGTAGTTTTTTCGCCAACTAATACCAACGCTCCACCATTTTACTGTTTTATTATATGTATAGATATATAAAATATATATAAAAAATAAATAAAGATAATAATAATAATAACATAATTGATTTGAGTTAAGTTGAATCGAATCGAATTTAATTTAATTCCTTGTGAAAAAGGCATGAGATGTCTAGAATTTGTTCCTGTCGTAAGTTTGCCATCCCTGTTACAATATACAACCTAGTTGTTTTTGATGAATTCTAGAAATGTAGAATGCTTTCTTTGCTGTACTAACTTAGAAAACGTTTGTCTGTCGAATTCCCGCAACCCTCACCAGGTCATCGGCCCACCTTGTGGGAAGCCTTCCAACGTTGCGTCTTCCGGTACATGGTCGCCACTCCAGAACCTTTCGTCCCCATCAACCATCTGTTCTACGAGTAATGTACCGACCCTGCCCATTGCCATTTAAGTTTTTTTTAGCGTACCTACTTATTACTGAGTTTTGAAGAACAGGGATACTTAACAGACAAAATATTAAGAGTTTTGTCTTGTATACATACTTACCGACGTATTATAAAAGGAAGAGCTAGTGTGTCACTAGTCTGACACGCCCTCTCGCTCCACCCAGAGTGGGAAAAGTTATTTGATGGTTTCACTCGTAAATATAACTCGCATGTGAGTCGGACTCGCGCACCGAGGGTTCCGTATAAATTTACCTATATAAATAGTTCGATTCTCGAAGATTTACCCCAATCGCAAAAAAGTAATTATTTTCTGATATAGTGTATCTATTTGTAGGTACTGCAAGATCTAGCTTCTAGCCAAATTATAGGATTCTAAGTCAATCAGATTTACCTTATAGGTTTTGATTTCTTTGCGTCGAAATACGCGCCTATCTTTAAATTGCGTTGACTCAGAAGTTTGACAAAACCAAAAAACTAATCGTCAATCATCTCCAAAACTAAGACTTGTCCATTTTCATCAAAACTCTATCTACTGTCTATTTTTCTGTACATTTTACTTCAATTTCATGCCCATCCAACGAAGAAGTTTCCCTATCCCTGAAGACCTCGTAAAAACTAAAAACGAATCAGACTAACTCCTTACAACTACTCACACACAAATATACAGGGTGGGTTTTTATGATCAGTGTATCAAAATTCGGATTGAGAGAAATAAGGTCGAATGCTTTGATTATACACTTGTCTAGATGCCACATTGACCGTACGAAACGGCCCAAATAAAGTCTACTAAAATTGGTAGACTCGCTTCTCCTTTACGTCAGTGTGTGACAACACTAACATCACTTTTAATCGGTAAGTTTTGTTATTTAACCACTATTATTATAGAAAACACGATTTTTTTATTCGTTTTTTTGTATGTCATTCTGATTAGCCAGTGTTGTCAGTTTATTACTAGGGAGATTTGGCGAAACTATGGGAGACAAAATACAAATATCATTACATCATCTTTCGATCAGGAGAACATTATTATTTTAAAAATTACATTATTTATTTGATCAGTAAATGATAACTTATCTATACCTACAAAAAAATGAAACCCATGACGTCGTGCACAAATTTTTTTTTTTCTAATATTTTGGTTTTCAGATTTTTGCTCAATTTGGCCTGTTTGGTGCAGCCTCGCGGCACACATTCCTACTATATCCTTACATCGGACTTTATACTTTTTATTTGTTGGTTTTATGTAATTACATGTAAGTGGAGTATTGTGTGTCTTTAAATCTGTGCTAAATAAATGTATTTTCTTTCTTTCTTTAATCTACAAAATAATTATTTCATTCAACCTATTTTGTTAAACTTTCGTCATAATAAATAATGGAGAAAAGGAAAGTTAATCATTTGGAGCAGGCATCCCTAAACACGCACACCTTGACAGTTTGACGACAATAAGTACACGTGCGGTACTCACACATGTCACGCAATTGGAGCCAGTTTTAGCGCGTCGTATGTTTGCATTGCTCTATCTAGACAAGTATATAATCAAAGGTCGAATGAAAGGCGGATGAAAACTATTGGCATGTTTTACTTTTTATTGTATTGACATACAACTCGTAAGTCGTGGCCGTTACCACTCGGCCACCACTGCTCTCTGCTAAATAATTACTACTGCTAAATTATTTGTTGATCATCATCATCTTCCTGCCCTTGTCCCGTGTTATTTGGGGTCGGCGCAACACGTTTTTTTCTTCCATTCTGCCCTGTCACTCGTCATACTATCACTAACTTCCTTTTCTTTCATATCACTCTTCACACAATCCATCCATCTTTTCTTTGGTCTCCCTCTCCCTCTCCATCCATCCACATGTAAATTCATAACTCTTTTAGTAACATGCGTTTCATCTCTCCTCTTCACATGACCATACCAAGACAAACGATTCCCTTTCAACTTTTCAGTCACTGGCGCCACTTTCAAACTTCCCCTAATATACTCATTTCTCACTTTATCCATTCTCGTCACACCACACATCCATCTTAACATTCTCATCTCCGCTACGTGCAATCTTTTTTCATCCGTCTTTTTCACAGCCCAACATTCTGATCCATACAGTATGACAGGCCTTATCACGGACTTGTAGATTTTACCCTTCAACTTGAGGGGCATCCGTGGGTCACAAGTTGTTCCCGTGACCTGTCGCCATTTCATCCATCCTGCGTTGATCCGATGTGTTACGTCCCGGTCTACCTCACCATCCCCTTGGACGAGTGACCCGAGGTACCGAAAGTCGGAGCAGATCGGTATGGGTGTTCCAGCGAGAGATAAAGGCACTGGATTGGAGAGACCGCCGAAATCGCAGAACAAGTATTCCGTTTTGGTTCTACTCAATTTCAGGCCAACACTCTCCAGTCTGTGCCACCACACCTCCAATCTGTTCTGGACCTCTAGGCCACTCTCGGCAACCAACACAATGTCATCGGCAAACAGCATACACCAGGGAGCCTCTTCCTGAATGTCCGACGTCAGAGCATCCATTATCATCAGGAAGAGGTAAGGGCTGAGAGCCGACCCTTGATGTAAGCCGACAGCCACATTGAAGCTGCCAGTGGTGCCCACTGTAGACCGGACTTGGGTACTGCATCGACTGTACATCGCTCGGATCAACTGCACATACTTCCCAGGCACACCTTTCTCCTTAAGGGCCCACCACAGAACCTCACGAGGTACCCGGTCATATGCCTTTTCGAGGTCAATGAATACCATGTGCAAGTTTTTATGCGCACCTCTGTATTTCTCGCACAGCTGGCGTATAGCAAAAATGGCATCCGCTGTACCCCGACCCGGCATAAAACCGAATTGGTTCTGTGAAATTTCACTCTCTTCTCTCAGTCGCCTTAAATGAAATTATTTGAAATTATTTGTTGATAATGAACAAATATTTTTTCCGCTGTGGGTGAAGTAAACAAAGTAATGCGCCTGGCTGGGTTTGAACCCGCGACCAACAACTCGTAAGTCGGGGCCGTTACCACTCGGCCACCACTGCTGCCCACCTTTGTATAATTTATTTCATCACCACTACTCTCAAAACGGTGAAGGAAAACATCGTGTGGAAACCGGCATGTCCTAGAACCAAAAAATTCGAAGACATGTGACATTCACCAACCCGCACCGGGCCCGCGTGGTGGATTACGGTCCATTCCCTCTTCTAGAGAGGAGGCCTGAGTCCCAGCAGTGGGAACATTAAAAGGCTGATTATGCTATGCTATGCTATGGGTGAAGTGAGAGGCATGTGTCAGACTTTTTCTATGTCTACTTTTTGAATAACAATTTAGCCTCCAGACTCTTGTAACTGGGGGATAGATACATGGAAAAATGCACGGACGTGTGAGAGCAATATTTTCGCTGAACTGGACCTTTTTGGCGTTAGCGAGAGACACATGATGTTAGTTTTTCTGTTTTCTAAGTTTCAACATGTTTTTCTACATTGTGTGTATCTATGTATGTGCACCAAATAAAATAATTTTCTTTCTTTTCTTTCTTTCTTTCTTTCAATAGGTCTTTGAGTACGGTTTCCTTTGAAGCTAAAAAGCAGTTCTCAACTTCTCCATTGACATATCTATTTGATCATAGTTCCAGCGCTGAGTTATAACAAGCTTGAATTTAGTTTCATCTGTCCCGAAGTTGGTTTGTCTGTAAACAAATCTTACAAATTAAATTTGATCCACTTCCCGGTTACCGATTGAGCTGAAATTTTGCAAGCATGTGTAAATCAGATGACAATGCAAAATTATATGACATGGAGCTGATCTGATGATGGAACCGGGAGGTGGCTATAGAAACTCGGTAGTTAAACGACACAACCCCATCGACTTTGGAATAATTTGATTCGCATTGACGAGTACTTTGGTGCTAAAAGGTAACCAGGGTGTGATGATGGAGCTGGAAGATAGACCTAGGAACTCGGTAATAACCGAAATAAGATAACCCTATCGTGTTTGAACTTTTTTGAATGGTCTTGATGAGTATTAATTATATAGGTACAGACCCCGCTGCACATCGGATCAACGCAAGATGGATGAAATAGCGACAGGTCACGGGAACAACTTGTGACCTACGGATGCCCCTCAAGTTAAAGGGTAAAATTTACAAGTCTATGATAAGACCTGTCATACTGTATGAATCAGAATGTTGGGCTGTGAAAAAATAGATGAAAAAAGATTACATGTAGCGGAGATGAGAATGTTGAGATGGATGTGTGGTGTGACGAGAAAGGATAAAGTGAGAAATGAGTACATTAGAGAAAGTTTGAGAGTGGCGCCAGTGCCAGACTGAAAAGTTGAAAGGAAATCGTTTGTCTTGGTATGGTCATGTGAAGAGGAGGGATGAAACGCATGTTACTAAAAGAGTTCTGAGTATACATGTAGATGAGATGGTTGAATGGATGGAGAGGGAGGCCAAAGAAAAGATGGATGAATTGTGTGAGGAGTGATATGAAAGAATGTGTGAATGTGATAGTGTGACGGGTAACAGGACAGAATGGAAGAAAAAAATGTGTTGCGCCGACCCCAAGTAATTTGGAATAAGGGCAGAAAGAAGAAGAAGATCCCGCTTTAAAAGCTTGCTATGAAAAATAATTTTCATTGAAAACTTGTTTTTACTTTTTGTTTAAATATCGCAGCATATGCTGAGAAGAGAATTTTTGGCCTCGCACAGCTCTTTTTTTTTCTATGTTTTAATTTTTTTTATTTTAAGTTATTTATAATTTAGTTAACAATTTTTTATTATTATTGTTGTGGTCCTGTGTAAGTCACAAATAAATAATTTCCTTTCTTTAGTTGTCTCACAGTTTTCAGTCCCACCAAAGTTCTTCTTCAAAACCGCACTCTGTATATTGTATCCAGAGTTACACAGTATATATGTATCTATGTACACATAGTACATTATACACGACGAGTAGGTCGCATATAATTTCTCGAGGGAGATCCGTCCGCTGGCTTCACAGTATGGCACAGATTACCTGGAAACGGGTCAGTGGTACAATGCTTGTCTTGTTTTACTTGATGAACATACATACATAGTTGCTAGGTAGACTGGTATGTTAATGTAGTTATGTAAAATGACTTCTGTCTCCCATGGTTTCACCCGCGTCTTTGGTTACTGTTAAACTCTAGGGCGGGGCGTGCCAAAATAGTAGATTATGCGACTAGGGGATAAAGCAGTGTCTTTAAATCGAGAGATATATAAATTGTAATCCCGAACGCGAGTGAGGGATTTATATAATTAATTCCCGAACGTGGCGAGGGAGTTAATATAAACCTGAGTGAAGTGAGGAATTCAAACCGCCCAAGACAATGACAGCTTTATCCCCATGTTGGATATTCTACTTTTTGCACCATCTGTGAGATAATTAAAAGACAATTTACTATGTATCAAATTATATATTAGAGAAATATAAGTATTATTTACAAGTTAATTTTAACTATCACTCGAAATGTTTTGAGATTTGAAACAAATAAAATTCACTACTCTAAAATTCTATAGTTTTAATTTTCTATAACGCTCCGGCTCTTTTTTTTTATAGACTCGTCAGTAATAAAAAAACTCCTTTTATTCTTTTAATTCTTTTCTTTTTGTTAGTGGCCAGTTCGATTTTTGAATAAACTTGTTTGATGCACGTACATTTTAATTCACATACTGATTTTTTTTTCTTCAATATAATGGTTTTTGACGTTCCAAATTCAAATCTCATTATTCCCTAGGGATCACCCATACTACATTATTTCCCTAGAGACAGAATGACTTGCTTTAAGTGATGGTTCTATGAAACATAAAAGGGCATTACCGAGCAGGTGGTGTAAAAGGTTTAGAACTTATATATCTTCAAGAAACCGGTACTTAGTGTCAACACATAGTGAACCAGCCTGAAGATTAAAAGCCAGGTTCACATTATTGTATTGTGTCATGGCGAGGCGCTTTCAGACGCAGTAGATTGGCTACAAAACTGGTTGTGATAATTATGACGTAGGTTTGAACAGAAAGGTTTGCGAGATTGTTCGACAAACGTGGCCCTGGTACGCAAAGGGCAATTGAACGAAAACAGGTGGGTTTTCGATCCACCTTGTA
The DNA here is from genome assembly GCA_905147345.3 of Mythimna impura. NCBI lineage: Eukaryota > Metazoa > Arthropoda > Insecta > Lepidoptera > Noctuidae > Mythimna > Mythimna impura. Next base: position 6,566,152 of record LR990363.1, read on the forward strand.
GGAGAATCTTTCGGCTCCATAGACCATCTGTTCTATGAGCAATGTGCCCTGCCCACTGCCACTTAAATATTTTTTTATATTTTATTTTTAAAAAACAAGTGTTGCCTCTCACTATAGGAATGACTTCTATATCTTAGATGCGTTCACAAACATATAAACTCACACACACAAGACACCCAGACCTGGAACTCCCATCTGTAGGTCATGCAAATAATTGTTCCGTGCGGGAATCAAACCTACGGCACGTAACACAACAGCCAATCGCCTAACCACTGCGCCCAACGTGCCGTTACCGTTTTTGGCAATTCTTTGGGCTGTTTCAATAAAGTTGGTTTTTCTGCGAATATCTTTATTTCTGATTCGATCGCACAAGAAATCAGAAACGTTTATTTCAAATAGTCCAATTACAGGCACTTTTAAATTGTCAAAATGTCGGTCACTAAAAAAAAAGTGAAGCTAAATTGCACGTTCCAAAGCGTAGATCTCTATGGAGAAGAACGTGCAAAAAAACTCCATGGATACTCTTTTAAATCATATTATTAGTTACATAAATCTTAGTTACATATTTCTTGTCGCTTCTAACATGTAAGCACAATGTAGATGAGTAATAATAATTTGATTAAAAACTAATTAAAAAATAGAAATTGAAGCTGCCAGTGGCTTAACCACTGGCAGCTAAGAGATGACCAGTCTCACTGACGGCACCCGTTCACGAGCATGACCTGATATGAGCAAGGCCCTTCATATCCCAAACCAACACATAATAATAAGCGTAATCAGCCTTATAATGTTCCCACTGCTGGGAATCAGGCCTCCTCTCTGAGAGAAGGAGTGAGCCATATAATCCACCACGCAGGCCCAGTGCGAATTGGTGGAGTTCACTTTATCTTCGTTTTTTTTTTTGTTTCTAGAAAATGTCGGTTTCCTCACGATGTTTTCCTTCACCGTTTTAAGAGCAGTGACGATGAAGTAAATTACACGAAGTAATGCGCCTGGCTGGTTTTGAACCTACAACTCGTAAGTCGGACCGTTAACACTACCACACTACCTACTGCTCATACCAACACTGCTGGGACTCAGGCCTCCTCTCTAGGAGAGGGGATACCAGGACATACCAACACATCCAACTAAAAATTACTCGAAAGCAAACAAAATGTTGTTCAAAACACAGCCAAGGACTCGGCAGTTCATTAGCCTAGTATATATTCCGGAGCACGGGCGCATCACCTAATCTTTTTAATACCCAATTTGCAAAGAATTTAATATACTTTCAACATGAAATGTTTTATACTCAACTGTTGGTAGAGGTGTTTAGGCAAAGATGAAGCAAACAAAATAGGGGAGCATCAAACTGTTTTCATTGGTGATGCTAAAATGTCGGTTCCGTATTCTGTATGCTCTGTGTAGTTAGCCCTTCTACCAGCTTAAAGACCAGCTAAGATTTTAAGCTGCATAATCACTAGATTTATTTATTATTTATTTTTCCAAATTTCTTAGTCTATATTACAGATTTTTATTGCCATACAACGAAAACCTCTCAGGGTTTATCTGTGTGATGGCGAGCCGCTTGCTAATAATAGATGAGATGAGACTAATGCGCTTCACCATCAACGATTGCATCACTGCATTGGGTTGTTGGCTAGGCAAAGAAGGAACATAAGTGTGGTTTTTGTCAATAAAAGTCTGACACTCCCTCTCGCTCCACCTTAGAGTGGGAGAAGTCATTGCATGATTTCCCAACCCCCAAAAAAAACGTGCTGGTCAGAACGTTCATAGCAAAACGGCGCCTATGTGCAAATTTGCTTGTTCGTATACAGCAGGTGTGTCGCAGCGCCACTGTTTCACAGCGCCGTCTGTTCACGACACCTCATCGGCCTATCACCAGCAGTTGTGATGTTCATATTATTTTATATTCAAATTATGCGGAGAACTTTGATTGTGCAATCTAGGATTTCTTTGAAGTCAAGTCTTTAGTTTGTAAGTAGCGGCATAAATGCTATCCAGGTAACCAGTTTGGGGACGCGGATGGCAGATATTGTGCCTGTCCCCTTTTATGTGTCTTGCGACGAGATGATGTTTGGAGCCAGAAGTGAAAATCCAACTTGCAGTATATAAAATGTAGTTACAAACAATAGCAAGCCAGTATAAACAATTGTAACTAGTTGTGGAAGATCGGAATAATGACAATATAAATAATCTAGTCCGTGTTTCGCGACGGTTTAAAGGCAAAGGGGCGAAAGACGCTAAGGGTTTTTTTTTTTCGGTGGGAAAATCATATTATGACATCCCCCACCCTTGGCCGGGGCGGGAAATAGTGTCAGACTTTTACTGACTAAAAACCCACTCCTGTTCCTTCGTTGCCTTTCGTACCAGGGCCGAGTCTTCCTTTCAGAATCAGACCCTTGGCCCCAGTAGGCTTCGACCCTGCTAGGCCCCTACAGTTGCTGACATCTCCTAGAGGCGCGCGTGGAACAGCACGCACCGTCGACGACTTGGGCTCGGTCCGGACGGTTACCAGACGGTCGGACGGCGAGCCACCCATTGCTCGCCGTCCGCAAGCCTGCGCCTACGATGACCGGAAATCGGGATCGGAATCCCGGCGGCGATTGGGGCGTGAGGACCGTTGCCTCACGCGATCGGCCGCCTCCTTTGCTAGCATTACTGCTTCGCAGAAGGAGGCGACCGCCTGCCACTCCTCCTCGCTCCGGACCATGGCCTGTACCAAGGCCCGACGTGAGAGATCGCCGCCGCCGATCGCCCCCACGAGGACACGGCGTTGCTCTGCCCAAGCGGGACACACCTCCACCGTGTGCTCCACCGTGTCTTCCGCACGAATCCGGTGCATGGACCTCCCGAACTTACCATGTCCGGTGAGGACCTGCGTCATGCGGAAGGTAAGGACGCCGTGTTGCCTTTCCAGCCACTCCTCAAAGAGGGGACTTACCGCCATAATTATGGCGTGCCCAAAGACGCTAAGGGTAGCGCCCCGTAAATAATTCTCGCCTCGAGTTCCACTTAACTAGCTTAAAAATATTGACTTAAATATTAACATGCAACACTAAATCTAAGATGCGTTCACATACGCAATATGTGACGCCACACCAGGTATGCGCTGCTTTTAGGGAAAAGAAGGCCAAAAGATGTTGGTTAAAAGGCAACACATCGAAATATCATTAAGTTCTTCTATATTCAGAGGCACGAGTCCAATGATTGAATCTCAAAGTGTGGCGCAAGTCCCAATATCTTTACTTTAAAACCACACAAGCGGTTATGTCGACTCGTTGCGCAGAACAACCAATTTTCAGTTTTTGTAGGGTTTGTGTGCATTTGTTTTGTTTTAGGACATTTTGCTTTTGAAAATTTTAAAGTTAAAATACTAGTCGTGTTTTTTTTTAATCTTTATTTAAAGTTTTTTTTTTGCTAGTGCGAATATCACTCTGTTGGTATACAAATATAACAGTTAAAAAAAAACAGTTAGGTTTTGGGTCGGTTTTTCAGAGCGAACTTAACCATATTAATGATAGGGATTATTTTATCTGAAACAGGATTTGATAAATTAATATTGTGCGCAACTAGTCGTGTTACAACTTAGAAAGACCGAGTTTTTAGGTTTTTAATAATATCGATCTGTGAAAAATCGACTAATGATTTCTCTCACTCGAGGGCGGAGCGTTTCTGACTTTTACCGACTAAAACTTGGAACACAAGGGCAAAGAAGGAACATAGGTGTCTATGTTAATTATTTGCCCTTGCGTTCCAGGACCAAGGGTCTCCCTTTTAGAAATCAACCGATGACCACAGATCGACCTGTGATAAAGCCTACTTCGATGATCAAGTACTTGACCATTATTACTGTGTATGAGGTCCAAGGAATGGTTCCAGGTCGGCAAAAGGGTATAATTTATCAATGTGCTGAAATATATATAGCAAGTTATCTAAAACATGGTGCAAAAACTTTTGGTGAAATGTGTTTTAATTATTTGTTGTGCCCATAAACTCAATTTTGTTTCTTTGTTTAATATATAACAACAACTTCTAATTCATTATGGACATAGTCAAAGTATTGACAACTCCTTTTTTTGAAGTGGAAAGTCAGTAAATGACTTTTCGCGCTCTAAGATGGAGCAAGGGGGCGTGTCAGACTTTTTTACTAACTAAAAACCCACCTATGACTTTTAGTGCGGGCTTGCGGACGGCGAGCAATGGGTAGCTCGCCGTCCGACCGTTCGGTAACCGTCCGGCCCGAGCCCAAGTCGTCGACGGCGCGTACTGTTCCACGCGCGCCTCAAGGAGATACCACCCCAGCAGCCCCAACAGGGTCGAAGCCTACTGGGGCCAAAGGTCTGATTTTGAAAGGAAGACTCGGCCCTGATACGAAAGGCAACGAAGGAACAGGAGTGGGTTTTTAGTCAGTAAAAGTCTGACACTATCTCCCGCTCCGCCCAAGAGCGGGGGATGTCATAAGATGATTTTCCCACCAAAAAAACTGTGACTTTCAGTTGCACGTAGCGTGTAAGGGTCACGGTAAGTCATTTCTACTTTCCCGCATTAACAACTCCTGGGGCATTAACATGACCTCTTAATATGTCAGGTGTGACAGTGCAAGCGAGAAAGAAGGATGGAGCTATACACTCTATACACCCCTATTTTTAAATTAGTACAAAAAAATGGTGCTCTGTCCGTATCCGTTACTGATCATATTTGTGCAGTCAAAAGTAAAAAAAAAAACGAAATCCCAAAATTGTCCACGAAAAATTTTCATAATTGAATCAATCATTCATAACAATTGCTACTAGAAAATACTACGCGCAATGTTTTTTTTTATTTTTTATCGCCATTCATTCATTCATAATCAATAGCCTGTACAATAATTCCATAAATTGAGTGACATTTTGGGATATAAACAAACGCTCATAACTTTGCTGTTTATGAATATTATTTATTGAGACTTTACTTAAATAATAACAAGACATTTTCTAATAAGCCCTTTAAGTATTTGTACTAATTAAAAATTTGTGATGTATAGCGCCATCCCTTTGATAGTTCAATTTAGGTCGTTAAATGGATCACGTTAAGAGCTCGTGGTACCTTTGATTCGTCACTTTGACACTTAATTTTTATTGGTTTAAATAAAAAATCGTCAAATTTAGGCTACTAGACTGGGTCTAGGTCTTGGGTTGAGAATCTGAAATATAAATCTCCAATATACAGGCCGATAGACGTCCACTGCTGGACATACGCTTCCCCCAAATGTCACCACAATGAACGGTCCTTTGCGTCTCGCATCCATCGGATTCCCGCAACCTTGACCAGGTCATCGGTCCACCTTGTAGGGGGCCTTCCAACACTACGTCTTCCAGTACGCGGTCGCCACTCCAGAACCTTTCGGCTCCAACGGCCATCTGTTCTGCGAGCAATGTGCCCTGCCCATTGCCACTTAAGTTTAGCGATTCTTCGTGCTATGTCGGCAACCTTGGTTCTCCTGCGGATATCTTCGTTTCTGATTCGATCACGCAAGGAAACTCCGAGCATAGCCCTTTTCATTGCCCTTTGGGTGACTTTTAATGAAATGTTGAATATACAGGGCGTATAAGAAAAAATATATTTATGATTACAGGAAGGCTTCGACAGTACAAAATGTTCGAAGGTCTTTCTCGGGTACCAATATAAAATTTATCAACTTTTTCGATCAGAAATGTATGTAGGAGACCAACAAATATTGTAAAATATTTTATTTCTAAATTCTTTCACAAGAAAATTTTAAATCACTCCTTTCTGTATCTAACAATATTATAACTTGTCTTATTCTAAGTATTAGATTTGCCAAATCACTGCAATCGCTTTAGATTTATTTCACGAAGTTCTGTCGTTCTGTTTGATTGATCAAAATTGCCACCCACTGAAGTATTCACGGCGTCCTCACCTTCTGCAGGACGTAGGTCTTCACCAAACATGGTAAGTTTGGAAGGTAACTGCACTGGATTCGTGAGGAAGAAACGCCTGGGTGTCACCATTGTGTGGACCGCCCGGAGGACACGGTGGAGCATACGGTGAAGGTGTGCCCCGCCTGGGCAGAGCACCGCCGTGTCTTCGTAGGTAAATTTGACATAAATCTGTTTATTTTGACTTATAGTTTGTAATTTTGATTGATGAAGTAATTCTATCAGAAAACGAAAAAATCAAGGAGAGGTGGAAGGACTATTTTGAAAGACTGATGAATGAGGAAAACAACTGGAATGAAATTATAGAGAATAAGCCAGTGAATGTGGAGTTAGTGTGAATGATTAGTATGGATGAAGTCAGATTAGCTGTAAATGGAATGAATGAAGAATGGTAAGGCAATTGGTCCAGACGGAATACTAGATGAAGTGTGGAAGTTATTGCGAGTGGATGGATGGGCGTGGTTAGCTTTGTTCTTCAATAAGTTGTTGCGGGAAGACGCCATACCTGATGATTGGTGCAACGGTTCCTTGGTGCCCATCTTTAAAAACAAGGGTCATGTGCTTGAGTGCAACATTTATAGAGTATTAAAGCTAATGTTACATACTATGAAAGCCTGGGTGAAAGTTATTGAAAGGCGGTTGAGATAAGAGAGTAAAATTTCACAGAACCAATTTGGTTTTATGCCTGGTCGGGGTACAACGGATACCATTTTTGCTATACGTCAGCAGTGCGAAAAATACAGGGGTGCGCATAAAAACTTGCACATGGTATTCATTGACCTCGAAAAGTTATATGACCGGGTACCTCGTGAGGTTCTGTGGTGCGCCCTTAAGGAGAAAGGTGTGCCTGGGAAGTATATGCAGTTGGTCCGAGCAATGTACAGCCAATGCAGTACCCAAGTCCGGTCTACAGTGGGCAACACTGTAGCTTCAATATGGCTGTCGGCTTACATCAAGGGTCAGCTCTCAGCCCTTACCTCTTCCTGATGATACTGGACGCTCTGACGTCGGACATCCAGGAAGAGGCTTCCTGGTGTATGCTGTTTGCCGATGACATTGTGCTGGAGGCCGAGAGTGGCCTAGACGTTCAGAGTAGATTAGTGGTGTGGTGGCACAGACTGGAGAGTGTTGGCTTAAAATTAAGCAGAACGAAAACCGAATACTTGTTCTGCGATTTTGGCGGTCTCTCCGGTCCTGTGCCCTTAGCTCTCGCTGGAACGCCCATACCGATCTGATCCGACTTTCGGTACCTCGGCTCGCTTATCCAAGGAGATGGCGAGGTAGACCGAGACGTAAAACATCAGATCAATTCAGGGTGGATGAAATGGCGACTGGTCACTGGAACAACTTGTGACCCACGGATGCCCCTCAAGTTGAAGGGTAATATCTACAAATCCGTGATAAGGCCTGTCATACTATATGGATCAGAAGGTTGGGCTATGAAAAAGACTGATGAAAAAAGATTACGTCATGTAGCGGAAATGAGAATATTGAGATGGATGTGTGGTGTAACGAGAATAGATAAAGTGAGAAATGAGATATTAGAGGAAGTTTAAATGTGGCGCCAGTGACTGAAAAGTTGAAGGGGAATCATTTGTCTTGGTATGGTCATGTAAAGAGGAGGGATGAAACGCATGTTACTAAAAGAGTTATGATCATACATGTGGATGGATGGAGAGGGAGAGGGAGGCCAAAGAAAAGACGGATGAATTGTGTGAAGAGTGAAATGAAAGAAAAGGAAGTTAGTGATAGCATGACGAGTGACAGGGCAGAATGAAAGAAAAAAACGTGTTGCGCTGACCCCAAATAACACGGGATAAGGGCAGGAAGATGATGATGAGTTTGTATCTTTGATATTTAATAAATCTTCTAATTTGGACATATATTTTGTAGCTTTGACATTGTTCTTGTACTTGTTTTAAATTACTGTTTTTAAATAATTTTGAATGTAAGATAAGATAGAAGCATGATAAGATAAAAATAACTTCGAATTAAATGGTCACTAAGGTATATTATATATTTTGTAATTGAAATCCTAGGTATTTTTTTTGTATGAAGATTTACTATTAATTTTTAGTTTTCAATGTTATAAATATTTGTACGCCAACACTTAAATATGGCTGGACTCAAACAATGTATATACTATTTACACAAATAAAGAATATCTTGTCTTGTCTTGTATTGGTTTGTTTTGTATTGTCATGAAGTGATCAATTCTAAAATATGGCCTCCTCATGTCACATACTTAATAAAAAAGAGGCGTAACTCAAAAAAGAGAGTATTTAAAAATTGGACCAATAGAGTCCATTGAAATATACTTTTTTATGATACAAGGTACTTTTTTTGAGTTTGGTCTCTTTTTGTATGATGTATAATATTCCTCGTTTAATAAGTATATGTGGGTACAGTCAACTGTCAAACTTAGAGAGAAAACAAAAGCAAACTTAAAACAGTAACGGATCAGATAAGAAGTTCTCAAGTTGTTCGAGTTTCCATTTTATAATATTATGTACGGAAGCTCCTAAAAAGTCCTCCTCAAATCATACTCACGGTCCCCCTAAATATCTCGAACGTGACTGCGGGACTCGATATTCAATTTCCTAGTTTGCGATACAACGATAGTATTTTTAAAGTGTTTGTGTTTCGGCGACGCGACGCCGACGTGACAGCCAGATGGCGTGTTTAACTTTTGGCTTGTTTTAGGAGAAGTTGTTTAATTTCTATATCAGGTTTTATAGCGAATCTACTGGGTGGTTCACAAGACATCATGCGTCCATTTAACATTTGTTTATTTATCTATTTATATTTACTTAATGATGACTCACAAGTTACTAAAAGAGTTATGTGTATGTTTATACATGCAGACGGATGGATTGTGTAAGGAGTGAGATATGAAAGAAAAGGGAGTCAGTGATAGCATAACGGTTGACAGGACAAAATGAAAAAAAGACGTTTTGCGCCAATCCCAAGTAACGTTGGGCAAGGGCAGAAAGATGATGATGAAATGCGTCAATAGAAAATAAAATAAACTTTATAATACAACAATAAAGTGACACAATTTTTTACACAAACTATTATATCTATGGGTGCAATTTCGCTCTTATTTATTTAAACTTCTTATACAGTAGTGGTACATAGGTGCGCGTGCGAGCCCTCATGACGCATGCGGTGTCCCAGGGCAGGTGTGTCTTGGTGGTGTCTTTAGCGGCAACGATCTCTCGCGCCGGGCCTTGGTACAGACCATGGTCCGAAGCGAGGAGGAGTGGCAGGCGTTCGCCTCCATCTGCGAAGCTGTATCTTCCAGGATCGCGATCTCTTCCAGGCAACCTGGTATGGAAAGAGATTATCTGGACATAAAATGGGGTTGCACTGGGTGCATTACAAAATAAGCTAAACAATTGGTGCGAAAAAAAAGAAACAAAGTACATAATTAACTCTAAAATACATACTTAAATACATACCTACTAAATAATTATATAGACAAGAAAACAAATGACAACCACAATTAATACAGCTAAAAACGAAACAAAATTACAAGGACAAGTAATATTCCTTCACAAGTGTTTTGAATACATGTAGTGATTACGCGCGATTTATTCACACTGGCACTCACTGGCAGTGCATTCCGCAGACGAGTGGCCTGGACAGTAAAGGACTTATCCAGAAACGTAGTGGAATGCATCGGCATTTTGAGTCTCAAGTTATCTGATGACCTAAGAGATTTCGCTTATTGGCAGTGAGCTATTCATATTTGATCATTTTCTTTTTCAAATGTTTTTGGCACCCAATTGGGCCTTTATCCAAACTGCCAATCATCATGATTGGCACTTAAATTCTCCAAATTGTTGCAATTTCAGTTCAACAGTTGTATCTGTCTCGGCATCGCTAAGTTTGTTACGGAAGATATTATTGCAGAAGTCTGAACTGAGCTCCTAATACAAGTGATCATTTCCCAGAGGTCTTGTTGTTACAACTGTATTGTAACTTGACTGGTTCTAGCAAGTTTGAGATAGATTGGATACGGATATCCTAATCTTAGTTTTGGATAGTATTTAAGGGTAATTTTTATTATTATTTCCTTTATTTATTGAATAGACATATGAACTACATTTTTAAATATTTTTTTAAATATTTAACAAAACTCAAAAAAAAATTAAAAATATAAAAAACAGTAGCCCACCGGCATTTGGCACCAAGCTACCGGTGGTCAGGGCTTCTGAGAGAGGAATCTCCGAACAATACGCGCCGTGTCCAGGAGTACTGCCTTCTGAATCAAGCCCTTGATCCAACTGCCTAACGAGAGATGAGTACCTCAGATGTCGGTCGAGGCTCTTGGCAAATAAGCCATTGGACGTCACGACTAGCGGTACAATGACTGCTGTGTCCAGTTCCCACATGTCGACAACCTCGCGAGCCAAGTCAAGATATTTAGTTTGTTTATCCTTCTCATTTTTCACAAGGTTCTCGTTATGAGGGGCCGCTATATCAACAATCATTGTGCGATGCTCCAGACGATCTATCACCACTATGTCAGGTTTATTGGCAACAATAGTCCTGTCAGAGATGATTATTATTATTATTTCCTTTATTTATTCAATACATATATAAATTACATTTTTAAACATTTTATTATTATTACTGATAAGCTGTCTCCTGCAGTTCCACCTGTATCTTTGGTGACTCTTCTGCTTCCGAGGGTCGTTACGTGATGTTAAATGGTCAATATATATTTGTCATGAATCTGGCTATCCCATACACAGTTTTTTTTCTAGTCCAACTGGTAGTTTCAAGGAATAGCGCGCTTAAACAAACAAAAAGCTCTTCGGCTTTATTATATTAGTTTATATAAAGAAGTATTGGTTTGTTTACAAAAAAAATTTCGTTATGCAAGAGACTTACTAGCACTCTTGTCCTAAGATGGAACGTGTAATAAGTAATATTGCACATTAAGAATACTATCCCAGAAAATTTGGTTAAATGCAGTTGCTTGGCTCATTATAACCTGATTACAAATTACATATTTTCGAGCCCCACTTGCAACCTGTTCTACATTTGTGACCTATCTTATCTTTTGGCCCAGTTGGGCGCCAACACCTTATTGGCGCCCAACTGTGACCATCATTAACTTAACGTCAGTGTTTAAGTAAATGATCTGCATAATGTTTTGCTTAGCTTTTCCAAACTTATTACCCTAGTAATACTGATGGACAGCTAGCTTTACCCTTAGTCTGCTACATAGTTAGACTACATAGCCTACATAAATAGTTAGTATCCCCCGGGTACTATAATGTAACTAGTAACGAACCGCCTGGCTCTGGCGTGTAATTCTCACAAGATTGACGTTCTCGGGTCAAATGATCGGCCCCACTAATTGTGACCCTGATTGTTTCGTTGTGAAACAACCGTGAATTTTGGTTTTATGTATCGTAATCTTTGTTACAGTTTGTAAGTTCATTTTGTGTGGTTTTTGTAGGATATATTGTTTACTACCAAATTTAGTTTTAATTGTGATAAATAAAAATGGATATTTAAGTGTTTAGTTGAATTTTTTTGTCCCAACTTACTTGCAGAGGGTTTTTTTTTTCGTAGGTGGGAAAATCATTCAATGACATTCTCAGCTCTTGGGCGGAGCGAGACGGCGTGTCAGACTTTTACTGACTTAAAACCCACTCCTGTTCCTTCATTGCCTTTCGTACCAGGGCCGAGTCTTCCTTTCAGACCCTTGGCCCCAGTAGGCTTCGACCCTGCTTCGTCTTTACGGTTTGCTGACATCTCCTTGAGGTACTTAGAGTGGGCGCAATGCGTGTTTTTCTTCTATTGTGTCTTATTAAATGTTACGCTTTCACTGATTTTCTTTCCGTTTATATCATTCTTCATACAATCTATAAATAAATAATCAGATATTATTCAGCTATCGAAATAACAAATTTCTTCAAACTACTTACTATTTCTTCAACCCTTAAACTTTATAAAAGGTTTTAAGTACCTACAGATTTTGCATTTTTCTAAAATATTTACATGTTTTTTGTATCATGTGATAGTTACTTTTATTTTATTTTTTTTGCTTTTTTTATATAGCCTCTTTTTTATAATGTGAATGTGAGAACACTGTAGACTCCGCGAATTCTTAGGTTACTTCTTATTACGACTCACTTTTTATTATGATTATTTTTATTGTACTTTTTAGTACAATATTGACCGATCTACACTGTCTTTACATAATATCTACTTATACTGTAATATGGAAATATTGTAAGAACGACATTTTTTTTTTAAAAAGAGTAACCATGGAGTTTCTTGCCGGTTCTTCTCCATAGGAAACGACCAATTTGGAACCGTGCACTAGCTTCTGACGTTTTATAAGTGCCACGTAGGCCTATGTGAAATAAAAATCTTTTGACTTTGACTTTGACTTTTGACTTTGACTTACTGATGCCTAAAGATAGCCTCAGAGATATAAAGTCTATTGTATCGTGAACTAGTAACTTAAAATAAAAGAATAAATAAGGCTCCCAACCAAGTTTCGATCACGGAGGACAATCTCAATAGAGATTAGCCTATACGCTTTATAATACATGTGGGATTGTATGGCAAAATAAACAAACGGTTCTTCGTAAAACTGTTTATTTTAATAATTCTTTGCACTCAATAAAAATGCAACCTTCACCGTGAAATCTGTCAGTTTTTCTCCATCTTTCTTTTTATTCATTCCCGCCTACTTTCCTCTCTTTCATCATTCAATAAAAGCTGCGTTAATACTAGCATAAATAGCATAATCAGCCTTTTAATGTTCCCACTGCTGGGACTCAGGCCTCCTCTCTCTAGAAGAGGGAATAGGCCGTAATCCACCACGCGGGCCCAGTGCGGGTTGGTGAATGTCACATGTCTTCGAATTTTTGGTTCTAGGACATGCCGGTTTTCTCACGATGTTTTCCTTCACCGTTTTGAGAGCAGTGGTGATGAAATAAATTACACAAAGTAATGCGCCTGGCTGGGTTTGAACCGGCGACCTACAACTCGTGAGTCGGGGCTGTTACCATTCGGCCACCACTGCTCTCTAACGTTAATACTATAACAGATTATTACAATAATTTTATTCCACATACATATCGCTCTATTCTACTTAACGCAGAATATATTTTAGTGCACAAGGGTTTGCACAAACAGAGGCTTCTTTACTCTTATAGTCCAATGGAACAATTAACAAATCCAAGACGACCGAATAAAGATCAGGCGCATGGCCAATGGCTTCACGTGCTTTCCGTGGTGTCATACCACCTCTAAACTTCGGGTTGCACAAGAATAATTCTTAATAGGAAAACCTAATAGCTTGCCGTCCGACCGTCCGGTAACCGTCCGGAACGAGCCCAAGTCGTCAATGGCGCGTACTGTTGCGTGCGCCTTAAGGTCAGGAAACCGTAGGGGCCCAGCAGGGTCGAAGCCTACTGGGGCCAAGGGTCTGCTTCTGAAAGGAAGATTTGGCCCTGGTTCGAAAAGCAATGAAGGAACAGGAGTGGATTTTTAGTCAGTAAAAGTCTGACACTATCTTCCGCTCCGCCCAAGAGTCATTAGATGGTGGTTGGGATGTCATTAGATAATTTTCCAACAGAAAATAAAAACACAAAAAAAGTAGGAAAACCCAATAGCGCTTTTGCCCGACCAAGAAATCAAACCAAGGACCCCCCCCCCCCCTCAACAGTCGCGCTTGCGACCACGAGACCAACAAGACAGTAATTTAACGGAGATAGAAACACCAAAATATTGATACAAGAAATCGATATTCTAAACGCAAAACTTCCCGTCCAAGCCTTTGACAAAGAACTTTTATAAATGCAAAAAACAAACTCAACACTTGTCAAAAGACTCTTCGTACAAATTCATATTCAAATGAGTTTTAAAAGGGACACCGAAAGCTTGTGAGACTAACGCTAGAGTGTGGATGAATGCTCTAATAAGCAAGCACACGGTTGGCTTACCCGCTAAGCGGTGTTGCTCTGTGAAAAAACGTTGCAAGTTTGTATAGAGGTTTGAATTTTTTTACCTCGCAACACTAAAAGTTGCGTTGGCATTCATAAGTTTATCTGCCTCTGGAAAAAGGTAGGTGTGTTTTTTAAAACAACCTGTATAAATCTTTCTGTTTGGATTTAGTTAGAATTCAATTTTGTATTTAAAAATGTATATACACTACAGGCAAAAGCTACTAGCTAAAATATGGCGTTATAAAACTCCTCCGCATCGCTGTCGACTGGAAGTGTGCCCACAAGGCTGGCGGCATTGCCACGTTGTATGGCAATGCTTAATCTCTGACCGAGGTAAAAGCCAGCCCTTGGGTCACGTGAAGTGTCTACTAAGCGTTTGGATAATTCTTTGAAAAGCGTATGAGCACTCGGACTACGGTCCAAGAGTTTCAACTCCAAATGGCTAAAAATATAACTGCTGACGAGATTAGTTTTAATTAGTTAAGTGTTTTTATTGAATTATACAAATAATTTTGTATTTTAGATTTTACCTATGTAGTATAGTAAATGGCTTACCAAACAGAGTTAATTCAAAGATAACATTTTTACACAAAATAAAAATATCTGTTTTACCAGAAGCTAAACTTATACCAAATTCTCTTCGTTGTTTTCTTCGTAACATTATTATTTCTTACGTGGTGTTCTAGATACCAACTCAGATACGGAGAGTTACTTATGCGTACAACATGGATCAAAGTTGACAGGATTATCTCGGAATTATTCCTGGAAAAGTAAAGCAAAAGTGTCATGTCACAACATGTTCTTAAAGCGAATAGCGTTATAATCAGCGCGGAGCGTTTTATGCGACATATATCATGCTGGATACACAGTCGTACAATGTATACGTGCACAGAGTAGGCGTGGATAGAGACTGCAAACTGCAAAGTTCATACTGAATTCCCAGAATGGAACCATAATATCGTCGAGGTTCGATGATCTGAGACGGCCAATTAAACTTTTAAAAGTGGTAACAATGTAGTTTTCACAAAAACAACAGCATTTTTATCATTGTTTCTAAACGTTAACGGTACGCCATCATCAAGGCTCCTTAACCTTGAAATTATTAAGTAGATTCAGATACTTTCTCCAATCATTTAAAATTTCTCAAATTCTACACCGCTAGTCTATAGAAAAACACATGTCCGCTCTATGGCAGATCAATATTTTTTATTTCTTTGTTCATTACACAGTCAGTAGTAGTTATTTTTCTAGCAATCTCCGTTGTCTTTCTTATTCTACACTACTCTACAATAAAATGCATTATCAACCACCTCCAGACACTTTCCAATCCAGCAACGTAAATTCTGACAGTAAAATCGTATGCAGTTTCTGTTTCCACAAACTACACTGTATTCTCGCCGGCAGCGATGGTATACACAGGAAGAGGCGCGCTTATCTGTACCAGCAACAAATTCACCGCGTATTTTACATGACGAAATATTAAGAGCAACGATACAATGTGCAGCTTCCAAACGGGAACACTATTTATGTTTGTTATTTACTTGTGAATATAGTATGAATTAATGCTTTAGTTGTGCATTTCATATGGGGGGGGGTTCGCCATAAATCAATAATTGCCACGCTTGGTAAGCGGGTTGACGATCGTAGTGTGGGTAATGCGAGACGCACAGGACTGGTTGTATATGGCGACACTTGCGGGAGCCCTATGTCCAACAGTGGATGTCTTTCGGCTGAAATGATGAAGATGACAATGCTTTCAATTTATTGAAGCTTTGTGTACGTGTATTAATAATCGTGGATCATATGGACTTACCATCGCAAGCATTCAATGACATATTTACAAAGTTAAGACAAAGTTGTATTCGGTGTGAAATCATCATATGATTCCTCTCGCTCTGGTTGGAGTAAAAGTTTGACTGGCCTGTTGGTCTAGTGGTTAGTGGCCCTGACTGCTAAGCCGGTGGTTGTGGGTTCGATTCCCACCCAGGACAAATGTTTGTGTGATGAGCACAATCATTTGTTCTGTGTCTGCGTGTAATATTTATCTATATTATGTATGTATTTAAAAATATATAAGAATGTTTATCAGTTATCTAGTACTCATAGCACAAGCTCTGCTTAGTTTGGGACTAGATGGCGTTGTGTGATAGTTGTGGATTGTGGAAAAGGGAGTGTCACACTTTTACTGACGGAAACCCACCAGTGTTTCTTACGACGAGCAATTGGTAACGCGCCGTCCGTCTGTCCGGTAATCGTCCGGACCGGGCCCGAGTCGTAGACGGCGCGTAGTGTGTACCACGCGCCCCTCAAAGGGATGTCAGAAAAACCGTAGGGGCCCAGCAGGGCCAAAGCCTACTGGGGCCATGGGTTGACTTCCGAAAGGGAAAGGCGGGGTCCTAGGACGCTAGGCAAAGAAGGAATAGAGGTGTGGTTTTAGTCAGTAAAAGTCTGACACGCGCTCCCGCTCTGCTCTAGAGCGAGAGAAGTCATTGAATGATTTCCCACCTTAAAAAAACCAAGTGTTTCTTCAGTTTTCCTTTACGTTCCAGGGCTGCACAGATTTCTCTTTCTTTCAAACAACCCTGTAGAACAGAATGAAGCACGTTTTTTCTGATGATACAACAACAACGACCACGTGACCGGATTTTTTAATATTATTGACTAGCTTTTGCCCGAGGCTTCACCCGCGTATATAAAATATAGCCTATGTCACTCAGGAATAAAGCAGCTTTCTATCGGTGAAAAAATTTTAGCAATCGGACCAGTACTTTCAGAGATTACCTACTACAAACAAAAAAAAAAACTTTACCTCTTTATAATTTTAGTTTAGATGAGTTCGCGCTTAACCGCGATCTCTCCTGATGATAAAAACCACCTCGGTGTTCCCTCCCACACTTGGACCGGGGATCGTGGGAGCTGATACGCCATCCATGATCCCCGGCTAGTGCCGGCCCGGCGATGGTGTCAGTTATCATTTAGACTTCTAGAGCGATTGTATGCACAAGACCTAGGTGAATGCGAGGTGGGTAGCTCATGAAATTCCGGTCGCTCCACCCAAGAGTGGGAGAAGTAATTGGATGATTTCTCATGTTTAAAAAAAAAGGTTATATGCCCCGATTGTAATTAAGTATTCAAGTTTTACGCATGAATTGCTGCGATTTTATTTATACAACATTATTTTTAGTATATATGTGAAACCTGAATATAGTTTGTTCAGAATCAGTAACAGTCAGTATCAGTAGTATTCCGTTTTGGCGCTAGCGTGAGACACATGATGTTAGTTTTTCTGTTTTCTAAGTTTCAAAATGTTTTATTACATTGTGTGTATCTATGTAGGTATGTGCGCCAAATAAAATATTTTTCTTTCTTTCTTTCTTTAGTAACCGAATCGATTCCAATCATTTTTTTTCCCCTTAAAAGTCCTGCGTGACTTCTGACTTGTCTGTTTTTTTTTTTTTTTTTTAATTTAATTTTAATTATTGTTTTATATTTTTTCTGGTGTTTAAATGGTGTAATTGGCTTCGGCCGTTCTGTTTAAATAAATAAATAAATAAATAAATTTTTACACCATGTTATATTTTTTCCCAAAAATATTCAAAAAAGGTCACAAGTTCGACACTAAGTAAAACACAGGTCACGGCAGGTCATAGTGGGCATTAAGCGCCAGCGCACAGCTGGATGCGGGAGCAAAACTACCCCTCAGTCACCCGGATGGCCCAGTGACCAATGACAATTTGCCTGCTGCGGTCTTCCCGTCCAACAATAATTTAGGTGCCTTCAAGGCTCTTAATAAACTAGTGTGCCTCACCATCAATGATTGCAACACTGCTTACCATCAGGTGGGATCGCAGTCAAGCACTGGTTTACATCAAATAAAAAAAATAAATAAAAAAACCATGACGTATATTTGCGGACAACAATGTAACACAACAAGCTTATATCTTTCTGATTTTTCATGATACAGTTATGAAATTTTGTATATAGATTCTTTACACAAATAAATATTTTGCCAAAAAAAATACAACCGACTTCAAAGTAAAAAAAAAAAACACTGAAAAGTGCAAAATAACTTTAATTTCGGAAGTCGGTGTTTCTATAATAGTTTTGTCTCTTCGTTATTTAACACCGACTTCCGAAATTAAAGTTATTTTGCACTTTTCAGTGTTTTTTTTTTTACTTTGAAGTCGGTTTTTTTTTTGCAAAAGATTTTTATGTTACACTCTTTAGTTATGGTACCATCACTAAAAAGTACCCTTCAGCCAAACTTAAATACCTTATAGCCAGATTGCATCTCATGACTATTCTAATAATCCGAAACACGGTTAGATTACATTAATTTATTATAAGGTTCCGGTGCCTAAATTCAGGCTTCATCATCAGATCAGTTCGATATACCTATTCCCCCTCTACTTTCATTCAGTCATCAACTACACGTATAAACAAAGCAATTTTACTTGTTACGACGGTTCTGCTGTGATCCTATGAGGAGTTCTGTTCTATATCTTCGGAGTTCATGATCAGATCATAACAATATTTCTATGGGACCAACTCGGAAGCATAACCTTTCAATCAAAAAGAAAAAAATTTCAAAATCGGTCCACAATTGACCGAGAAATCGGTGATCATACATAAAAAAAAAACATACATTCAACCGAACATATCACCTCCTCCTTTTTGAAGTTGGTTAAAAATACTAGACACGTGTATTGGGTTTCGCATATACTATAACTGATGTTGTTTTTAAAGGAACTCTCCAAATACTACTAACACGACTATATCGCATGCCCATACGCGATTGCTAAAGGCAAGTTGCGATCAAAATTTATGCGGGATTGATATCCTGTTTTTTCGGCGGGCCATCTATCCCATACGTGATTTATATGGATTAGGCAACTATCCCCTATGTGGGATAGATGACCCAAAATGTAAAGGTCCGCAGAAATTGCTAATACGCTAGAAGAACCAAAAAAAAAATTTTTGTTTTTTCTAAAACTTGACAAAATATCTGGCAGTTTTACAAATAAAATATTTTATTTCAATATGACTTGTTTCTAACAGCGGCTTCGCCCGTGTGAAAGCAGGAAATGTCACTCAGTGTCAAATAAACCCAAAAATTGCTAATAAAGTAGCATAAGTTTTTGAGTTCAGTTATTACAAACAATAATACAAATCTTTTGTCTTTATAATATTAGAAAAAATCTTTATATACATATATTATCATGTAATTCTTCTGTACGTGTGTTTGTCACCTAACACCTTCTAAACGGCTTGACCGATCTGGATTAAATTTGATACGTATATTTGAGTGCATCCCTGGATGGTTTGAAAATACAGTAGAACCCGGTAGATGGCGCTGCAATATGGTTCTCTATTTTTTAGGGTTCCGTATCTCAAAAGGAAAAAACGGAACTCTTATAGGATCGCTTTGTTGTCCGTCCATTTGTCTGTCTGTGTGTCAAGACCCTTTATCTCGAGAACGCGTGAAGGTATTGTGTTGAAATTAAAATCATATACTTATGCTTGCGGTCCCTTGAAGCTGTGAAAAAATCAAACTTCTAAGTTATCGAATAAAAAATATACGGTGATTATGTTGCAAAAAACGCATATTTCGATACTCTTAAAGGAACCAAAATTCATGGGGTACTTCCCGTTGACCCAGAATCCTGAAATTTGGCATAATGCAAGGTCTTACAGCACAGATATAGAAATAAATCTGAAAACAGTAAATTTATTGTTACCTACGTCACAAAAAAAATCCTTTTTTGCAATTCGGAAAAATATTCGAGACTCCATTCGGGAATTGTAGTTTGTACGGAACCCTCAGTGCGCGAGTCCGACTCGCACTTGGCCAGTTTTTTTTCTTCTATTCGGTCCTGACACTCATCACGCTATCACTAACTCCCTTTTCTTTCAAATCACTCCTCACACAATCCATCCATCTTTTCTTTAGCCTTCCTCCTCCTCTCCATCCATCTACCTACATATATAGGGTGACTGGCAATTAGTGTACGATACTTAAACACGTGATTGTGCTCATGATAACAAACAATTTTTATTATGGGAGCAAAGCCGAAATCGTGAAAAAAATATCAGCCGTTCAGTACATTAGGCAAACATAAATGTACTGAACAGCTGATTTTTTTTCGCTATAATACAAACACATTAAAAAAATTAATAGGGCATAAAAAAATATTCCACGTCGCTGTCAATGAAAGAAGTGCTTAGAATGCTAGCAGCATTACCAAATTGAATAGCATCGCTGATTCTCTTAACCTTTTGACCGCCTGCGTCGGATATATCCCACAAACAAAACCTCAAAAGTATTTCTATTCTATTCTATTCTACTCTATTCTATTCTATTCTATTCTATTCTATTCTATTCTATTCTATTCTATTCTATTCTATTCTATTCTATTCTATTCTATTCTATTCTATTCTATTCTATTCTATTCTATTCTATTCTATTCTATTCTATTCTATTCTATTCTATTCTATTCTATTCTATTCTATTCTATTCTATTCTATTCTATTCTATTCTATTCTATTCTATTCTATTCTTAAACACTTTCGCCTTTATTCCGCCAGGATCACAAATCCACGACCGAATACTCCTTCTCATCAGCTCTTCTGTCACCTAAGAGGATTAAAGAGCTAAACGAGATGGAGTACCTAGTCGCAAACACACGACCATGGCGAATAGGACACGAAAACACTCGTCGAACCACTCCGACTCAAACCGTTAAAGGATTACGGTTAATCAAAAACAAATATTAGCTTTAAGTCATCATGCTTAAAATACTAACTTTTTTTTTTAAATTGATATAAACCAGTGCTTGACTGCGATCCCATCTGATGGTAAACAGTGATGCAATCATTGATGGTGAGGCGCACTAGTTTATTAAGAGCCTATTCACTCTAGCATTGAAGACACCTAAATTATAGTTGGACGGGAAGACTGCAGCAGGCAAGTTGTTCCAGTCCTTCGATGTATGTGGTATAAACGACAAAGTGAAACGTTTAGTCCGGATCGTTGAAATTTCAACAACGTAAGGGTAGATACACGCCGTACGTCGGGTTGTCCGATGGTAGAAAGGAGATGGCGGAATCAAGTCATGCAATTCCCGCCCACACTCTGCAAGATGCAACCTGTAAAATACCGAAAGGCTGGCTACCCTGCGCCTGTGCTTGAGGCTTTGTAGATTAGACTTAACCAAATCTGGATCCCCAATTAGCCTCTTCTCACTCCTATCCACTGAGTCCAAAGCTGCTAGATGGCAATTTACAGCACCAGCTCATTTGTGACTGCAATACTCCACACACGATCGGACCTGTGCGTAACTTTTGAATTAAATCCCAAACTGTTTCTAGTAAGTCAATTAAAACCATCAGAAATCTTACAATTAGCAAGGAAAGTATTTTTAAAACGCAAGTTCCTTTCATTTCAGAAAGTTTTGCAGTATTTTAATTTAAAACTTAGCGAAGTATACTTCAGAAATACGAGAATTTATTTTTAAAGGCTTGCCTTTCATTTTCGTGCAACTTGTACTACCTACCTACTTTTTTTTTATTTTTCTCTTATAACTTATAATTAAATTCTGTGCTACTGCGAAAATATGCTTTTAAACTATTATTTAAAACAGGCAATATTCTGCTCAATATGCTTGAAAAAATTGAATATAAAACATTTATCGTAAAACAGTTTGAAATAACTGAATTTTTGCGTTAAAACTCTAACAAAAAACGTTTTTACATAAAGCAAAATTTTGAAGGAATAGGGCCAATTATAATTTTAGTTACAATAAGATGATACGTTTTAAGGGTTCCGTACCTCAAAACGTATGCGGTTCCTTGAAGCTTTGAAAAAAAACAAACTTGTAAGTTAACGAAAAAAACAATTACGGCCGTTTATGTTGCAAAAAACGTATATTCGAGAAAAGCTTCGCTTGGCTCGTCTTGGCGGGGGCACTACCGTGCCCCCAGATTTCGACACTGTCAAGGAAATCAAAATTCATAGGGTATTTCCCGTTGTCCTAGAATCCTGAAATTTGGCATAAAGCAAGGTCTCATAGCCAACGTATAGGAATAAATCTGACAACAGTAAATTTGTTGTTACGTCAAAAAAAAAGACTTTTTTTTTGCTATTAGGAAAAATCTTCGAGAATCTATTCATGAATTGAACTATATACATAGGTAAGTCTGTACGGAACCCCAGTGCGCAAGTCCGACTCGCACTAGCCCAGTCTTTTAGTATGTAAGCACATAAGACGCTACTGAAAACCTAAGGTTTCATCCATGTGAAAATAAGTTATGTCAGACAGCTCTGGGATCTTAGTATATAATATGTGGATTACGGCACATTCCCTCTCCTAAAGCGGAAGTCTGAATCCCGGCAGTGGGAACATTATAAGGGTGATTATGCTTATACTTTAGCCAAAGGTAGCATTGGTTTAATGGTTAGTAAAATAACCGGGCAAGTGCGAGTCGGACTCGCTCACTAAGGGTTCCGTACAAACTTACCTATGAAAACAGTTCAATTTCCGAATCGAGTCTCAAAGATTTTTACGGATCGCAAAAAATTTTTTTTTTTTAGTTGTAATTACAAATTTACAGTTTTCAGATTTTTTACTATACCTATGCTATGAGATCTTGCTTCATGCCAAATTTCAAGATTCTAGGTCAACGGGAAGCACATACCTTATGAATTTTGATTCCTTTGAGAATGTCGAAATATACGTTTTTTGCGACGTATCGTATCTTTTTTTTTTCATTAACTTAGAAGTTTGATTTTTTCACAGCTTCAAGGGACTGCAGACCTTAGTATATGGTTTTAATTTCAACTCGATGCCTCTACGCGTTATCGAGATAAAGGGCCTTGACAGACAGACAGACAGACGGACAACAAAGTGATCCTATAAGGCTTCCGTTGTTTCCCTTCGAGGTACAGAACCCTAAAAAACAATATTTTTTTGAATGTGGGAAGCTAACGCAGCTTCCACGGAATAAAACATTAAACCTTCCCAGAAGCGGTTAAAATCTTCAAGTATAAACTATTTTATTATGAATGGAAACACATTACCTAGTCGATGGTCCTGGTTGAATGAGTTTGCGGACAAAAGGCGCTAACTAGAGATGGACTTCAATCTTGGCATACGTTCGGTGGCAGACGAACACAGGCCGAAACCGAAAAACAGTATTAAAAAAAAAACATATGTAAAGTACTCTCTAATTACGTACTCTCTAGTTGAAAATCATGGCTAAACGATGGACCACCATAATACAAGCCCTCGGCCTAGTTTAGTGGTTACATCAGATGTACCTACTGTGAAACATTGTACTTGCTGAATGTGACTCTTTAACCACTGTGTGTGTGTGTTAATTGTGTCAAATAAACGTTTTTATTTTAATTTTATTTTTTCAATTATATCTGACGCATTTCTTCTAGTACCGACAGGTTTCAGTCAGTGAAAATCACACAAGCTTTTTCAATGAGTAAGTAAAAATCTGACATAGTTACCTATGTCAGACTACAAGTTAACTAAGAGAAGAGCTAAATATGTCATTTTAATAAAAACTTGACGTTTTACGTTGTCCCTAAGTTAAAGAGTTATGATGATGATTTTAATGGGTATAGTTGTGTAAATATAGACATGCCGTTACCGCAAATATAATTTTTGTTACCACACTATCTGGTACTAAGCTGAAAATTACAAAATACTTTCGGGAATTTCAATTTCGCGAGATACCTTTTGTTTAAGGTGGGTAATCATAAAATGACTTCTCCCACTCAAGGTTGAGCTGGAGGTGTCAAACTTTTACTGACTAAAACCATCCCTATGTTCCTTCTTTGCCTAGCGTTCCAGGACTCCAGGTTTCCCTTTCGGAAGTCTGTTATGCTGTGAGTACATTCACTAGGATAGCTACATATAGAATTATTTAGCGTAGCTAATTCAGTGGCACTATTTAAGGTGGTAAATGATAAAATAAGAAAACTACATTATCGCATTGGGTCTTTTTTTTTAAGTGTGGAAATTGTCTAATGACTTCTTGCGCTCTGGGCGGGGCGAGAGGGCGTGTCAGACTTTTACTGACTAAAACCAAGCCTGTGTTCTTCAGTTGCCCTTTGCGTTCTAGGACTACGGGTTTCCTTTTCAGAAATTCCCCGCGGTCCTCTAGCGGACATCGGTCCTGCTGGGCCCCTACGGTTTGCTGACATCTCTTTGAGGAGCGCGTGGATCACTACGCGCTGTTGACGACTGGGATCGGTCCGCTCAATTACCGGATGGCCGGACAGCAAGCTACCCATTGCTCGACGTCTGCAAGCCCGCGTCTACCGTGGCTGGTAGTCGAAGTCAGAATCTCGGTGGCTGGGGCGTGATGACATTATTTTCCTCACGCGTGTGGCCTCCTGCTTCGCAGAAGGAGGCCACCGCCTGCCATTCCTCCTCGCTTCGGACCATAGTCCGAACCAGGGCCCGACGCGAGACGTCGCTGCCGCTGATTGCCTCCACGAGGACACGACGGTGTTCCGCCCAAGTGGGGCACACCTCCACCGTATGCTCCACCGTGTCCTCCGGGCAGTCCACACAAAGGTGACACCTGGGCGTTTCTTCCGCCTGAATCCGATGCAGGAACCTCCCGAACTTGCCATGTCCGGTGAGAACCTGCGTCATGCGGAAGGTGAGGACGCCGAGTTGTCGTTCCAGCCACTCCTCAAAGAGGGGACTTACCGCCATAATTGTGGGGTGCCCAATCGCATTGGGTCTAACCTGTAAGGATATTTGTAAAGATTTTAAATAAAATAAATAAAATTAAACTTTACAAAAATTCGTCCTCCAAATTATTTTCTAGTTTCGGCCTAAGTCCACCCCACTCTACTAACATCCAAGTTGTATGCACCTCTGATATATTGCAACAGGACTAATGTAGCGAATAAAATTCAATGTATCGTATCTGAGGGCACCTTTGTGCTTTAGTGCTTAGCTTGTATTTTTAAACGCCGTTCCACCTGAAGTCCTTTAAAGTATCGACGAGTATAAATTGGTATCAAAGACAGTCGTAGGTACTTTGACAAGTCTGAAGCATATTTTTCATTGCTTAGCATGGCCGTTTATTCTTTGCAATTGTTTTTAGGTATTTTATTTCAAACGAGCAAATGTACTTTTGTATGTAGGCATTTAAGAATATAATTTGCATCTATATTAATAAATATGACTAAAAAAATAATTACCATCATTGTGACCATTTTAAGCAAAATACTTTCATCTTTTCGATGGTCTACCTCTCCATAAGACCTTGCTTTATGCAAAATTGCAGGATTCTGGGTCAACGGGAAGTACTATAGAATTTTGGTTCCCTTGAGTGTCAAAATATACGTTTTTTGCGACATAAACGGCCATATCTTTTTTCCCGTTAACTTAGAAGTTTGATTTTTTCACAGCTTCAAGAGACCGCAGACCTAAGTATATGGTTTTAATTTCAACTTGATACGTGCACGCGTTCCCGAGATAAAGGGTCTTGACAGACAGTCAGACAGACGGACGTACAACAAAGTCGTACTATAAGGGTTCCGTTTTTTCCTATTGAGGTACGGAACCCTAAAAAAAACAATAACTATTCTAGATTTCTGTTTTTGCGAGACCCTTTAAAAAAACAAGCTTTATTATTTTTTGTAACTTTCATGTTTCCGTGACGTAATCTCGTAGACATACACGTTTGAAATCGTAAGTTAGGGTTAGATACGCGATTTTTTTTTATCAAGCCATCTAATTTATATCATGTTTTGATTTTTGCCCGGAGGTTGGTCATATAGTCAATTTTAATAAAATATTTTTTTAATTGTGTTCTCTTTTATATTTGTGTATTTCTAGAGGTTTATAAAAGTTCTAAATGAGTAAAACCTAGCCTTAAGTACGTACGAGAGTTGGGTCCTACTTTCGGCTGTATTAGAAATAACCTAAATATATCTCAAAATTAAACCGAAATATATATCTTTACACCATCCGTTCTCACCGATTAACTTCGATCCGAAATCCATACTATACCATCTTTCAAGCCTGTTTGGTGCGTACAGTCAACAACGAAAGAGAACGGAACATTTATTTGCTGATTTCCCACTTCGAAAAAAGGGGTTAACATGCTCTCCGTTGCGTCACAACCACAGGTTCAATTGAAAACCAGCGTCAGGCACTACTTGTCTGACATTCATGCTGAACTGGACCTATTTTGGTGCAGCCGTGAGGCACACTACTACATTTTTGCTTCTTTTTTATTTTTGTTTCGTGTTTACCCTATATTGTGTTTGTGCCTTGTGCTGTGCCAAATAAATTATTTTTCTTTCTTTCTTTCTTTCTTTTTTTCTTTCTTTCTTTCTTTCTTTCTTTCTTTCCTTCTTTCTATCTTTCTTTCTCTCGGGCCACATTATCTGGCCGTTTTCATAATTGATTCGGGCCATAGAAAATGTCCAGTGGGCCGCATGTTTAACATGGCTGTTATACTATATCCACTGATGAGATAATAAGGATAATTTTGCAACATACTTACTAGAAAATCCATACTTACCCCTTACTGTAGGCGTGGGTTTGCGGACGACGAGCAATAGGTACCTCGCCGTCCGGACGTCCGGTAACTGTCCGGACCGAGCCTGTGTCGTCGACGGCTTGTGATGTCAGCAAAATCGTAGACACCAGCAGGGCTGAAGCCCACTGGAACCATGGATGGGCTTCCGAAAGTGAAATCCGGGGTCCTGGGACGCAAGGCAAGGAAGGAACATAGGAGTAGTTTTTAGTCAGTAAAAGTGTGACACGACACATTTACTGACTAAAACCCCGCTCTCGCCCCGCCCTAGAGCGGGAGAAGTTATTGGATAATTTCTCATCTCAAAAATAAAACCGTGGATATAAGACTAGGCTCTATCTGGCCAGTTAACATTGAAAAAGTCATTGTGGCTTCTGATTTTTTATTTACCATTAGTGTTCTATCAAGTCAGTCTAGTTTACACATTGTATAATTGTTTCACAAAATAATTCATTATGAAAGTCTAGAGTCGGACTTTTATAATCAATTATTTCGAGAAACAAAAAGGTTTTTAATAAATGCCAAATTTATGGGTTGAATGATTTATCCAACCCAGCAACAATTATGTTATCAAATTTCCTTTGTAAAAGCAGTGTTGACGGGATTTTTTTTTTGTAAAGAAAACGTTGCCTACTATAGGAATTACTCGTGTATCGTGGGTGCGCTCAGAAACATGTAAGCTCACATCACAAGACACCCAGACTTGGATCACCTATATGTCCAACGAAAACTGGCCAGATCGTTATAAACGTTAATCTTTGATGATATGTCAATCCCGCTGCTACACAAAGTACAGACAGAATTCGTTCTTTATAAGATGCGCCAAGTCCTACAATAATTTGATTGAACTTTTCTGAACTTTTTTTTTCGGGTTGGAAAATCATCTAATGACATCCCCCGCTCATTGGCGGAGCGGGAAATAGTGTCAGACTTTTACTGACTAAAAACCCACTCCTGTTTCTTCTTTGCCATTTATTCCAGGGCCCGGGGATCTCTTTCGCAAGGCTTCGACCCTGCTGGGCCCCTACGGTTGCTGACATCTCCTTGAGGCGCGCGTGGAACACTACGCGCCGTCGACGACTTGGGCTCGGTCCGGACGGTTACCGGATGATCGGACGGCGAGCCACCCATTGCTCGCCGTCCGCAAGCCCGCGCCTACGGTGGCCGGAAATCGGGATCGGAATCCCGGCGGCGGTTGGGGCCGGGCGTGAGGATCGTTGCCTCACGCGATCGGCTGATTCCTTTGCTAGCATTACTGCTTCGCAGAAGGAGGCGACTGCCTGCCACTCCTCCTCGCTCCGGACCATGGCCTTGGCCATGGCTTGACTTATTCACTACTAAGCCGCGTGTATTCAATCGAATACTTACTAAACATTGGTTCGATAACTGTTTTATTTAGCACTGTAACACGTAATATTATGATTGTGTCGTATTGTTAAAGTGCATACCATCATTGTAATTAACTTTTTTTTTGCATGCTCTAATATGTCACTGGTTTATAGTTGCATAATTTGTTATTTTTAGTAGTTGTTATTACTGTTTGTTTTTCGATTACAATTAAATAAAATAAAATAAATATCATGAAGTGATAACCTGGTCACGACATATACTATACAACACTTAACAACTGACTAAAAGCAAAATATGGCTCTTCACTAACGTTGTCATCCAAGAAACCGGCACGGCATTGCCACACTGCATGGCAATGCTTATCTTCTGCGCAAGGTAAAAACCAGTCCTTGGGTCACGTGAAGTTTTAAAGTTAGGAATAAACTGATTACTTAATAACATAAAAAACTTTTTACAAAAAAAAAATATACATCCGAATTCAATGTAAAAAAAAAACACTGAAAAGTGCAAAATAATTTTAATTTCGGAAGTCGGTATTTCTATAATAGTTTTGTCTCCGTTATTGAAAATCGACTTCCTTAATTAAATTTATTTTGCACTTTTCAGTCCTTTTTAGGGTTCCGTAGCCAAATGGCAAAAAACGGAACCCTTATAGATTCGTCATGTCTGTCTGTCTGTCTGTCTGTCTGTCTGTCTGTCTGTCTGTCTGTCTGTCTGTCCGTCTGTCCGTCCGTATGTCACAGCCACTTTTTTCCGAAACTATAAGAGCTATACTGTTGAAACTTTGTAAGTAGATGTATTCTGTGAACCGCATTAAGATTTTCATACAAAAATAGAAAAAAAAGCAATAAATTTTGGGGGTCCCCATACTTAGAACTGAAACTCAAAATTTTTTTTTTCATCAAACCCATGCGTGTGGGGTATCTATGGATAGGTCTTCAAAAATGATACTGAGGTTTCTAATATCATTTTTTTCTAAACTGAATAGTTTGCGCGAGAGACACTTCCAAAGTGGTAAAATGTGTGTCCCCCCCCTCTAACTTCTAAAATAAGAGAATGATAAAACTAAAAAAAATATATGATGTACATTACTATAAAAACTGCCAACGAAAATTGGTTTGAACGAGATCTGGTCAGTAGTTTTTTTTAGTACGTCATAAATCGTAAACCGCATTTTACCTTTCATTCAATCAACTCAAATATAAAAAAAAAAACATTTAATTTCATAAACATAAACCTTATAATTATGTACATACACCGTGAACCATTATTTTCTATTAATAAATCTGTAATAGGTGCCTAAGTAAATAATAATTATAATTCGCGCGGGGCGTGGCTTGATAGTAGCGGGTGCGGAGCGCGCGGGAGGGGGGCAGGTTTCCGACTGCGCTTACCCGAATGGGCAGACACGTGAGGGCAGACGTCGTTGAAAGTCGTGTGCGCGGAGCGAATTTTTCGATACATTTGCGAATGCTAAATATTGTACGTTTACGATTTGATACTGTTCGTTGGATAAAATTAATTTCAAATACTAACAAGATACATTAACACAAATACATACATACAATACAAAAAAAAAATATACTAATAAATATCAAATATACAGTTGAACCAGGAGAAGATAAATATATTAAAGAGAAAGGTAATGCTCCTTCACCATCTTTTTAAATGTTGGTAGCGTTTGAGCACGCCTTACTTCTAAGGGTAACGCATTCCACAAACGTGCAGCTTGAATTGTAAAAGATTTGTCAACGAAGGTAGTGGAATGCGTGCGAATACCTTATTTTAGGTTTTCCGATGATCTCAAGGACCTACTATGTGTGTCACTAAGGAACTGAAAACGTTCTTTAAGATAAAACGGGGTACAAGGAATAAATAGCACATTATAAAGCAAAGAAAGTATATGGGCGTTCCGGCGAAGGCGAATAGGAAGCCATTTGAGCCTAGTACGAAATTCAGAAACGTGGTCATACTTGCGCATGCCAAATATGAACCTGATACAAAGATTATTATTATGTTACTTGCTGCTACGGAACCCTCCATGGGCGAGTCCGACTCGCACTTGGCCGGTTTTTTTTTTGCATTGAAGTCGTTTGTATTTTTTTTTGTAAAAAGTTTTTTATTTTACACTTTTTAGTTATGGTACCACCACTAAAAAATACCCTTCAGCCAAACTTAAATACCTTATAGCCAGAGTGCATCTCATGACAATTCTAATAATCCCAAACACTGTTAAATTACATTAATTTATTACAGTTCCGGTGCCTAACTTCAGGCTTCATCATCAGTTCAGTTCGATATATTCCCCCTCTTCTTTCAGTCAATCATCGACTACACGTATAAACAAAGCAATTTTACTTCTTACGACGGTTCTGCTGTGATCCTATGAGGAGTTCTGTTCCATATCTTCGAAGTTCATGATCAAATCATAACAATATTTCTATGGGATCAACTCGGAAGCATAACTTTTCAATGAAAAAAAAAATTACAAAATCGGTCCGTAATTGACCGAGAAATCGGTGAACATACATAAAAAAAAAATTACTTTCAGCCGAACATAGAACCTCCTCCTTTTTGAAGTCGGTTAAAAACAATTTTTATCAGTCCGATAAATAAGAACGTATATATTCCCTGGATCCAAAGGATTATAAATGTGCTAATCCTTAAAATCCTTAAATTTTCGCCTTTATAATATTAACATGATAACCACAAACATGCCGTTGACTGTACATCATAGGTAGCGAAGTACATATTGATCTGCGGAACCAATGTAGTGAATACAAATCGCATCCTGGACCTCTATGCTTCAGTTAACTTTCAAAGCGTAAGTAAGTATCTTCACACCATTTCTCTTGGATGAGCTGGGCTGTGTTGTAAGCTGGAAGTAGGTCTGGTAACAACAGGAGGTTTTTTTTTTAGGTGGGAAAATCATCTAATGACAAATCCCGCACTTGGGCGGAGCGAGAGATAGTGTCAGACGCCGTCGACGACTTGGGCTCGGTCCGGACAGTTACCGGACGGTCGGATGGCGAGCCACAACAACAGGAGATGAAACTAGATAAATAGAGCATAAAAATCTATCAAAGGAAAGTTTGTATTATTTACTAGTTTTGTTAGTAGACTCATCATCATCATTCATCATCATTTCAGCCGAAAGACGTCCACTGTTGGACATATCCCCCCCCCCAAATGTCACCATAACGACCGGACCTGTGCGTCTCGCATCCGTCGGATTCCCGCGACCCTCACTAGGTCATCGGTCCTCCTTGTGGAACTGCGTCTTCCGGTACGTAGTCGCCACCATCGACCATCTGTTCTGCGAGCAATGTGCCCTTCTCACCTATTCTTCGACCTATGTCGGTAACCTTGGTTGTCCTGTGGATATCTTCATTTCTAATGTGATCACGCAAGAAAACTCCGAGCACACACTGAGCATCAAAGACTCAAACTATTAGCAAAAATAAATCTTCAGAGTACTTAGGTACACAAAATAGATAGGTACAAAAGTTAATCTACTCGTACATATAGAGCGCGCTCGAGCAACGCTTATATAGACACCGCTCACGGACACGATTTCTCAGACTGGTCAGACCGCAAGCGGACGGTACTCGCGCTCGCATTGGTCCTACAATACGAGCGCGAGTGCCGTCCGCTTGCGACACGCGTGGGAACTTTTTTGTGCAATAATGGAGACACAATAAAAAAGTTATTATAACGGTTCAGTGGACGGTTGTTTAAATTCTACATTAACCTTTTGAGTGCGTAATTAGAGACACAATAGTAAGACAATGGCGCGTGAACGCCGGCGTTAATGCGGGGATCAACAGCTTAAATGGTAAATTATCGTTTTTTAAGCTACCAGCTGTTGTTTCAGAGAGGTAAGTAGGTATTTGCTTGTATTTTGATGGATTTTTTTACCGTAATGCAGAACAGTTAGATAGGTAGGTAAGTACCCCGGTGGACCCCGGCCCCGCGCCAAGTAAGCGAACATGATTTGGTGGCCATGTAATATTTTTACAATTTATATTAGGTATTTATAAACTAACTGAACATAGTGAGGGAAAATTCAAAACTCATATTAAGCGTGTCCTAACCAAAAAAGCGTATTATAAGGTTAAAGACTATATCGAAGACACGCTTGTTTGGCAATGACTACTTCTGCACATGTGGCCCCCTGGTAAGTCATTAGTCATTATGTCTATTAACCGCTCTATCTTTGTTTTAATATATACAATTTTTTTTTCTATCACTGCTTTTGCAATATTTTTATTTATTCGTTAGTAATTTATTTTGTTAACATCTCATTTATTGATAGTTATAATTATTCATACTTGTCTTGCTTTTGTTTTATATAGCCTCTTTTTTATAATGTGTATGTGAGAACACTGTAGACTCCACGAATTCTTAGATTACTTCCTATTACAATGACTCACTTTTTTATTATGATTTATTATATCTCAGAACCCTGGGGTCCTGGACTTTTGGAATTAATTTCCATCGATAAAAAGACAGGGGATGACTTGCACACTCAATAAATGGGCCCCCAAAAACGGTCGCTAGCACGAAGTGACGTAGCAACAAGAAGGCAACATATCCTGAGGTGCTTGAGGGAGTGGAGAGGTATACCACGGCTATCAGGACAATCCCGGAAGTACGGTCAAGATCCCTACCAGCATCTTACTGGATTAGACATCCTTCTCCTGAGCACATTTGCTCTTGCGAATATCCACTCAAGCCAGCCAATAAAGGCAAGAGAGAGGTGGGAGCTCCGTTCGTCGTCAGTGTTCACTACGGCCGGCCAACAAAGGCAAGCCGGAGATGAGGAACAAGATTTCTCCCGGGAGATCGGGTCCGTGGGATCGCTAATGCCCATCAGTTCGCCACAAAACTGCCCTGCAGATTGTATCTCTCTTAGTCTGGCCCCTGACACTAGGTATGTTACGGCAAAGCAAACTCTACCGGTACAGACCACGACGTCAACGTAGAGATACGGCGATGGGGTTATTATGATTATTATTATTGTGCTCTTGGGTATCGACTGCTCTAGTCTGTTCTTACATGATATCTATTATATAGAAATTAATACAGTAATATAGAAATATTGTGACGTCAATCACTCTTTTTTCAAAAGAGTAACCATGGAGTTTCTTGCGGGTTCTTCTCCATAGGAAACGACTAATTTGGAACCGTGCACTAGCTTCTGAAGTTTTATAAGTGAGATGCACTCTGGCTATAACGTATAATTTATTTCAGTATATTTTCTTTTAATTATCTCACAGATGGTGTAAAAACGGCTTTCAATTCAATTCAATTCAAAATATTTTTATTTATAAAAGTAAAAGAAAATATACTGAAATAAATTATACGTTAGAAAAGTATAAGTATAATTTATAAGTTATTATTAACTAGTAAATTATACTTCACTCGACATGTTTTGAGATTTGAAACAAAGAAAATTAATTAATTACTACTCCAAGATTGAACTAAAAAAAAGTAGTGAGTTACGGAAAATTAAAACTATAGTTCCAATTTTAATTTTCTCTATCACTCTCTCATTATTTTTTTTAAAGACACGTCACGGTAACCACATTTTTTTTTGTTAGTGGAAAGTTTTATTTTTGAATAAACTTTCAACTCTTATTTATTCCCTTGGGAATGCCCATGCTGCATTAAATCCCTAGAAACAGAATGACTTGCTTTACGTGATGGTTATATGACATGTAAAAACTTTTTACAAAAAAAAAATATCCGACTTCACTAAAAAAAAACACTGAAAAGATCAAAATAACTTTAATTTCGGAAGTCGGTGTTTCTCGGTACCTATTGTTTGTTTCGTATTTAACACCGACTTCCGAAATTAAAGTTAATTTGATCCTTTTAGTGTTTTTTAGTGAAGTCAGTTTGTTTTTTTTTTTTTTTTTTTTGTAAAAAGTTTTTATTTTACACTTTTTAGTTGCGATACACTTATAAACAGAGTGCCTATTTCTCATGACAATTTCAATTAAACCAAACACTGCTAGGTTACATTATTTTATTATAAAGTTCATGTGTCTACCTTCCCCCTTCCGACTCCATCATCAGATCAGTTCGATAGTAATAATGATAAAAAAAATACAACAGAATTGATAACCTCCTCCTTTTTTTTTGAAGTAGGTTAAAAAAGGCATTATCGAGCAGGTGATGTAAACCTCTTTATAAGTTGTTTTTATTTCATTCAAACAATCACAAAGCACTAACAAAAGATTTAACAGTTGATTTACTGACTTGATCACGGCTTTGAAAGCCAATGATTAAGTATCTATGAAATAAAAAAAAATGTTTTTCATAACCATAAAATTTTTGTTTAGATTCAGACTGTTTAATGTATTCTTTTTAAAGCAAGAGATGAAAAGATGAAGTTGAAAGAGGCAGATGGTCATATTCCCACGATAAAAAGGCGATTTGAAACTCTGAACGCAGTAAAAAATTGTTGTGATAAAAATATTTTGTTAATATCGTTACATCTCGTTGATCGCTTGTCCAAGGAAATATATATATATCATTTTATTTGTTCAAGTAACTAGGACTCAATTACACATAACACAAAACGTAACACCAACAAACAAACAACATTTATATATTTCACACACAGTTATCGATGACTGCAGGTAACATGCAAGTCACTGCAGCGCCTCATATAAGGACAGTCGAGCCTGTCGGCTATCAAATGGCAAGGCAGACCGAGACAAGATATGAGATCAACTAAGGCTGGATGAAATGGCGACAGACCACGGGAACAACTGGTGACCCTTGAATGCCACTGAAGTTGAAGGGAAAAATTTATAAGTAATACCGTATGGATTAGAATGTTGAGCTATGAAAACGACGGATGAAAGAGATTGCTTGTAGCGGAGATAAGAATGTTGAGATGTATGTATGAAGACAATAGCTAAAGAGAAATAAGGGAAAGTATAAAAGTGGCGCCAGTGACTGAAAGGTGAAAGGAAATCGTTTGTAGGGTCATGTGAAGAGGAGGGATGAAAACACAGAGTAATATACACATTGTATTATACTGAAAGATGATATGTTACTAAAAGAGTAATGAGTAGCGGATGGAAGGAGAGGGAGAGAGGCGCCAAAGAGAAGGACAATGACATATAAGGGCAGAATGGAAGAAATAAACGTATTGCACTGACCCCAACTAACATGGGACAAGAGCAGGAAGATGATGGTGATGTTGAATTAGGATTCGCATATAAGATTCGCATAAAAGCTATGACATAAGATAAAATCACGCGTTTATTTCCCGAAAGACTTAGCAGATCTGAATCTATCTGCGTACATGACACCCACATTTCGACGGGTACAATGTGAAAATATCTACAATGTTGTGACTTTCTGATACTAAAAACATGTCTTTTTAGTGTTCCGTTCCTCAAAACGGAACCCTTACAGGATCACTTTGTTGTCCGTCTGTGTGTCTGTCTGTCAAGATCCTTTATCTCGGGAACGCGTAGAGGTATCGGGTTGAAATTAAAACCATATAGGTACACAATTCTGCGATCCCTTGAAACTGTGAAAAAATCAAACTTCTGAGTTAACGAAAAAAAAATACGACCGTTTATGTCACAAAAAAACGTGTATTTCGACGGGAATCAAAATTCATGGGGTACTTCCCGTTGACCTAGAATCCTGAAATTTGGCATAAAGGAAGGTCTTAGTCTTATAGCAAAAGTATAGGAAAAAGTCTGAAAACTGCAAATTTGTAGTTACGTAACAAAAAAAAAAAAATTTGCGTTTCGGAAAAATCTTCGTAACTCAATCCGGGAATTGAACTGTTTTCATAGGTAAATTTGTACTGAAAACACAGTGCGCGAGTTCGACTTGCACTTGCCCATTTTTTTTTTACAAATATCACCTTTGTGGAATAGGGCGTAAAGTCACGCAAACGTTGAAAATGGAGGATCCTCCGACGTATGTTATATTTAATTTGAGCAATTGCACGATAGATGATTTTGGGCTGGTTGTATATGTTCAAATCCCACGGAGAACTATAATTATGTCATGCAAGATTTCGAATTTTTTAGTTCTTATGTGGTGCCATAGATTCATCACACACACCTTCTTTTTGGCACTTTTATATGTGAAAACATTTCTCATTTTGTTGAATTTGATATTTTTAGTAGGATATCTTTTTTCACTTTGCATCCATTAATTTAGCCTTATCTTAAAGTTTCAAGTAATCGTCGTGGGCTGGGTTTAAGAATCTAAGAAATTCTGGGTACAGTCCGAATAACAGTATTTTTGGGTACTTTCCTTGGTGATAAACAAGCTAAAGGAGGATTATGTAAGCTTTATTTTTAAATAATAAAAAAACTGAGAATTTTATGAGTTGACAACCCAACTTAACCTTATTTTTTTTCAAATATTTATGCATCTAAATCACACGCACACAGACACCATAACTACTCTAAAATGCAATAACCCCTATGATAAAAAAATATTCAATTTCAAATTGAATGTCATTTACAAAACAAGTTATGCTTTTCATGAATTAAACATAACGAAATTGAAAACAAAAGAACGTTACAGAAATAATTATAATTTCTGTAATACTTTCAGACAATAACAAAGTAGGGGGCATTAGAAGATTCACCGTTTTGTCTTCGGAGTTGCGCTTATCATTTTATAGGAAGCAACTCGCTCTAACATCCCACGAAATCCACTACCATTTGTTTCTAAGCAAAACTAGTCTTGTGTGAGTTTCAGAGGGCCTTTCCAAATCAATCGTCAAAGTGAGCATGGTTTAAAAACTTGTGGTGTCTTCCAACGCAAACCAACACATTTTTTTAATAAAGGGGCAACGCGAAAAAAGTTAAATATATATATTACTAGCTTCTGCCAGCGGCTTCGCCCGCGTGAAAGTCGGTTTTTCCATACAAACTTTGTACCCCCGTTTCATCCCCTTAGGGGGTGAATTTCGGAAAATCCGTTCATAGCGGATGTCTACACTCCATAAGAAACCTATCTGCCAAATTTTAAGTTTTAAGGTGTTATAGTTTCTGAGATTTCGTGATTATTCAGTGAGTGGTATTTCGCTTTTATATAAATAGAGATTATTATTCTTATTATTTCGTCACTCGAATATTTCACTAAATTTGTTCTAGGATATAAAAATCTTTACGGTTTAGGAAGAAAAATTCATCATTCAGAATAGCAGATTTTCAGTGGTCTTTGCTGGATTAGTGTTGTACAAATTTATGCCTTTATTTCAATATAAACATAGATATCTGTGTTTCTAAAGTATCTAGAGAAAGATAAATAGATTTTGTGAAATATTCGAGTGACAAAATAATAAGAATTGTAATCTCTATTTATATAAGAGCGAAATACCACTCACTGATTAATCACGAATTCTCAGAAACTATAACACCTAAAAACTAAAAATTTGGCAAGTAGGTTCCTTATAGGATGTTATGTAATAACGTCATAATCTCGTAAGAGCGATTGTATGGATATGGATATCTCGGGTCGGCTGCTCTTAGATTATATAATTTAATTGGGCATCCGAATTTTAAGAACGGTAATAGCATAAACAGCCTTACAATGTTCCCCTTGCTAGAAGATGTTCCTCTCTTGGAGAGGGATTGAGCCGTAATCTACCACGCGGGTCCAGTGCAGATTGGTGGATGTCAAAAGTCTTTGAATTTTTGATTCTAGGATATGCCGTTTACTAGAAAAAGTAAAAGACCAATAGTTACCCTTTGTATTCCAGGGTAGCGGTTTTTTTTAACAATTCCACAGCCCAAAACGCATATCCTGTAAAAGGACTCTATACATAGCACTGGTTGGAGATGGGTCAAAGATCCTTTGGTCTGATTATTTCTTCAGCCATCCTTGGCCTGAGTTGAGAGAACTGGAAATCCATCTGATGTACTGGATTGATAAATGTCCTTTAAAGATTCCGCAAGTAACTCACTCACATATCACTCTTAACTCACTCACTCAGATAGTACGTTCTCTTGTTTATCACTCGTGCGAACCTTTCAGGTGTGGTACGAATTAAACTTGGTACGACAATGGTATTATTATATTTTGTACAGAAAAGACTTTGAACTTCTCGGAAAGGTACCAGCTATTATTAATAATTTGTTGATGTGTCTAGGTAATCATTATTTTTTATTAAAGCACGGTTGGTGCAGTGGTTGGCAGACTTTCTAAAAGTTAGACCGATGACCTGGGCCTCAAGTTAGCAGACTTGAAATAGTGTCAGAATGGTCTATCATTGATTTCATAATTGTTGATTTTGACAAGTTTGGTAATCTACTAATATAATGGCGTCATTTTGACTTTCCAATGGTCAACCACTGACACTCCATTGAAAAAAGTGGCATAGAATGGTAATCTCGTACATAATGACAAATGAATGTCTCACGTATGCGGTAATCTGCTAAAATTTTGACAGTTTCTTTGATCAGTGACCTACCATTAGAACGTCATTGTGCAGTCATTGCTTTTAATAAGCTCGATATTTTCATTCTACTACAACTCTATTACGAGACTATTGACCGAATGATCAATCATTATGAATTAGCAGATTACGAACTTTTAGCAAAATGACAATGGGATCGTGTTAGAATGACGAATTTATAAAAATAGCAGACTTGGCCCCCAGGTGTTTTTTTTTTTTTTTAATTCATATAAACCAGTGCTTGACTGCGATCCCACCTGATGGTAAGCAGCGATGCAATCATTGATGGTGAGGCGCACTAGTTTATTAAGAGCCTATTCACGTATCCTATGAATGCGAGACTCATAAGACACCGGTCCTATCAACGACCGCGTTGTGGCGACACTTGGGAGAGGCTTATGTCGAACAGTGGATGTCTTTCGATTGAAATGTTGAAAATGGAGATGACATGTTTGTAAACGCACGAAATTAAGTTTGAAATGATCAATTAGCATAATTTTTCTGACTGAGAAATGGGGTTCTTGAAATTTCAAAAGTATGTATACTTAAATAGTTTATTTAAAAAAAATACTTTAATTGTTTAGGTTTGAAGAACTTATTACTAATTATGAACAATACATAGTTCACTTATAAAAACAATAAATATAATATAACATACAGCGATCGAGCTATTTTTAACCGACTTCAAAAAAAGGAGGAGGTTATTTTTTCAATTCGGTTGTATTTTTTTTATCATTTTTTTTTTATGTTTGTTACCTCAGAACTCCGTCGTTTATGGACCGATTTGCAAAATTTTTTTTTCCTTTTACAGGATATGCTTCCAGATTGGTCTCATTTTTTTCAAAATCCAATTCTGATGATGGGATCCATGAGGAATCGAGGGCACTCCTCAAATATTATAGGCAACCATATAATGATTTTGGTATTTTCATCGAGAACTTACGCATTTACAGTCAAAAAGTAACATTTGATGAAGTGAAACTGATGAAGAAGACCAGAAATGGTCAACGGAACTTCATACTCACTTTGATATCAAAATGAAGATAGTTAAGCGACTATGACAATACAAATAAATGAATGGTTCTGAATAGTTACGTTACGTTAAAAATGGTATCATCGAAGTGATCTGATGATGATGATGGAGCCGGAAGGTAGGCACTGGAACTCCGTAATTAATCAATGTAACCTAGCCGTGTTTGGACTTATTAGAATCGTCATGAGATGCACTTTGGCTATAAGGTACTATCGAACTGATCTGATGATGGAGCCGGAAGGTAGGCATAGGAACTCCGTAATTAATCAATGTATCCTAGCCGTGTTTGGGCTTATTAGAATTGTCATGAGATGCACTTTGGCTATAAGGTACTATCGAACTGATCTGATGATGGAGCCGGAAGGTAGGCATAGGAACTCCGTAATTAATCAATGTATTCTAGCCGTGTTTGAGCTTATTAGAATTGTCATGAGATGCACTTTGGCTATAAAGTACTATCGAATTGATCTGATGATGGAGCCGGATGGTAGGCATAGGGACTCCGTAATTATTCAATGTATCCAAGCCGTGTTTGGGCTTATTAGAATTGTCATGAGATGCACTTTGGCTATAAGGTACTTTCGAATTGATCTGGTGATGGAGCCGGAAGGTGGAAGGTAGACACAGGAACTTTTTAATAAAACAATGTAACCTTGCAGTGTTTTGGGTTAATTGGAATCGTCATGAGAAATAGGCACTCTGTTTATAAGTAGTTCGCAACTAAAAAGTGTAAAATAAAAACTTTTTACAAAAAAAAAATAACAAACCACTAAAAGGATCAAAATAACTTTAATTTCGGAAGTCGGTGTTAAATAAGAAACAAACAATACCAAGAAACACCGACTTCGAAACGAAACGGTTGTAACTTGGCTAAGGGGGCTGGCTGGTTTAAATCAACTAGGTACAAACTCGTAAGTCGAACCATAACCACTGGATTAGCTGCTCACCAACAAACATTTTACATAAATTCACATAAAATTGATGGCTACAAAATTTTCATAACAAACCATCACTCATAAAATAAATAATTGCTCACAATTTTAAAGTGTCAGTGTTGCGAGGTTTGCGTTACAGTTTTAATGAGCCGCGAAAACAGGCGTCACCTCCACGAGCGAGTCTATCGCTACATACTATCGTCGGATGATCTTCAAGAGACGATTATTCTTCTACCGTTGACGATTATTAATCGTAGAGACTTGTGACAGTTTGTTACGATAGCAAATCGCTGCACAGTTCTTTTGTTGAAAATATTTGGCAGTGAATGCACCATCACGTCTTAAAGCACTGGACGACGGAAACGCCCTGCGGACAGCGAGCAATGGGTAGCTAGCCATTGGATGAGGGCGTGTTGTTTTCCACACGTACCTCAAAGTGATGTCAGACTGTCTGTTCAGGCCAATGCGAAAGAATTACTACAGTCCTGGATCACAAAAGGTAAGTGAAGGAACACATGCGCATTTTAGTCAGTAAAAATCGGATACTGCCCTTCGTTCTACAAAAAAAAATATAAAAAAAGTAACTACGTCGCGTCTCGTGGCGAGAACTCTGCGATACATAGTTCGGGTCACACGGTGATCGTGCCGCGAGTCGTCGTCGTTTTTTTCGTCAATGACACTCGTCCATAGCCACGATAGTAGGTACTTTAGAAATCTTCTTTTATCGGTGCCTCTTTAAAATAGAGTTAATGGCACTAAGGGTGGCTATATATGGACCACACGCTGCAGCCACAAACGCCACCATGAGAAACTAGAAGCGACCACAAAGGAAGCTACAGCGCACGACAGCCACTTGTGGCCGGTGGCTGCTACTTTTTTTAACCCATACGTGCAGTATCATAATGGACTCTGACGAAGAAGGTTTAAATGCGCAAGTGGTGTGTGAAAGCTTTTTGTATCGGCGTTTAGTGGTCAGTGCGGGCCACAAGAAGCGAGCAACGGCGATCTGTAGTGTATGGCAACCACCGGCGTCAATCATGTGCGGCGAAGCCATATAAAATGTATGAGAACTATTAGGGGTGGCGGCGTTTTGTGGTTGTGGCCGGTGACCCATGTGGTGACCCTTGTACATATAATAAAACAGTAAAAATGTGGAGCGATGTTTACAGTTGGTGCCAAAGCTACTGAACTGATCCTGTCAAATATTGTACACATAGGTAATCCTTACAGGTCTGGCCAACTTATAGGAAAATCATCACGCTATTTGCTATGAGGGGTGAGCAATATTGCATTATGTCGGTATTGAACAACATTTGCCGCGAGTTTGATTCCCAGCTATCATCATCATTTCAGGCGAAAGACGTCCACTGTTGGACATAGGCCTCCCCCAAGTGTCGCAACAATTAACGGTCCTCTGCGTCTCGCATCCATTGGATTCCTGAAACCCTTACCAGGGCCTCAAGTCTGCTATTACAATAATGTCAAAACAAGTTTGGTAATCTACTAATATAATGGTGACATTGTCTTTCCAATGATCAACCACACTCCACTAAAAGAAATGGCACAGAATGGTAATCTCGAACATAATGACAAATGAATATCTAACAATTATTATGCGGTAATCTGCTAAAATTTTGACAGTTCCTTTGATCAGTAACCTCCCATTAGAATGTCACTGTGCAGTCATTTCTTTTAATTCGTTACAAGACAGCTCGTACCACAATTCTATTACGAGGCGACTGATCGATCAATGATCGACCATTATGAATTAACAGATTACGAACTTTTACTAAAAATGACAATGGAATCGTGATGGAACGATGAATTTATAAAAATAGCAGACGACTAGGGCACGGTAATATTATCTATACAGTATTGTAACTCGGCCGTATCTTTGAAATAAATGCCTACAGCCGCGCGGTACGTAAACGTGCGATAGGGCTGCCTGCACTATGGCTGCCCGCCTCCAGCATTTTAATTACATTTGCCTACTTTGTGTTTCCATTTAGTTTTGTGATTGTAAATATGCTTTTTTATATAAACAAATAAAATACTTTGTGAACTGAATAGGAAGTGTTCAATATTTGCGACCGAAAAATATTTGCGCCTCGACTGAGACGTACCTACAAAATGCTTTATTATTAAATTATAAAGTAAAAAAATCCGCATTCTAAAGCTTAATTAAAAATTATTTTGGGAAACATGGACATTGTGGAGAAAAAGGAATATCTTTTACTTGGGTATAGATACCTGCAGCTAATTTACAATTTATATGTTTGGTTTTAAATGAAGAATTCATGCAACCAAAAACAGCACAATATATCCTACTCGTCATATTAAATATATAAATATGTACTTGAACTTAACAATCATCCGCCAGATGGCGCTGACACGTAAACATTGCTTTTGACTGTGCTCCTGCTAAATTTATATTTAAAAATAATTAAACTCAACTATGAACTGTGAATACTTCAACAAAGTGAATCCGAACACATTATCTATCTGTGAAAGTGTTATCCACGATTATTGTGCATCTAAAACTATAATAACAGTGACTTTTAGTGACCCAAACAGTGACTTGTATATTGGGAATCAAGACGTTGTAAGTGCTTTTTGACCTCGATTGTGACGTTCTGACTGAATATTAGAAATATCACCTGAACGATTATTGAGAAAACACTTTGAAATTGTGATTTCAATCATTTCCTACAAAATCGTTCCGTTTTTTATTTAAAACAGTTGATTACAACGCCACCTTTCGGCAGATCAACATCCTAAAAACAGTGTTGCCAAAGCAGATAACATAACTAGCTCTCCGGCGCCATTGGCATTGGTGGTACAGTGCAGCAATACTGAACGGTGCAGTGCAGCGACACTCAGGGGTTCAGTGCAGCAATACTCAACGGTGCAGTGCAGCGACACTTAGGGGTTTAGTGCAGCAGTGCTCAACGGTGCAGTGCAGCGACACTTAGGGGTTCAGTGCAGCAGTGCTCAACGGTGCAGTGCAGCGACACTCAGCAGTGTAGTGCGGCAACAACATTGTCTGAATATTGCTGCTTATCTAAAATGAACTTCTTTGAGAATATTACTCTTCGGCGGACGCGTACCCGTACTCAATCACTCAATGAAAGTATAGTGGAACAATGTAATAATTCCAATGACTCGTCCATAGATGGCGCCACACACAGTTTACCTACAATATCGGATGATGAAAACGACGAAGTCACACAATTAAAACAACAAATTGACCAACTCAACTCAGAATTACAGGCGGCCCATGAAGAAATAAATAATTTATCGTATGAAAACACTGAGCTAAAGAGAACGATTGACTCGCTAAATAATAAACATAAACTTGTAAAAAAAGCAACTAAGAAGCTAATTAGTGATATTGGGACACCTAATAAGGAGCAAGCGACTCCTATTCGAAATTCAAATTCACATAAGAAACTGGAAAGTTCTACAATAACATTAACTCCAAAACGCGTAAATACTGTAGTTACGAAACAGATTAATACAATACAAAATAGTCCATCGCACACCGATAAACCAAATATGGAGGCAGTTAACAATAAACAAAAACATAAATTGTGTATTCTGAGTTCTAATAAGACAAACAATATCTTATCAATAGCAGAAACAACATTCCCGAATTATAATATATGTCACTACCTCAAACCATATTGTGGGATAACGCATCTCGTCAGCGACATCGATAAAAACTTAACTACTTTTACGACTGATGATTACTGCTTAATTCTCATCGGCGAAGAGGACTTCAGCACAACAAACAACTATCATGATCTAATTCTTATCTTGCGTGAAACACTTGCAGCTGTGAATAACACAAATATTATAATATTTTTACCTACGTATAAATACAGCTATTACTCTAATATGTACAACTTAAGAATAGAATTGTTCAATAACCTGTTATACAATGACATTCAGATGTACAACTATGCATTTCTATATGACTCTAATTACGATTTACCCTGTGATTATACAATGTTTTCTAAGTTAAATGGTGTGATTAATAATGCTGGTATGAACAATATTTTTTGCAATGTAAAATACGATATTGACATGACCTTTCATAATTGTTTTTCCAATTCTAATAATATGGACAATGTCTCTCATAAAATAGATGCTCCTGAAACTGGGAACAATCAAAATTTTTTTCTT
Organism: Mythimna impura; assembly: GCA_905147345.3. Classification (NCBI taxonomy): domain Eukaryota; kingdom Metazoa; phylum Arthropoda; class Insecta; order Lepidoptera; family Noctuidae; genus Mythimna; species Mythimna impura. The sequence goes on from LR990363.1 coordinate 6,610,599, forward strand.
GTATAACCATATTCATGTTATTCATCAAAACACAAACGGTTTAATAAGTAAATCGGACTTATTAAGCTTACATATAAATGATCTTGCTAGCCTTGGTAAACATGTGGATGTACTTTGTGTTACAGAACACAATATGACAGAAGAGGACCATTGCAATCTTTGTATTCCAAATTATACTCTTGCTACCTTCTATGCAAGAAAGTCCCGGAGAGGTGGCTCATGCATCTTAGTAAATAATAATCATTCGTATAAAATACTCGACTTAAAAGAATATTGCAGTTCTTGTATCTTAGAATCTTGTGCAATTGAATTAATCGAACATCAAATAATTATAGTCTGTATTTATAGATCTCCTAAGAATAATATTGACTCTTTAACTTCGTTTTTCTATAACTTTGATGGAATCTTAAGGAAAATATGTCTCAATTCCAAAAAAAAAGTGCTGATTTGCGGAGACTTTAACATCGATATTTTAAAAACCACGAAAATGTCAATGCAATTTCAAAATCTCTTACATAGCTTTAATATGAAATTAGGTGTGCGTGAACCAACCCGGCTAGATAGCGGTACATGCATCGACAACATTATACACAATGTAAGAGGAAGTGTATGTGAGGTAATGGAGCTAGCCGTCTCTGACCATACAGCTCAAATTATAAAATGTCCCGTCAAAAAGACCTGCACGATCACACACTGGTTCTCTTATAAACGCGATTTTTGCCAGGAAAATGTCAAAAAATTTAAAGAGGCTCTCCAAAGTCTTAGTTTTAATAGTGTTTATAGCTGCAAAGATCCAAACAATGCATTTAAAGAATTTCATAACTTATTCAAATTATTTTACGATCTGTGTTTCCCTTTAAAGAAAATAAAAAATGTAACTACTAAACCACAAAAATGGATCACAAAAGGCATTAAACTGTGCTCTAAACGTAAACGTGAGATGCTATGGACCTTCAGGCGGCATCCAAATGTAGTCAATAAACAAAGATATCATTCCTATTCCAAACGTTTAAAAAAAATTATCAAATTGACCCAAAAATCGCAAAATAGCCATTTTATCAATAACGCTGTAAATAAAACTAAAGCAACCTGGAGGGTTATAAACTCATCAAAAAATAACATTCCAAGGAACAGTCCTTATAAACTCCTTATTGACAATAAATACGTAACAAATCCGACTGACATTGTAGAACTATTTAATAATCATTTTATTGACCAAATACAGCCAACAAACAATTCTGACCATAAACTAACAGTAACAAATTCAAACATGAATTCATTATTCCTATCACCCACAGCACCAATTGACATTTATAAAATAATTATGACTCTGAAAAATACGAATAGCTCTGGCTTTGACGACATTGAGACTAAAATAATAAAAAGCGTAGCTGTTGAAATTTCACCGGTTTTTAGTTTTATTACTAACCTATGTATAGAACATGGTGTTTTTCCCGAAGACTTAAAACTGTCCGTAATAAAACCACTACATAAAAAAGATGATCCTCAAAATATACAAAACTACAGACCCATTGCTCTTCTTTCAATATTTTCCAAAATAATTGAAAAGGTTATTTACAACAGTATATACATGTTTCTTGAAAAAAATGGCATTTTAACCAAAGAGCAGTATGGTTTTAGAAAGTGTAAAAACATAAACATGGCCATTTATGAATTGATCAATGAAATAGTTACAAATATGGACCAAAAAATACCTGTAACAGCCTTATTTATGGATATGACTAAGGCTTTTGATTTTGTTGACCATGGAATCCTTCTAAATAAGCTATATAAATATGGCATTAGAGGCAAAGTTTTAGACTTAATAAAGTCATACCTTACTGGCAGAAAACAGGTAACTAGTATTTCAGCAGTCGATGTTCAAACTAAAACTGAAATTAATTACCAATCGAGAGAGAGACAAATTTACTATGGTGTACCTCAGGGGAGTGTGCTTGGCCCTCTCTTATTTTTATGCTATATAAATGACCTTCCGAAAACCATACCACATCCTATGACCCTATTTGCTGATGACTGTACTATAGTATTTTCTGGTAAAAATAGTGACTCATATGAAAATGACATAAACAGTAGCTTAAGTCTAATAATTCAGTGGCTAAATAATAATAATTTACAGATTAATTTTAAAAAAACTCAAATAATGACATTTAAACAAAGAACTAATCCTAAAACTCTTGACATTAATTATGACCAAAATAAGATTATTAAAACGGAACGAACCAAATTTCTAGGTATTTGGCTAGACGAAAACATGACATGGAATACACACATAGAGACTATGATAAAAAAAATTCATCAATTTTGTTATGCTTTACACAATTTGAATAAGGTTGCAAATCGTAATACTGTCCTTACTGCATATCATGCATATGTCACCACAACTCTTCGTTACGGCATAATATTTTGGGGCAACTCTACCAATAGAGAAATGGCATTTAAGGCCCAAAAACAATGTCTTCGAGCCATATGTTTGTTAAAAACCACCGAAAGTTGCAAACCATTTTTCGTTAGTTTAAAAATACTTACGCTTCCATCCCTCTATATTTATGAAATTTCAATATTTATTAAGGAGAATTTGTCTAAATTTGAAAAACTTAATACTAGACGTCACCAAAGCACACTAAAATCAAAAAAACACAATACTGCACTTTTCTCAAAGAGTTGTCTCGGCATGGGTCCAAAGATTTACAATAAACTACCAAAAACTTTAAAAAGCATGACCAGCATAAACCATTTTAAATCGCTACTTAAAAAATTCTTGATTAAAAAGGCTTACTATTCTATCAATGAGTTTTTAGATGATAGAAGCATAAAATAATAAATGGCCGATCCACTTGTTATTCGTATTGTTTACGACGTTACTATTGTTTAAAACAGTTTTATTTAGTTTGTAGTTTTTTACGCCTAATTTGTACGCCTTGCAAGGCAAAACATAGTGATACAACGAAAATTTTATACCATGTACCATATTACCTATGTTAAACAAATAAAATACTTTGACTTTGACTTTGACTTGACTTAACTTTTTTTTTTTTTAAATCGCGCGGCACAGACGCGACTGTCTGCATCCCGAGCGCACCTCGAGATCGAGGCGCGTAGGTATAGCTCGCGTTTCGTCCGTTTGTATGAAGTTGGAATACTGTATAGATAATATTACCGTGACTAGGGCCCCTGGTCATCGGTCCACCTTGTAGGAGGCCTTCCAACGCTGCATCTTCCAGTACGCGGTCGCCAATCCAGAACCTTTCGGCCCCAATGGCCATCTGTTCTACAAGCAGTGTGCTCTGCCTATCCCCAGCTAGTAGTTAATATTTTTGTGATTATTTTATCTTCTTTTTTGTATACAAAGATACTTTGTATATAAAGCTTAGTCAATGATAAAAATGACGATAACATCGCTGCGATACTCTCGCTCGTGTAACTCGCGCCTAGTGTCAGCATAATTAATTGTACGGGGCAGGAACGTTCGCGTAACGCCGCCTCTATTTTATTTACAGTACAGACTTGGCTGGTTTTGATTGTGTTGAACTAGATTGTATAAGATTAGTAAACTTTTTTTGGAGGAATTGATTCAAAATTGTCTTAGGGACTGAGAGGTTAAGGAGTGGGTTCAAACGCTTTGCCAGTTTATGGTTTTTACAAAATTACTGTTTCTCATACCTTCAAGACCGCTTTATCGCTATCGGTAAAGAGACAGATTGCCGGGTTAGATCTTTTTTCGCGCCGATTGTACATACGTTTGTACAAATTGAATGACCGAAAATTTTTGTTTCTATATCTTCGTTTTTCCAGGAAAAAAACCAGAAAAGGTACAAAATTTATTCAACCGAAAATTTTTGTTTCTATATCTTCGTTTTTCCAGGGAAAAACCCGAAAAGATTTTTTTTTTCGAGGTAAAACGCGCAATTAAGTAATAATAACACGCCCCTATACGCTCGCGCCCCTATAAGCAGAGAGGTCACGACCCTCAGCATTGAGGAATACGACGTAAGGAGGAGGACACGCGCGAGGAATTAAGTGAGAAATCATCTCACTTTTCTTGCTCTGGGCGGAGTAAGAGGGAGTCTCAGTTTTTACCCTCCCGTGTTCCTCCAGGAGCCCTTTGCGTTCCAGGGCCACGGTATCTCTTTCGATCGATCCCGCAACTTTGGAGATCATCAGACTTTCTGGCGTCTGACTACCTGTAAAAACTGTCAAAGATCCACCAGTGACAACTGGGACCAACTGCTTTACATATATCCTTCCAAGCCACGGAGTGTTAGATAATGAAGTCAATTACAACTTAGAACAGTACTAGGATCTCGCGTCGGGCCTTGGTACAGGCCATGGTCTGGAGCGAGGAGGAGTGGCAGGCGGTCACCTCCTTCTGCGAAGCAGTAATGCTAGCAAAGGAAGCGGCCGCACGCACTATGCAATGGCCCTCGCACCCCAGCCGCCGCGATTTCGATCCCGATTTCCCGCGCCACCGTAGGCGCAGGATTGCAGACGGCAAGCAATGGGTAGCTTGCCGACCCACCGTCCGGTAACCGTCCTGACCAAGCCCAAGCCGTTGACAGCACGTAGTGTTCCACGCGCGTAGTGTTCCTCAAGGAGATGTCAGCAACCGTAGGGTTCAGCAGGGTCGAAGTCTACTGGGACCGTGGGTGATGCGAAAGAGATCCCCGAGGCCCTGGATCAATGGCAAGGAAGGAACAGGAGCGCGTTTTTAGTCAGTAAAAGTCTGACACGCCTTCTCGCTCCGCCCAAGAGCGGGGGATGTCATTAGATGATGTTCCCACCCAAAAAAAAAAAAGAATAGTACTAGGAACTAGCTGACCCGGCGAACTTCGTACCGCCTAACAGTTAATAAATGTAGTATATCTTTTGATATAGTCAACCGATTGTAATGAATCTAAGCCCAAGAAATATATCAAGTTACACACAATTTTAATGTATAAAAGTTATCTACATCAATTCCGTACATTTTACGTGATGCGCGCACACCTAAAAACTTCTTCAGATTTATTATATGTATAGATCATCATCATCATCTTCCTACCTTTGTCCCGTGCTATTTGGGGTCGGCGCAACACGTTTTTTTCTTCCATTCTGCCCTGTCACTCGTCAAGCTTTCGCTAACTTCCTTTCCGTTCATATCACTCTTCACACAATCCATCCATCTTTTCTTTGGCCTCCGTTTTCCTCTCCATCCATAACTCTCTCATCATATCATAACTCTTTTAGTAACATGCGTTTCATCCCTCCTCTTTACATGACCATACCAAGACAAACGATTCCCTTTCAACTTTTTAGTCACTGGCATCACTTTCAAACTTCCTCTAATGTACTCATTTCTCACTTTATCTATTCTCGTCACACCACACATCCATCTCAACATTCTCATCTCCGCTACATGCAATCTTTTTTCATCAATCTTTTTCACAGCCCAGCATTCTGATCCATACAGTATGACTGGTCTTATCATGGATAGATTGAAAAATTCATATTGGTACTTATCTGGTTTCGTCACCGCAACCTCATGCAATGTAAAGAACAACTGTTGTACTTTATAGTACTTCTCCTGATGACAGGGGCGCCGACTCCTTGTGTGCTCGGGGGCCCGGGCACCCATGAGAAATAAACAGTGGGTGTCGAGCACCCCTGACAATAGACATCAAGAAACAGATCAGTAATCGCCTTATAGGGATGGGCGTTTTTTCGTTACCCGACGACCCGTTTAGCGCAGCGGTTTATAGCACCATTTGAGACGTAAGGGTCGCGGGTTCGATTCCCACACCAACACAAATGTTTGTTGATGAAACAGATATTTGTGTTGGGTCTGGGTGTTTGTTGGACCTTCGTTGTTCCGCAGTATGTAAGTAGGACATTTATTTATTTGTCGGTCGATCACTGTGCATTTCTCTTCTCACACTTCGCCACTTTTTCGAGTTATCAAATGAGCATGAGCACCGGTGAAACATGAGGTTTTCTAGAAGCCGGCGCCCCTGACTGACTTAATTTAAAATAATTTCCAGTAAGGTAATAAGTTTCTATCCACTAAATGAGATACTGTCGCACTACTGATGATGTTCCATTTGATCGTGTCACCAGCAATGTTGTCATCAGGGAACATGACAAGTCAATTAGGTCGATTTATTGATTGCCGGAGGAGCCTACACTAACTTTAATGGAGCAATTTTCGTGTTGTTATTGTCATATCGCTGAGGTTTTCTCATGGTGGTTGGTTTTGTGCCTTTGAAACGTGCATTTATAAATTTTCTGTTGTAGCAGCAACGGAAATACACTCTGTGAAAATTTTCTCTTAAAGTTCATGAGATAGATACAGCCCGCTGACAGTCGGATGGACGGATAAAGATTCAAAGCATTTTATTTCAAATAAACCATGTACAGGCACTTTTGAAATGTCAAGAAGTCAGTCAGTCAGAAAAAATGATGCTAATTGCACATTCCAAAGCGTAGATCTCTTGGGCACGCCATAATTATGGCGATAAGTCCCCTCTTTAAGGAGTGGCTGGAAAGACCTCACGGCGTCCTTACCTACCGCATGACGCAGGTCCTCACCGGACATGGTAAGTTCGGGAGGTTCCTGCACCGGATTCGTGCAGAAGAGACGCCCGGGTGCCAACATTGTGTGGACCGCCCGGACGACACGGTAGAGGTGTGCCCCGCTTGGGCAGAGCACCGCCGTGTCCTCGTGGGGGCGATCGGTGGCAGCGATCTCTCGCGCCGGGCCTTGGTACAGGCCATAGTCCGGAGCGAGGAGGAGTGGCAGGCAGTTGCCTCCTTCTGCGAAGCAGTAATGCTAGCAAAGGAGGCGGCCGATCGCGTGAGGCAACGGTCCTCACGCCCCAACCGCCGCCGGGATTCCGATCCCGATTTCCGGCCACCGTAGGCGCGGGCTTGCGGACGGTAAGCAATGGGTAGCTCGCCGTCCGATCGTCTGGTAACCGTCCGGACCGAGCCCAAGTCGTCGACGGCGCGTAGTGTTCCACGCGCGCCTCAAGGAGATGTCAGCAACCGTAGGGGCCCAGCAGGATCGAAGCCTACTGGGGCCATGGGTGATGCGAAAGAGATCCCCGGGGCCCTGGAAAAAAAAAATGGCAAAGAAGGAAAGGAGTGGGTTTTTAGTCAGTAAAAGTCTGACACTATCTCTCGCTCCGCCCAAGAGCGGGGGATGTCATTAGATGATATTTTCCCACCCGAAAAAAAAAAAAAAAAAAGCGTAGATCTCTATGGAGAAGAATGTGCAAGAAACTCCATGGACACTCTTTTCAATCATGTTTTGTAATTACAAATATCTCTGTTATATGTTTCTTGTCGCTATCATGTGAGAACAATGCCAATAAAGTAAAAATAAAAACTAAATATAAATATTAAAATAGTAACTGGCAGCTAAGAGATGACCAGACTCAGTAATACGGACAAATATTTTGGATACGGAACCCTAATAAAGCAATTTGTAATTTTACTCCTAAGTTTTGTATTAGACTTATCGCTTGGCTCAAGTCACACCTTACTTTTTGTTTATAGCAAGTTTCATCATAGGCATGAACGCAAGGAAATATCCTTAATAGCACAATATTGACGCAGCATCCATAACATAAGTGCTTGCAACGTTGTTTTGGTTTAATTAACGACTATATGCGGTCTGCGGGCGGTCGATACATGTATATTATATATTATTATTAAGTTTGTAATATACGGGGTTGTATTCACACTGATAGTGTCGTTTCTAGAGTAAAAACTATCCCACTTTATAGTAAGCAGTGATGCAATCGTTGATGGTGAAGCGCACTAGTTTATTAAGAGCCTATTCACTCTAGCCTTGAAGACACTTAAATTATATTCGGACAGGAAGACTGCAGCAGGCAAATGGTTCCAATCTTTCGATCTATGCGGTATAAACGACTAGGCGAAATATCCAGATCCAAACTAAGGATCGTAGAGGTGTCAACAATGTAATGGTGGACACTTGTTGTAGTCATAGTCATAGTAATTTATTGGTAAGGGGCTCTTACAAGTCATTTATAGAATGTTACATAAAATTTGTCAACAAATGATTAGGTACATAACAATGTCAAATAATAAAAAATGTCAAACAAATTAAAGAAAATACAAGGCATAAAAAATAAATAAATAATCGAAGTCAAATTACAAATTAAAATAATAGTCAAAATAATTTTCATTCAAATTAACATCCGCGTCAAAGTTAAATTAAATTAAATCATAAATTCGTCAAAAGAATAAAAAGCTTGCTCGATAAGCCATTTTTTCAAACGAGCTTTGAAGCTCCCTATAGTTGGGGCACCAGAAATAGCTACAGGCACCTGATTATAAACTGTCGGGCCCATAACATGAGTTGTCTTGGAAGATTTGGTTAGCGTTCTTGAGACCGTCGATAACTGACCCCTGCTTCTGGTGCAATATGAATGACGGCTGCCTACCTTTGGGTAAAGGTCGAGGTTCATCCTCACGTACAGTGCGACCTGATATATAAGTATAGCAGGTAACGTGAGGATGCCTAGTCTAGCAAAATGGGATCTAGCGGACATGTCCTGCGGTATCCCGACGATGGCCCGCACGGCACGCTTCTGCATTCGGAAGGCGCGCTGCCAATCGGCAGCACGTCCCCATAGCTCAGCGCCGTATTGGAGTAACGAGTGCACCGTCGCGTCGTTGTACGTCGTGTTGTTCGATAGTAGAAAGGTGATGGCAGAACCAAGTCATGTATTCCTGCGCACACTCTCCAAAATGCATCCTGTAAAATACCGAAAGGCTGGCTACCCTACGCCTGTGCTCCTAGGCTTTATAGATTAGGTTCTCCATTAGCCTCTTCGCATCTCACCTCTGTTGGGATGCTAGATAACTAGATTACGCTTTAGCCCTTTAACCGCTCCCATGAGTGATGCGAAAGAAAACCCTGGGGCCCTGAAACGAAGGCAAAGAAGGAACAGGAGTGGGTTTTAGTCAGGAAAAGTCTGACACGCCCCACCCAAGGGCGGGAGATGTAATTAGATGATTTCTCACCTAAAAAAAATCCCTTTAACCGCTTGCGTCGAATTGGTCTTTTTAAAATTCAGGGGTCTACCAGGAGTCTATCAGGAGTCGGCCGCTCGTTCTACAATAACAAAGGATGTAGCGTTGAACATTGTAGAAACGATAACAATTCATTCTATAATTTTGAACGATGTGAACTTGGCTACGAATTTTTTATTCGTTTGTTCTGACCACTTGACTTAACGTTGAGATGATGTCATTCCCATACATTTGTTTAGTTTTCGACTAGCGTATAGCGATTGCAGATTATCAAGTTGGCTAGGGGTACTAACGTAGGTGGTTGAACAGTTAAACTAGGAAGGAGATTTTTAGCGGTGGGCGTTTCAACGACGAACAGTTTTCAAAGACCGTTTTTTGTTCTGCAACGTAACAACCGTTTTTCATCCTGTGACCAAACAGTTGTCGTTGCACAAACCAGTCTTCGAATTACTGTATGCGAATTGTTATCTTACCATTAAGAAAATAAGTTCGAGAATCCATTGCTTCAACTATCACACTCGTCGCGTTGTCGTTTCAAAACCAGTTATTGCACTGAAAAATGAATTTTATGTTTATAGTAATAAAATTCATTTTTCATTGTAATAACTGGTTTTGAAACAACGACGCGACGAGTACAGATTTTATTACCGTCCTCAAACTAGTTGCGACAACGAACGTTTTCTGCAACTACTTCACTCAACATTTAAAAAGCTTCGACACGTGGCCCAGTTTAAACTATTACGAACGGTGTATCTTGCGCTGGCTCAGTCAATTATAGGTTACTGTATTACGGCCTGGGGAGGCGCCTGCAAAACCTATATGATTAACATCGAAAGAGCCCAAAGATCTCTACTTAAGGTCATGACATTCAAACCGTACCGGTTTCCTACAAAAGATCTGTATAAAAATTGTAATGTACTAACCGTGAGACAGTTGTACCTTCTTAATCTCACATTAAAACAACAGCAAATCACACCGGTAAATCACGCCACAAAAAAAAGGAGAACTGTTCTCGTCCTGACTTATGTAGACCAGCAAGATATAAAACCGCTTCCGCTAGACGTCAACACATTTACATGGCTACTTACATTTACAATAAAATAAACAATACCCTTAATATAAACCCATTAACAACTAGAGAAAGTAAAAAGAAAATCTCCACATGGCTTCAAACACTGAATTATCACCAAACGGAAGATTTCATCCAACAGCAGTACTCATGAATATATAATATCTAATAATAATAATATACACACACACACGCACACATAAACATACTATCACACATGCACACCTGCACACACGCACACAAACATACTATCACACATGCACACCTACACACACACTCACATACGTGCACACCCACATAAACACACACATAACACGCTGAGTCATTAAATACTTGAGCATGCGTGCATTTTCATTTATTTTATTTTACCATGTTTTTTCTTTTTTTTTATCAAATATGTATAAATGAATATGTGATCAAATGTAACATATGCAACTGGGTGAAGACACTGGCTCCTGTAACACAGGTTGCTACCTAGCTCAGGAGCCAGGGCTTCAATTTGTTAACTATATATTTTTTGTGTCAATAAACTTTATTATTATTATTACATTTATTTATATTTCAATACATATTTTATACATTTTTAAATATTTCCTTAAAAAAACATATTAAAAAAAAACATTTAAAAATATAAAAAATAGTAGCCCACCGGCATCGGGAACAGGGTCCAAGCTACCGGTGGTCAGGGCTCCTGAGAGAGGAACCTCCGGACAATACGCGCCGTGTCTAAGAGTACTGCTTTCTGGATCAAGCCCTTGATCCAACTGCCTAACGAGAGCCTCCATAGATGTTGATCGAGGCTCTTTGATATTAATCCATTGGCCGTCACGACTATCGGTACAATGACTGCTGTATCCACTTCCCACATATCGACAACCTCGCGAGCCAAGTCAAGATACTTAGTTTGCTTATCTTTCTCAGCTTTCACGAGATTGTCGTCATGAGGGACCGCTATATCAACAATCACTGTACGACGCTCTAGTCGATCTATCACCACTATATCAGGCTTATTGGCAACAATAGTCCTGTCAGTGATGATAGATCGATCCCAATACAACGTGATACTGCCATTGTCGAGAACTGGGTCGGGCACATACTTATAGTACGGTACTTCTGATTCCACAAGATTGTATTTAAGAGCAAGTTGCTGGTGAATAATCTTGGCTACGAGGTTGTGTCTATGCAAATAGTCTCCGTTGGCTAGGTGAGAACACCCAGAAATAATGTGTCGGATTGATTCCCCGGGCTGGTGGCATGCCCGACAGATGTCAGCCGTACCGTCCTTCACAATATATTTCCGGTAGTTGTTCGTCATCACAACTTCGTCCATTATCGCACAGACAAAACCTTCGGTTTCCCCGAAGAGGTCACCAAAGCGCAGCCAGGATACAGACGCTAATAGGTCTACATCGGGTCCATGTAGAGCCCGGTAAAAGCGCCCGTGAAGCTCCTTACTCTGCCATACTTCCCTGCGGTCATTAGTATCCAGTATTATAGGTTTGCGCCAGTTCCCGTTAGCCAAGGAGAGCGGAGTGAGGCGCTACCACATCTCGGTGCATACCCACGTCGGTTTCTAGGAAGTATTCCCTGAGACTGCATACCTCGCGGTTGTGTAGGGTCTTAGCATTTAAAAAGCCACGACCCCCACATTTCCGCGGGATATACAGTCTCATCACCGATGACCGTGGGTGATGCATTCGATTTGCGGTAAGCAGTGTGCGGACCCTCCTATCCAGAGCGTCAAGTTCTGTCTGAGTCCATTTGAGTATGCCGAAAGAATACATCAAAACCGGCATGACCCAACCGTTGAAGGCGCGCACCTTATTCCCACCTGATAAGAGACTTTTTAGTACCCTATTCAGGCGGCCAAAGAAGCGCTCCTTCAACGATTGTTTCACGTCAGCAGCATTGATGCCTAACGCTTCCGACATACCCAAATACTTGTAAGTTTCGGTTGAGCAGAGGGATCTAAGGTATATGGAATCCGAGAGCTGAGTTCCCACGGATTCCATAATCTCCCCTCGCTTTACATGCATGACTGCACATTTATCCACACCAAATTCCATCCTGATGGCGTTACTGAAGGTTTCAGTTACCTTCAGTAACTCCATCAGGTGCAAGTTGTTGGGGGCAAAGAGTTTCAGATCATCCATGTAAAGAAGGTGAGATATAACCTGACCACCTCTTTTCAACCGGTAGCCTAAGCCCGACCCCTCCAGTAGTGTGTTAAGAGGGTTCAAGGCTAGACAAAACCACAGTGGACTCAGACTGTCGCCCTGGAATATGCCACGCTCAATCCTTATCGGCTCGCTGTTCTCCCGAATCTGTCGACATCCCGGATAGTGAAGGACTGTTCTCCACTGCCTCATACATGACATCAGGAAGGTGCGCAGAGTTGTATCAACTTTATAAAGTTCCAGCACCCTCATGAGCCATGTATGAGGAACAGAGTCATAGGCCTTCTTATAATCTATCCAACATGTCGACAGATCCTTTCGGGAACGTCGAACCTGTTGGCTAATGGCCATATCTATGAGGAGCAGCTCCTTAGTACCGCGGGACCCGTTCCTACATCCATTCTGAGAGGCAGACATGATAGAATTTGTTTCAATGTGAGTATTAATTTTAGCTCTCAGTATGGATGTAAGAACTTTATAGACCGTCGGTAAACACGTGATCGGTCTATAATTTTTGGGGTCCGCAGTACTACCTGATTTATGGAGCAGGTGGGTTATTCCAGTCGTCAAAAACTCGGGTAGCGACCCTGACTCTAAGGCAGACTGGAACTGAGATGCCAAGCGAGCGTGCGACCCTTGAAACCATTTTATCCAGAAATTATTATTATTACTCAACGATACTTTCGTCTTGAAACCAGTTGCGACGACGACAGTTTTCTGCAACCGTTTTCGTCGTCGCCAAAACGGTTACGTCTCGTCCGTCTAAAATTCGACAACGACCCACCACTAGAGATTTTAGGCGCCAAAAAGAGATCTTAGCAAAATTGACGGGGCGTGTTAGGGACCGATGCCTGCCAAGGTTGCGAGATTCTTCGAAAAAGTTACCGTGGCCCCCGCTAAGGTAACTGAAGGACCACACTTTTAGTTAGTAATATTCTGTTAGTCCCTCTCGGCCCATCTAGAGCGGGAAACGTCATTTGAAGACCTTCGTACGCTGCGTCACACTTCCAGCCGCTATGACGGTTCCTTTTCTGAAACTGCAGTGCGTCTCTGGAACTCTCTGCCACACTCCCTTCGCGACAGCCCTTCTCTGGATGTGTTCAAGAGGAAAGTTAAAGAGCACTTCCTTTCATTATTGACATAATATTAATTATTATATTTTATTAGTATGTATTAGTATTTATATTATAATTATTTACTAGATTTAGTTATGTAAGGTTTATATTGTGCACTGGATCCTACCCTCGAATGTGTTCTCTCTCTATAACTCAAAGGTTTGCTGGGAAAAAACTCATTGTTGAGTTAAGCTCGCCTTTGTACTTAGACTGTCTGTATCACCGTGTACTATGTATGTTTTTGTGTACAATAAAGAATTAAGAAGATTGACCCTTTAAAAATCTTGCCAGCTATACTAAGACGTCCAGTACACTGTCATGCAGGCCTCAATCAATTCTATCAATCGTGAATGATGTTTGAATGACGGAATTTTATCGCCATTAGGTTTTCGTCATGCAACGTCAATCATCGCATTAGACGGTAGGTTTTTCGTCAATCAAATCATTGACTGTGGCAAAACTGACAGCAAAACCTATCGTGTAATGGACGCCTAAGTTCTAACGTCAGTCAATATTGCTATGCCTTAGTTAACAGGCATTAGAGAAATTACTCAGAGATCAAGGGCTTGATTCAGAAAGCGGTACTCCTGGACACGGCTAGTATTGTTAGGAGGTTCCTTTCTCTGGAGCCCTGACCGGCGGTAGCTTGGACCCTATTCCCAATACCGGTGGGATACTATTTTTTATATTTTTAAATGTTTTTTTTTTGTGATTAGGTTTAAAAATATTAAAAAATGTAATATAAATGTATTTACAATTATTAAAGAAAATACTAATAATAAACATGTATTTCAGGTAAGATACCCATAGGTTAACACAAATACAAATACACAGAAACGCACAAAACACAAACAAAAACATAATAATAACATTCATTAATTTATTGCAAAATGTAATAAAGTATTTATTTTGGGAACACATTTATAATGCGTACAGCTAAGGAGTGGAATTCCCTGCCGGAGTCTGTGTTTCCTGATAGCTACAACCTAGGGCTCTTTAAATCAAGAGTGTATAGGTTACTTCTAGGCAAGCGTGCTCCATCGTCGGCCACATCATCGCTTACCATCAGGTGAGATAGTGGTCAAACGCGAGCCTATCAATAATAAAATAATTTACAAACCTTTCATGTGACAAACACGTGATTGTGCTCATGAAAACAAACAATTTTTATTTATGGGAGCAAAGCCGAAATCGCGAAAAAAATATCAGCTGTTCAGTAGGTACATTAGGCAAACATAAATGTACTGAACAGCTGATTTTTTTTCGCGATTTCAGGTTTGTTCCCATAGTAAAAGTTGTTGGTTATCATGAGCACAATCACGTGTATAGGTAAGTATCGTACACTAATTGCCAGTCACCCTATATAATAGTATTTAGGTATTTAACAAAAATTTCTTTATTCTCTGGTCTTATCAGGGAATCTTGAAAGTCCAACAAGCTCCCCCAAACATCCCCCCGTATGTCCCCCATGTAACTAGCTGTCGTAACCATGTAGTAGTTAATTAACCACCGCTGTTATTGTATGCCGCATTGATAACAAGAAACGTGAGTGCACGCGCATAAATTGACGCGAGGCACTGATTTTGTAGATTAAAATTATATTTATGTGCTACATGACATCATGTTTTTATTAACTAAGCTAGGCGAGGGCGAAGTGGGCCTTCGCTTGCGGCCTCGTACCCAAAGGAGCCTCGCGTGTGCGAGGGCTCTTTAACAACAAGGGTTTTGTTTTATAACTTTTAGGCTCACGTTTGATCAATATTTCACCTGATGGTAAGCGACGATGTGGTTGCGACAGGCGCTGTCTCATTTTCGAACAAAGAAAAAGGCCTTCGCCGATGCGCCTTCGCACACGTCTAAATTAGTCCACGCTACACCTCTGCTGCTAATGAAAAATTGCCAATGGGAAAAGGAAAACTGAACCTAGGAACTTATAATGTAGGTACTCAACAGCAGCGTTACTAGACCATGATTTTAAGTAAAAAAAAATTACTTTTAAATGGTCATCGGATGTTATCCTAGCCTAAAAAGACCGATAGATCTGTCATCTAAAAACGACTAACAAGCTAAAAAAAAACTAACAATTCACTAAAAGTTCTTAAAAGAATTAGTGATTTTTTAGTGAAATATATATATCAGCGCCATCTATGTACAACTAATAGTACTATTCAAACAACAGCCTTTTTAGGTTTCTTTTCAATATCTGGAAATTCTGAAAAAGAAACCCGTAGTCCTAGAACGCAAAGGGCAACTGAAGGTGTGGTTTTGTGTGTCTGACACGCCCTCCGACCCGAGGTACCAAAAGTCGGAACAGAACGCCCATACCGATCTGTTCCGACTTTCGGTACCTCGGGTCGCTCGTCCAAGGGGATGGTGAGGTAAACCGAGACGTAACACATCGGATTAACGCAGGATGGATGAAATGGCGACAAGTCACGGGAACAACTTGTAATTCTCACGGATGCCCCTCAAGTTGAAGGGTAAATTTTACAAGTCCGTGATAAGACCTGTCATACTGTATGGATCAGAATGTTGTTGGGCTGTGAAAAAGATGGATGAGAAAAGATTGCATGATTGTAGCGGAGATGAGAAAGTAGAGATGGATTTGTGGTGTGACGAGAATGGATAAAGTGAGAAATGAGTACCTAAATTAGAGGAAGTTTGAAAGTGACGACAGTGACTGAAAAGTTAAAAGGAAATCGAATCGTTTGTCTTAATTGGTATGGTCATGTGAAGAGGAGGAATGAAACGCATGTTACGAAAACAGATCTGAGTATAGGTAGGTACCTACATGTAGATGGATGGAGAGGGAGACCAAAGAAAAGATGGATAGATTGTGTGAAGAATAATATGAAGGAAAAGGGATAGTGTAACGGGTGACAGGATAGAATGGAAGGGCAGGAAGAAGAAAAATAACCTACTGGCTACAGAAAGAAAGACCAATTTACTTAAAATTTAATAATAAACTGTAAAGTGCGTTTTTTAATCCCAGATAATGATTTGACAAGTCCAAATGTCAAACTCCAGAAATATGTTGCCTGCTTTTTGATACAAGTGATGTCTCCAAATTCGTTTTTTTTATACCGGTTCTTTTAATAATACAACCTCTAAGGAAAGTAGGCCTAAAATACGATAGTGTTTGTTAATAGCAAAGTCTAATATGAATTGAAGATTGAAATAATTAGAAATATTCAAAAATATTACCATATTTTTTGACACTCGGACTTTTACTTATACTGAGAACTCACAAAACCGTTTTTACCCGCATCCGCTGCGGTTGCGGGCCCGCAGCTTCTGTAGAATGCTAGAGATATATGTATCCCGCTCCCCGCTGCACCGGCGGGCAACTAGTAGAATGGTGTGGGCCACGGTCACCCACAGACTCGGCAGGTTGCGCCCGCACTCTCTGCGATCGGTTAACACCCGTAGTGGGTAGAAAAATCCGATGCGAAATCCAAAAATCGATTGATGCACCCAGAACTTTATAGGCCTTCTTTTTTTAATTTTTCTGTAAAGTAAGTATAACGCAACAGCTCGTTTCTGGTGTATGTCCACGGTGGTCTGGAGCTCAATTGATAATGAACCGCCCGTCTTGCGATTGTCATCTGCCAAGTTTTCAAGCGATAACCCCAACTGCGACGGCTGTATAACCACACAAAACTCCGGTCTCGTGAGTTTAGAAATAAACTAGCTTCACCGTGGCGGGCGCGGTTGAAAACCGGTTGAAAATCATGAATTCTTAGCTACTTTCTTTTACCAGGGAGCTCCAGTCACAACACAATTTTATATCCGGTTTACAAGAGCGGAACGAGACAGTCTCAGTTTATGCTTTAGAATTAAAAAAGTTATCATCATTGGTCGTCAATATTTTTTCAAGATGGGAATTCATCCAATGACTTCTCCCGGTATGGGCGGGGCAGGAGGGCGTGTCAGACTTTTACTGCCTAAAACCAGATCGGCTCTACTGAGCTCCTCCGGTTTGCTGACATCTCTTTGAAGAGCGAGTGGATCACTAAGCGCTGTCGACGAATGGGGCTCAGTCCCGGCAATCACCGGACTGCTGGACGGCAAGCTACCCATTGCTCGACGTTGGTATTGACATTGTGGTAGTCGGGATTGGGGTCTCGGCGACTGGAGCGAAAAGATGTTCGTTCCCTCACTCGTGCAGCCTCCTCCTTCGCTAGCATTACTGTTTCGCAGAAGGAGGCGACCCCCTTCCATTCCTCCTCGCTCTGGACCTTGGCCTGTACTAGAACCTGACCATGTCCGGTGAGGACTTGCTTCATGCGGAAGATGAGGACACCGTGACGCCTCTCCAGCCACTCCTCAAAGAGGGGACTGACCGTCATGATTATGGCGTGCCCATTGGTCGTCAAGCTGTGAATTCACATGACTGCATTACAAGAAACGGACACTTGATTCGTTTATCGCTACAATTTTATAAGAGATCCATGCGAAAATAGTACAAAAAGAGGACTTATGATTGTTTAATTTTAACTATTATTAGTTTTCAAACCGAAGTCCTATCATTACCTATTATTAAAGTTGTAATAAAATGTCAGCAAAAATATCACTGAGTAATTCTATATTTTTGTCTGGGTTTGGTGATAACAAATCGAGACGAAAAAATAAAATGACGCAGCTTTTGCTAGTCTTTAATTCTTAGGCTTAAATTATATTTTATTTTATGAGTTAGACATTTGCATCTTTCAAATTACCTTCAGAAAATACAAAAACTTACCATAATTAGTTGCATTTTAAAATGAAACTATTTTTACGAATATTTTCGGTTTTTTTGTTCAATATCGGTTGCGGTACCTCACTATTTATGAAATGGAAAAAACATGCAACATTCGAATTGTCAAATCATTATCTCTAATTAAAAAACAGACTTTAATTTATTTGTGACTTCGCATAAATTTACATCAGCGCCATCTATGTACAACCAATGGTACTATTTAAACAGCTGTCTTTCTTGCTTCCTTTGCAATATCTAATTAGAACCATAGGTGGCGCTAATGTACTTAATTAAAAGAAACTGCGTTCATTTTGGGCAAGCTATCTACTTCAACCCATAAACAGTTTCATATAGCGTAATAAATAAGGCAGCCATTTCTTTCGCAAATATGGTAAGGCCGGCTTCCAGTATTACCGATAACCGAATACAGCTGTCTATAATATTTTAAACTGAATATTTGATTTCCACGATATCGATAGGTAGGCTCTTGGCGACGGCGCGTTGTGTTCCAAGTGCGCCTCAAAGAGATGTTAGCAAAACGGACAAGGCCCATTAGGGCCCACTAGGGCTGCGGGATTGTTCGAAAGAGTTACCGTGACTCTGAAACGCAAAGGGTACCTACTGAAGGAAAACGTGTCGGTTGTTAGTCAGTAATAGTCTGACAATCCTTCTCGCTCCACCCAGAGCGAGAGGAGTTATTTGATGGTTTCATACCTTGTGGAATCGCGGAATCAACGCGCCGCCGCCGTCGACTCGAGCTTGAATCTCTCAGGATGGCAACCTCTCAATTGTTTGGCGACTGCAAGTCCACGCTTACTGTAGGCGGGTATATCACCCTATGACTCCCGATGTCTGAGGCTCTCCTGCGGCAGCGGCTGGAGTGTGAGGATTTTGTATCCGCTTCGGGAGCATAATCATTCGGATCACTTTGTTGTCCGTCTGTCTGTCTCTCTATCTGTCAAGACCCTTTAACTCGGAAACGCGTGAAGCTATTGAGTTGAAAAAAATACAATATACTGTCTGCGATCCCTTGAAGCTGTTAAAAATCAAACTTCTAAGTTAACGAAAAAAAAAGATACGGCCGTTTATGTCGCAAAAAACGAATATTTCGACACTCTCAAGGGAATCAAAATTCTAGGGTACTTCCTGTTGACCTAGAATTGTGAAATTCGGCATGAAGCAAGGTCTTATAGCACACATATAGGAAAAAATCTGAAAACTGTAAATTTGTAGTTACGTCACAAAAAAAAACCTTTTTTTGCGATCCGGAAAAATCTTCGTAACTCAATCCGGGAATTGAACTGTTTTCACAGGTAAGTTTGTACGGAACCCTCAGTGTGCGAGTCCGACTCGCACTTGTCCAGTTTTTTTTTCTATTTTCAAGCAGGCAAAATCGCTGATAGAAGCCAGCATATTAATGACTTATACATAGGCAGGTAAACTAACGGCAGTTTGTGATAGCCCAGTGGTTAAGGCACCCGCCTCTCACGTGAGGTTGCGGGTCCGAAACCGCAAGTAGATATTAGTCAGAATTTTCCATTGGCATTCCAATGACATCTCCCGCCTTTCGTGTCAGTCTTTTACTGACTAAAACCTACTCCTGTTCCTTCTTTGCCCTCGTTCCAGAGCCCCGGGGTTCTCTTTCGCATTACCCATGGCCCCAGTAGGCTTTGACCCTGCTGGGCCCCTACGATTTGCTGACATATCCTTGAGTCGCGCGTGGAACACCGCGCCGTCGACGACTTGGGCTCGGTCCGGACGGTTACCGGACGACGTTCTACCCATTGCTCACCGTCCGCAAGCCTGCGCCTACGTACTGACACCCTGTGCCATGGAATATACGTAAAGCAGAAGCGAAAGAAGCGGTCCCAGATGTCATTCGTAGATCTTTGATAGTCGTTACAGGTAGCCAGACGCTATAAAGTCTGACCATCAGTCAGTCTATCCTAGTAGTACCTTGTTGCCAATTATCTGAGTTGAGGAGGTCTGATAAGCAGTTCCAAAAAAAACAAAACCAACCAAACCAAGTGTTTCTGTGTGCCAAATAAACGTGTTTTCTTTCTTTTTTTCTTTTTTCAGTTGTTCCATGTAAAACACGGGTATCCAGCCGCATCCGGGAAGACTGGAAGCCGATCCCAGACTAGTTGGGAAACGGCTAGAGAGATGATGACATAGGCAGGTCAACCGGTTGCATCTGTAAATCAAAAATTTACATTGAATCACTACCATTTTTACGCATTACCAAATCGGTTAAGAATGCAACATTCAATTTCTGACATAACTATTTAAAAAAAAAAACAAACATTTGTAAATTAAGATAAGTATGCAAATTAGCGCAATTTAAAACTACGCCCGTATATAACAAATATTTATGCTAATTTCTATTGGAAACATATGTTTTTTTTCCTGTCACTAACGTTATTCTTGATAGTAAAGAATCTAGGGCTTGCGTGGATGCTTATTGTTTAGGCTGGCTGCAAATGGGGCCACTTTATACCTTCTCACAACTTTATTCACAACTAACTAAAAAGCTGTTTGTAAGTGTGTGTGTGTTTGTTTTTTTCTTCACGCTCGAACAGCTGGGGCACGCCAAGTAGTGACGGTGGTCGGTTGCAGTCTTGATCCTTCCCGGAGACTAGACGTCAATCTTAGGTTGTCCCTGCTTACACGCAGGAAGGCCATGTCCTGGAATAGTTTAAAGGATACTTTTTATTCCAGGAGTAACAATCTTGGGACATTTTTTTATCCCGGGAGTAACAACTTTAGATAAATTTTTTATCCCGGGAGTAACAACCTTGGGACCGACACTTTCGCCGACAGGCCTTTTCAGCTACCGAATGTTTGACCGACACGACGATAAGCTCCTAACTTACTCTTAACTACAGACCTTTTCATCTACGGAGAACTACAAACTACTACAAAAAATACACATTTCTTCAGACCTCTCATTCTTCCCGTTGACCTAGAATCCTGAAATTTGGCGTGAAGCAAAGTCACATAGTACAAGTATAGGAAAAAAAACTGAAAACTGTAAATTTGTAGTTACGTCACAAAATAAAACTTTTAATGGGATTGGGAAAAATCTTCATAACTCAATTCGGGAATTGAACGTTTTCATAGGTAAGCTTGTACGGAACCCTCATTGAGCGAGTATGACTTGCACTTGCCCGGTTTTTTTATTATTATCAGGCTCGTGCTTGATCACTATCTCATCTGATGGTAAGCGAAAATGTCAGCGACAATGGATCACTCTTTCCTAGGACTAGACTATTCACTCTTCACTTATTAAGGTCCTAGCTTCCGAGCAGTGCCATAAAACAGTGTAACGGCTAGGGGCAACGCGGGGCGCCAGTACGAGTATGTGTGCATTTAACTCCGACCAGATGTTCAAGGGACTTATACCACGGTAATATTATCTATACAGTATTCCAACTTCATACAAACGGACGAAACGCGAGCTATACCTACGCGCCTCGATCTCAAAGTGCGCTCGGGATGCAGACAGTCGCGTCTGTGCTGCGCGATTTTTTCAATAAAAATAAGTTCTAGTACATATTTATATATTTAATATGACGAGTAGGATATATTGTGCTGTTTTTGGTTGCATGAATTCTTCATTTAAAACCAAACATATAAATTGTAAAGTAGCTGCAGGTATCTATAACCATTGCAAGTAAAAGATATTCCTTTTTCTCCACCTTGTCCATGTTTCCCAAAACAATTTTTAATTAAGCTTTAGAATGCGGATTTTTGTACTTTAAAATTTAATAATAAAGCATTTCGTAGGTACGTCTCAGTCGAGGCGCAAATATTTTTTGGTCGCAAATATTGAACACTTCCTATTCAATTCACAAAGTATTTTATTTGTTTATATAAAAAAGTATATTTACAATCACAAAACTAAATGGAAACACAAAGTAGGCAAATGTAATTAAAATGCTGGAGGCGGGCAGCCATAGTGCGGGCAGCCCTATCGCATGTTTACGTACCGCGCGGCTGTAGGCATTTATTTCAAAGATACGGCCGAGTTATAATACTGTATAGATAATATTAGCGTGCTTATACGCCTTAAATTTTTGCCCCAGACTGTAGCTATCAGACACAAAACTACTGTGTCTTCGTTCTGTCACAGAGAGAAAGCCTGAGTCCAACTGGATAGATCTATCATAGACTGATAGCTAACATAATATAATCGTGTAGGTATTTCGTAAATTTACGAAAATTGTATTCTAGTACGCATTTTATACGGAGATCTCGATCTTTTTTTATTTAAAAAGTGGTGAAATCATCCAATGACATCACCCGCTTTAGAGGCCGTTTTAGACCTATACTGACTAAAACACACCTGTGTCCTTAGTTGCCTTTTGCGTTCCAGGACCATGTTTTCTCTTTAAAAAATTCCCGTGGCTTTAGCGGCTATGGGCCCTACTGGACCTCTACGGTTAACAACCTGACAGGTCAGTAACATTGTGTATAGCAACATAACATAATTTTATTGCGCAACTTATTACCATATATATATATTCGATACGACTTTGAAGATGCGACAGATACAAATTGCTGCTGTTCTGTCGCTTACGGCTTAGGTAACAAAGACAAAGGTTATGTGTTAGGAAATAAAGTATTGAAATGATATACTAAAGGGACTAATTGCAAGCACAGACCATAGATTCGCCGTGTCTAGGCCTTCCTCAACTATGTAGTAGGTACTGTCAGTGTTACACAGGCCCTGCTCCCCCCTAGCCAAGTTACAACCGTTTCGTTTCGATTCTCTTTTCGTTGATCGCCTCGAGTCGGTCACGCCTCCTATTCCTTTGTTCTGACCACGTGACTGAACGTTGAGATGACGTCAGAATAAAGGAATCGAAGGCGTGGCCTACTCGAGGCGATTGACGAAAAGAGAATCGAAACGAAACGGTTGTAACTTGGCTAGGGGGGCTTTTTTTTTTTTTTTCGGTGGGAAAATCATCTAATGACAAATCTCGCTCTTGGGCGGAGCGAGAGATAGTGTCAGACTTTTACTGACTAAAAACCCACTCCTGTTCCTTCGTTGCCTTCGTCCCAGGGCCCCGGGTTTCGTTTTCACACTACCCATGGCCCCAGTAGGCTTCGACCCTGCTGGGCCCCTACGATTTGCTGACATCTCCCTGAGGCGCGCGTGGAACAATACGCGCCGTCGACGACTTGGGCTCGGTCCGGACGGTTACCGGACGGTCCGACAGCGAGCCACCCATTGCTCGCCGTCCGCAAGCCAGCGCCTACGGTGGCCGGAAATCGGGATCGGAATCCCGGCGGCGGTAAGGGCGTGAGGACCGTTGCCTCACGCGATCGGCCGCCTCCTTTGCTAGCATTACTGCTTCGCAGAAGGAGGCGACCGCCTGCCACTCTTCCTCGCTCCGGACCATGGCCTGTACCAAGGCCCGGCGCGAGAGATCGCCGCCGCCGATCGCCCCCACAAGGACACGGCGTTGCTCTGCCCAAGCGGGGCACACCTCCACCGTGTGCTCCACCGTGTCCTCCGGGCGGTCCACACAGTGGCGACACCCGGGCGTCGCTTCCGCACGAATCCGGTGCAGGAACTTCCCGAACTTACCGTGTTCGGTGAGAACCTGCGTCATGCGGAAGGTGAGGACGCCGTGAGGTCTTTCCAACCACGCCTCAAAGAGGGGACTTACCGCCATAATTGTGGCGTGCCCTGGCTACGGGGGCTAGCTTGCACATGGCAACTGTGGGACACAGATAAGTTTCAGACAGTACGTCTGACTTTCCCTCTCGCTTTACCCAGATCAGGAAAAGTTATTTGATCATTTCCCACCTCAAAAAAAAAAAAACTGGCTATGAATAGAAAATGTTGACAATCCCGCCTGTCACAGCGGCCACTGAGGCGTTTCTATACTCTATGACCAATACTGATTGATGGGTCTATGTTAAGCAATATTGACGTGACCAAGTACTGATTGATGACGGCTTGAGTTTGAGTGCTTAATATTTACACATCGAGATGACTTCGAACTTAAGTAGAATTTCGTGCCTCGAAGACAATATTATTCTTGTGTAGGATTATTATTACAAAAGGTTCGGTTTGCATTTTTGTAAGTTCGATTGGTGAACAAACTCTTGGAAACTAAATGGAAAAACGTAGTCATCTGATTACCATTAGCTGATGCGTGTCTTTCAAATAATTTGGAGAAAAGTCTGACCAACCGATTTTTGAAGCAGTTCTGGGTTGGAATTGCTGGCATTTGGTACAAATATATTTCTGCCATGTTCTTGTCTATAGTGGATTTCTGGATATTTGGAATAATCTTGAGGGATGTCCTGGTTACCTATTTAGTTTCACTGGGCAAGTTTCTTGAATCCTAAGACTAAAAGTAACACGTGTGGATTTACTTTGGTTAGCTTTTATTGTCATTGTTTAAGCCACTTTTCAATTTCATTTAAATGACTTGATTTATTTGAATGATTTGATTTTTTTAACACTTAGTAATAATAAAAAAACATAATATGAATGTAGAGGTTTTTAAGGGAAGAAAAAAAGACTAAGGATTTTCTTAGGGTGTTAATTCATTAAATAAGTCCTCCCTATCTAGGTGGAGCGAGAGGCGTTGTCAGACGTTTACTGCCTAACACCAACCTGTGTTCTTTCAGTTGCTCTTTGCATTCTAGGGCCGCGGTAACGTGCTAACAAATAGATTAGATAACTTAAATGGACTCTAATAACTTGATTTAAAATAATATGTAAAGTAACAGTAATTAACGTACCTCATCATCATCATCATTTCAGCCAAAAGACGTCCACTGCTGGACATAGGCCTCCCAAAAGTGTCGCCACAATGAACGGTCCTGTGCGTCTCGCATCCATCGGACTCCCGCAACCGTGGTAACGGTTGCGGGAGTCCTCGGAGTCATCGGTCCACCTTGTTGGAGGCCTTCCAACGCTACGTCTTCCGGTACGTGGTCGCCATTCCAGAAACTTTCGGCCCCAACTACTTTTGTTTGTATGTTACAATTTAACTCAAAAACTACTGGATCAATTTTTAAAATTCTTTCACGAGTAGAAAGCTACTTTATCACTAAGTAACATAGGCTTTCATTTTCTATTTTCACGAGGGCCAAGCCGCAGGCAAAAGCTAGTTTCTTAATAAAATTAAGTTGCACCATCTGTAAGCAGCCTTATTTTTATTGTCAAACACCAATATATTTAAATTAATTAATGAGATTGCAAATGTGTGAATATCTAGAAATATAGCAATCGATGAATAATTTTAAAATGCGTTGCTATTGTTGCTAACCTATGCATAATTGTTTTTATAAATATGTGTCAAGGAATAACTTTCTAGATTACATTTTATTTTAAATAATTTGCACCGAGATTTTGGATTTTTGAACTTCTTTTAAACTTTGGGTATTTTATTTTTTCAAATATCATACGTGGCAGTGGGCAGAACGGATGGTCGTTAGGGCCGAAAGGTTCTGGCGTGGCGAACGCGTACCTGAAGATGCTGCGTTGGAAGGCCTGTCACAAGGTAGACCGATGAACTTTTTGTTTTATTTTTGATAGGTTCGCGCTTGACCGCTATCTCAGCTGATGGTAAGCGACGATGCGATCGACGATGGAGCGCGCTTACCTAGAAGTAACCTATTCACTCTCGACTTAAAGACTCCTGGGTTGTAGCCATCAGGAAACACAGATTCCGGCAAGAAATTCCATTCCTTAGCTGTACGCACAATGAATGTGTTCCCAAAACATTTGCGCATCGCCGTACGCCTGGTGGTCCGATGATGGAACGGGCTAGGCGGAATGGTGAGGGTCGCGGGATTCCGATGGGGTGGGGAGGCCTATGTCCAACAGTGGACGTCTTTCGGCTGCAATGATGAAAATGATGATAAAAATCAATTTGTTTAATAGCCCTTCTCAACGATATTGAGGTCGGCTTCCCGTCTAACCGGATTAGACCAGCTGGTAACCATATTATACATGGAGTGATTGATCTAACCTCAACAACCCAGCATTTGGGTAAAACAATACAATTCCCATTGGCAAGACTGGTACCAGATTTCCTGGCTTTTGAATATCAGAGAGCAGTGGTGGCCGAGTGGTAACGGCCCCGGCTTACGAATTGTAGGTCGCGGGTTCAAACCCAGCCAGGCGCATTACTTTGTGTAATTTATTTTATCACCACTGCTCTCAAAACGGTGAAGGAAAACATCGTGAGGAAACCGGCATGTCCTAGAACCAAAATATTCGAAGACATGTGACATTCACCAACCTGCACTGGGCCCGCGTGGTGGATTACGGCCCATTCCCTCTCCTAGAGAGAGGAGGCCTGGAGTCCCAGCAGTGGGAATATTAAAAGGCTGATTATGCTATGCTATGAATATCTGTAAAGACTTTCTAAGATCTACCTACAAATGACAGTCGGGACCAACGGTTTCTCATGTTTTCTGAGTTACGAAAGTATTTCGGTATGTTATGATGGTTACCCATCAACAGATTAACCTTAGCAAGCCTTACTTACGTAACATACATACATCACCAGTCCTATAATGTTCCCACTGCTGGGACTCCGGCCTCCTCCCTAGGAGAAGGAATGGGCAGTAATCCACCACGCGGGCCCAGTGCGTGCGGGTTGGTGGATATCATATGTCTTCGAATTTTTGGTTCTAGGACACGCCGGTTTCCTCACGATATTTTTCTTTACCATTTTGAGAGCAGTGGTGATGAAATAAATTACACAAAGTAATGCGCCTGGCTGGGTTTAAACCCATGACCTAATACTCGTAAGTAAGTAAGGTAAGGGGCCGTTACCACTGGACCACCACTGGACCAGCCTTGCTTAACCATAGAAATTAGCCCGAGCGACTTTTATTACATAAACATAATCTGAAAATGGTCATACTCCATTTGAAATTGAACTGTCTGCTTGTAATATATGTATCAAAATAACATTTTTTTTTACATAATGCATTATTATATGACATATTTTTCAGTTTTTGTTTGTCTGTCTGTTTGTTCCGGGTAATCTCTGAAATGGCTACACCGATTTTAATGAGACTTTCACTAGCAAATAGCTGATGTTATGTAATAATAATAATTTATAAAACACACTATAGACACAAACATCAGTGGAGCTCTGGTTTTTGTACTAGGATATCCTGTATCACAAGAGCCAGACCTCTCAAAATACGTGGTTTTTAGTAAAAAAGAAGCATGATAGACAAACAGAGAAAAAACCATAATAATAGATAGGCGGAGTAACTTAGGTTTTTATTCTAGAAAATAATTAGGGTTCCCCGCAAAAAAAAACTAAATGGTATTGTGCTGTTAAGTCTGATGTGGACGAAGTCGTGGGAATCAACCAGTCTTTAATATAATAGATATCCCCTATTTTATTCACCCACACTTTTTCTCATATCTTTTAATTAACACTATAAAAGGAGCTGCTATCTATTTCGGTAATTTCGGAATTCTATTATGAAATAATAAAGCAATACTTACCTACTGCAATCGAGACCAAAATGGTAGTACTTATGAATCATTGAATTGGACGCCCACACTAAACTTAGTTACTCGTAAGTCGATGAAACATTAATCTACTGCTAAAATAGCATTTTGGATTTTAAACACCTTAGTATCATTTCATTTATAAAATGAGATAAACTTTAGTAGTCCTTGGTGACTCTTAGTCACTAAAAGTCTGACACTCCCTTCGAAACGAAGTCGTTAGATGATAACCTACTAAAAAAAAGGGGAAAAAATAAGGAAGCGACAAATATACTTGACCGACGCACACGTGAACCACGCCTAGCCAAGTTACAATCGTTTAGTTTGCGTCGAACGCCTCGAGTAGGCCACGCCTCCGATTCCTTTGTTCTGACCTCGTGACTGAGCGTTGAGATGACGTCAGAACAAAGGAATCGGACGCGTGGCCTACTCAAGGCATTCGACGCAGACGAAACGATCGTAACTTGGCTAGGGGGGCTGATTTGTACGTAGCGGCGCGTTGCGTGGCGTCGCGTGTCGTGGAACTAATGTATGTACCTCTGCAAGTCTAGTTTCCATATAAAATGTATGGAAACCAACACGCCCAGATCGGCTTACGTGGTCCACGTGTGCGCAATGTAGTTCTACCTGCCTGTCCTACCTGGATGCGGTCACTACAACTCAACACTCGAGTTATTCGGATGTTGTGCCGTATCTTCCCGTCCTATATACAGAATCTCAATTCGAAGTCTATGACAAGTTCGTGTTGCCATAGTGTCATATGGCACTGTAACGTGGTCGCTCACAATGAACCTCATCTGAAGGCTTTTATTAAAGTCACCCAAGGGGTAATGAACAGTGCTATGCTTTGGAATGAAGGTGAATTAAGTTTACCGATGAATCACAAATACACATTACTCGAAGAACAAATTGCCGATGGGGCCGGTAGGTTCTGAGTGATGCTCCCAAACGATGGATGTCGCAGTGTTCGAAAACTCGCACAAGGTAGACAGGTGACCTGTTGAGGATTGCGGGAATCCGATGAATGCGAGACATGGATGGTTGGGGAAGCCTATGTCCAGCAGTAGACGTCTATATCATGCTAATTATGAATTATCTACACAAAAAAAAAATAACAACTCAACACCTCTTACTTTCATTAATTTATTAACAAGTGTTCATCTTTATCTTCATCTTTACATAATTGAAAACGCTGGCTGAACGCTACGAGAAAGATCAAAATAATGTTCTACAGTATTGTACACCTTAAAAAGGTCTACAAAAAAGTCTGCAATAGTATATGTATAGGAATAACCCACAATAACCATTTTTTATCCTTTACTTTTTACGAGAAATAATGGCTTATTTACGAAGCAATTTTAAGCAACACAGCATTAATCCTTATCCAATTAAGTACCTTAAATACATTGTGCATATAAAATAAATCAATATGACCTCTTACAGCATGTAATTTAAATGAATATTTCCGAAAATATTACAGATTTAAAATGCAGGGACATAGCTGTTGCGGTGGTATCAGCATTGCACCCATGCGAAGCCGGGGCGGGTCGCTAGTATAGAATAAAATCAGAACTTATGTACTGCACTTGTAAGAACAAACATAAAGTTAAAAATTAAAATAAATCTCTTAGGCGAATATAGATAGTCTGCATTCTAATAAAAAAACCAGTTGCAATTAAAATCGTATGGACATTTACATAATATAGACAGACACGATAACTATTGATATTTAAAACATCATATTATGTCGATTCCTTTTAGTCTTTACATCAACTATGTGTAAAGTCATCAAACAACCTTAAACATGGCCTTCAAGACCAATAAAATTTACAAGTAACAGCTACCGAAAAAATTCGCACCTCATAGTCTCACTTTATTTATTTCTTAGACACACCTCAGTAAACATTTTGAGAGAATGACGTCATTTTCTACTCTCATATGCATTACTGCTATGTGACTTAAGAGCTGTGACGGTTACTTGCGGTTGCGACATAAGCGCCAGTAGGCATCTTAACAAACCACAAGCATTTAATCAATTGCTTTGAGAGTTATGCGTGTAAGGCCAAAGAAAAAATGGATGGATTGTGCAAGGAGTGATATAAAAGAAATGGGAGTCAGTGATAGCGTGACGATTGAAAGAACAGATTGAGACACGAGACAAGAGCAGGAAGATGATGATGATTTATTTATTTAACCGCACATCGGAAAACCTTGCAGCAATTACTTGACTTGCATGACTTGATTCCACCATCTCCTTTCTACCATCGGACAACCCGACGTACGGCGAGTATCCACCCTTACATTGTTGAAACTTCAACGGTCCGGACTAAGCGTTTCGCTTCGTCGTTTATACTAGGTATATACGTCGTTTATACTACTATATTTTTATATATTCAAGGCTAGGCTTTTAATAAATTAGTTCGCCTTACCATGAATCATTGCATCACTGCTAACCATCAGGTGGGATCGCAGTCAAGCACTGGTTTATATCAATAAAAAAAAATCACCAATGGAGCACAATTAGTTCAGAATTTACAACTTTCTAACATAATGTGTGAGGTGAAGACGTCAAAGGCGTGGTCGGTGGTGGTGGTGGCGGTGGGTCACATACGCTCGCTTACACAGCATCACACCTCTTCTAGGATTCCATATGAACCAAATTCCATATCGAACACATTCTTTCACAAACTAATGATTTAATAAATTGCTGTCTGTATGAATATAACGTTGGATGGATATGAAGGTCGAAAAAAAAATTAATGGAAACGAATGACGAATGATCTGAAAGAAAAGATAGTTAGTGATGGTTGATAGGATGGAACCGAAATTTGTTACAAAAAAAAACACATTAACAAAAATATCTAGTATGCGCTTCCCAGGACCATACCAAGATAGCAAAAGATGATCATTTTATTAATATTAAAA
Organism: Mythimna impura; assembly: GCA_905147345.3. NCBI lineage: Eukaryota > Metazoa > Arthropoda > Insecta > Lepidoptera > Noctuidae > Mythimna > Mythimna impura. The sequence goes on from LR990363.1 coordinate 6,641,185, forward strand.
CAAATTGACATCAAAGCATCCGGATTTTAAATCCTTGTTTTCAGTTAAAATCAAGACCATTAGTAGGTAATCAAAGCAAGGAAATTCCGTACAATCTATTCTTAGGTCAAGCAACTGAGAATTACACCTTCATTGTCAACGTAATTCCCTAATAGGATAACAAAACTGTTAGTGCTATATTTTTATACCTTTTGGACCTTCAGAAACGGATGTTGGAACAAGCGACCCTGGTTTCAGAAAGTGGGCTTTTCACAGTGCGTCAATTGATTTGTCAAATACTTAGGAAATTCCGGACGACTGCAGCATATAGGTACCGGATTGAATAATAATATGAAAGTTGTTGACGTTACTCAGAAATTCGTTAAGCTTGTGAAGGATTACGCAAACCTTAAAACCAAAATTAAAAGAACCATCGATACCTATAAAATAACTAAATGACATCGCAACAAACCAAGGTAAAGATAGCGAGACGAGCCCGACACCTACAGGACTAGTCAACACTAAAGAAAGAATTGTGTGGAAAAAAAGAGGGGTCGGCTATGAAGCTGAATACTGTATTTGATATGGAGCCAATCAATAATCTCTAATGGACACAGAATGGAAATATACAATTAAATCATGATTATCTGGTAACATGCATGTGTTACAAAGGGATGAGACGATAGTTACTAAAAAACTAACAAACATAAATTTTAATGTAGATGGATGTAGGGGCAAGAAAAATAAAAGAAGGATGGGTGTATGAGGTATGATATGAAATTAAGGTAAGTGCATAAATAGTATGACGATTGACAGGAGAGAATGGCAGAAGAAAACATATTGCACAGATCACAAGTAACATGAGGAAAAATTTCGATATTATAAAAGTTACACTGAGCTTATTAAGATAGTTCAACTATTGACAAGAGTAGAAATAGACAACACAGTGCACTGACCCCAAGTAACACGGGACAAGGGCAAGAAGATGAATATGATGATACTAATAAAAGATATGAAAGGGAGTAACTGATAAATGAACGGTCGACAGGGGAGTGTGGAACAAGAAAACGTGCTGCATTGACCTCAAGTAACATGGAAGAAAGGGCTGGAAGACGATGAAAAAGTAACTAATGAAAGGGAGTGAGAGGAGGCAGAGAGAGGAGGCCTGAGTAGAGAGAGACGAGGCCTGAGACCCAGCAGTGGGAACATTAAAAGGCTGATTATGAAAGGGAGTGATTGATAACTGGGCCTCAAGTCTGCTATTACAATAGTGTCAGAGTGGTCTCTCTATAGCTATCATTGACTTCATAATTGTTGATTTTGACCAGTTTGGTAATCTACTAATATAGTGGCGTCATTATGACTTTTCGATGGTCAACCACTGACACTTCATTGATAGAAATGGCATAGAATGGTAATCTCGTACATAATAACAAATTAATGTCTGACATACTTATGCGGTAATCTGCTAAAATTTTGACAGTTCTTTGATAAGTGTCCTTATCGTTGTGCAGTCATTGCTTTTAATTTTTTACGAGACAGCTCAATATTGTCATTCTACCACAATTCTATTACGAGACCAATGACTGACCAATGATCGACCATTATGAATTTAGCAGACTACGAATTTTTTGCGAAATGACAATGAGATCGTGTTGGAATGCCGAATTTATATAAAATAACAGCCCCTGCCCCCAAGCCAAGTTACAACCGTTTCTTTTTAACTGACTTCAAAAAAAAGGAGGAGGTTATCAATTCGGTTGTATTTTTTTTTCTTTTTTATCATCATTTTTTTCTTTTTTTTTATGTTTGTTACCACAGAACTGCGTCGTTTATGGACCGATTTGCAAATTTTTTTTTTCTCTTTATAGGATATGCTTCCAGATTGGTCTCATTTTTTTCAAAATCCAGTTCTGATGATGAAATCTATGAGGAATCGAGGGAACTCCTCAAAAATTATAGGCAACCCTATGGTAATTTTAGTATTTTCATCAAGAACGAACGAAGCATTTACAGTCAAAAAGTAACATTTGATGAAGTGGAACTGATGAAGAAGACCAGAAATGGTCAACGGAACTTCATACTCAAATAGATATCACAATGAAGATATAGTTAAGCGACTATGACAATACAAATAAGATTCTGAATAGTTACGTTGAAAATGGTATCATCGAAGTGATCTGATGATGATGATGGAGCCGGAAGGTAGGCACTGGAACTCCGTAATTAATCAATGTAACCTAGCCGTGTTTGGACTTATTAGAATTGTCATGAGATGCACTTTGACTATAAGGTACTATCAAACTGATCTGATGATGGAGCCAGAAGGTAGGCACAGGAACTCCGTAATTAATCAATGTATCCTAGCCGTGTTTGGGCTTATTAGAATTGCCGTGAGATGCACTTTGGCTAAAAGGTACTATCGAACTGATCTGATGATGGAACCGGAAGGTAGGCACAGGAACTCCGTAATTAATCAATGTATCCTAGCCGTGTTTGGGCTTATTAGAATTGTCGTGAGATGCTCTTTGGCTATAAGGTACTATCGAAATGATTTGATGATGGAGCCGGAAGGAGGAAGGTAGACACAGGAACTTTATAATAAAACAATGTAACCTAGCAGTATTTGGGTTAATTGGAATTGTCATGAGAAATAGGCACTCTGTTTATAAGTGTATCTCAACTAAAAAGTGTGAAATAAAAACTTTTTACAAAAAAAAAATACGACTTCACTAAAAAAAAAACACTAAAAGGATCAAAATAACTTTAATTTCGGAAGTCGGTGTTAAATAAGAAACAAACAGTACCGAGAAACACCGACTTCCGAAATTAAAGTTATTTTGATCCTTTTAGTGTTTTTTTTTTAGTGAAGTCGTATTTTTTTTTTGTAAAAAGTTTTTATCGATTCTCTTTTCGTTGATCGCCTTGAGTCGGCCACGCCTCCTATTCCTTTGTTCTGACCACGTGACTGAGCGTTGATATGACGTCAGAACAAAGGAATCGAAGGCGTGGCCGACTCGAGGCGATCGACGAAAAGAGAATCGAAACGAAACGGTTGTAACTTGGCTAGGGGAGCTGGTCGGTTAACGGTGGAGAACAGAAGACAAACACGTATTGCACCGACCTTAAGTAACATGGGGCAGGAAGATGAAGATGGATTCGTGATTGTTAGATTATGTATGTCAACAGTATAATCGATTACCGCACGAAAACACTGTTGAATACTAACACACGACTGTTTTTATCTTATAGTGTAATAATGACACTTGGAGGAAAAATAACTTCAAACCGCTAGATACCCTTCAACCATGACATCATAGCAATTACGAGTACTTTAATCGCTCTGAAGCAAAGACCTTCCGGATGGAAATCATTGTCAATGATAATGACGGAAAATAAATGTATATAAGTAAATTAAATGACTATATCAATTTATTTATTAATAACGTAAATTACCATTTCAATTACTTATAATAATGTTTCATAAGTCAGACCAGAGTCGCGTTTATTATAATTATGTAGTTTGTAAGTATAAGATATTTCTGTGACTTGGTTTAGGAAATCTGTATCAAAATTAGGTAGATACATTCATCACCCATTATTTGACTGGCCTGTTGGTCTAGTCTAGTGGTTAAGGTCAGAGCAGTCAGGGTCAACTGCTATGCCGGAGGTCGTGGGTTCGATTCCCACCCAGGACAAATGGTTGTGTGATGAGCACGATCATTTGTTCTGTCTGGGTGTAATTTATCTATAATATGTATGTATTTAGAAATATATATGTATGTTTATCAGTTGTCTAGTATTCATAACACAAGCTCTGCTTAGCTTGAGACTAGACGGCGTTGTGTGATAGTTGTGGAATATTATATTATTATATTATATTATTAACGTCATCAACAATTGTATGAGCCATATTTTTTTTATTAGTTTGGATGTTTTCAGATAAGCTTTGGGTGAAGCGAGAAGTGTCAGTCCTTTACGGACTGAAACCCACCTATGTCCTTCAGTTCTAAGGGGCAACTATTTGACGCGTTCTAGAACCACGGTTCTACGGTTCGGGCATCGGCCTACTACAAAACTGCTAGAAAACCGCCCCTACGGTTTGCTGGCAAATCTCTTTGAGGATCGAGTAATACTACGTGCCATGGAAGACTCGGGTTCGGTTAGGTCCTTACCAGACGACCGCAATGAGAGCAAAACACTTAGAATAGAGGAGTAATTCCAAGAGTGAGGACAAAGTTTTTAGATAAATTATAAGAACTGATTGTGGTTTACACTAAAATCACTAGTTAGGGATTCAGATTCATAAATTAAACAACCAAATTATCATTAAGTAGACACAACTTCAGAATAACGTCTAGTCGTTCTCAGGAACAGATCGTGCCCACGACGTCACACTTCAGTTGGTCTACATTTAATGTGTATTGATGTTCTTACAGTACGTATCATATCATAGTAGTCATGGCTGAGACTATGGAGGAGCTCAATGGACAATTCTCGGTGACCTCAGTAAAGCTATCGAAAGAGTGGGACTTAAAATGAACATGGACAAAACCAAAGTCATGGTAAACATCCATGTAGCACCCACTCCTATCAAGATCGGAGACTCTACACTCGAAGTTGTGGACGACTACGTTTACCTGGGACAGACGGTCCAGTTGGAAAGGTCTAACTTCGAAAAAGAGGTCAATCGGCTGAGCAGCGTTCGGGAAGCTGCGCGGTGTCTTCTCGTCCAATATACCACAGTGTCTCAAGAGGAAAGTCTATGACCAGTGCGTGTTGCCAGTGATGACATATGGCTCCGAAACGTATTCGCTTACAATGGGCCTCATCAGAAGGCTTAAATTTACTCAAAGGGCAATGGAAAGGGCTATGCTCGGAGTTTCCTTGCGTGATCGTGTCAGAAATTAAGATATCCGCAGGAGAACCAATCTTACAGACATGATCCGAAGAATCGCCAAACTTAAGTAGCAGTGGGCAGGGCACATTGCTCGCAGAACAGATGGTCGATGGGGACGAAAGGTTCTGGAATGGCGACCACGTACCGAAAGACGCAGCGTTGGAAGGCCTCCCACAAGGTAGAACGATGACCTGGTGAGGGTCGCGGGAATCCGATGTATGCGAGACGCACAGGGTCGTTCATTATGGCGACATTTGAGGGAGGCCAATGTCCAACAGTGGACGTCTTTCGGCTGAAATGATGATGATGATGATTTTCTTACAATTTATCTAAAAACTTTGCCTCTCTTTTACATATACTCTATACAGGCGAAGAATTTATTCTTCAATTTGATGCGTAGGTAATGAATGTAATGATGAATCATATTGTCAGCTACCACATAAAGACATGTATGGAATAATTGAATAATTCAACTTAGACAGAAAAATAATGTGAGGAAAATGATGAGTGCAGGAAGAAACCTTGTAAGTATATGGCATTGGTAGGAAAAATATTGCTATGGCATATTGCCACGAAGACTGGCGGTCATCAGATAAGAGTGTTGGATCAAGCTAATATTATAAGTATGAAAGTAACTCTGTCTCTCTGTTACGTTTTCATGGTTAACATAAAGAACCGAATTTGATGAAATTTGGTATTTTTTTTTTTAAGTTGGTAATGATCTAATGACTTCTTCCGCTCTTTGTAAAACCACATCTATGTTCCTTCTTTGCCTAGCGTTCCAGGACCCCAGGTTTCCCTTTGGAAGTAAACCCATGGCCCCAATAGGCTTCGGCTCAGCTGGGCCCCTGCGGTTTAGCTGACATCTCTTTGAAGCGCGCGTGCAACACTACGCGCCATTGCCGACTTTGAGGCGCGCGTGCAACACTACGCGCCATTGCCGACTTTAAGGCGAGCGCGCTACGTTACGCGCCATTGCCGACTTTGAGGCGTGCGTGCAACACTACGCGCCATTGCCGACTTTGAGGCGCGCGTGCAATACTACGCGCCTTTGCCGACTTTGGGGCGCGCATGCAACACTACACTCCATTGCCGACTCGGGCTCGCTCTGAATTTGATATGGAGTAAGCATGAACCCCAAGGACGGACATAGGCCACTTTTGATATGTCTCTGCAATAACCGATAGTCACGTGGACGAAACCGCTGATTTTAAGCTGATTATAGCTAAAATATATAGACTGAGAACTTGCGAGATCCCATCAGAAATGATGATATCTGCTGGAGAACCAAGGTTACAGACATAACCCAAAGAATGGCCAAACTTAAGTGGCAGTGGGCAGGGCACATTGCTCTCAGAACAAATGGTCGATGGAGACGAAAGGTTCTGGAATGGCGACCACGTACCGGAAGACGCAGCGTTGGAAGGCCTTCCACAAGGTGGACCGATGACCTGGTGAGGGTCGCGGGAATCCGATGGATGCGAGACGCACACGATCGTTCATTATGGCGACATTTGAGGGAGGCCTATGTCCAACAGTGGACGTCTTTCGGCTGAAATGATGATGATTATGATGTTCTTACAATTTATCTAAAAACTTTGCCTCTCTCTTGCATATCTCTATACAGGCAAATAATTTATTCTTCAATTTGATGCGTAGGTAATTAATGTAATGATGAATCATATTGTCAGCTACCACATGTATGGAATAATTGAATAATTCAACTTTGACAGGAAAATAATGTGAGGAAAATGATGAGTGCAGGAAGAAACCTTGTATATGGCATTGGTAGGAAAAATATTGCTATGGCATATTGCCACGAAAACTGGCGGTCATCAGATAAGAGTGTTGGATCAAGCTAATATTATAAATATGAAAGTAACTTTGTCTGTCTGTTACGTTTTCATGGTTAACATAAAGAACCGAATTTTATGAAATTTGGTATTATTTTTTTTAAGTTGGTAATGATCCAATGACTTCTTCCGCTCTTTGTAAAACCACATCTATGTTCCTTCTTTGCCTAGCGTTCCAGGACCCCAGGTTTCCCTTTGGAAGTCAACCCATGGCCCCAATAGGCTTCGGCTCAGCTGGGCCCCTGCGGCTTAGCTGACATCTCTTTGAGGCGCGCGTGCAACACTACGCGCCATTGCCGACTTTGAGGCGTGCGTGCAACACTACGCGCCATTGCCGACTTTGAGGCGCGCGTGCAATTACTAAGCGCCTTTGCCGGGCGCGCATGCAACACTACACGCCATTGTCGACTCGGGCTCGCTCTGAATTTGATATGGAGTAAGCATGAACCCCAAGGAGGGACATAGACCACTTTTGATATGTCTCTGCAATAACCGATAGTCACGTGGACGAAACCGCTGATTTTAAGCTGATTATAGCTAAAATATATAGACTGAGAACTTGCGAGATCCCATCAGAAATGATGATATCTGCTGGAGAACCAAGGTTACAGACATAACCCAAAGAATGGCCAAACTTAAGTGGCAGTGGGCAGGGCACATTGCTCTCAGAACAAATGGTCGATGGAGACGAAAGGTTCTAGAAAGGCGACCACGTACCGGAAGACGCAGAGTGTTGGAAGGCCGGATACGAGACGCACTGGATCGGTTATTATGGCGACACTTGGGGGAGGTCTATGTCCAACAGTAGGCGTCTTTCAACTGATGAGACTGAGAACAATAATGAAGATCATGAAAAATGCTAAGGTGCGTTGTGTGTGTGTTTGTAGTTTTTTTTTCTCCCACCCTAGGGTGGAGCGGGAGCGTCTGTTAGACTTACTGACTAAAACCCATTCCTATGTAAAGGGTAAAGAAGGATCTTTACCTTGCTTTCCAAGACCCCGAAGTTCCCTTTCGGACAACCCATGGTGTGTGTTTGGGGTGGAATGGAATGTCAATCGTTATTTTTGCCACTTAACACTTGAAACCTTTCATGGAAGCCCTGAAGGAGAGGTGTTGACAAATATCGGAATTCAATGCGAAACCAGCTTTTGTGTGTAAATGTCAGGATTAATTGGTTGCGTTAAATTCAACGCCAACAGCTGTTGCAAATGTTTCTTATCGTCTAATGATGAATTATTAGGCAATTTATATGAACAATCTTGCAGCGCTAGTGACTGAAAATTTGAAAGGAAATCGTGCGAAACTTATAGACGAAACGCACGTTGTTAAAAAAGTTATGAGTATACATGTGGATGGATGGAGAGGGAGGCCAAAGTAAATATGGATGGATTGTGTTAGGGCTAAAAGTACTAGATTAAAAAACTGTGGACTGTAACTTGAAATGAATATAATCCAGAATAAGGTACAATAGTCGATGTTGGTAAGCGTTTGGAGTGCGCGCGCGTCTACAATTTTGCATAAAGCAATTAAGGTCTTATAACACAAGTATAAGAATAAATCTGAAAAAGAAAATTTGTGTCTACATCACAAAAATATTTTTTTTGGTATTTGGAAAAAACTTCGAGACTCCAATCAGGAATTGAATTCTTTACATACCTAGGTAAGTTTGTACGAAACCCTCAGGGCGCGAGTCCCACTCGCACTTGCCCAGTTTTTTGCAGAAGTTTAGATCAGTTGAAGTTATTTTAGCTACACGCTACTTGATATTATTAAACAAAGTTTGTTGATCTAAAAATAACGAAGTAGCATCACCCACAGTGAATGCATGTGGTTCGATCAAGGCTGCAGTTGAAAGGGAACGATAATATCATCAAATATAAACTTTGTATGTCATGGACTACATTATTTGGATAAATGGAACTTCCTTACTGTCGAAGCCGTGTTTGATTTAGGAAACTGGAATGGCGACCACGTACCGGAAGACGTAGCGTTGGAAGGCCTCCTACAAGGTGGACCGACGACTTGGTTACGGTTGCGGGAGTCCGATGGATGCGAGACGCACAGGACTGTTTATTGTGGTGACACTTGGGGGAGGCCTATGTCCAGCAGTGGACGTCTTTCGGCTGAAATGATGATGATGATGATGATGATGATGTCATGGACTACATTATTTGGGTAAACACCTTACTATGAAGCAAGTTGAACTATTGAAGCCGTGTTTGATTAAGGAAATATGTTTCGTGGAACTATGTACAAAACAAAATTATTGGTATGACGTTTGCTTTACTTAGTGAAATGTTTTAAGGTCGAAGAGTGGTTCGTCCGACAGCGGCAACGAGATGCGCAGATAACGTTGGGAATCCAATCCCATCAAAATCATCAAAATCGCGATCCCGCAAGCCTGTGGGATTGAAATAAGCAATCCCGCGAAATTCAAAATTTATTAAAGTTTTTGCAAAGATTAACTAAAGGCAAGTTAATTGCAAAATATGTCGTATAGTATAGCATAGCCTAATAAGTCTTTTAATGTTCTCACTGCTGGGACTCAGGCTTCCTCTCTAGGAGAGGGAGTGGGCCGTAATCCACCACGCGGGCCCAGTGCGGGTTGGTGAATGTCACATGTCTTCGAATTTATGGTTCTAGGACATGCCGGTTTCCTCACGATGTTTTCCTTCACCGTTTTGAGAGCAGTGGTGATGCAATAAATTACACAAAGTAATGCGTCTGGCTGAGTTTGAACCCGCGACCGTAAGTCAGTGCCGTTACCACTCGGCCACCACTGCTCTATGAAAATAAATAAATATAAAATAAATAAAATAATAAATATGTATTATAATTAAATATAATGTTTTTTTGGAGGTATCTATAAATTATAATCAGAAATGATAAAATAAAATATTTAATGCATCATTTTTCGAGCATAGATTACGTTTCATTCCACTTCCGATTTAGGACTCGCACAGCACAAAATAGAAATCCAAAAGAAAAAGAAACTCATAAGACAAAAAAAATCCACAGAAAAATTACAAATTCTTTAGAAAATTGTTAAATCACTTATATATGCTGGGTCTAATAAATAAGTAATCAGAACGCTACGTCGTCTTAACCCTTTTTTCTTAAAAAAACATTCAATCCCGGAAGCATGCGGGATCCCATTTCTGATCCCGCAAGAAAGGTGCGGGATCCCGCGCCTACGGGATTGGATTCCCTAGTTGTGATCATCACGAGTTTGTTTTGGGAGAGAGGAGGGAGACTCATCAAATTATTTTTCTTTTCAAGACATCCTTTTCCTGCTAGAAGAGGGAGTGTCAAACTTACCCGTGCTCCTTCAGTTGTCTTTTGAATTCCAGGGCCGCAGTGAATCTTTCAATCACAGCCAATCACAGGTAGGACCTGATTGAGATTGATTGATAGATTGACATTAGCAGAAGAAAACTGGGCAAGTGCGAGTCGGACTCGCGCACTGAGGGTTCCGTACAAACTTGGAAGGTAAATTGTGCGGTTTACGATTTATGACGTATTAAAAAAAAACTACTTACTAGATCTCGTTCAAACTAATTTTCGGTGGAAGTTTGTATGTAATGTACATCATATTTTTTTTTTAGTTTTATCTCTCTTATTTTAGAAGTTACACACATTTTACCACTTTGGAAGTGTCTCTCGCGCAAACTATTCAGTTTAGAAAAAAATTATATTAGAAACCTCAATAAAAAAAATTTGAGTTTCAGTTCTAATTATGGGGAACCCCCAAAATTTATTGTTTTTTTTTCTATTTTTGTGTGAAAATCTTAATGCGGTTCACAGAATACATCTACTTACCAAGTTTCAACAGTATAGTTCTTATAGTTTCGGAAAAAAAGTGGCAGTGACATACGGACGGACAGACAGACAGACATGACGAATCCATAAGGGTTCCGTTTTTTTGCCATTTGGCTACGGAACCCTAAAAAGTGTGGCTTATGCTCAGCAATAGGCGAAGTCGAGCTATGTAGAGATGATGATGATGATGAGAGATGATTATGATGCCATTTTTTTAAAGATATAATTTTCCATAGTTGTAATTGCCCAGTAGTTAAGGCAATCGCCTCTGGTGCGTGAGGTTACGGGTTCGAAACCGGTTGAAGTACCAATGTGAATTTTTCAATTCACATCAACACTAGTCATGTTAAGGAGTGTTAGATTTCTCACATTCGCGAATGCGAAACAAAGGTTGCTAATTTTAATCCCGAACGTTAGTGAGGGAATTATATAATTAACTCCCGAGCATTGCAAGGCAGTTAATAAAGAAACCTGAGTGAAGTGAGGAATTCAAGCCGCCCAAAACAAAGACAGCTTTATCCCCGTGTTGAATACTCTACTTTTTACACCATCTGTGAGATAATTAAAAGACAAATTTGTAAAATGAATCATATATTGGAGAAATATAAGTATTATTTACAAGTTAATCTTAACTATCACTCAACATGTTTTGAGATTTGAAACAAACAAAATTCACTATTCTTAGATTCTATAGTTTTAATTTTCAGTATCACTCCCGCTCTTCATTACTTTTTTTTTAAAACTCGCCAGTAACCACGTTTTATTCTGCTTTTTTCTTTTGTTACTAACCAGTTTGAATTTTGAATAAACTTGTTTGATTTGGGTTTTTGACGTTCCAAATTCAAATCTCATTATTCCCTAGGGATCGCCCATACTACATTATCTCCCTAGGGATAGAGTGACTTGCTTTAAGTGATGGTTGTATGACATATAAAAGGGCATTATCGAGCAGGTGGTGTAAAAATGGTATTATTTCTATTTATCAATGATCCTATTTACAAAGTCGAAGTTTTTGTACATAAAACGTTACACACCTTTTTGTTCTGTAAAAATAAACACATGTGTTAAAGTGTGACTGGACGGATACAGTGCTGATTCACTAAATTGGCATCTTTTTGCGAAAAAAAATGTTCCATACAGATCCGTAATTGTTAGGGTTTCGTAAATAAAACACATTGACAATATTTATTTAAGAATTTATATAATTACTTATCTTTAATTTTATTTATTTATGAAAATAAAATATGTTTATTTATTTATTAATAACAAACAATAAACATTGTGTTGAATATTACATCATTTTAAAATAATATTCTAATAGAACTGTCACATTTAAGCAAAACAATTTATAAAATTTAAATTAAATAATGTAATATATTGAGTCAAATCATTAAACATATGTTCACAAATAAATCTAATGTCAAATGTCGGATATAATGTCAAGTGATTAACCAAACTCAAAGCATTATTAATGTCAATTTTCTATACTGTTAAAAAAAGCGTGTCCAGAGAATAATATTATTGTATGAGTAAGTATTTATTTTATATAATTTGACATGAAATCTGATACTGAGTATAAACATTTTTCCAACAAGAAGGTTTTTAATTTGTTTTTAAATAAGTGAGGGCTATATATTAATAGTTTTAAATCAGTAGGTAGCCTATTAGACAATTCTACTGCTTGGTATCCGGAGCAATGCTTAGCTACGTTACAATTTGGTATCATCTTGTGTTTAAACTCCTTTCTTCTTGTGCTTTCTCTTACTTTCCGTTCCTCTTGTGATTCACATTGATGAATATACTTGGCAAAGTGATTAAGGATAACTAATATATATAAACTTGGTACTGTTAGAGTTAGAAAAGTATTTATTAATTGTATAATGAATTCATTGTTATTTTTTTCTTTACTCGTCTCATGTAAATTAAGGGTAAATCATCTAATAAAAATTGTCCTAACCTAACCTGACACTGATATCGTTTTAAAATTTTATTTTATTATTACAATTGTGATAGTTTCTTCTAAAGTATCGTTAACATTTGAAAAGTATAACACTTTACAGAAACAATATTTACAGACAGGAAAATAGAACAGAAAAATACAATAATTAAAATTATAATCAATACACTACAGAGTTGGTCTTTCCCTATGTTGAATGGTTAATTCGTGAAAAAGTCTGTTTTATAAATAAAAATTCATAATATTTTATTCAATATACAACTTGACACTGCAAAATGAAAAAATAATAATTAAGAAAACGTGAAAATTAATTTCGCAAGCTATCTTGGAGCATCTTCCATTAAATTTTAACATAATGAACCCACAACAGCAGAGCTATATGGATAGCCACAATTTTTTTCCATCAATTGGCCAGAAATTGTAGGCGCACGATTCACTCATATATTTGGCTAAATAATATACTCTATAATTTGCGTCACAAAAAACCGGTCATCGATATTTTGTTAAAAATTTTAATCGCTTGTAATTTTGGAATAAAAACTTTATAAATCGATGCTGATAGAATCCGCTTTGACTCTATTGAGTGTTATAAAGTTAATTTGATTGTTTAATTATGATATAATTCTTCTCGATTATCACGACTTTGAATTTAGTTGCTAAGGTCCGCATAGCAAAAATTAATTGGAGGAAAGTAAACAATTTTTTTTTTTGTAGATTGAAAAAACATCCTATGACATCACCCACTCTTGGGCGGAGCGGCAGAGCGTGTCAGACTTTTACTGACTAAAAACCCACTCCTGTTCCTTCGTTGCCTTTCATACCAGGGCCGAGTCTTCCTTTTAGAAGCAGACCCTTGTCCCCAGTAGGCTTCGACCCTGCTGGCCCCCTACGGTTTGCTGACATCTCCTTGAGGCGCGCGTGGAACTGTAAGTCTGTTGATGACTTGGGCTCGGTCCGGACGGTTACCAGACGATCGGACGGCGAGCTACCCATTGCTCGCCGTCCGCAAGCCCGCGCCTACGGTGGCCGGAAATCAGGATCGGGATCCTGGCGGCTGGGTCGTGAGGGCCGCGACCTCCGCCTTTGCTAACATTACTAACCAAATATGGAATAGTATCCCATTATAGAATACCGTCATTTCTCGTAAATTAACACTTCTAGACGGCCTGACTCGTTGATATCATGGTCGCAAACGAGACAGCTGTGTGTGAGTTCCTGAGTCGGACAAAAAGTACTATTGGGTTTTTTTCCAATAAGAATTACTCTGTAGCTGCCTGATGTTTGGAAGTTTATAGTGGTTTGAGACCCCAGTGCCTTGGAAAGCGCGTAAAGCCTGCCCCCCCTAGCCAAGTTACAATCGTATCGTTCGCGCCGAACGCCTCAAGTAGGCCACGCCTTCGATTCCTTTGTTCTGACGTCATCTCAACGCTCAGTCACGTGGTCAGAAAAAAGGAATCGGAGGCGTGGCCTACTCAAGGCGTTCGGCGCGAACGAAACGATTGTAACTTGGCTAGAGAGGGCTAGTCCTGCGCCTGATCTACTCTCTCCGGTCGTGTCGGATTGCCGTCACATCGGATTATAAATAAAAAAATGAACAGAGAGTGCTCCCGTGTTTGCGCACATTGTGCACTATAATATCTCCTGCGTACTTGGCTAATCTCTGTTGTAATTGGCCACCATGATCGAAATTCGGTCGGGAAGGTTATGACTTCTGGATGCACAAAATAGTGCTCTTCTAACTATTTTAATCATAATACTGTTGTGCTATAAGTTTCAACTTGTCAGTTAAGTGAGTGGCTTACCCATGGTGAGATAGGGTAGTTTTTCTCTTCAAAGTTTTTGAGGTAGTTCTATCTATCTCCTTTCTTTCAGTCTATCCAAAGGTTGTCTGTAAGAAATTGCCCTGTGCCATAAGACCGCCCATTGTACACTTATTTTTAATTATGTTTGTCCTGTATTTTTGTTTATGTGTTGTAAAATAAAAATATAATAAATAGTTCTTTAGATACTCGAAGAGAAACATGGATGAATGGTCGTATGTGCTCTAAGCACAATATGATAATTGCACTGATGCAGATTTGTGATTTTTGCAAGTAGATTAAAGGTTCTTTATAGATTTTATCAAAATTCCTATTAGGTATAGTTTTGCAGTGTTCCATATTAAGTACCTATTTCATAATTAAGTCCTTTTATGTTTTGATAATTTCATTTTTGAGAAAAGTAAATATAAAAAAAATAAATATAAATATAACAGGACAGCAATTTTTAACCGACTTCAAAAAGGAGGAGGTTATATGTTCGGTTGAATGTATGTTTTTTTTTTTTTTTTTATGTATGTTCACCGATTTCTCGGTCAATTGTGGACCGATTTTGAAAATTTTTTTTTTGATTGAAAGGTTATGCTTCCGAATTGGTCCCATAGAAATATTGTTATAATTTGATCATGAACTTCGAAGATATGGAACAGAACTCCTCATAGAATCACAGCAGAACCGTCGTAACAAGTAAAATTGCTTTGTTTATACGTGTAGTCGATGACTGACTGAAAGTAGAGGGGGAATATTTCGAACTGATCTGATGATGAAGCCTGAAGTTAGGCACCGGAACTCTGTAATAAATTAATGTAATCTAACCGTGTTTGGGATTATTAGAATTGTTATGAGATGCACTCTGGCTATAAGGTATTTAAATTTGGCTGAGGGGTACTTTTTAGTGGTCCATAACTAAAAAGTGTAAAATAAAAACTTTTTACAAAAAAAATACAACCGACTTCAAAGTAAAAAAATACACTGAAAAGTGCAAAATAACTTTAATTTCGGAAGTCGGTGTTAAATAACGAAGAGACAAAACTATTATAGAAACACCGACTTCCGAAATTAAAGTTATTTTGCACTTTTCAGTGTTTTTTTTTACTTTGAAGTCGGTTGTATTTTTTTTGTAAAAAGTTTTTATAATTACAAATAAATTGTGGTAGGTTAGTTAGTTACTGTAGAGCCCAGTAGAGCTGACGCCTGCTAGGGCTGCGGAAACGCAAGAGTTACCGAGGCTCTGAAACGCAAAAGGCAACTGAAGGACACAGATGAGATTTAGTCAGTAAAAATCTTACACACCCTCTTGCTTCACCCTGGAGCGCGAGAAGTCATTTGCTAATTTCCCAAACCTCAAAAAAGGGACTAACAGCTGCTGCCAGGGCTGCGGATTATTCGAAAGAGTAACCATGGCTCTCGCAAAGGGCAACTGAAGAAACACTGTGTGTTTTAGTTAGTAAAGTCTGACAGTCCTCACACCACCCAGAGCGGGCGAAGTCATTCGATGATGTACTGACCAATAAGGTGGTCTGCTTGCCATCAGGTGGCATCGTAGTCGAGCACAGGTTTATTTCAATTAAAAAATATAATGATGATGACGTCACGAAGTATTGGCTGCACGAAGGCTGCGTTGACGTTCTTTGTCGAGGGTCACCAGTTTAGAGGTATGCGGAACAGAGAGTAAAGTCCCGCAAACCACCGTTGAAAAGGGAGGATCCTCCGGCCAATACATACATATATATTTACCATCGTAATTATCAAAGAAATGCGAGGACATATCAAACTTATCACACAACACCTAGTTTGTTTAGCAAAAAAGTCAACATATTTGACCCAGTTAGTCACTCAAATCGCTAATCGTTATTTGCATGCTATTTGAATAAAAAATAAACACTTATCCGAGCAGCCCCCTAGCCAAGTTACAATCGTTTCGTTCGCGCCGAACGCCTCGAGTAGGCCACGCATCCGATTCCTTTGTTCTGACCACGTGACTGAGCGTTGAGATGACATCAGAACAAAGGAATCGGAGGCGTGGCCTACTCGAGGCGTTCGGCGCGAACGATACGATTGTAACTTGGCTAGGGGGGCAGAATTATCTGACCGTTTCTAAGCCATTAGCTACCCAGCACCTTCATGCGCATAAAATAAGATAATTATTAATTTAGAGACCGACCAAAGGTTCAGCTTGACCAGTGCGTGTTGCCAGTGATGACATATGGCTCCGAAACGTGGTCGCTTACAATGGGTCTCATCAGAAGACTTAAAGTCACCCAAAGGGCAATGGAAAGGGCTGTGCTCGGAGTTTTCTTGCGTGATCGAATCAGGAATGAGGATATCCACAGGTGAACCAAGGTTACCGACATAGCACGAAGAATCGCCAAACTTAAGTGGCAATGGGCAGGGCACATTGCTCGCAGAACGGATGGCCGTTGGAGCCGTAAGGTTCTGGAATGGCGACCACGTACCGGAAAACGTAGCCTTGGAAGGCCTCCTAGATTGTGGACCGATGACCTGGTAAGGTTTGCGGGAATCCGATGGATACGAGACGCACAGGACCGTTCATTGTGGCGACACTTGGGGGAGGCCTATGTCCAGCACGTCTTTCGGCTGAAATGATGATGATGATGATGAAAGGTTCAACTTCTGTATTGACCAGTTTCGGCTCGAGTTTTAGTTTTGACCAAAAACGGACTGAATATTCCGCATGATCGAAACTAGCGATTTTGAACGCGGGAAAATGAAGTTACTCCTTGTAACATCAGCTAAGTGAAAGTCCCACAAAAATTGATCAAGTCGTTTCGGAGATTATCCGAAGCAACAAAAAACTGACAGAGAAAAATTAAAAAAAGTGCGATTACAAACAGACACTTGAATTTTATTTATATGTATGAATATTAGAACATATGTACGGATTTATGTAGATATGAATATGTATTATGAAAAGACTTACAGCTTGGTAAAGATATTAATATTAGATCGATAAGAACCTTAAACATCAGCAACAATTTCAAAGAAAATCTGGGATCCGACGTGGTTTTAGCGAGGTAAAAATCTTACTCTCACTGGGACTTAACCCCAAAGTTCGACCACCTTTTTAAGGTTTCCGTCAGAAAAAAAACCGGGCAAGTCGAACTCGCGCACTGAGGGTTCCGTATAAATTTGCCTATGAAACCAGTTCAATTCCCGAATTGAGTTTAAAGATTTTTCCGAATCGCAAGAAATGTTTTTTTTTTCTGACGTTACTACTAATTTACAGTTTTCAGATTTTTTCCTATACCTACTTGTGCTATACCTTTATATGCAACATAAACGGCTGTATCTTTTTTTTCGTTAACTCAGAAGATTGAATTTTTCACAGTTTCAAGGGACTGCAGACTTGAGTATAATGGTTCTAATTTCAACTCTATACCTCAACGCGTTCTCGAGATAATGGGTCTTGACAGACAAACAGACAGATAGACGGACGGACAACAAAGTGATCCTATAAGGGTTCCGTTTTTTTCATTTTAGGTACGGAACCCTAAAAATGAACAATAAAACGAAGGAATGTTTTACTTTGCAGTGGTTTAAGACATGATTTGCAATCTTTACATTCATGCAAAGGATGGACAAAAACAAATCATTAGCACTCTCAATTTAAACTGAAGGACTGAGCAATGTTTGTAATGATGCTTCAATTAAATCGATATCAAATCTAAATGCAATCAAAATCAATTAGCAAATATTTAGTCATTTCATCATTTGCATGATTATTTCTAGATTTTCCTAAGAGTTTTATCATTAAATAGCTGACCCGGCGAACTTCGTACCGCCTAATAGCAAGGATAATGCCATCAACTGGCATTACCAGAACAGCATAATTCATTTTAATTAGAGACGGCGTTGCATTCGGATTTTTTTTTCGTGATTTTTTTTCAATTTTTTCTCACTGTTTAAACCTTCCCTGGACTATCACGAATATTTCAAGACCAAAATTAGCCAAATCGGTCCAACCGTTCTCGAGTTTTAGCGAGACTAACGAACAGCTATTCATTTTTATCTAAATAAATAGATAAATAGACCGTGACTGTGAAGATGGTCTGACTGATGTAAACTGTTTTAAATTACAATATTTTCTATGGTAACCTAAGTAAAATATTTAAAAAAACGACCTTCGAAAAAAGACTGCCCTTGTCCCGTTTTATTTGGGGTCGGCGCCACACGTTTTTTTCTTCCATTCTGTCCTGTCACTCGTCACGCTATCACTAACTCCCTTTTCTTTCACATCACTTCTCACACAATCCATCCATGTTTTCTTTGGGCTCCCTCTCCCTCTCCATCCATCCACATGTAAATTCATAACTCTTTTAGCAACATGCGCTTCATCCCTCCTCTTTAAAAGACTAGAGTACAGGATTTAATTGCAAATCATGTTGAATTATTTTCTAAGATATCTGAAACACGATATGAAGTCACATAACTCTGGGCAGCAGAATTGTTCGAAAGAGTACCGTGGCCCTAAAACGCAAAAAAGAGCAACTGAAGCAAAACCCACCCGGGTTTTAGTCAGTAGAACTCTGACATTCCCTCTCACTCCTCTCAATGCGGAGGAAGTTCTCTTTAAGGAGTGGCTGGAAAGACAACATGGCGTCCTTACCTTCGCATGACGCAGGTCCGTGGTAAGTTCGGGAGGTTCCTGCGCCGGATTCGTGCGGAAGAAACGCCTGGGTGTCACCATTGTGTGGACCGCCCGGAGGATACGATATACTAATATATACTTATATATTTATTTATTTCCCATACAAGAAAACTGATTTTCATCACTCAAAGGTTCAGTTGAAAATCAGCGTCAGGCAACTGCTACGTAGTTGTCTGGCATTATGTTGAATAGACCTATTTGGCGCAGCCGTGAGACTTATTGTTATTGTTAATTTTATTTCTCCATATTTTTTTTAATGTTTAACTTTATTTTGCAAATCAATTACTTGTTGGTTCATGAATCATGGTGTGCCAAATAAATATATTATTCTTTTTTTTCTTTCGACACTGTTTTCAATTACGTTACATATAACAAATATCTCGGTTACATGTTTCTTATCGCTACTATTATGTGAGAACAATGTGGATAAAGTAAAATAACCCGCAGTGGGGTAAAAAAAATCTAAATAAAGAAATTAAAATTATCATTAAATCGATGGGAAAATCACAGCCATATAATTAACCTAAATTAAAATAACCGAACATTCATAGTGGGTAAACAGTTTTATGGAACATAAATACGAGGACAATATTGTGATATAGATAATTTTCCACATTCAAATTTATAACGTGACAAATAAGAGTAACTAAGGACCGATAATACAACCGCAATTTAACGTTGACCATAAATCTTTTCAAGGTCCCTCCACAATTTTACTTACTAAATGACCACGGTACACCGTAACCACTAGTCTACTGCCAAACTATCCCTCTACCGAACGTCTCATGTTATACTATACATAAAGGTACAAACAAACGTTACCTAACCAGTTAAATTATACTCATTGTGCAGTCCGCACGTGAGAACGATCAGTATTCGCTAAAGATCGCGGAACGATGATCGTTGCGTGGACGATTTTAGCCTTCATAGGCGCCGCAACCGCGCGGTCCGCGTCGCCAATTGACTTCACACCTGTGAACGAATTCACCTTACAACTACTAGAAAATACTTACGCGTTTCAAGAAAATTTCGGAACTAAAAACATTGCTTTGTCACCTCTTTCCGTATGGAGTATATTCGCGTTGTTAGCAGAAGGATCTTCGGGAGAGACATTTTCGGAATTAGTGAGTGCGTTGAGATTACCAAAGGATTTGAGTAAAACTCAGTGTTTGCATTCAGCGGCAACAGATGTGTTGAAGTCGAAGTACCAGGATGTCATAGTGAAAGGGCAGTCGGCTATGTTTACAGAATGTGCGACTAAAGTACACGACGAGTTCTGTGAGTCTGCATTAAAATACGATATGTCGATATATTCATCTGAAACTCAGAATACAACTGAGTTAGCTCATGATATAAATCTATTCATCTGCTACGCTACTGATGGAAGAATTCTGAATGCAGTAAAACCTCAAGACTTGGAGAATTTGCGTATGGTCTTGATCGACGCTTTATTTTTCAAAGCTAACTGGACGTATCCTTTCGACGCGACACAAACTAAAGTCGAAGCCTTCTACAACTTCCAAGGGAAGACAATTGGATCTGTCAACATGATGTACCACAAAGCCCCTCATTTTGTTGGAGACTCCGATGAAATCCAAGCCCAAGTTCTAGAAATGTCGTACGGGAAGAACGAAGATTTCTCAATGATGATTATCCTACCTTACGATGGCATATCAGTGAAGACTGTACTTAAAAACCTGGCGACTAAGTCACAAAATTGGATGACAGAATTCAGAATCGATGGCAGTTCGCCAGCTATAGACACTTATATTCCAAGATTTAGAATATCATCAAGACAAGATTTGATCCCACCGCTGATGTACTCGGGAATACACTCGATTTTCGACAGGACAAAGGCAAAGCTGCCTGGTATTGCAGACAGTTCTCTATACGTGACATCTTCAATCCAGAATGTAGATATTGAAGTAACAGAAGAAGGCACGGTGGCGGCAGCAGCAACAGTCGTTGGCTTAGAAGACAGGATACTAGGACAAAGGTTTGAGGCAAACAAGGAATTCATATTTTTAATCATGCAGAGAAGTTGCAATGTGATTTTGTTTGCAGGAGTATACGGAGAACCTTCTGTAGTGTGAGTTTTATAGTGGTTACAAATTGTGATACGTATTTATAGTACAAAAAAGGTGTTAAAATAAATGACATTCCTAAGGTCGTGATGAAAATTAAAGACAATAATATTAAAATAGTCAGTTTTCAAAAATATAAATGCGGAATTTGTCAGACAATGCAGTGTAATAAGTGTAAACTCGTATTTGTATGTAAAGTATGAAACAATGGGAGAACTGTGACCTTCAAGAAAGGCAGTACTGAGACAGAACAAACGCTACCTAAAAATCATCATTGTCTCTTGTAACCAAATGTTTGAGGTATCCATACATTTGCATAGCATTATCAGTGTATAATATTCCCACTGCTCATAGGGCCCCCTTATTATATGAGGGAGAGGGCTAATCTACCGCGATAGCTCAGTACGAATTGGTATTAATTATTGAATAATTCTTCAATTTTTTTTATCACTAAATTTCAACAGAGCATTAAATATCAAAATCAAAAAATTTGTTAAACAATATAATTTTCTAGGTCATACATTTTTCATCAAAAATTGATTCACAACAAGTAAAATTGGTCCTTTGAGACGAGGGTTTTTTTTAATGGTTATTCTATTTCCTTTTTATTGAAAACCCGAATTAGTAATATCATTGCATTACATAATATTAATATTTTAAACAATCCAATAAACAACATGTTATCCTTATAATTGTGACGAAAATAATTTCATGAAAACATTGTGTAATAAATGTAATAATCTGAACGGGAAACGCACTAGTGTGATAAAAATAATTATTTCACAACATTATCATATCAATTGGATTATCAGTAATTGTAATTTGTCTAATAGCGATTTTGTAATGATGGTAAAATAATTTCGCAAATCAA
Source organism: Mythimna impura (assembly GCA_905147345.3). Lineage (NCBI taxonomy): Eukaryota > Metazoa > Arthropoda > Insecta > Lepidoptera > Noctuidae > Mythimna > Mythimna impura. The sequence goes on from LR990363.1 coordinate 6,663,134, forward strand.
TTCTTGAAGTGCTTGTAAATGTCAAAGTAACTTTGAAACATAATTATAATTTCAATGCTACCGATTTTTGTAAATATCACAGAGCTCGAAATCGCTGGAGCTGACAACGACTAGAGACTTAATTTACAATTAATACAAGGCTCTTGAAATTGTGAAGAAAAACCTCGTGAGGAAACATGTTGCCGTAACCGTAATTATCGTATATTATCCGAAATAAAATAATATTTGTAACCGAAACCAATATAAAGGTTGCGGATAATTTCGTACAAAGATGGAGTGTAAATGACAGATTATACAGGTTTTTATTTATTTTGCCCGGTCAAACAAATGATAATCTAGACTAGAAATAAAAGTCAAATCTTGCTATAAAATGCTAAAATTCTAATATCCGTAACCGAAAACATCTGAAACTAGCGGATAATCCGAAATTATTGCATATCGTATCTGAAACCAGTGTAATATTATTCATATATCCGTATCCGAATCTAGATCCAAAATTTCATATATAATACATCCCTGGTACAGATATACGGTGCCCAGTCGTACACACGACTAAACGTTGTTCAGGCGTTGTGTCGTCATAAATTTCGCGATCAATCTTCAATCAAATGGTTTTACGACGATACGGGACGCGGCATCGTACCGTGCATCCGTTCAACATGGCATGTCATACCTTGCTCGACATGGCTATCCTGTCCTAGATCCTGTGCCACGGTAATTGGCTTTACCATGACGTGTCGTGCAAACGAAAGAGGGATGGAGTTATACAACCTATAGGGATATTAAATTTGGGATCTGAATACGGATATAATAATAATATTATACTGGTTTCGGATACGGTTATCCGCTAGTTTTCGGACAGTTTCGATTACGGACATTAGAAATTGAAAATTATAAAAGTATTATCCTCATTTATTTGGCCAGGTCAAACAAAAAAAAACCGGTCGTAACCTGTCATTTACACTTCGCCTTTATCTGAAACTATCCGAAACTTTTATACCGGATTCGGTTACGGATACGGAGCTCTGTGGTATTCAATTATGAATTAGAAAGATGAATCGCTTAATGAGGTGAATCGCGTAATCTTATAAAAATCAAGATTTTTTACGAAATACTATGTTAATTAACAGCCATGACTTATAATGACACCATAAATTAAACTGCCACGTTGCACAGTTTTTAAGATAGGCTTAATTACTGTGAATAATAATTTTAGCTAATTATAATTGTATGTCATTAAGTTATTAAATGTTTTATTATTTATGACGTGTGTTTCTTTTTTGGTTTATATTTTTTTTTTTGGGTTTAATTGGTTTTTAGAGACGGACTTTGGTAAATTGTTATGATGATGATAATGTTTTTCTGATAGTTATATATAGGGTGACTGGCAATTAGTGTACGATACTTAAACACGTGATTGTGCTCATGATAACAAACAATTTTTATTATGGGAGCAAAGCCGAAATCGCAAAAAAAATATCAGCTGTTCAGTACATTAGGCAAATATAAATGTACTGAACAGCTGATTTTTTTTCGCGATTTCAGGTTTGTTCCCATAGTAAAAGCTGTTGTTGGTTATCATGAGCACAATCACGTGTTTAAGTATCGTACACTAATTACCAGTCACCCTATATATATTTTAGTTAATAAATACTCTTTTAAGCTCAAACAGCTGAACTTAACAGTAATATAGCTCTCAGAATAGCATTTCTTTTCTTTATTAGAGTTCTGTACTCAAAGGGTAAAGGCGGGACCCTATTGCTATCACTCCACTGTCTGTCACCAGGCTCTATCTGAACCGTAATACCTAAACCGTTGAAATTTTTACAGATGATGTATTTCTATTGCTACTATAACAGTAAATACTAAAAACAGAATAAAATAAATATTGAAGTGGGGCTCCCATACAACAAACGTGTTTTTTTTTTTGCTGTTTTTTGGTACGGACCGTACGGAACCCTTCGTACGGGAGTCCGACTCGCACTTGACCGATTTTTTTACCTAGACATAACTGTCCCAATGCTGGGCAAAGGCCTCCCCTAAGTCCTTCTATTCTTCTCCCGCGCCGTCTCGAACCAGTCAAAGTCAAAAGTCAAAGTATTTTATTTGCCAGAAACATGGTAATGAGGATGTTGAATACAGTACATAAGTTCTACATGTTTCACCAGTGATTGGTATACAAATATTAGGTGGTATATGTCATTTAAAATTATTGAACATTTTTTTTTAAATCCTACACTAAACCACAATTGAATTAGATATTATTTTGCATTTTTAACATGTCACAACTAGATATTATATTATGTCACTTATATTTTCTTTCTAGGTCATTCTTGTCATTAAAAAAATCATTTAAGTTACTCGTATAATAACATTTGTCCAACAGCCATGCGCGTAATCTCATTTTAAATAATCTCATTAATTGCAATTCTCTTATAGATTTTGATAATTTATTAAAGACCCGTATTGCCATCATGCTACAGTTTTTCTGATACATAGAACTTTTACAGCAAGTGCTTCTAAGTATCGTCAGATCCCTGCTAGGGTACAATTTTCTTTTTCCAAAAGTCCTCATGGTAGGCACTTTTCCTCTGCAGGAACCCACTGCGTGGTGATGCTTTACCTGCGGCTTTGTGCATGCAGCTGATGTGACCCACCCAATCCCATTTGAGTCTGGCCAGAATAGCATATAGGTTACAATTTATAATGGGACGGAATACAAATACCACGCACGCGCTACCACTGGCAGAAGCTGTTATTATTAAAGATAACTAGCTTTTGCCCGCAGCTTCGCCCGCATACTTAAAATATAGCTTATGTCACTCAGGGATAAAGCAGCTTTCTATCGGTGAAAAACATTTTCGCAATCGAACCAGTACTTTCGGAGATTACCTCCTAAAAACAATAAACACAACCTCTTTATATTATTAGTGTAGATTATGAACTAGGATTATAAAATCATGTTATCTCGTCATTTTGTGTCAAGATTCAAAAGATTCAAAAAATTCAAAAGCATTTATTTCAAATAAACCATTTACAGGCACTTTTGAAATCTCAAGAGTTTGATGAATCAAGAAATGAATAGTTTTTCACGTCTGTTACAATAGCCAGCCGCCGGGATCCCGATCCCAATTTCCGGCCACCGTAGGCGCGGGCTTGTGGACGGCGAGCAATAGGTAGCTCGCCGTCCGATCGTCCGGTAACCGTCTGGACCGAGCCCAAGTCGTCGACGGCGCGTACTGTTCCACGCGCTCCTCAAGTGGATGTCAGCAAACCGTAGGGGCTCAGCAGGGTCGAAGCCTACTGGGGCCAACGGTTTGTTTCTGAAAGGAAAACTCAGCCCTGGTACGAAGACGACGAAGGAATAGGAGTGGGTTTTTATTTTTAGTCAGTAAAAGTATGACACGCCCTCACGCTCCGCCCAAGAGTCAGAGATGTCATTGGCAATCAATCTCAAATCAAAAATCACTTTACTACCTACGTGTCGTAGGTAGTAAAGCAAATAATTACAATATCCTATTAACACGTCTTTTATTCTGAGATTTTTTTCTTTATGACATTGAATAAAACTAACAATGCGAGTTGCATAATATTTTGACCTCTACAAGGGCAGTTAAAAAGTCATTAGTATTAGTAAACTTTAGACTTTATCTCATGTTAGTCATAAAAACTTTAAATAGGTATACATAGATTACTATATTATTCACCAATATTTATCTGCACATACATGTATTTGTATGGTGCAAAAATTAAGATTTTCGCCGGAGAACCGTGGTTACTGACATAGCCCAAAGAATTGCCAAACTTAAATCGCAATGGGCAAAACGCATTTCTCGCTGAGCAGATGGTTGATGTGGCCATAAGGTTCTGGAGTGGTGACTACGTACCGCAGCGTTGGAAGGTCTTCCACAAGGAGGAATCTGATGGATGCGAGACGCATAGGACCGGTCGTTGTGGCGATACTTGGGGGAGGCCTATGTCCAGCAGTGGACGTCTTTCAGCTGATATGATGATGATTTATCTGCACTGCTATGTCGTACAGTTAAAATTCTATAGGAATCTACGTAAGTAATTTTTTTTAATTGTACATCATCATCATCATTTCACTGTTGGACATAGGCCTCGCCCAAGTGTCGCCACAATGAACGCGGCGGTCCTGTGCATCTCGCATCCATCGGATTCCCGCAACCCTTATCAGGTCGGCGGTCCTGTGCATCTCGCATCCATCGGATTCCCGCAACCCTTACCAGGTCATCGGTCCACCTTGTAGGAGGCCTTCCAACGCTACGTCTTCCGGTACGCGGTCGCCATTTCAGAACCTTACAGCCCCAACGGCCATCCGTTCTGCGAGCAATGTGCCCTGCCCATTGCCACTTAAGTATGGTGATTCTTCATGCTATGTCGGTAACCTTGGTTCTCCTGCGGATATCCTTATTCCTGATTCGATCATAATTGTACTTCTCATGCTAATTTTGATCAGCTGATGTCAAAGTTTCGAAAGTACTTTTTTTGGTAATTTACTATTACCTCCTTTTAGACAGTTGTTAATTTTTACAGGCAGAAGTAGTTTTTTAATTAGGTATACGTAAATACATGTTAAACCTTTTTTATTTCTTTTTTAGTGGTTGGAAATCATGAAATGACTTCTTTCGTTCTAGGGTGCAGCAAGTGGACGTGCTAAAACCTACCTGTGTCCTTCAGGTGTCTTTTACGTTTCAAGGCCACGGTAACTTCCAAAAATTCTCACAGCTCATCCCACCCTGTTCTTTTAGTTACAACTCATATTATTTTTATAGACCTGAAGACCTTAAAATCAGCCAATGTTTTGACTTATTTCAAACGTGATAAGGCTACATATTTAATTAAATACATGATTTATATCCAAGCACTTATATTTCGATAATTTTAATCGATTCGTCCGAGAACATTATTTATAATTATATTATGACCTAACATTCGAAATTAAGTCATACATTTTTAAATTATCATTATTTCAAAATAATTACAAATATGGATTTGTTTGTTGCGGACCGATAGTTATTATGCTAAGTATATGCAGAATAATAAGTTTACTTATATTAAAATAATCAAGAGGTCGCCAATTTAAATTCTAATGTGCAGTTTCAATTGCTGACCGTTATTTCAATAGTTGTATCTTTATCTTACCTAGTATCGCTGCTGCATTATTTTTTAATTTTGTTAGCCCGTGAATGATTTTCATGTTTTAGTGAAAGACAGAGTTACATATTCCGAAAAGCATAATTGTTTTTTAGGGTTCTGTACTTCAAAAGGAAAAAACGGAACCCTTATTGGATCACTGTTGTCCGTCCGGCTATCTGTCTGTCTGTCAAGACCCTTTATCTCGGGAACGCGTAGAGCTATCGAGTTGAAATTAAAACCATATACTCAGGTTTGCGGTCCCTTGAAGCTCTGAAAAATATCAAAATTCTGAGTTAACGAAAAAAAAAAGATACGGCCGTTCATGTGCCGTCCTTCACAATAAATCTCCGGTAGTTATTCGTCACGATAACTTTTATTATTATCATTAACGTCGCTCGGCGCTACATTTTTCTTTTAACATTCTACACGAATGATCCACTGAACTTTAAGCGCGAAGATTCAATGGCAAATCTATTATCTAGTCTATCTATTTGCGATCTTGTCTCATTACTGCATCGCCTTCGTGACTTAAACGTCAGACAGATGTCAGACTAAATCGTGAGTATTTACAAGTCGTCAAAGGTGAACGAGAAAACGACTTTTGGTATATCATCACGATCTTTTTGTGAGCAAATTACAAAACTGCATCTTTGTACAAAAAGTCTCATTATGTATCGAAGGACCAAAAAGTCTTAATTGCATGAATCAGAATAATTCTAGAGATCTACAAAATTATTTAATTGACATATGGCTCCGAAACGTGGTCGCTCACAATGGACCAGGGGCGCCGACTCCGTGGGTGCTCGGGGGCTCAAGTACCCATGAGAAATAAACAGTGGGTGCCGAGCACCCCTGAGAATAGACATCAAGAAACAGATCAGTAATCGCCTTTTACGTACGTTAATACGGTTACGTATAAATTATAATATTTCTTGATGATAAAAACTAGTTTAATTTTTATATAATGGTTTCATTTTACATTTTTATCAAACATAATTAGTAATTAAGTACGTAGTATGTAAGTAGGACATTTATTTTTTTGTCGGTCGATCAGTGTGAATTTCTCTTCTCACACTTCGCCACTTTTTCAAGTCCATCAAATGAGCATGAGCACCCATGAGGTTTTCTGAAAGCCGGCGCCCCTGCAATGGACCTCATCAGAAGGCTTAAAGTCACTCAAAGGACAATGAAAAGAGCTATGCTTGGAGTTTTCTTACATGATGACATCAAAAATGAAGATATCTGCAAGAGAACCAAGGTTACCGATATAGCCCGAAGAATCGCCAAACTTAAATGGCAGTGGGTAGGGCACATTGCTTGCAGAACAGATGGTTGATGGGGCCAAAAGGTTCTGGAGTAGCGAGCACGTATCGGAAGACGCAGCGTTGGAAGGCCTCCCACAAGGTGGACCGATAAGCTGGTGAGGGTCGCGGAAATCCGATGGATGCGAGACGCACAGGACGTCAAACGTCGTTATGACGACACTTGGGGGAGGTCTACGTCCAACAGTGAGTGTTTTCTCTATCTCTTTCACTGTTACGAGTTTCTGTCATGTACTTACGTAGTCATAGTCTATGGTCTGGTCATAATGTCGGTCTGTGAAGAAATTCTTTTATTTTGAACTTTAATGTTTAAAGATTTATATAATTATATTTATTTTACTGTTAATTCACGCTAAATACTCTCCAGCGTTTGATGGTCTATTAACAGTTTGCACGTGTTATTAGCAAAATTGTGGTGTCTGTTCCACAAATGCCAAAAATGAAGAGTTGTAGTTGAAGCTGATGCCTAGAAATAACCTATTCACTCTTGACTTAAAGACCCCCCGGTTATAGCTATGAGAAAACACAGACTCTAGCAGGGAATTCCACTGCAGAGCTGTACCTATAACAATTGTTTATGTTACACTAGCTTCTGTCAGCGGCTTGGTCTGAGTGAAGGTAAGTTTCTCCGTATAAACTTTGGAACCTCGTTTCTCCCCTTAGAGGTTTTTATTTATTTTTTTCGGGTGGGAAAATCATCTAATGACATCCCTCGCTCTTCATTTCATTTCATTTCATTTCATTTATTTGCATACCATAATGTGACGACGTACACGACGTACGTAATGTGTGTGTGTGTGTGTGTGTGTGACGTGTGTGTGTGTGTGATGTGTGTGTGTGTGTGTTGTCATGTGTGTGTGTGTGTGTTGTCATGTGTGTGTGTGTGTGTGATGTGTGTGTGTGTGTGTGTGTGTGTGTGTGTGTGTGTGTGTGTGTCTTGGACGGAGCGAGAGATAGTGTCAGATTTTTACTGACTAAAAACCCACTCCTGTTCCTTCTTTGCCATTTTTCCAGGGCCCCGGGGATCACTTTCGCATCACCCATGGCCCCAGTAGGCCTCGATCCCCTTAGGGGGTCTCCCCTTAGGGGGTGAATTTTGAAAAATCCTCTATTAGTGCTCGCCCACGTCATAAAAAGAAACCTTGTGCAAAATTTCATGCTCCTAGGCCCTGTAGTTTCGGCTATGCAATGATTTGTCAGTCACTCAGTTTCTCCTGTTATATGTCCTTTTAGATTAAGTCTTTCAGTCTGACACGCCCTTTTATTTAGATGAAGTCTCCTTTTAGATGAAGTTAACAAATGGTGGTACTTGCAGAGTTGATCCCCGAGGGCCCAGACACTATTTACAAGTTAAGGTAAACCAATTTAATCAGATGTGGTTAAACACGACAGCGGTATTATCAAGTGGTTAGCATTTAACTAAATGTCGCATGTACTTCACTGACAACTTCATAAAAAATAAACAATTTTGAGAAAGATCAAGATCACTGCTTATGTGTAGGTAGGTATCGATATCGCATCAAAAATATACCTCGACTAGAAATTCTGAGCATATTTTTATGTTTATTTACCAACGGGAAAAGGTCGAATGTAACAAAAAAAAATATTATTCATCTAGGTATAGCAGTCAGGACCACTAACCACTAGACCAACAGGCCAGACTAGGCCAGTATCTTGTTCAGCGATATCTTCGCCAAATATTAACCGATTTTGACGGCCTTTTTTTTTGTTTCAAAGAACTGGTCTGCCAGGTGATCCTATTTAAATTTGAAGAAGATCTGACCATGGAACACTTCAATAAATAATAGCAAATCTTCTAAGTTAAAGGTACTACTTCCTGGATCAAGCTCTTAATCCAACTGTCCTATATATAGCCTCCTCAGATGTTGATCAAGGGTCTTGGCTATTAACCCACTGCTCGGAACTATGACTGCTGCATATACCTCTCACATGTAGGAGTATTTTTTCACTTATTTTCTATATAAATACATAATATTTACCTTTCCTAATATTAAAACAAAAAACTATAAATATCTACTCTAAGTGATCTTCTCAATAATACTTTTATCTTTCTCTGCAAATATATCAGTGCCGTAGAAATGTCATGAGTATTATTATTCTGTACTGTTCTGTATTTGTTCGTGTGTTGTGTGTGTTGTTGTTCTTTTATTATGTGTGTGTTATTGTTGTTCTGAAGGCATACTCTTTTGCACACACTTAAATACCCTATGAGCATGAACTCAACGTCCGGTAAACTTGAACAAAAATCTGATACAAGTAAAATTTCATAAAATACTTAAGCCACACAAATATGTGATTGTCTGTGTTTTTTACTTCACACGCCAATTATATTATGACATCATTATAAGTACAAAAACGAATCCGCGTGTTTTAAGTTTTTAACGAATTTCAGAGCACCTTGAATGCCGGATTTGAGATGTTATGTAATGCAGTATTTTCCGGAATTGATCTTTGATTTTTTTTTTATTGAGATGTCAAATCACCTAATGTCTTCTCACGCTGTAGGGTGGAGTGGGAGGACGTGGCAGACTGTGTTCCTTCAGTTGTCTTTTGCGTTCTAGGACCACGAGTATCCTATCCAGAAGTTTCTCATGGCCCTAGCAGGCATCGGTCCTGTTGGGTCACTACGGTTTTACTGAAATCAAGCCCGCGCCTACGGTGGCCGGAGATCGTTCCAGACACCCGGGCCGAGGCGTCTGGGGCAGCAGCAGGGACGGCGGCTGGGCCGTGATAGATGTACAGTCAGGGGTCAAAAGAACAGTTGCACTTTACCCATGCTAAAGTGCCTAAAATTTCTGTATAGTTAGTAGCCGTTCAATGATTCATATGTCGTTTATTCAATACTTTAGATGCTATGCTACAAATTAAATAATTCATTAACTATTGACACTCTTCTATAAAGAAATGTTAGTCACTTTAGCATTAGTAGAGTGCAACTGCACTTTTGACCCCTGACTGTACGTTCCTTCACTCTTACAGCCGCCTACCGACCGACTCGATCCCATTCCCTCTAGATCCAGAACATGAACTAAACCAAGGCCCGGTGCGAGAGGTCACCGCCGCCGATTGACTTCTGATTCTTAATATGACTCTAAGGACTAACATCAAATTAGCCACGGGGAAGTAGCAGGGGGAGCTATAATAATGGCCTAATTTGGTACCTACAGTATAGTACCTGTGCTGTACTTCTTTTTGCATCGATAGACTCGGATTAATTTGTTTATCCTGTCCACATTATGAGGTGTATAATAAAGTATATAACAATAATAATCAATCTCAATAACACTTGTATCTTTCTCTGCAAACATACATTTCTTGTCTTGAAACAGCACCGTAGGTATTTTTGAGTAATCTATGATTATGTATTTGATTTCATTCGTTTTTACTGTTGTCATGCAACTGCAGAATTTCCCTTTTATGGTAATTTGAGCTCATCAACAGCCAACACGTCATCATCAGATCATCATCATCATTTCAACCGAAAGACGTCCGTTGTTGGACATAGGCCTCCCTCAAGTGTCACCAAAACGATCGGTCCTGTGCGTCTCGCATCCATCGGATTCCCACAACTCTCACCAGGTCATCGATCCATCTTGTGAGAGGCCTTCCAACGCTGCATCTTCTAGTACGCGGTCACCATTCCAGAACCTTTCGGCCCCAACGATAAACTGGTCTGCGAGCAATGTGTCATGCCCCCCTAGACAAGTTACAACCGTTTCGTTCTTTCGTCGATCGTCATCTCAACGCTCAGTCACGTGGTCAGAACAAAGGAATAGGAGGCGTGGCCGACTCAATGTGATCGACGAAAGAGAATCGAAACGAAACGGTTGTAACTTAGCTAGGCCTGCTGACCCTACCACTTAAGTTTGGCCATTCTTTGGGCTATGCCGGTAACCTTGCTCCTCCTCCTCATTTCTGATGCGATCACGCAAAGAAACTCTAAGCATAGCCCTTTCCATTGCCCTTTGGGTGACTTTAAGCCTTCTAATGAGGCCCATTGTGTGTCAGAAACACACATGCAAGTTATTCATTATCTGCCTCAAACGAGGCCCGTGTTTAAAACCATATTTGTAATCCAATTCGTCCTTCACAAAGATCATCGTAATCAATAGATTTATAGGCAGATGTATTTACCTACCTATAATTTTGTTCTTACATACGTTTGCAATATATTGATGTAATAAATCATCGCATTGTTACAGTCTGATGATGAGTCATCATTGATTATAGCGTTTATCACGTTCGTATTACTTACGAGTATGTACAACAGGTTTGTACACTTCCTGTATAAGTGATGTACTGGTTGTTTCCGATTAATTAGTTGGTTTTGTGGAGTGACATGTATGTGATAATTGATGGTTTACTAAGACAAAACGTTTTGGAAACGTTTAGAGGTATGCGGAACAGAGAGTAAAGCCCCGCATACCTCCGTTGAAAAGGGAGGATCCTCCGACCAGACGGGTGTTTTTTTTTTTTTTTTTTTTTTTTTCGGTGGGAAAATCATCTTATGACATCCCCCGCCCTTGGGCGGGGCGGGAGATAGTGTCAGACTTTTACTGACTAAAAACCCACTCCTGTTCCTTCATTGCCTTTCGTACCAGGGCCGAGTCTTCCTTTCAGAATCAGACCCTTGGCCCCAGTAGGCTTCGACCCTGCTAGGCCCCTACAGTTGCTGACATCTCCTTGAGGTACGCGTGGAACAGCACGCGCCGTCGACGACTTGGGCTCGGTCCGGACGGTTACCGGACGGTCGGAAGGCGAGCCACCCATTGCTCGCCGTCCGCAAGCCCGCGCCTACGATGGCCGGAAATCGGGATCGGAATCCCGGCGGCGATTGGGGCGTGAGGACCGTTGCCTCACGCGATCGGCCGCCTCCTTTGCTAGCATTACTGCTTCGCAGAAGGAGGCGACCGCCTGCCACTCCTCCTCGCTCCGGACCAAGGCCTGTACCAAGGCCCGGCGCGAGAGATCGCCGCCACCGTAACCCCCACGAGGACACGGCGTTGCTCTGCCCAAGCGGGACACACCTCCACCGTGTGCTCCACCGTGTCCTCCGGGTGGTCCACACAATGGTGACACCCGGGCGTTTCTTCCGCACGAATCCGGTGCAGGAACCTCCCGAACTTACCATGTCCGGTGAGGACCTGCGTCATGCGGAAGGTAAGGACGCCGTGTTGCCTTTCCAGCCACTCCTCAAAGAGGGGACTTACCGCCATAATTATGGCGTGCCCAACCAGACGGGTGTTATGTCTGGTGGGCAACTGTCCGATAGATGATTTCGGGCTGTTCTAATCGCGCGGAAAACTTTAATTGCGCGATGCAGGGTTAGTTCTTACGTGTCGCCATAGATGTCGCTACAAACGCATTCATTGTGCTCACAACTAAGGAGTGGAATTCCTTGCCAGAGTTTGTGTTTCCATCAGAAATTAGGATATCGTAGGAAAGTTTAGAAAAACCAACAGAACCATGTCCATCAGGAGGCGTTAATTTCGTGGTAAGGATTACCTACTCAAAATTGTATTTATCCTTAAAAGAAAGGAACAAATAAGTACCTATATTATTTTTCTTCATGGTTCTTGCAGTCATAGTTGACTTTGGAAGTGTCTAGAAAAAATTAAGATATATACACTCGAGAAACGCAGGACTCATTTTCTTAATTAAACAGATAATAAAAAATAAAAAAATTTAAAACTACTACGTGTTCAGGGTCTAACGCCCCATCCCAAGACTTTTTAGGCTTCTCAATAATTGCGATGAAATCATGAAAGTATAGATATTTAATGTACCTACATCAATTCAAGCGCAAAGTCCATATAAAATAACTAACCACTGCACTTATCTATTAAACAACCCTATTATTTAATTAGTACAAAAAAATAGGGCTTTATCCGTACCCGTTACTATGATCATATTAATTTGTGTAGTCAAAAGTAAAAAAAAGAAGTCGCAAAATTGTCTCCGAAAATTTGTCATAATTGGTAAATTCATAATTGAATCAATTATTCATAATAATTGCTACGAGAAAATACTACACGCAATGTTATTCCATTTTTATCGCCATTCATTTGTTCACAATCTATAGCCTGTACTTAACAAGAATCTTGTATCCGGAGGGTATATGAAATCCTTGCCAGTACAATATTTTCATAAATTGAGTGACATTTTGGGATATAAACAAACGCTAATAACTTTGCTGTTTATGAATATTATTTATTGAGACTTTTCTTAAATAATAACAAGACCTTTCCTAATAAGCCCTTTAAGTATTTGTACTAATTAAAAATTTGTGGTGTATTACGCTAGATACATTATATCTGCACTATAATTTTATTGTAAAAAAAAAAATATATAGTTTATAGATGCTGTATTTATCGCATAATATTATACATTTGGTTTCTATAATAGCATTATATCATTGGGTTATTAAAGTATAACAATTCTAGACGGGCCAATAAATATCAGCCTTCACCAAGCAAGAATATAAACAAAACAAATGAATTCCTCAATTAACACACTACATAATAATGTTTCCATGTAACTATTTATGTCGTAAATACAATTTACTTTATGTACAATACAGGGGCCCTACCACGAGCTATTAACGCGATCTAATTGACGACCTATACTGAACTGTTAAAGGGATGGAGGTTGGCTATAAAGGGTGTTTAGTTCCATCCCTCTATCTCACTTGTAATGTCAGTCTTAACCCTTGTTCACGAGTGTTTTAACTAATAACACTGGTGAACAAGGTTTTTGTCACAGGGATTGTGTATTGTTATTCTTACTTATCTACCTATCTTCTTTACAAAACACTAACATACTATGTTTCTATCACGTACAGATTTTTTGTGACAGCCACTTAATTTTTACCGAATTTTCCACTACGTACGGTCGAATTGCAACAAGTTTGCCTGAAAAATAGTGGTCAACTGTGAGTTTATGATGCATAAGCCAATCGCCGTTTGTTTCTCGCTATGCAAAGGTGGCGTGTCGTTCACCCTAACAGTTTTTACTATGTATGTGGTGAACCAGATTCTAAAAGACAATGAAGAAATTTTGCTGAACTTGTGAAGCAGTGTTATCGTGATTGTTTTAGCTTTTCCGTGGTTCATCAAGATAAATTGGACGTAATACTACAAACAATCGTAACATATGGTTTAAAAAAGGTTTTTTCAAGCATAATTGTAATTAAAGTATCAATATCTTTCATGAAAACTAAAGTTGCTGTCACAAAAAAACTATGCGTGCCAAATTTTTTCTATACCTATTTCCTAGCAAAGGGAGTCAAAATAAAGCCATTTAAGGCAATAAAATTCTTGTGACAAAAAAAAGTAAATTTTTGGTGACCAGTGTAATTTTTTTTTACGTTTGGAAATCATCCAATGACATCTTCCGCTCTGGGCGGTGCGGGAGGACGTGTCAGACTTTTAATGACTAAAATCACACCTGTGTCCTTCAGTTGCCCTTTGCGTTCTAGGACCACGGGTAACACACATCATGATAGGGCCCAGGTTTGCCTATTAAACACGCAAGTAATGATATAATCAAGCAATTTCAATGTTAATAGATTAACATAATCATATTTTATTTACTTATGTAATTTCAATGGCGTATGGACCGGGTATCAACAGCTAATAAATGTTTGCAGTAATGCTAGGTGTCATATTTATATTTAAATGTCGTTATGGATAGTCCAGATTAGCAGAACTTTGCAAGTGACAGGAACAAATGGAAGAAACTGGAGGAGGGGCTTCACTCGTGGAGGGCCTGGGGCCCATATTTTAAAGTAGGTAGTACAGGGGCGCCGACTCCGTGGGTGCTCGGAGGCTCGAGCACCCATGAGAAATAAACAGTGGGTGCCGATCACCTCTGCGAATAGACATTAAGAAACAGATCAGTAATCGCCTTTTAGAGATGGGCGTTTTTCATTACCCGACGACCCATTTAGCGCAGTGGTTTAAAGTTTTACCTTAGTTTGGGACCAGGACAATGTATGTGATGTTGTCTCAATTTATTAACGCTGCGGGCAACTTAGTACGGATTAATAGATACAGGTAGGTTACGTATAAATTATAACATTTCTTGATAACAAAAACTAGTTTCATTTTTATATATTGGTTTCATTTTATATTTTTATCAAACATAATTAGTAATTAAGTACGCAGTATGTAAGCATTTATTTATTTGTCGGTCGATCAGTGTGCATTTCTCTTCACACACTTCGCCACTTTTTCGAGTCGTCAAATGAGCATGAGCACCCATGAGGTTTTCTAAAAGCCGGCGCCCCTGAGGTAGTAACATAAATTAAACGAAAAAAAAACCTACTAAAAAATTAGAAGCAAAATAATATTTAGATTTAAATAAAGGCATTTTTTTTATATGGAAAGTTCGTAGCCAGAAAATCTAACACCAGTTTTACTCCATGTAGTTGTCTGGCATTTTTGCTGAACTGGACCTATTTGGCGCAGCCGTGAGACACACATTGTTTTTTTTTTTCTTTTTTTCTTAGTTGTCTTAAATTTTGTTTTTACAGTGTGTGTATCCATGTGTGCCAAATAAAATATTTTTCTTTCTTTCTTTCTTCTTACTTTCTTACTCAGGGACGTTTTTAGAGTTCCGTACCCAAAGGGTAAAACCCTATTACCAAGACTCGGGTGTCCGTCCGTCCGTCTGTCACCAGGACATATTTCATGAACCCTGATAGTTGACAGCTGAAATTTTCAAAGATGAGTACGAGTATTTCTGTGGTCGCTTCAACAACAAATACTAAAAAATATAATAAAATAAATATTTAACGGGGCCCCCATACAGTGGCGTAGCTACAAGTCCTAATGGGGCTCCATATCAAATATTTTTGTAGTTTGCTTTTTTGTACGAAATAGCTTCTACTAGCATAAAAATAGTGCCTTGAGAGGCCTCGAAAATTAAAATGAGCTCATCAACGCTGCATCTCCACTCCAGAACCTTTCAGCGCCATCGATCTGTTCTACAAGGAATGTGCCCTGGCATTGGGTACGGCACATTCCTTAGCATTTTTAATAATCTTCATTATTGTTCTCAGTCTCATCATCATCATCATCATTTCAGCCGAAAGACGTCCACTGTTGGACATAGGCCTCCCCCCAGTGTTGCCATAATAACCGGTCCAGTGCGTCCCGCGACCCTCACCAGGTCATCGGTCCACCTTGTGGGAGGCCTTCCAACGCTGCGTCTTCCCGTAAGTGGTCGCCTTTCCAGAACCTTTCGTCTCCATCGAACATCTGTTCTGCGAGCAATGTGCCCTGCCCACTGCCACTTAAGTTTGGCGATTCTTCGGGCTATGTCGGCGACCTTGGTCCTTCTGCGGATATCTTGTTATGTCAATCAAAACAGATCCTTATTTATTCTAAAAACAATTGTACTCATAACCGTGCAACTACATGACCTTGCAGGTAATTTCCAGTTTAACCAGCGCAGCTGACTCTCAGTATTTTACACAAAACGCCTGATCAAATATCGTTATGGCCTACATATTATAAAATTGTTCCGGGTTTTGATGTTTGGGCACGTGTATTCGCGCATACATACGTACAGGATGCAAAAATACTAATAGTGGAAAAAATATTTTAAAGTTTTGTTCAACAGGGCCAAACTTGGTACTAGGTTGCTTTGTATCCGGCTCGAAGGACCAATAACAATGATGAAGCGTTTTGTAGTTTGAATACTGAATGACATTTATTCATTTATTTAAACTTTACGTACAGTTGTGGTAAATAGGTGGACTAAAGGGGTGACCGAACGGTTGCAAACCAACGTCCCAACCAAGGTGACCTTGCTAGTTTCAATCCGTGTAGACAGCAGTTGTAATCCATGACCTTCAACACCCTTGGTTGGGAGGCGCGTTTTTCCAACCACCGAACGTGTTGGCGTGTGGTTTACATCCATGTAGCCGCAACACAAACCAAACACATAAACCAAGGCCACCTTGGTTGGAACGCTAGTTTGCAACCGTCGGGTCACAACATCAGTCAACCTTTGGGTTAACACTGGCAGATGTACACAATAAATAAATAATAGATATTTCAAATAGAATGAAGTTTCATGACATGATAATAATGATTACCTAAAATGTTTTCTTTTTTCTTAGCCTTTGAAAATAAGGGCAGACAAAGCAGCTGAACACTCATATAGCACAGGGTGGTTGTTTTCCAATAGAGATCCCAGAGCATCAAAATAATGCATGATCTTAGTATAGCCACAGTAGTAGTTACTCTGTGAAGATTTTCATGAAGATTTTCCCTTAAAAATAGTCACTGTCCTACAAAAAGCCGCAAAACAATAACGACAAAACTAACATTACCTGGCATCTGGTTACATTGATGATCCAGACTTGTCTTAAGCCAGCCCAAGTTCAAAGTTTAACCACCTATATGCCGTTAAAGATACTCGAAATAATCCTCATGGATGTTAAAACCAGATTTGACTGTTTGATATTAACCTTCTTATATAAGCCTGGAACACAGGTGTAGGGGAGCCAGCCTTTCGGTATTTTACAGGATGCATGTTGGAGAGTGTGCGCGGGAATTACATAACTTGATTCCGCCATTAACTTTCTGTCATCGGACAACCCGACGTACGGCGAGTGTCAACCCTTACGTTGTTGACATCTCTACGGTCCGAACTAAGCGTTTCGCCTCGTCGTTTGTACCGCGTACAATTGACCTACAGCGGTCTTCTCGTCCGATTATAATTTAGGTATCTTCAAGGTTAGAGTGAATAGGTTCTTAAAAAACTAGTGCGATTCACCATCAACGATTGCAGCACTGCTTACTATCAGGTATGATCGCAGTCAAGCACTAGTTTATATCATTAAAAAAAGCGAGGGAAATCTTTTAACCTGCTTCGTTTAAGCTATAAAATAATAAAAGACCTGCCAGTCATAAATCATTGCTTTCCTTAACAGAGCTATTAAATCCTCTCCAATTGATCTCACTTATTAGCAAGTACATGCAAAACAAAGCTATCTACACAAACGTAGATCTCTTAAAAACAAAAGGTATGGGATTTTACGAGGGCATTATCTTACAATTGTTAGCCGTTATGGTTGAAGAGCTTGCGTACATAATAAAATAATTATCTTGGCAAAAAAGAAAAACGAAATGAAAATAAATGGCAACTGAAGAAATACAGGTTTTGTTTTAGGAGTCTTTGTTCAACTCTACCCTTTTGATATGGACCCGCGGGATCACTCAACCCAATCACATTTAAATAGGTTGACCCCCGGACCCACTGAGTCAGACTCGAGCACTGAAGGTTCCATACAAACTAACCTTAAATAGTTCGATTCCCGAATCAGACTGAGCATTTCTCTAATAAAACGATAAACTGTACTGCGAGGAAAAGACTTAATTCTACCGTTGGAAAATTGTTGTCGGCTTTACTCCGTGGCTGTACTCATAATGGAATTGGGCTGTGGGTCCAGTCGACCTATTCAAAACGTGATTGTGTTGATTGATCCTGTAGGTCCATTTCGAGTGGGTCCAGTTGACCAAAGACTCGGTTTTAGACATTAAAAGCCTGACACGCCCTCTCGTTCCACCCAATGCAGTAGAAGTTAATTGATGACTACTCAAAAAAAATGGGATTTTACAATAATTGTTAACCGTTATGGTTGATGAGCTTGTGTATAAACTGAGTATCTTTAGGTATTCTGCGGGTAAAAAAAGCCAAGTATAGCCCGTACGGCGAAATAAGATGGAATTACGTAAGGACTTAAGGAGATAAGTACGCAAAAGTAAAATATAATAATGTTTATTTTGTGCAAAATTTTAAGCAAGTATATGATTATTGTTATGAAGGCAGAACTGGCATCATTTTGTTTTGATAAGATTTCAGCAAAAAGTTAAAGTAAAATTCTGTTTCACTTATGTATTCTTTTTATGAAAGTTTATTTTTTTAAGCGAAATCGATTAAATTCTTCAAAATACCCAGTCATTAGATTAACAATAGTTAATCTAATGACTGGGTATTTTGAAGAATTTAATCGATTTCATTTAAAAAAATAAACTTTAAGGTATTCCTTAGGGTGTTATATAGGATTTATAACTAAATGATATTTATTTTGTGAAAATAGGATTTTTGAAAAAGAATTTATGAAATCAATGATAGACCATTCTGACACTATTGTAATAGCAGACTTGAGACCCTGTTCTTTCAGTTACCGTTTGCGTTCTGAGACTGCGGCAACTCTTTCAAACAATCTCGCAGCCCAACCATATATGGGTGTACTATGTCAAATCGAATATCAATTGATCAATCATTATAAATCGAACATCAAAATACTCTACGATTAGTAAATCGAACATTCAATATATCGTACACTCAATTTTGTGTTTTTCTTGTTTTCTATTTATATAAAAAGTATTCAGAATATTGTTATTTCAACATAATAAATATGCGATGCATTGAACGCTCGATCAAACAAACTATCGATATTTTTAGGGTTCCGTACCTCAAAAGGAAAAAACGGAACCCTTATAGGATCACTTTGTAGTCTATGTCCGTCTATCTGTCAATCTGTCTGTCAAGACCCTTTATCTCGGAAACGCGTGAAGGTATCGAGTTGAAATTAAAACCATAATTATACTCAAGTCTGCGGTCTCTTGAAGCTGTGAAAAAATCAAACTTATAAGTTAACGAAAAGAAAAGATACGGCCGTTTATGTCGCAAAAAACGTGTATTTCAACACTCTCGAGGAAATCTAAAATCATAGGGTACTTCTCGTTGACCCAGAATCCTGAAATTTGGCATAAATTAAGGTCTTATAGTATAGGAATAAATCTGAAAACTGTAAATTTGTAGTTACGTCACAAAAAAAAATACAATTCGGAAAAATCTTCATAACTCAATTCGGGAATCGAACTGTTTTCATAGGTAAGTTTGTGCGGAACACAGACTCACACAATGAATATGTTCCCAAATCCTTTTGTGAGTATGGGTAGGATGTCCATCATGTACCGGTGGCGAATCACCATAGGTCTGGTGGTCCGATGATAGAACGGGTTTGGCGGAATTAAGTTATGCAATTTTACTTCGCGCCGAAACTGAAATGCAATTCTATTATTGTTCACATAATGTAGTAATATTTTCATTACGGGTCAAAGATTCGCAAGTTTAGATATATATAAAAAAATACAATCAATGTATCCTGGCAACACCATCGCGTCTAGATGTCACTTATTTTTTTTGCGGTAAATGTTTCGCATGGGGAAAACTTTATCCTATCTAATTATTCATTTAGGATACATGGAATAGTATTTTTTTAGCAATTTAACAAAATCCCAAGTGATACATCTTATTATTCATTTATAATACATGAAATAGTTCCTTCTTTAGCAAAATTAACAAAATTTCAAGTGATAAACTATAAAGTGTATTGTGCAATAACGAATTTCAGTGTCGAATTTAAGCCTTGAATCTACAATCACACAGGATGAAGAACCGATATCCAGCAAAAGCCAAAGCACTAAGTGATCATAGCGGGTACTGCATCTCAGACTTACGAGTCGAAACCTTGCTCAATCTTCAATCAGGGTACGAGATACCATTAGCGACGTTGTTTTCGCACGCTAACTGATTGGAAGCTGCCAGACTGGTACGTGATGCTCTTAGCGGCTTATTCTACGTTGCTAGTCTGAAAAGGCCCCTGAAACCTGTCATCGAGGACGCGATCCTCATCGGGCAATGGCGGAGGCACTAAGTGATCATAGCGAGTGCTGTTTTTCGGACTTGCGAGTCGAGGCCTTGTTCAATCTTCAATCAGGGTACGAGATACCATTGGCGACGTTATTTTTACGCGCTAACTGATTGTAAGCTACCAGACTAGTACGCGATACTCTTGGCTTCGTTATTTTACGTTGCTAATCTGGTATGCATCTGTTATAGCAGGTGAGTCCCATTCATTTATAATCCAAGAACAAAATGGCAAAAAGACTAAGTTCGACGTGCTCCACTTTATCAGTGCCTATAAAGGTCACGAGAAGGCCAAGTTCATACTACCCATCTGTGTATTATTAATTCGTGTAAAAACAGTAGACCACCTATGTGTAGATCGCTACAAAACATTCAAACTCCTTTAGTGAATACGAGATATTCCAAACCACCTTATGGTGGCAAGTTATACTGCCTAATATGTAAATTATAAACTTTCCAAAGTAATGCTAAAGAATACGAGATATTCCAAACTGCCATAAGTTAATCCAATGTACCTAGCCGGATTGCCGGTACCCACCTGTGTCCAGTTGTTGGACTAGAAGCCAACCCAAAACCATGGGAGAAGGCAAGGCAGAATTATTGACACCCTTACCGGCTACAATGCTGGTGGAAAATACTGCCATAGTGCGAGCATAACGGTGGCCGATTATCAAACCTATTTTTTGCTGAGTTAAATAGTTAAGACCTATTCAATAGAAATATTATTATTTCCTTATGGTTATGTTGTACACTGACCTGCAATATATTCAAAATAATAAAAACAAAAACAAACCATGGAACACGAGGTGTTCACAATGATATATATCTAAGCACTAAGTGACATGAATACTTCAACAACAACAAATATCAGTAAGTGTTGATTATGATATGACTCCATGTAATAATATCTATGGAAAATCTTGATATAACTTAAACGGATTAAATTCATAGGTACAGCATATCATTCCACATCCTCAGTATTTAAGCTTATAGTAAAAACCTTGCTCAAAAAGCATGTAAGCTAACTTTTAAGGAACCAAAACCTAAGGAAATCGCAGGTTAAGTACTCTGCTGACACCAGCAGTCCTGAATAAAGTTATAAGGTTCTAAAGTTTCAATACCAGAATTACAGGAACTCCTCACAGGCTCAAAGAACCCGTGCACCAGCACCTTGGAATACTTGATGTATGACACCAATGCCACAATTGGTGTGGCCACCCGCTGGGCTGAGCGGTTTGAGGAAGCTACCATTGATTTTAAGAAGAAGTAACTTCTCACTGTTGAAAGCAGAAGGGAATAATATTGACGGGCAAAAGCACCAGCCCTACTTAATTATAATCACCCCAATGGAGTAAGTCAGCAATAAACTTATAATGAAATACAACAACTAAATAATGAAATATGTGCTGATATATTTGTAAATAGTTGTTAGAACAAAATGGTATGAGGTATCTACCTTACTTAATGTCTAAATCACTCAATAAACTAAAAATTCAATATAAATGAATGTCAAATTACACAAACCGTGTATGCCTGCTATTGACAATTGCACAGAACTAAACCTAAATTCAAATCTTTTGTAAAAACTTACCTGGTTGGTGCTCCTAATAAATAAATAAACAGACCCCCTATCAACATATAAGGTTGAAATAAACAGGGAAATCTTTGTTGTAACAAAACAGAAATAACAAGATTCAGATTTAATTTGATCTGCACTGGTATAACATTTCCAGTAGCAATTGTCTTATATTGACAATATTTTCTGTGTTCAAAGCAAATATTGTATGGAGGGAAATTGCCTCATTATAGGGAATACCTAGGAACAAGCTTCCCATGACTAGACAACTGGCCTTGTCATGGAAACATTACTTCTGATGCATTTGGCACATAAGAGCTCTCATGCCACGGGACACAAAAAGTGTGCACCAAAGCAACTTGTTTCACCAAGGACTCACTTCTATGACAATCAAAAAATCTCATTGCGCTTATTAGAAAAATTACTTTGCAGTATACATGACTCCTGAACTTAAAAATTTAACATAAAAGTAGACAACTATCTACCACTTGGTAAAGAAATGTAATGTTAGATTTTATGTTAGATCATTCAGACATTCCCAAAACATGCATGGCATACCCACCAATTTTGGGACAGGGATGGTTTGCTGAACACAGTTTAATATCATGCCTATATGTATCCTATAAGTTATATGGTGAAATTATGGCTTCTCTCTACTTTGTTAGGTTGTCACTGTCAAACAGTGTCAGAAATGCAATAGACAACTTTGTCTACGGTGCAGCTAAAACCCGGTCCACACATGACCTACAGTAAAACTAGTCTTTTGTTTGGCTGATACTTTTAAATTTATTTCATGTATATCCAGGTAGAATAAACATATCTTATCTCCTCTTTATTCTCTAAAATAGCTAAGTGGGACTGAATGTTCAAAATACACTTTTTTTTTTTTTTTTTTTTTTTTTTTTTTTTTTTTTTTTTTTTTTTAAGGTGGGAAATCATCCAAATGACTTCTCGCGCTCTGGGTGGAGCGGGAGGGCGTGTCAGACTTTTACTGACTAAAACCACACCTGTATCCTTCAATTACCCTTTGCGTACTAGGACTACGGGTTTCCCTTTCAGAAATTCTCCGCGGTCCTAGCTAGCGGGCATCGGCCCCGCTGGGCCCCTACGGTTTGCTGACATCTCTTTGAGGAGCGCGAGGATCACTACGCGCTGTTAACGACTGGGCTCGGTCCGGTTAATTACCGAACAGCCGGACGGCGAGCTACCCAGTGCTCGACGTCCGCAAGCCCGCGTCTACCGTGGCTGGTAGTCGGGGTCGGAATTACGACGGCTAGGGCGTGAGGACCTTCGTTCCCTCACGCGTGCAGCCTCCTCCTTCGCTAGCATTACTGCTTCGCAGAAGGAGGCGACCGCCTGCCACTCCTCCTCGCTCCGGACCATAGCCTGAACCAGGGCCCGACGCGAAAGGTCGCTGCCGCCAATTGCCTCCACGAGGACACGGCGGTGCTCCGCCCAAGCGGGGCACGCCTCCACCGTATGCTCCACCGTGTCCTCCGGGTGGTCCACACAATGATGACACCCGGGCGTTGCTTCCGCCTGAATCCGATGCAGGAACCTCCCGAACTTGCCATGTCCGGTGAGGACCTGCGTCATGCGGTAGGTGAGGATGCCGTGTTGCCGCTCCAGCCACTCCTCAAAGAGGGGACTTACCGCCATAATTGTGGCGTGCCCAGCACTGGGTTGCGACAGTCGCCGTCGCCATTCCACCATGAGATCCCGCCGGAACTCTGTCCGCCATGCAAAATACACTTACTTAATTGAGGCAATGAATTACCCCATTTGAATTACTAGTATCATCAAAACTATAAGTACTTAACTTACCAATACAAAAGTAAAATTGCATTGAAACAAAAAGGGGGGGGGGTGTATGCTGGGGACCAACTAGTGCAACAGGTCCTCGTGAAAAGTCAGTGACCATACAACTTCTCTAGGTATCTAGTCCCTAGCAGGAAGTTCATTCCATCGACATGACATAAACCCCTCCCTCAAGAAACAAAGTTTCTCGTTACATATAACATAAACTGTGACACAAAAATACTACTGTGATGACAGAGAAAGACAATCGCATTAACTTCCATTTCGGGAGGCACAAATAAATGACATAAAATGGCCTTCATAAGTATAAAATAATTGTATTTACATATATTTAGATAGACCCATATGCATATACATACAGGTATATACAAGTATACACATACATGCTGAAATAAACGTTAGTATACTAGTTGTATCATGCAGTAGAGAAAAAAAAAAAAAAATTAAATATAATTTATATGTTATGTTAAATGAACAAACGGAATAATAATAATAAAATCGATAAGCTAGACTTCCATACCAGTCACCTACAATGTCAACACAAATATAACTTAGATGTGAATAGATACTTATCGTTTGAAACGAAAATGATGAATGTGATAATATATAATGCATGTACCTAATTGCATTGCCTAATGCAAGGCTAATTAAATGATGCATGTAATGTAATTACATTACCCCCAGTGACATTTAAAACATCACTATGGTATGATAAAAACAACTAATGAGATTATTCTGCTTCAATAGATTTCCACAAATTGTCTTTGTGTTAAGTGGGAACAGCAGTACTATAAAACCAAAGTAACTCTTTGTCTGATTACATTTAGTAATAATGACCTTGTAATATAGCCGACATCAACGGCTAGGTACAGGGGCGCTGGCTTTTAGAAAACCTCATGGGTGCTCATGCTCATTTGATGGACTCGAAAAAGTGGCGAAGTGTGAGAAGAAAAATGCACACTGATCAACCGACAAATAAATAAATATCCTACTTACATACTGCGTACCTAATTACTAATTATGTTCGATAAAAATATAAAATGAAATCATTTTATAAAAATGAAACTAGTTTTTAGTATCAAGAAATATTATAATGTAACCGTAACCTAAAAGGCGATTACTTATCTGTTTCTTGATGTCTATTCTCAGGGGTGCTCGACACCCACTGTTTATTTCTCATAATCGGCGCCCCTGGCTAGGTACATATAACGATGATGTACAAATAACCAAGTAAGTACTAAAATATACTGAGAGTAATGATATAATATTTCTAAAATAAGCTAGTAAGTCATAAGTGACTTTCATTAAGAATAATCCAATTAATTACAATACACGTCTCACACCGTGGTATTATAACTGCCCCTGTTGAAGATAACATGCTTCTCATCTAAATCAGTTGCCTATCAATGAATCAAATATATTTTTACAATATGAGAATACTTGTCACACAATACTTTAAAAAATGAACGGATAGTCTAGTCAACACCTTGGGACACTCCCAGCAAGAACGTATGACTGTAGCGACAAAAAAACCTTAGGGAAAACTGAAATCAACTCATATCTTACTATAAAAAGAAACCGCACTTGAGTTGATAGTACCAGTACTAACAATAGCGTAACAATTAATTATTGCAGCAAACTCTAAACATCTACATTATGTGAACAATAATAGAATTGCATTTCAGTTTCGGCGCGAAGTAAAATTGGGAATCAAACAACGAGCTTACCTGTTAAGCGAAGTCTTGATTCTAATTTTATGAGCGCCGAAACTGAAATGCAATCACCCACCCACCACTAGTTAATAGCCCCAAAGCTGCAATAATTAACCTACCTAACTCACAGTTATCCTTACAGGGAAATAGTGAATGTAAGTATGCGGTAACAAGTCTGTCCAAAAGACAGCTTGTTCCTTGTCCTATAATCTCTAAAGTAAGTGACATCTAGACGCGATGGTGTTGCCAGGATACATTGATTGTATTTTTTTATATATATCTAAACTTGCGAATCTTTGACCCGTAATGAAAATATTACTACATTATGTGAACAATAATAGAATTGCATTTCAGTTTCGGCGCTCATAAAATTAGAATCAAGACTTCGCTTAACAGGTAAGCTCGTTTGATTCCCAATTTTATGCCATTCGATTTGGCATAGTACACCCACCATAAACAGATGAAGTAGTTTTTCGATGCACTAGCTCTTATACAACCACCTACCAGTAGGTAACCACAAAGGCCATTGAAAAGGGAACGGTTCCAATTTGTTAAATCACGATAAATGTGTGTACTTACACTGTAGGCGTTTGAGAAATATGTTCCTTGCGCACACTGCTGGACGTAAAAGGTAACACAATTGTAACAGTTTCGTAAGGCTTGCGTGGGAGGTAATTAGACCTTTTTGATTCATCTTATGGATAGCTTGAAGCGATACATGGTTCTGAAGAATCAAAGTAACATGTGATTGCTAATTAATTAGGATAGTCATCAAGGTTACGGACATAGCTCGAAGAATCGCCAAACTTAAATGGCCGTGACCATGGCATATTGCTCGCAGAACAGATGGTCGATGACGTTGAAATTTTCTGGAGTGCGTACCACGTAAGTGGCAGTGTAGACTTGAAAATTAAAGTCCAAAGGGCGATGGAGAGGGATATGCTCGGAGATTTCTTGCGCGATCGAATCAGAAATGAAGATTATCTACAGGAGAACCGAGGTTACCGACACAGCCCGAAGAATCATCAATCTTAAGAGGCATCAGGCAGGACACATTCCTCGCAGAACAGATGGTCGATGAGGCGAAAAGGTTCTGTAGTGCCGATCACACACTGGTAGACGCAGCGTTAGAGACCTCACAAGGTGGACTGACGACCTAGTAAGGATCGTGGGAATCCAATGGATGCAAGACGCACAAGACTGGTCTTTGTGGAGACACTTGGGGAGGCCTATGACGACGGACTTCTTTCGGCTGAAATAATGAGTGAGTGAGTGAATGAGATGTGTATTAACATTGTGTTAATACACACGATCAAGACAGAGGTCGGCTTCTTTAATTATTTAATTCTTTATTGTATACAAACACATACATAGTACACGGTGATATATACAGTTTATGTACAAAGGCGAGCTTAACTCAACAATGAGTTTTCCCCCAGCAAACCTTTAAGTTACTGAGAGAGAACATATTCGAGGGTAGGATCCAGTGCACAATATAAACCTACATAACTAAATCTAATATATATATAATTATGTATATTATACTTAAATCTTATTTATAACTAGCTGTTGCCCGCGACTTCGTCTGCGTTAAGTTCGTAAAACTGTACAATCATTCTGTGCTTGCAATTCATTCTGAAAGCATCGTAATTATTTATTGTACTTTCACATAAAACTGTTAAAGGTAAAAACGCAAATTACCTTCAGGATACATGTTATGTAAGTACTCGTCCAGATCCAGATGTATGAACGTCAATGAATAGAAAGAGTATGTAAGGGTCGTAGCAGTTGGCATTTCTGCCTACCCCAAGGGAAAAGGCACTAGTTTATGTATGTTTCTGGTTTATGTTCTGGTAAAACAACATTGTCCAAGTGAGCACGTCACTATCGCAGCGGTAATGCCTGTCTTTGAGGAGTGGCTACAGAGGCGTCACGGCATCCTCTCTTTGTGCAGGACTCACCGGATGTGGGTGTTTCGGGAGGTATCTGTATCGAATTCAGCGAAAAGAAACACTCGAGTCTCACCATTGTGCGGATCGCCCGGCGAATACGATGGAACTTACGGTGGAAGTCAGTCCTGCTTGGTAGGAGCGCCGGCGCCGCCGTGTCTTCATGGAGGCGATTTTATTTTGAAAAAATGGTAAAAGTTATTTTATTACAAAAAAGAAGCTAAAATAATGACAACATTTTTAACTGTAGCTGGGGATCGAACTCGTGGCAAATGTCGTTCAATGTCGTCATTTTGACAAATAAAATTGATTAAATATTTTACTGTTTTATTATATGTATAGATTATAATATACATACTCGTACTAATATATACTAATATTAAGTCAATAATGAAAGGAAGTGCTCTTTAAGTCCTCTTGAAGACATCCAGAGAAGGGCTTTCGCGAAAGGAGTGTGGCAGAGAGTTCCAGAGACGCACTGCAGTTACAGAAAATGTCCAGGCTTGTGCGTCTGGTCGCCCATCCATAATGAGAGACCCCTCCGGTCCGTACTTTAGTTCCGGCAGTCATTTGCAGATCTTTGATAGTTAAGCTGAAGGATTGTTCGAAAGAATTACCCTGGACCAGACCAGATTAACTGAAGGAACACAGGTGGGTTTTAGTCAGTAAAAGTCTGACACTCCCTCTCTCTCCAACCAGAGTGGGATTTAGTTGACCATTTTCCACCTCAAAAAAAAAGAGCACAAGTATAACAGTCTAAAAAATATAGTTATCATACATAGGGTATCAGTTTAGGTGTAGGTTCTTTCTATTCCGTGACTGGGACCATAGATATCTGTGACTAGGACTTAGGTCTCCTCTCTTGGACAGGGAATGGGAGGGAACCGTTTTTGGTTCTAGGACATGCCGGTTTCCTCACAACGTTTTCCTTCACCGTATATGCACATAGACCTGGGTTTCTACCTATCCTGGCTATCCTATTATACTATTGGATTATTATTGTTCCTACATATTCCAACCTAGTGGCTTGATGTAAAAAAAACTCTATCTGGATGTATGGAGAGCTGACTTGAGGTCGGCTTCATGGCAAAAGGCTAGACAAATGTAACAAAAAAGAAACATTTTATTCCTATTAACGCCAACGCTATGAGCAATTTTGTTTCAGCGCCATCTATTTAGCGTTCAACAAATCATTTCGTACCGTGCGTGCTGCTGCGCAGAAATTTTTACGCAAAACCTAATCGAGGATCGTAAAGATACGTTTGCTCAATGCATGGTAGATGGCGTTGTCTGGTCACAAATGACAACATAAGTTTAGACGGAAATAATCTGTAAAAGTGCCAGGGTAGCCCACGAAATTTTCTTATGTCACATTTTACAGTTTATTACCACGTTGTATATTTATTCAAATATGATTTGTTTACAGAATTATAATCATTAAAATCAACACAAGAACACAACACACAACACAAGAGCACACAAGAACACATCACACAACACAAGAACACATCACGCAACACAAGAACACAAGAGTTGTGTTGATTTCTTAGTTTCCCTATTAAAGGGATATTTAAAACTATAATTTCCCTATTATAGGGATATATAAAAAGTACCCATTTTAATCGGGTTAACTGAACTACTTATGTGCCTAGTTACATCAAAATCCATTCCGCCGTTTAAACGTGAAGGAGCAACAAACAACTTTTGCCCTTTTAATGTTAGTGTAACTTTCTTTTCAAAGATAAAATCAAAGCTAGTTAATTGCAAAAGATACGGTAAAAGGTTTGGTAATATAATAATAATATATATTTTTAGGTTAAATTAAAAAATACAAAAATTTCCTCGTATTCAGACGTCATAATTATATAGGTAATCATAATCAGCCTTTTTAATGTTCCCACTGCTGGGACTCAGGCCTCCTCTCTAGGAGAAGGAATGGGCCGTAATCCACCACGCGGGCCCAGTGCGGGTTGGTGAATGTCGCATGTCTTCGAATTTTTGGTTCTAGGACGTGCCGGTTTCCTCACGATGTTTTCCTTCACCGTTTTGAAAGCAGTGGTGATGAAATAAATTACACAAAGCAATGTGCCTGGCTGGGTTTGAACCCGTGACCACAACTCGTAAGTTGGGGCTGTTACCACTCGGCCACCACTGCTCTATTGTATCGAGATGCTTTAAATTATTAGCTATGTTTCATAAACTAGTCTATTAGGGATTGTGGTGAACTTCCGAAACGGTGCTCTTCCAAAGCGTGTCACGATTTATTTTTACATTTTTGGGTATTTTTAAGTAGGTATGATATAAGGTCTGGACCATAAATAACATCTAATTTAGTATCAATGCGTGAATTAAACAAATAAAAACCGGTGAGCCATGGGTTTTCCCAACCTCGTCGCGATCGTTAAGGAAATAACAATCAAAATTCAAATTAGCCTTTCATACATTAGCAATTAATATTGTTATGTTTGTATTACCATGTTTTATTATTGGCATAACGTCCGAGTGAGTAGTGTGTTACTATTTACGTATTTAAAAGTAGATATTATTAGATTAGATATTTGATCAATTTTATTTGTCAAAAACTTTATATAAATTGTTAAAATAATAATAAAAAAAACAGAAGATTTACGCGCTTACGCTAGGTCACGAGGCGCGGTGATGTGCAGAATGAACTAAAGAAAGTCGCTGCGACACGTTTGTGTACCGCCTCGCCCCCTCCACGCTTTTCATTCGTGTCCAGTCGTCTATGGGCCCCCCACCCCCGCGCTCCTTAGTGTATTCTTCTGTTATAAAGTTTGCGGAACCAGAAACGGAAACGGAAGTGAAAAAACTTGCGGAACTTCTGCAGAAGCGGAAGCGGAAGCACAGTTCTGTTGCAACACTACACAGAATGCCTAAATAATTATATAAATCATTTCCTCAAGAAGAGATAGCAGCCCAATTTTGTGAGTAGGTAATCGAAAAAAAAACCCAAAGATAAATATTGATGGACCATTAAAAATCACGTGTTTTTCACGTTTTGTTTATTCAGGTCAGTTTTGGTGCATTGCACTTTAATGCAACTTTCACAAAGAAAGGTTTCGTACACTGAAAGCTAAGCTAAGAGGAAAAGAAAGCAGGCAATAAACGTATGAGGGCAGTGGGCTAGGCCTATGGGGATAAGTATGAAAATGATACTCGTGGTCCTAAAACGCCAAGGGTTAAAGCCGCAAAACGCAAGTAAAACTCTGACGCGCTGGAGCGTGAGAAGTCATTAGATAATTTCCCAACTTAAAAAAAAATGTGGGCAGTAGTAGCCCCCGCTACGAGTTGTGTAACTCGTGGGTCCAAACCCAGCCAGTCACATTACTTTGTGTAATTTATTTTATCATCATCATCATCATTTCAGCAGAAAGACGTCCACTGTTGTTAGACAGTTGGACATGTTGGACATAGTCCCCTAAGTGGTCGCCACAACGAACGGTCTTGTGCGACTCGCATCGATTTCAATTCCCGCGACTCTCAATAAGTCATTGGTCCACCTTGTGGGAGGACTTCCAACGCTGTGTCTTCCGGAGCGCCATCACCACACCAGAACCTTTCGGCCCCATCTGTTCTGTGAGCTATTGCTTGAAACTTAAGTGGCAGTAGGCAGGGGCATATTTGCCCCTGCCTACTGCCACTTAAGTTTGGCGATTCTTTGGGCTATGTCGGCAACCTTGGTTCTCGTTTTTTTTTATTAGAAATCATCTGACATCTCCCGCCCTAGGGCTGAGCGAGAGGGCATGTCAGACTTTTACAGACTAAAACCCACTCCTGTTCCTTTTTTTCCTTTGTTCCAGGGCCCAGGGGTTCACTTTCGCACAGAGGCGCGCGTGGAACACTACGCGCCGTCGACAACTTGGGCTTGGTCCGGACGGTTACCGGACGGTTGGACGGCGAGCTACCCATTGCTCGCCGTCTGCAAGCTCGTGTCTACGGTGGCTGGAAATCGGGTTCAGCATCCCGGCGGCTGGGGCGTGAGGGGCGTTTCCTCGAGCGTGCGGCCACCTCCTTTGCTAGCATTACTGCTTTGCAGAAGGAGGCGACCGTCTGCCACTCTTCCTCGCTCCGGACCATGGCCTGTACTTGGTACAAGCCACAAGCCTCTGCCCGGCGCAAGAACCTTGGTTCTCGGGCGGATAACTTCATTCCAGATGCGATCACGCAAGGAAACTCTGAGCAATAGCCCTTTCATAATCACTGCTCTCAAAACAGTGAAGGAAAACATCGTCAGGAAACCGGCATGTCTTAGAACCAAAAATACGAAGACATAATGTGACATCCACCAACCCGCACTGGGTCCGCTTCTGATCCCGATTCTCTCTTCCAGAAAGGAGGCATGAGTCCTGAGGGAACACTAAAAGGCTGATTATGTATAATTTACCTGCCGTCTCCTTGTGTTTACAAGAGTTTCAACAAACTTTATATTGCACTAGGTTCTGCACGCGGCTTAACCCGCGTGATAGTAGGTTTCTCCATGCAAACTTCCAACCCTCGTTTTAAACCCCCTTAAGGATGGAGTTTCTTAGAATCCGTTCTTAGCCGATGTCTACGCCCTATAAGGAACTTACCTGCCAAAACTTTTAAGTCTGAGATTTCGTAATTAATCAGTGAGTGGTATTTCGCTATTATATATATATAGAAGATTTGCAGAATGGTTTACTCAGGCGTGGTTCAAATGGTACTGTACAGATTCTCTTTTATCTTACACGAATAAGCATTTTTGCTGTCTCCGATTTCTATAGTACCTACTCCTAATACATCTAAAATAAAGGTAAAATCTACCTATTCGGTCTTGGTTTAAAGGCGGGTGCGGGCGCGGGCTTGCGAACGGTGAGCTACTCATTGCTTTTCGTCTGCAAGCCCGCACTTACGTTGGCTGGTAGTCGGAGTCGAGGTCTAGCTTAGAGGGCTCCTATGGCATTACGGGCATTACGGTTACTTAAGTCAAGTACTTGCCAAGAAAACTAACTTGGTGCGATTATACTTTAAAATAGATTTTGCGCGGGCTTGTGGACGGCGAGCAATGGGTAGCTCACCGTCCGACCGTCCGGTAACTGTCCGGATCGAGCCCAAGTCGTCGACGGCGCGTAGTGTTCCACGCACGCCTCAAGGAGATGTCAGCAAATCGTAGGGGCCCAGCAGGGTCGAAGCCTACTGAGGCCATAGGTGATGCGAAAGAGATCCCCGGGGCCCTGGAACAATGACAAAGAAGGAATAGGAGTGGGTTTCTAGTCAGTAAAAGTCTGACACGCCCTCCTGCTCCGCCCAAGAGCGGGGGATGTCATTAGATGATTTTCCCACCCAAAAAAAATAAACACCGAAATGCTGAAGTCCTCTTTTCTAAACCAGGAATAACACAATCCACAGACTAAAATAAGAACAATGAATTACTAATAGGGAAATCGCAAATGACAAATAGCGTGGCCTATCATACAGTAAGTACAGCCTTGAAGGTAAAACCCGCAGAAGGTAACAGCGAACGTTTAAACCAGCCCCTATGCTCTCAATACCTCATTTATCTGAATAACGGCGTTTGGAATAAGGTGGAGTATACATTGAAATTATTTAAAAAACTTTCATTATATCAACATTTCAGCTGAACAGCTAGACATAGGCACCTCCCGAGCGTCGCCACAACGACCAGTCCTGTACATCATGCTTCGGATACCCACAATCCTCACCAGGTCCATCTTGTGGCAGGCCTTCTAACGCTACGTCCGGTAGGCAGTCGCCACTAGTTCTAGGCGCATTGTGTTATGCCCGCTGCCACATAAGTTTGGCGATTCTTCGGCCATGTCAGTAACCTTAGTTCTCCTGCGAATATCTTCATTTCTGATTCGATCATGCAAGAAAACTCCAAGCATAGTCCCCTGCATCGCCCTTGAGGGCTTAGACAATAAGCCTTCTGATGAGCCACACGTTTCAGAGATATATGTCATCACTAGCAACACGCACTGGTCACTGATGTCGATGCCACACAATCCCCGAAATGCAATCGGTAGAAAACCGACATGCTAGCAACTTGGTGTCGGTGTTCCAGACTTTGAAGCTTCGACTCGATGAGTGCATCATTACCAATAAGAGGATTATTTGCTCGTTTTTCAATTGACTCGAGCGCATCAAGCTGGTATATCGAAGCCTTAACATTGGTCGAGGTTCGTGGTAAGAAAGCATCACTTTACGCTGGCGATAAAAATAATGATGCGTCTGCTGTATCTTCTTACTTTGATAGCCTGTAGACAACACGTTCGTTCGTTAGCGACGTGACATAAATACATTTGTCTGATTGTCATGTCTGACCTACGCAGATGAAATGTTGCTTATACAAGTGTGTTTGGGTTTTTTTGCAATGTTTTCCTTTTGATGATCAATTTTTTGTAGTTTTAGATAAGAGTCACGTACATTTAATAGGTACTTAAGATGTTAGGCGAAGTACTTAATTAATATATCTAACTTATTTCTTCTCATTTCTAGAGAAAATTTAGAATGGCTCTTACCGTCTCTGTAAAGAGACAATGGGAAGAAGCGGCCTCTTTTTGCGAAACAGTAAGGAAAAAGATGGTCACAACCGTGAGGGAACGGGCATCCTCACGTCTCCGCCGCTGCCGCAGAGGGGACGCCTCGGTCGTCGAAAGTTGCAGGACTATTCTCGGCTACTGTGGGCGCGGAGTTCCGGGCGACAAGCAATGGGTAGCCCACCGTCCGGCCGTCCGGTTTCTTTTTTTAAGTGTTGAAATCATCTGATGACTTCTCGTACTCTGGGCGGAGCGGGAGGGCGTGTCAGACTTTTACTGACTAAAACCACACCTGTCCTTCAGTTGTCCTTTGCGTTCTACGACCACGGGTTAGCTTTTCAAAAATTAAGGTCTGAACCCGAGTCGTCGACGTTCCACGCGCGCCTCATAAAGCAAAACCGTAAGAACCCAATTCGGCAAGGGCCCGGAAAATTTCTAAAAGGGATATCATGGTCAAACACCGTAGGAAACAGGCTACGCCCTCTGACCCCACCCTAGAGCGGGATCTTTCCCAGTCCTTACTGGTAGTGCTCCATTTAAAATACTAGTATTCAATTGCATCCAGCTAACCTTAAGAAAGAAAGAAAGAAATAAAAAGAATTTATTTGGTACAGCACAAGGCACAAACACAATATAGGGTAAACACGAAACAAAAATAAAAAAAAAGCAAAAATGTAGTTGTATTCCTCACGGCTGCACCAAAATAGGTTCAGTTCAGCATGAATGTCAGACAACTAGTGCCTGACGCTGGTTGTAGTTGTAGTGCCCAACAATTCAACATATTTAGGAGAAGACAATGTCTGCAAAGCGCCTAATGTAGTTAATCATTTCAAAACGAGATGGTGGTATTATCTGGAACTGATTATCCACTGTCAACCCATGTCAAATACTGATATTCGAAGCTGACCACAACACAGTCGGGAAAGGCTAAACAGATTTATTAAACTAAATGTAACAACCACCTGGTCTAGGCTCACATGGTTTTATTTTTTGAGGCGGAAAGTCGACAAATGACATCTCCCTCTCTGTGTGGAGTGAAAGGGGGCGTCTAGTTATAATGTAAAAGGATATTTAGAATTTAAACGGAAGATTGAGAAAGAAGAAAAGAATAAATGCTCCTTGAGAGGTTTTGACTGTCACGTACTCCAAATTAATAACAGAAGTCACTAGGATGAAAACCACAATGGTGAGCGGAGGTGGAGCTCACCCTTTTCCCCTTCGGGGGAAACCGACCTTCACACCATAATGTAGGATACTTCAGGAAAAATTAAAATTTTATCAGCCTAGGGTCCTTTAAGAACATTCTCAAGGTCATCATCATTTCAGCCGAAAGACTCTTACTATACGACATAGGCCTCCCCAAATGTCACCACAACAAACGGTTCTGTGCATCTCGCAACCATCACATTCCCGTGACCCTCACCTGGTCATCTTTCGGTACGCGGTCGTCACTCTAGAACCAGTTATTTGCAAAAAATTGTATTGTTTTATCCACTGATCATCTTCATCATGCCTTATCGTGACTTCATCTCACTGACTTTGTGCTTTGTAAAATAAAAATTCAGCATGGGCTGCATGCTGAATTTTGTAATGTATCAAAAAAAAAATTCTGGGTTTATATTATTTAGATTTGGGACTAGTTTACCACTGCCAATTGCTCAACCATTATGCCAACCGTTGTGCCGAGGATGGATGGATGGAGATACATAGGGAAAAGAAAAATAAATGGATTGGGTGAGGTTGATATGAAAGAATAGGAAGTTATTGTCATCTTGACGGTTAATAGGATAGGATGGAAGAGGGAAACGTGTTGCGTCGACCCCAAGTAACATGGGACAGAAAAATAATGATTAAGGTAGAACTACACTGCGCACACATGTGCCACGTACGCCGATCTGGGCGCGTCGGACTCCATACAATTTATATGGCAACTAGACTTGTAGAGCTACATTAGATCCACGCCACGCGACGCCACACGACGTCGTTCTACGTACAAATCTGGCGTGGTCCAGGTGTGTGTCGGTCTAATGTAGTTCTAGCTTTAATAATAATATTGTTAGGAGGTTCCTTTCTCTGGAGTCCTGACCGCCGGGTAGCTTGGACCCTGTTCCCGATACCGGTAGGACACAATTTTTTTTTATTTTTAAATGTTTTATTTTTATTTTTAAATGTTTTTTTTTAATTTGAATCCCGCATCGCGCAATTAAAGTTCTCCACGCGATTTGAACATATAGAACAGCCCGAAATCATCTATCGGGCAGTTGCCCACCAGACATAACAGCCGTCTGGTCGGACGATCCTCCCTTTCCAACGGTGGTTTGCGGGACTTTACACTCTGTTATCTGACTATACCTCCAAACTGGTGACTGGATCAACGAGTTCCTCGAAGAAAACTTGATCGTGTTATCTCAGATTGAAAGTGAACGTAACTTTCGCTTGATTTCTTGATACTTTAATTAATCTAGAAAGAGAGAGAACTAAGAGAATGCGTGTAAGCAATACCTACATATCACATCACACTAATAAAGGCGAAAGTTTTTTATATTTGTTATTCCTTTACGCTTAAATGGCTGAACGGATTTAAATGAGACACACGGGTAGACCATGTCCTGGACTAAGAAAGAAAGAAAGAAAATCTGTTTATTTGCCACACAATGAACAAACCAGTATTGAAAACTAAAACAAAAAAAAACTGGGCAAGTGCGAGTCGGACTCGCGCACTGAGGGTTCCGCACAAACTTGCCTA
Organism: Mythimna impura; assembly: GCA_905147345.3. Lineage (NCBI taxonomy): Eukaryota > Metazoa > Arthropoda > Insecta > Lepidoptera > Noctuidae > Mythimna > Mythimna impura. The sequence goes on from LR990363.1 coordinate 6,699,708, forward strand.
GGAAAACAGTGCGATTCCCGAATTGAGTTACGAAGATTTTTCCGAATTGTAAAAAAAGTTTTTTTTTGTGACTTAACTACAAATTTACAGTTTTCTGATTTATTCTTATATCTACACTATAAGAACTTGCTTTATGCCAATTTTTTATTTTTTTTTATTTTTTATAAACCAGTGCTGTTGACTGCGACCACCTGCCTTGCCACCTGATGGTAAGCAGTGATGCAATCATTGATGGTGAGGCGCACTAGTTTATTAAAAGCCTAATCACTCTAGCCTTGAAGGCACCCAAATTTCAGGATTCTGGGTCAACGGGAAGTACTCTATGAATTTTGATTTCCTCGAGAGTGTCGAAATGATCGTTTTTTGTCACATAAACCGAAGTATCTTTTTTTCTCGTTAACTTACAAGTTTGATTTTTTCACAGCCTCAGGGGACCGCAGACCTGAGTATATGGTTTTAATTTCAACTCGATACCTTTACCTGTTCCCGATATAAAGGGTCTTGACAGACAGACGGACGGACTACAAAGTGATCCTATAAGGGTTCCATTTTTTCCTTTTGAGGTACGGAACTCTAAAAATAAAAACAACAGCAAGAATAGCACAAAGAATCCTTTTTATCTCGTGAGTGTGTTCTCATGAGATAATTTTCTACTTTCACACGAGTAAAGCAAGAAGCATGTTATAAAATATTCTGTGGAATACAATATTATAGAACTCTATGAATGAAATACAATGGAATAAGAATGCTGCGAAGACAATGGAAATAGTTTAGAATAGAATAGAAAAATTCCTTGCCGGAGTCTGTGTTTCCTGATAGCTACAACTTAGGGGTCTTTAAGTCAAGAGTGAATAGGCTACTTCTAGGCAAGCGTGCTCCATCGTCGACCACATCATCGCTTACCATCAGGTGAGATGGTGGTCAAACGCGAGCCTATCATTAATAAAAAAAAAAAAAAAAAATAAAAAAAAAAGTTATAACTAGCTTCTGCCAGCGGCTTCGCCCGCGTCAAAGTATGTTTCTCCTTACAACTTTGGACTCCCGTTTCATCACCTTAGCGGGTGAATCTTGCAAAATCCTCTCTTATTGCTCGCCTACATCATAAAAGGAAACCTGATGCAAAATTTCACGTTCCTAGTCCCAGTAGTTTCGGCTGTGCGTTGATATGTCAGTCAGTCAGTTTCCCCTTTCATATAAATAGATGAGGGATAACAGTTGACGTCATAAGTTAAGGAAGCACGTGGTAAAGTAATAACATTTAATAAGCGTGTAACAATCTTCAGGGTTAAGCAACACTGGACACGCCACAATTATGGCGGTAAGTCCCCTCTTTGAGGAGTGGCTGAAGCGGCAACACGGCGTCCTCACCTTCCGCATGACGCAGGTTCTCACCGGACAAGGCAAGTTTGTGAGGTTCCGGCATCGGATTCAGGTGGAAGAAACGCCTCGGTGTCACCATAGTGCGCACCGCCCGGAGGACATGGTGGAGCATACGGTGGAGGTGTGCCCCGCTGGGGTGGAGCACCGCCGTGTCCTCGTAGAGGCAATCGGCGGCAGCGACCTCTCGCGCCGGGCCCTGGCAGGCAATAATAATAATAATAATAATATCCCCATCGCCGTATCTCTACGTTGACGTCGTGGTGGGGCTTGCGTGCTCCAATATACCCCAGGTCTGTATCGGTAAAGTTTGCTTTGCCGTAATATGCCTAGGGTGAGGGGCCAGACTAAGAGAGATACAATCCGCAGTGCAGTTTTGTGGCGAACTGTTGGGCATTAGCGACCCCACGGACCCGATCTCCCGGGAAAATTCTTGTTCTTCATCTCCGGCTTGCCTTTATTGGCCGGCCGTAGTGAACACTGACGAGGAACAGAGCTCCCACCTCTCTCTTGCCTTTATTGGCTGGCTTGAGTGGAGATTCGCAAGAGCAAACGTGCTCGGGAGAAGGATGTATAATCCAGTAAGGTGCTGGTAGGGATCTTGACCGTACTTCCGGGATTGTCCTGATAGCCGTGGTATACCTCTCCACTCCTTAAGCACCTCAGGATATGTTGCCCTCTTGTTGCTACGTCACTTCGTGCTAGCGACCGTTTATGGGGGCCCATTTATTGAGTGTGCAAGTCACCCCCTGACTTTTGTCGATGGATATTAATAAGATTGTTTAAGCAGGGGCCATAGTCTTAACATAGTTCCTGGTAAACAGTCCACTTAAGACTCCATAAACCATAGCCTTATATCTTAGTTTTCCAAATGTCGCAATAGTTTCCCACCAACCGGGGGTTGTCCTTGGATGCAACTAGCATAGTACGTACAGGGATAATCACCGGTTTGTACCACTTTCCATTAAAGCGTCTAAAAGGGCTTCTGCGAGTTGGTTTCGGCTCCCCGTACGCCTTCCAAAGGTCCAGGACCTCAGGGTCCTGAGATAAATGAATATATAAAAATAATAATATAATAATAATATTCCACAACTTTCACACGACGGCATCTAGTCCCAAACTAAGCAGAGCTTGTGCTATGAGTACTAGACAACTGATAAACATACTTATATATTTTTAAATACATACATATTATAAATAAATTACACCTAGACACAGAACAAAAGATCGTGCTCATCACACAAACATTTGTCCTGGCAATGGCCTCCTTCTGCGAGCCAGTAATGCTAGCGAAGGAGACCGCACGCGTGAGGGAACGAATGTCCTCACGCCCCAGCCGCCGAGATTCTGACCCCGACTACCAGCCCAGAAACCTAAAAACATGAAAAAGTTTTACTCCAAGCAAAAAAAAAATTGTAAGGAATAAGGACATACCTATCAATAAAAATTTGTCACCGTGAACTTAAAATGTGCTTACCATACGTAACGTAAAATCCTTCAGAGCGTCTGTTTGTCCATTCGTGATAAACTCAAAAACAACAAAACAAAACAAAACGACAAAACGGATTTTCCAGCGGTTCTCACCAATACACAGAGTGATTAATGAGGAAGGTTTAACTGTATTTTAGGGTTCCGTACCTCAAAAGGAAAAAAACGGAAACCTTACAGGATCACTTTGTTGTCCGTCTGTCTGTCTGTCTGCCAAAACCCTTTATCTCGGGAACGCGTAGAGGTATTGAGTTGAAATTAAAACCATATACTCAAGTTTGTGGTCTCTTGAAGCTGTGAAAAAATCAAATTTTTAAGTTAATGAAAAAAAAAAGATACGGCCTTTTATGTTTCAAAAAATGTAGATTTCGACACTCTCGAGAAAATCAAAATTCATAGGGTACTTCCCGTTGACCCAGAATCCTGAAATTTTGCATAAAGCAAGGTCTTATAGCACAGGTATAGGAATAAATCTGAAAACTGAAAATTTGTTGTTACGTCACAACAACAAAAAAATTTTGCGATTCGGAAAAATCTTCGAAACTCCATTCGGGAACTTAAATGTTTACATAGGTAACTTTGTACGGAACCCTCAGGGCGCGAGTCCGATTCGCATTTGCCCAGTTGTTTTAATAATATAAACTAGTGCTTGACTGTGATGGCAAGCAGTGATGCAATCTTTGATGGTGAGGCGCATTAATTTATGAGAAGCCTATTCACTCTAGCCTTGAAGACACCTAAATTTTAATCGGACGGTAATACCGCAGTAGGCAAATTGTTCCAGTCCCTCGATGTACGCGGAATTAATGACGAGGCAAAAGGTTTCATATAACATACATAATATATTATAGTAGAGAAAGCCCGAGAATTTCAAAGATTTCTAACACCCGTGCAAGGCTAGGGCAGGTCGCTAGTCCTAAATAAAACAAGCAAAATGTGATAATAAACAAATCTGGTTTCCAAAACATGTTTACGTTTCGAAGGTTAATGTGGCACAATTCAAAGATCATTGTGAATATCACCAATATCAAAAATATTTAGCAGTTCGCAAAATACGAGTCTGTGGTCAATTGGACCCGCTCGAAATGGGTCCGCGGGATCACTCGACCCACTCCTATTTTGAATGGGTCGACTGGACCCACTGCCCAATTTTATTATAAGTACAGTCACGGAAGAAAGTCGAATCTTTTAGTTTTATTTAAAATCCAAAATGGGGGCTTCAATGGCAAAAGAAACTCAAAATAAAAAATAAAAATTATGATTTCGGGGCTGGGTGTCTTGTGCTTGAGAGTTTATATATAAGTGAACGCATTCACGATACAAGAGCAATTCCAAGTAAAGACCAATGATAAAAAAACCGGGCAAGTGCGAGTCGGACTCGCGCACTGAGGGTTCCGTACAAACTTACCTGTGAAAACAATTTTATTCCCGATTTACGAAGATTTTTCCTTATCGCAAAGTTTTTTTTTATAACGTAACTAAAAATTTACAGTGTTCAGATTTTTACCTATAATTGTGCTATGAGACCTTGATTCATGCCAAATGTCAGGTCAACGGGAAGTACCCTATGAATTTTGATTCTCTTGAGTGTTGAAATATACGACATAAACAGCCGTATCTTTTTTGTTAGTTAACTCAGAAGTTTGATTTATTCACAGCTTTAAGGGAGCGCAGACTTGAGATATGGTTTTAATTTCAACTCGATACCTCCACGTGTTCCCGAGACAAAGGGTCATAACAGACAGACAAAGAGACGGACAACAAAGTGATTCTATAAGGTTTCCGTTTTTCTTTTTGACGTACGGAAACGGTAGGTACCTAAAAATTGTATTTTATTGGAGTTTTACCATGGCCATACTGGTCAACATAATCACCAGTCTAATACCTGTTTTCTTATGTGATTTTTTTTTTCAAATTGTTGAGCGCTTCGCGCTTGACCACTATCTGAACGGACTTGGCGGAATCAGGCTATGCAATTCCGACGCACATTCTCCGAAATGTAGGAAACCGACAGGCTAGCAACTATGAAATACCTCCTCTCTCTCTGGTGGTGGAGGAGGATGAAGTGTCAGACTTTTACCCACCGTGTCCCTTTGCTAGTGATATAATATACTCATGAAATCTATACCAAAACCTTAACCCACCGTTGTGGAGAATATAATTACCGAATTGTAATGTTCTGTAAACAGGTTGGTTACCTTTTTTTAACACGCTTTTTTAACACGCTTTTATTCACACTAACCATTTCGCATAGGTAATTATTTATCGTTCATCACGAACTGAAATTGTTTATGTTTACCTGCGATCTAATGAAGATTTGGCAAAGGGAAAACTCTTGAGTCATCAAACTAAATGTCCGATTTATTTTGTAATTTTTAGTGCGTGCTAAAAGCGTGTTTTTTAGTTTTTTAAACTATTTTTTTTTTAATTGATATCAACCAGTGCTTGACTGCGATCCCATGTGATGGTAAGCAGTGATGCAATCGTTGCGTTGATGGTGAAGCGCACAGTTTATTTTAAGAGCCTATTCACTCTAGCCTTGAAGACAAAAATATTAAATTACAATCGGACGGGAAGACCGCAGCAGGCAAATTTACAAATTTGTCCAGTCTTTTGACGTACGCGGTATAAACGACGAGGCAAAACGCTTAGTCCTGACCTTAGAGGTTTCAACAACATAAAGGTTTTTTTTTTCGGTGGGAAAATCATCTTATGACATCCCCCGCTCTTGGGCGGAGCGCTAGATAGTGTCAGACTTTTACTGACTAAAAACCCACTCCTGTTCCTTCGTTGCCTTTCGTGCCAGGGCTGAGTCTTCTTTTCAGAATCAGACCCTTGGCCCCAGTAGGCTTCGACCCTGATGGGCCCCTACAGTTGCTGACATCTCCTTGAGGCGAACAACATAAGGGTGGATACTCGTGTACCTTCAGTTGCCCTTTGGGTTCCAGGGCCAAGGTAACTCCATTGAACATTCCCTCACTAGTCCAATCCTCTATAATCAACATTCTAATAAATATATAAATAAACAGGTTATTAATAAATACCGGAATCCGTCTGAGGAAATAGATTACTTGGAATTTAACACGTCATAGTTAACCTATATAAATCTATTCAAGAATTTAAAACTAAATCTGACTCATACGGACTATTTTTATTGAATTAGGAACTTACCACCTTTTCACAATAGATGGAGCCAGCCGTTGCCTCATAGTTTCAATAAACAAAAACCATTATGAAAAATTAAAAATTAGCTTCTGCCGGCAGTTTCGCCCTCGTGAAAGTAGGTTTCTCCATACTAATTTTGGACCCCCATTTCATCCCCTTAGGTGGTAATTTTTTCATCCCCTTAGGTGGTGAATTTTGGAAAATCCTCTCTTAGTGCTCGCACACGCCATAAAAGGAAATCTTGTGTAAAATTTCACGCTCCTAGTCCCAATACTTTCAGCTGTACTTTGATATGTCAGTCAGTCAGTTTCTCCTTTTATATATACAGATAACTCAAAATTAATAACCTAAAATATAGGTCTAATCACACTAATCTTCTATATAAAAGAGAAATACCACTCACTGATTAATCTTGAAAACTCAGAAACTATAATACCTACAAACCTAAATGCCCATTCGGCAGGTAGGTTCCTTATAGGGTGTGGACATCCACTAAGAACGGATTTTACGAAACTCCACCCCTAAGGGGGTAAAACGGGGGTTGGAAGTTTGTATGGAAAAACCTATTTTCATGCTGCCAAAGCTGCTGGCAGAAGCTAGTAAATAAAACAAAGAATAAAGAGGTAAAGTTTGTTTTTTTTTTTATTAATTTTTTTGTTTGTATGAGGCAATCTTTGAAAGTACTGCCCCCCTAGCCAAGTCACAAACGATAAACGTAAACTCTCAGTAGTCTTTAATAGATTTTCAACTTTATGTTATTGGATATAAAGTTGAAAATCTATTGGAGATTACTAAGCGTTCACGTTTATCGTTTGCAACTTGGCTAGAGGGGCTGGTCCGATTGCTAAAATTTTTTCACCGATAGAAAGCTGCTTTATTCCTGAGCGACATAGGCTATATGTATTTTATGTACGCTGGCGAAGCTGCGGGCAAAAGCTAGTATTATAAAAGGTGAAATTTTGTATGTATATGCATATGTACGTGTGTAATTTGTTACACCTTTTTAATCAAATGGCTGAACAATTTTGAAAGTTGGCAAACTATTAGATTATGTCCTAGAATAGCAACATAATATGATACTTTTTATCGTGGGAGTATTTTCACTTCGGATAATTAATTTTCTATTTCATATACTATTACAACATAAAAATTTATTTTGTAAAAGAATTCTTTTGTGTAACGCCTTGCTACCTGGGAAATGCCTATGACGACTCAATCTACACTTTGGTGCTGTTTGTGAAATGGAGGTGTAGGGGATTCCATTAAAACCAGCGTTTCTTGAGTAATCATGATTTATACTTGATTCACTAAAGGAGATTTGGCGGAACTGAAGACGACCAAGTCCTTTACAAACAGACTTACTAAAATACTGCGAAACTTTACCTTAAAGAGGACCTCAAATTTTAATATACTGCTGACGTAATCACCATCTAGATCCTCCATCCCCCATGTCATCAAAAAGCAAAGCAAAGACCCCCACCCCCCTGTAGTGCTTACGGAACACTTGAATGGCCCCTGATTGACTAATCACTTAATTATAACCACACTATTAATAATTCAGAGAGCTGTGGTGGCCCAGTGGTAACGGCCCCGACTTACGAGTTGTAGGTCGCGGGTTCAAACCCAGCCAGGCGCATTACTTTGTGTAATTTATTTCATCACCGCTGCTCTCAAAACGGTGAAGGAAAACATCGTGAGGAAACCGGCATGTCCGAGAACCAAAAATTCGAAGACATGTGACATCCACCAACCCGCACTGGGCCCGCGTGGTGGATTACAGCCCATTCCCTCTCCTAGAGAGGAGGCCTGAGTCCCAACAGTGGGAACATTATAAGGCCGACTATGCTATGCTATGCTATATTAATAATTCATCACACGGCGCGTAGTGTTCCAAGCGCGCCTGAAAGAGAAGTCAGCAATCCTTAGAGGTCCAGTAGGGCCGATGCCTGCTAGGGCCATGGGGAAAAGTATGAAAAAGATACTCATGGTCCTAGAACGCAAAAGGAAACTGAAGGATCATGGGTGTGGTTTTATTCAGTAAAAGTCTGACACGTCCTCTAAGTTAAAACTACAAGGCGTGGGCAAAGTATGTCCTCTTGGCGATTGGAACATTCGCATCTGAATCACTGAAATGTTCCGAAACAGTGATATGTACCATTTGGAACATCGGCTTAAAAGATACAAAAGGAACATTTGGAACATCGGCTCGTCACGTCGCGTCATAGTCACACTGAGACAGACGTGATTATAATGTTATTACACATCTTTCTCTAGATATTTTGGATACACGGCTATGTTGTGGATATTATCTAGGCTTCTATAGAAATCAAAACATAATTTTGTGTAAAACTAAATCAGTAAAGACCCCTGAAAATCTGCTATTTTGCGTGAACTTTGGCCCTCCATAATGTACTCATATATTAAAAATATAAAAAGGTACATCAATAGAAGCCTTGCACATTTAATTGAGATTCTGAATGACGACAATTTTTCTGAAAGTTTTTCAGAAAAATTTAAGAGAAAATTTAAATTTAAGGGTTTAAAAAAAAAACACGTATTTCCTGGAACAAGTTTTGTGAAATATTCGAGTAAATCACGGAATTACCGAATGCTAACAGAGTTTTTAGGCGATATCTCTCTTTTTTTGCATTGCCTCTTCATCAAACATCGTGTTGGATTGCGTTAGAAGAAGCAACAAGCTTTTAAACCGTGCTCGATGTTGACGATAGGCGAGTGGAAAAGGACCCTCTTAATGATATGTTTTTAAATGATGTAAACAATACATAGACATACGATCACACCAATCGCGGGTCATTTGCTGTAAGTTGTTGAAGAGTTCCATTTTCTGTCTCCGAATTTTTATTAGATCCTATTTATACCATAATCACATGCATAAATGTTAGATAGGATAAAGGCTCGTAAATATAAAGGATTTGTAAATAAATAAGAGAAAATATGTTACTGTCATAAGTGTTTTTAAGCAAGTAACTAGGCAATACAAATATTTTAAAACTAGCTGTGGCCCGCGACTTCGTCTGCGTTAAGTTTGTAAAAACGTACAATCATTCTGAGCTTGCAATTCATTCTGAAAGCAACGCAATTATTTATTGTACTTTAACATAAAACGGTTAAAAATAAAAACGCAAATTACCTTCAGGAAACATGTTATGTACTCGTCCAGATCCAAATGTATGAATGTCAATGAATAGAAAGAGTATGTAAGGGTCGTAGCAGTTGGCATTAATTCTGCCTACCCCAAAAGAAAAGAAATTAGTTTATGTATGTTTCTGGTTTATGTTCTGGTGAAACAACATTGTATGATTTTAACCCCTCGCCACAGTGAGCACGTCACAATCGCAGCGGTAATGCCTGTCTTTGAAGAGTGTCTACAGAGGCGTCACGGCATCCTCTCTTTGTGCAGGACTCACCGGATGTGGGTGTTTTGGGAGGTATCTGTATCGAATTCAACGGGAAGAAACACTCGGGTATCACCATTGTGCGGATCGCCTGGAGAATACGATGGAGCATACGGTGGAAGTCGGTCCCGCTTGGTCGGAGCGCCAGCACCGCTGTGTCCTCATGGAGGCGATTGGTGGAGAAAATGTCAACCAGTAGCCTCCTTCAGTGAAGCACTACGATCGAAGAAGGTGGCTGAAACTATGAGGGACATTCTGACTCCTTAACTGTCGCTGCAAGTGATGTTCCGGGTGTTGAAAGCCGCAGGGCGATTACCAGCCATCGCAAACCGGGATTGCGGTGGTGCCGTCCGGCCGTCTCGTCAAAGCAATCCTGAATCGACGGCGCGTTGTATTCTACACCGGACTCAAAGAGATGTCAGCAAATGGATAGGGCCCTCTAGGGCCGATGTATGCGAGATTGTTCGAAAGAGGTACCTCCCGTAAAATTTTCACCTCAATAATTTTTCACTGAAGAGTTTAAGCCGTTAGACAGCTTTGGTAGAGGTAAATGAAGGAGCATAATCGGGACACCGACCTTCAGCTGAATAACGTGCACTGATAGTGCAAAGCCAAAAAGCCAGTGAATCCAAAAACTACCATCATCATCATCAACTATCTTCCTCCACAACAGTACTTATGAAGAATTTGCGAGAGCATGCTTGCATTGATTGTTGCAGCTTGCTCATTTTGGGCGTAAAAATTACTTGTTCATTTACCTAGGATTTTTTGGTGTGTATTTAACTGACGTCCCCGTTGAATGAATTTCGGCGAAATCTTGAGCGCGTGTATGCCCAATCAAACTCGCATATTGATGGCCAAACCGAGAGGTCACTGCCACCGATTGCCTCTATGAGGACACGGCGGTTCACCCAAATGTGATAGACCCCCACCGCATGTTACACCGGGTCCTCCGGGCGATTCGCAAAATGGTAATATCAGGATACTTTCAACCGAATCCGGAACAGAAACCGCTCGAAACACCCTCAACAGTCCTGAGCTTGTGTATCCATAAAACAATGAAATTACGGTAAACAAATGTAGCGGCCGATTAGTGTTATCCCTGAGACTGGCCTCCCTCAGAGGGTTGTTCCAGTGTTGGTCACCACTCACTGCAAGGAGGTAACGTCCAGATGTCGACGCAAGGCTGCCAGGAATCTGAGATACATCAGTGATCAGGAACGTAAACCAATTTCGACCCCGTTTTATATGGAGCAGAAACTGCAAACAATAAATCACGCCATTATTAGGCCGCAAGGTGCCATCCCGGAGGACATAGTGGAGCATACAGAGGTGTGTCCCGCAAGGGAGGATCACCGCCGTGTCCTCGTGGAGGCAATCGGCGTCAGTCACCTCTCGCGCCGGGGCCTGGTTTGGGCTATAGTCCAGAGCGAGGAGGAATGGTAGGCGGTCGTCTCCTTCTGCAAAGCCGCAATGCTAGTGAAGGAGGAGGCCGCACGCGTGAGGGAACGAACGTCCTCACGCCGAGCCGAGATTCCGACCCCGACGACCAGCCACGGTAGACGCAGGCTTGCAGACATCGAACAATGGGTAGCTAGCCCTCCGGCCGTCCGGTAATTAACCGAACCGAGCCCAGTCGTCAACAGCACGTAGTGATCCACGCGCTCCTCAAAGAGATGTTTCAAAGCGCAACTGAAGGACGCAAGTGTGGTTTTAGTCAGTAAAAGTTTGACACGCCCTCTCGCTCCAACCAGAGAAGTCATTGGATGATTTCCACTCTTAAAAAAAGAAAAAAAAAGTACCATCATTATCATTATCATGGACATAGGCCACCCCAAGTGTCGCCATAATGACTGGCCCTGTGTGTCTCGCATCCATCGGATTCCCGCGACCCTCACCAGGTCATCGGTCTACCTGGGGGCCTTCCAACACAAGGTGCCATGCAACCCCTTCCGAAAATTTGGCCGTGTTATTTTAAAATCAATAATTAAATATATATACTTGTTTACTTTTATCGCCTTTTTTGGTTCGTATCCCTTGAATAATCATGGTCAATTATCTTGTTACAATCATGGAAAAAAAAAGCAGTAGGATTGTTAAAAATGCCTCCGTCTAACACCAGTTTAACCATAACTAATTTCCTCCAATTTTGAACAATAGAACTGTCTGCAAACGTGGGCGATGGTCATTCTTCCGCCATTCAGAAAATTACGTAAAATACACAATGCCATCTATCAAATATAAAGTTCAACTGTCATTGTCATCATTATTTCTACTTTGAGTCTTTAGATGGCGTTGCGAGTATCTGAATTGCGTGTGGTGCCATATTTGACTAATTCGATTTTATTATGTTTTGATTAGTTTTTACAATATATTTAGAAGATATCGAATAGAAATGTCAATTTTATTTTGAAAAAATGGTAAAAGTTATTTTATTACCAAAAAGAAGATAAAATAATGACAAAAAAATTAACTGTAGCTGGGAATCGAACTCGCGGCAAATGTCGTTCAACACGGACGTTTTGGATTATTGCTCACCCCCCATAGCAAATAGCGTGATAATTTATAGCCTAACAGATGCACTGACCTATAAGGATTATGTATGCAAAATTTGAACAGGATCGGTTCAGTAGTTTTTGCGCCAATTAATACCATCGCAAAATAATTTTACTGTTTTATTATATGTATATATATATAGATAGATATAGAACATTTCAAAATAACTTACCTAGTAAAATAAAATAACCTAAGAAATAGGTCTGCACAACAGAGATTAGAACTATCTACAACAATAAAGAGAAATAGTAGTTGAAGATCTTTTGAGTTATTTCTCTTTACAATAAATAGAGTGGTCATATTAAATACTAGCAGCTGCTAGCTTTGTCGCTTGCGTGGGAGTAAAAAAATATCCCCAGGGAAAATACTCCTGGGATAAAAAGTATCCATGTACGAAGTTTCTTTGAAATCCGTTCAGCTATCCGAGCGTAAAGAAACAAACATACATACACAAGATTACACTCACAAACTTCCGCCTTTACAAATATATGTGTACTGAAATTTGAACAGAAAAATATGCATTTGAATAACGGAACCGCACTTCCTCCCTAGCCAAGTTACAACCGTTTCGTTTCGATTCTCTTTTCGTCGATCGCCTCGAGTAGGCCACGCCTCCGATTCCTTTATTCTGACGTCATCTCAACGCTCAGTCACGTGGTCAGAACAAAGGAATAGGAGGCGTGGCCGACTGGAGGCGATCAAAGAAAAGATAATCGAAACGAAACGGTTGTAACTTGGCTAGGGGGGCTTAAATCGAATTTGTATTTTATGATAATACCTAGCATCGTGCACGACAAAACGTAGGCCTATGTGAAATAAAAATATTTTAATTTTTAATTTTGGGTCGAATACAGAACCCTCTTTTTTTAGAGTCAGTTAACAAACTACCCTATCGCTGACTGGCATAACGTACCTACTTTTTATTCCCTAAAATAGAGCATTCCTGGGGGATAAATCACGGAAGCGAAACTGTGGGAAAAACTTGTTGCTGGTAATTGCTAAATAAACGGTTGCAAACATAACCATTTATCATATCAATCTTACTAACTAGAAAATTAAACGCAGCGATAAAACACTAATGGAAAAGGCCTTTTCGCTTGTCACGAATCACGATTATTTTTTAACGTAAGTGGCTCAAACACGTATTATCAGAAAATAAATCAAAATAAAGTGTGGGTTTTTCGAAGTTGGAATTGGTATGTAAAAAATCTGGCTTAATATGTTTCGCTTTTTTGTCGTTTTCATTGTGCTTCACATTGATTGGGAAACCCCAACATTTGAGGATACTCATTTACTGGTAGTATTAGACAGTGTTTTTTATTATATAATCAATGTAGTCAACAACAAAAAAAGTTTATTATGATCTAACAAATTGTACACATCGTTATGTCACACCTATGTAAAATAGGTATTTAAGCTGTTGATCCCCGCACGAACGCCGGCGTTAGTGCGCCATTGTCTTACTATTGTGTCTCTAATTACGCTAATCAAGAAGTTAAATGACTTAGATATTAACTATCTACGAGTATTTATAACCTAGAACTACATACAGACATAATTATGTATATTTATACAAAATCAAATACTGCTCTACATTCAGAGACGTAACTACCGCACTATCAGTCATATCAATGATACGGGTTATAGGGGCCCCAATGTGAGCAAAAATTTGAAAGATATTATCCACAACCATAATTTAATTTTTGGACAAAACATAATTTATAATGACTATATGTTGAATGTTCCAATTTTTTAATATTAGAACTCGCTCCGCTCATTCTAGGATTCTCTAAATAAGATCACAATAAAAACTTAATAATTCAATCAAAACTTGTACTATTCCAGTCAAAATTATTACATTTTTGAGCTGGATCTTGATAACAAAACAACTTTTTCTATCTTTCGACACAAAAACAATAAAAAACCCACCACACCCACACACACACACACACAACACACACACACACACACACCCCACACACAACACATACAACAACACACATACAATACACACACACACACATATACATTTTTTGATACAAAGTCTAGTTTTTATTTTATTTATTTCTTCATTTTCCAACTATCTTTAGGTACAGGTTTTTCTATCCCCAATGCGGTAAATGCGCTTATCTTAACTTATTTATACTAACATCTGTAACTAATTATAAATTCCTTCCTTCCTTCATTCTTTCTGAATTTACCCCGAGTACAACCAAATAAGTCCGTCACATTGGAAATTAGGTTGAGCGTGCGAAGAGCACGCGTAAGCGGCTCCTTTCTTAAAAGGTTGGTTCGACCGCGTGGCTCCACTAACAGGCGCCGCTGTCTCCGTCGTGTGAGTCATGTGGAGACAAGTACCGTTGTTAGTTACGCCACTGTCCACATCACTGTCATCTGCCCCCCTAGCCATGTTACAATCTTATCGCTCGCGCCGAACGCCTCGAGTAGGCCACGCCTCCGATTCTTTTGTTCTGACCACGTGACTGAGCGTTGAGAAGACGTCAGAACAAAGGAATCGGAGGCGTGGCCTACTCGAGGCGTTCGACGCGAACGATACGATTGTAACTTGGCTAGGGGGGCTGGTCACACCGCAAATGTGCCTTCAGATGGTCTATGGGGACGAAAGGTTCTGTAGCGACGACCACGTACCGGAAGACTCAGAAGGCCTTCCACAAGGTGGACCGATGACCTGGTGAGGGTCGCGGGAATCCGATGGATGCGAGACGCACAGGACCGGTCGTTGTGGAGTCACTTGGGGGAGGCCTAAGTCTAACTTAAATTGTCAGACGGGGAGCAAGAAAGAGGAATGGAGCTACACACCCTAAATATAAGCTCCATCCCTTTAACAGCTAGATCAGTTCAGGTAGTATAATGGATCGTGTTGAGAACTCGTAGTAGGGCGTCAGTTATGTAACATTTAAATGGTCCAATATCATGAGTAATGAGAGCAGTGGTGGCCGAGTGGTAACGGCCCCGACTTACGAGTTGTAGGTCGCGGGTTCAAAGCCAGCCAGGCGCATTACTTTGTGTAATTTATTTCATCAACACTGCTTTCAAAACGGTGAAGGAAAACATCGTGAGGAAACCGGCATGTCCTAGAACCAAAAAATTGAAAGACATGTGACATTCACCAATCTGCACTGGGCCCGCGTGGTGGATTATGGCCCATTCCCTCTCCTAGAGACAGGAGGCCTGAGTCCTAGCAGTGGGAACATTAAAAAGCTGATTATGCTTATGCTATGCTATGCTAATGGATCGTGTTAAGAGGGTACTTTTCCACTCGCCTATCGTCAACATCGAGCATGGTTTAAAAGCTTGTTACTTCATCTATCGCAATCCAACGCGATGTTTGACGAAAAGGCAACGCGAAAAAAGAGAGATAACGCCTGAAAACTCTGTTAGCGTTCGGTACGAGTAATTCCGTGATTTACTCGAATATTTTACAAAACATGTTCCAGAAAATATGTTTTTTTGAAACCCTTAAAAGTTTTTGAAAAAAATTGTCGCCATTCAAAATCTTGAATATATTTGCAAGGCTTCTATTGTTATACTTTTTGACTTTTTTTATTTTTGAGTAAATTATGAAGTGTCAATGTTAATGGCCTCCCACCCAGCCAGGCGCATTACTTTGTGTAATTTATTTCATCACCACTGCTGTCAAAACGGTGAAGGAAAACATCGTGAGGAAACCGGCATGTCCTAGAACCAAAAATTCGAAGACAATGTGACATCCACCAACCCGCACTGGGCCCGCGTGGTGGATTACAGCCCATTCCCTCTCGTAGAGAGTAGGCCTGAGTCCCAACAGTGGGAACATTATAAGGCCGACTATGCTATGCTATGCAATGTTAACGCAAAATAGCAGATTTTCAGAGGTCTTTACTGGATTAGTTTTACACAAATTTATAAATTGATTTCAATAGAAGCCTAGATAATATCTACAAGATACTGTGTTTCCAAAATATCTAATGAAAAATGTGTATTATCGTCATAATCGCGTTAGAGCGGTTGTACAAAAAACAGTGAAAATGTATGTCGAGAGCTCGTTGTAATATATGTCAGTTATGTAATATAAATGGTCCAATATCATGAGTAATACTTACAACAACACATCATTCATTCTCTCAAACGGTCTTCATTCTTCAAATCATTATTTTATAATATCATTGTTAACATCGCATTGTAGAGTACCAGGGGCTATAATCTCAGTACAAAAAACTGGGAACAGCGATGGGTACAATGATACAAAATTACGAAGTATATATAGCCCCAGCACAAAATAGGTAACAGTGTGTATTATTCCTGTATATTACCAAAGTACTCTGTGTAGAGTACGTTTCCTCATTTTTTTTTCTCAAGTTTTTAACGTTTACAAGTCAGTGTCATGATCATTACGCATTCTATAGAGTCTACATATATACAACATTCAAGTCAAGTCAAATCAAAAAGTTTTTATTTCACATAGGCCTACATGGGCACTTATAAAACGTCAGAAGCTAGTGCACGGTTCCAAATTGGTCGTTTCCTATGGAGAAGAACCGGCAAGAAACTCCATGGTTACTCTTTTAAAAAAGTGGTTGCTTACAATATTTTCATATTACAGTATTAATAGACATTATGTAAGAACAGTGTAGACCAGTCGATATTGTACCGAAAAGCACAATAAAAATAATATATTCAAAAAAAATTGAGTCGTAATAGAAGTAACCTAAGAATTCGCGGAGTCTACAGTGTTCTCACATTCACATTATAAAAAAGAGGCTATATAAAATAAGCAAAAAAAAATAAATAATTACAATTATCAATAAATGACATGTCAACAAAATAAATTACTTACGAATATATGGTGGTTGGCGTCTAATAATATAAAAATACTGAACTAATATAAAAAATACTGAATTCGTTTTAGTATATGCGAAACCCGAAACATGTGTCTAGTATTTTTATGTACAGAATCTATGTGCGAAATTTCATAACTGTAGGTACCATGAAAAATCACAAAGTATGAGCTTGTTAAGTTACCTGGTTGTCTGTACAAATACATGGTCACCGGACCATCCCGGTGACTGAAAGGTTGTTTGGCTCCTGCATACAGCTGTGTGCTGGCGACTAATGCCCGCTATGACCAGCCGTGACCTGTGCTGTACTTAGGGCTGGTTTCTGAATTGAGTATTTTGAGTTAAGTATGTCTTAAACCGTACTTTAATGCCAAATTTTGACAGGTTTGCAGGCTAAAGTAGAGTTAGAGAAATACTCAACTTCAAATACTTAAATCAGAAGTCGGGGGTTAGTGTCGGTGGTGTGTCCAACTTGTAACCTTTTTTAAATATTTTTGGGAAAAAGTAAAAATTATTGGAATCGATTCAGTTACTGATTCTGAACAAACTATATTCTGGTTTCGCATATACTAAAAATAATGTTGTATATAATAAAAGAAGAAACTAAAGGCCTACGCAGACCACTAGACAGACTACTCTATCAAATACTACTTATGACTGAAATATGTATCGGGCAGTAGAATCTGCCGTGGCATACTTCGGCGTGACGCGGCATGCCGTGGTAAAGCGCTGGAATGCCGCAGTATCTAAGTGGCTAGTGTGCGCTGACTGGTGGCAAAATCCTTTGCCATACCGTCCCGGTCTGCGTAGGCCTTGAATGACTGTCGTTCAAACCCACAACCGAGACCACTGGGACTAGTAGCGTGAAACTTTTATAAGGTATCCTTTTATGACGTAGGCGAGCACTAAGAGAGGATGAGCACTAAAAGAAATGGGGGTCCAAAATTTGTATGGAGAAAATTACTTTCGTGCGGCCAAAACAGAAACTAGTTATACATCTGTAATATGAAGATGAAGCAAGGAATCAACGACCCAATTAGTCTGTCATCAGAGCTGTATTCATTACTACACAATAGTCATAATGTAAATGATCGACGTAAATATGGGAGAAAAAAAAGGCATTGTGTTCAGCTGACCTTGTGGGTGGAGCACTAGTTTTGACCGCGACTTCTTTTATTTATTATGAACCTTTATAACGTAATGTGACTGTGATACTATACAGTTACTTTGTATACCATTAGAATACAGAAGTAAAGGTTCTACGAGCCGGGCTCAAATTCGTGTGGACCGAATCTAAAGGAGCCGAGCACGACTGACAATGCACGAATTTGTGCTCGTGGCCCACTCGTGCTCGGTTGCTCTAGCGTAGAGTATAATATTATTGTAGTCTGGAGGTATGCGGAACAGAGAGTAAAGTCCCGCAAACCTCGGTTGAAAAGGGAGGATCCTTCGGCCAGACGGGTGTTATGTCTAGTGGGCAACTGCCGATAGATGATTTCGGGCTGTTCTATATGTTCCAATGGCGCGGAGAACTTTGATTGCGCGATGCAAGATTAGTACTTTTGTGACGCCATAGATGTCGCTACAGTAGTATTAGCAGCAAATGTATCGAGTCGGCCTTCTTGGCAAACTTCGCAGAGGTAGTCTACACAACAATAAAATTCTCAGCTCCATTTCACGGAGATCGCGCCTGTTCCAATGATTTCACAAAGTGACCAGTTGTATGGGTACTTGAGATACAAAACAACATCCATTTTACGTCACAATATCCACTAGGAGGAGCAGTAGTGGCCAAGTGGTAACGGCCCCGACTTACGAGTTGTAGGTCGCGGGTTCAAACCCAGCCAGGCGCATTTCTTTGTGTAAATTATTTCATCAACACTGCTCTCAAAACGGTGAAGGAAAACATCGTGAGGAAACTGGCATGTCCTAGAACCAAAAATTCGAAAACATGTGACATTCACCAATCCGCACTGGGCCCGCGTGGTGGATTTCGGCCCGTTCCCTCTCCTAGAGAGAGGGGGCCTGAGTCCCAGCAGTGGGTACATTTAAAGGCTGATTATGCTTTATGCTTTATCCACTAGGAATCGACTTGCGAATAAAATTAAAACAATCACTGAACTTCACTAGAATAAAATCCCGTCCAAACACCATTTTTATGAGCCTGATGTGTCCCACTGGAGAGCAAACGCCTCCCTTACATTTTTCCACTCTTCTCTGTCCCTAGCTACATCTGGTCAATCCTTTAGGTAAGAGTCCAACTCGTTACACCAATACCGCGTCACCGGCTTCTGCTGTTCGGAATCCAGTCAGTGGTGGTCCCTTCACCCAATTTGGTAGCAATATGCAGCAGAAATGGTCTACCCAGTTTCATTTCAATTTCGTGGCTGAGATAACTACGTCTGCGATTTGTGTGCTTGTCTGTATAATCGTTTATTTGCTCAAACATGAGTACAATACATATAGGTACATTACAAAGTAAATTGTCAGTCTGGTATGCAAGAGATGTTTAACACAATATAAATCGTCATGTTTGCCCTGGACAATGGCATGCAAATATTTCCAAAATAATACAAATAATAAAATCATTCTAGCGTGTCATTAAGTCAAATAATAAAAATAAAAAAAACATATTTTATTGATTTTCTGGTACTTCCTCTTTTTTCAGCCCTGAATCACACTTGCTGGGTAAAAGATCCTTAGAGTGAAAGGGTTGGGTGTGAATTTTCGTAAACCTCCATTAAAAAGGGTGGATCCTCCGACCAGACGGGTGTTGTGTCTGGTCCAAGCACCTGCCCGATAGTTGGTTTCGGACTGTCGTTCTTATGTTCTAAACGGTCGGAAAATTTCAGAATTTTCAGTATCAGTACTGCGATGCAGGATTGTTCCTATGTGCTACCAACCAATAGTAACGAATTACTTTTTAGGGTTCTGTAGCCAAATGGCAAAAAACGGAACCCTGATGGATTCGTCATGTCTGTCTGTCTGTCCGTCTGTATGTCACAGCCACTTTTTTCAGAAACTATAAGAACTATACTGTTAAAAATTGGTAAGTAGATGTATTCGATTTTCACACAAAAATAGAAAAAACAAAACAATAAATTTTGGGGGTTCCCCATACTTAGAACTGAAACTCAAAATTTTGTTTTTCATCAAAGATTCAAAGATTCAAAGATTCAAAAGCATTTATTTCAAATAAACCATTTACAGGCACTTTTGAAATGTCAAGAAGTCAGTCAGTCAGAAAAAAAAAATGATGCTAATTGCACATTCCAAAGCGTAGATCTCTATGGAGAAGAATGTGCAAGAAACTCCATGGACACTCTTTTCAATCATGTTTTGCAATTACAAATATCTCTGTTACATGTTTCTTGTCGCTATCATGTGAGAACAATGTCAATAATGTAAAAATAAAAACTAAATATAGATATTAAAATAGCAACTGGCAGCTAAGAGATGACCAGTCTCAACTGACAGCGCCCGTTCACGGACCTGACGCGAATATTAGCACCACTCAGCTCAACCATTTTGAAGGGAACCGAATGATCCAACACACGCGCCACCATCAGTGAGACATTTGAGTGAGCATGACAAACTCTCAACTGCCATGCTCATTTATGTCAAACAAATCCAATAGTAACCTAAAAACCATAAAATAGCTCCATGGTACTCACATTTACAAAGTTTGAAAAAAATGCTTCTACATTATACAATACTAAATACAATAATAATTAACTACAATAATACTTTACAAATTTAACAAATTCAAAAAAAAAAAACATTAAAGAATAGTAATAATAGTTTCAAAACTAATCAATTTGTAACCCCGGTGGTAGTGGAGCTGGACCAGCATTGAGCCAAGCATTTTTATCTTGAATATAATCCTCCAACTTATAATATGCTTGCCTGCATAGTGTGCGTTTAATACAAGATTTAAATTTCGTTTCATTGAGTTCTAATATTTGGGGAGGTATTTTATTATAACATTTCAAACAATACCCCATGAAAGAAGAGGCCACTTTAGCCAGTCTGAAACCTGGTTGAACTAATTGGTCCCTATTTCTTGTAACATAATTATGTCTATCGCCTCTTTTGCTAAAAAGATGAAGATTTTTTCTAACGTACATGATGTTTTCATAGATATACTAGCTGAGCCGGCAAACGTTGTTCTGCCATATAAATAAAAAAAAAAAAAATAGATGTTGGCCGATTCTCAGACCTACTCAATATGCTCACAAAATTTCATGAGAATCGGTCGAGCCGTTTCGGAGGAGTTCAAGTTCGAACACCGTGACACGAGAATTTTATATATTAGATTGACAAGGCACCGTCATGATGTTAATATCCTTAAACAGTTCCCTTAGAGAATCGCACCGGCGGAGACTGTAAATAGCTCTGATAGCTCTTTTCTGTAGAATAAAAATTGAGTCGATGTCTGCAGCCCGTCCCCATAGTAAGATACCGTATGACATGATACTATGAAAATAACTAAAATAGACTAGTCTAGCGGTATCAACATCCGTAAATTGGCGGATTTTTCTAACAGCATATGCAGCTGAGCTAAGCCGTCCTGCAAGAGATGTTAAATGAGGACCCCATTGTAGCCTTGAGTCAAGCGTTATCCCCAGGAAAACAGTTTTGTCGACAAATTCTAGTTTTTCATCGTTTAGTATTACGTCACAATCACTACTTTTAACATTCGGTAAGGAAAATCTTATGCATTTAGTTTTTTTCCCGTTTAAAACTAGATTATTAGCAGTGAACCAGTTTTGGACCTGCAGTAGTGCGTTATTTTCGTTGTCAAGATTATTTGTCCTTCTATTTATCTTAAAAATCAAAGAAGTGTCTGCGGCAAACAACACCATATTAAGTTTATTTTGCAACAAATAGGGTAAATCATTAATATAAACTAAAAATAAAAAAGGACCTAAAATTGAACCTTGGGGTACCCCCATTTTCACATTTAATCCCGACGAATTGACACCGTTTATTTGAACTTGTTGCTGTCTGTCAATCAAATAAGATTTTAATAAGCTTAAAGCTGTTTTGCCTAGTCCGTAATGCTCAAGTTTCAGGAGTAATGTTTCATGAACCACACAATCAAACGCCTTAGACAGGTCACAGAAGATGCCTATAGCATCCTGTGCCTCTCCCACGTATTAAAAATGTGTTTTAGTAAGGAGACACCAGCGTCAGTTGTACAACGTCCTTTGGTGAAACCATACTGTTTATCGTGTAAGATGTTATTTGTGTTAAAATGATTAAGCATTTGATTTAACATCACCTTTTCAAATATCTTGCTAAAAACCGGCAACACGGACACCGGCCTATAATTATTAGTGTCTTTACTGTCCCCAGATTTAAAAAGTGGTATCACTTTACTATATTTCATCAGATCCGGAAAAACTCCTTGATCTATACACAAATTAAATATTATAGCTAAGTACGGCGCTATAGTCTCAATAATTGAGGTACAAACTTTGATAGACATACCCCACAAATCTTCTGTCAATTTAACCTTGATTTGTTTAAAAGCTTTTATTACAGTTATAGGGTTTATATGCTTAAAGTTAAATTCAGTCGAACAGGCTGCAACGTTCGCCTGTAATAAACTAAAAGCATGCGATGGCGACGAATTTAGGGCTTCAGTAGTTTTACTTGGTATACTGGCAAAGAAATTTACAAATTCTTCTGCAACTAATTTGTTATCGCTAATAAGACCATGATGTGTCTCCAAACCCATACGTGTGGGGTATCTATGGATAGGTCTTCAAAAATGGTATTGAGCTTTTTAATATCATTTTTTTCTAAACTGAATAGTTTGCGCGAGAGACACTTCCAAAGTGGTAAAATGTGTGTAACTTCTAAAATAACAGAATGATAAAACTAAAAAAAATATATGATGTACATTATCATGCAAACTTTCACCGAAAATTAATTTGAACGAGATCTAGTAAGTAATTAGTTTTTTTTTTAATACGTCGTAAACCGCAATTTACCTTTCAAGTTTGTACGGAATCCTCAGTGCACGAGTCCGACTCGCTATTGCCCAGTATTTTTATTTAAATAATTTTAGCCATGAACCTGCTGTTGTGGTGGCGCAGGTAGAATTCACATTTTAGGTTATCTTCTTGTATATAAATTAATTTACTACGTTTTATCAAATCAAGTTAATGGCCAGTCTCAGTATCGCAAAAAAGTTGTCATAATTGGAAACTGAGTTGACAAGATATTTTACGTGTCAACGTATAATCATGGCAACGAAAATTAAATTTGTTTTTTGCGGGCTTGACTTCATGACTTTTGGCTAAATTTAACTTTTAATGTTGCCACTTGCCACTAATATAAATCATGGTTAAATAACATAATATGCTTTGCTTTCTGTATTGCATTAATATACTTAGGAAATACATTTCCTCATTAGATGCGAATTTTTTTTTAGGTGGGAAAATCAATTTATTATCAAAAATTATCTCTTGACGCTAGAAAATATGCCAGCAAAATTTTGTCCGATAGTCTGCCATCACTCTTCGTTGTAGTCACAAAAAAAAATGCGATTCGGAAAAATCTTCGAGACTCCAATCGGGAATTGAACTATTTACATGGGTAAGTTTGTACGGGACTCTCAGCGCGCGAGTCCGACTCGCACTTGCCCAGTTTTTTAATTGTTTATAGGCACGCGCTTGACCACTATCTCACCTGATGGAAAATGACAATGCAGTACGCTTGCCTAGAAGTAACCTATTCACTCTTGACCTAAAGATCCCCAGGTTATAGTTATCAGGAAACACAAACTTCTACTTCTTTGTGTTCAAGGCCGCGGTAACTCTTTCTAAAATAACCGCATCAAAATCGTTCTATTCGTTTAAGAGCTACGATGCCACGGACAGACACACAGATATACAAACACGTCAAACTTATAACACCCCTCTTTTCCGTCGGGGGTTAAAAATCCCGCAGCTTACAACAGTATAGTCTGCATTAACAAACAATCATACACAATCATATACAATAGTTTATTTACACTACCTAGGATGTAACACTGCACGAAACAAATCATGTTTGACCTTGGGATATTAGCATAATGCTCTAACTCAAGGTCAAGGGCAAACTAGTATTTCAGCGTTGGAAAAACTCATTTTTTGCTCCTGATTTGATCTTAATAGCGTACCTAGCGGTTTGATGTGTTTATTTTAGGCTTTAGTGAATCGTATATTTTTAGGTCGATATTTTGGTGTCTTTAGGGTCACCGCACACGGGCCAAAGGGCAATGGAAAGGGCTATGCTCGGAGTTTTCTTGCGTGATCACATCAGAAATAAAGATATCCGCAGGAGAATTAAAGTTAATGACGTAGCCCGAAGAATCGCCAAACTTAAGTAGCAGTGGGCAATGCACAATGCTCGCAAAACAGATGGTCGATTGGGACGAAAGGTTCTGGAATGGCAATCACGTACCGGAAGACGCAGCGTTGGAAGGCCTCCCATAAGGTGGACCGATGACCTGGTGAGGGTCGCGGGAATCCGATGGATGTGAGACGCACAGGACCAGTCATTGTGGCGACATTTGGGGGAGGCCTATGTCCAACAGTGGACGTCTTTCGGCTGAAATGATGATGATGAGGTAAATCAAGATACAAATTATTCAATAACAGCTATGTATTAGTTCGTCTTCAGACGAATCATTTTTGTTTGCACCATCATCGTCGGTATCAGATTGATAATTATGGATTCTATGGTGCTGATTTACACCCGAGTGATCGCATTTTTAGTAAGAAATTGAATTTTGTTAAAGCACTAGAAAAATCCAATAGCCACTAAAACCAATATTCCGCAACTAAATGGGGAGTTAAAACCACCAGTTTTAGTGAAAAATCCAATAAGTTGGCAACACTGGCCGTACGCCGCTAGACTGTATTGTCTTGATGATGTGCGCCGTGTCGTAGACAAAACAGTCTTGTCGCAGACAAGTCTTGTTTCTAGTGTGCGCAGGCCTTAAGGTAATGATCGCATTTTACTCGTACGTTATAAAAAAAAATACAAAAAAATAACAACGTTTGGCTCGCATAATCGCGTTTAGCCGCTGTCACTAGTGTCACTTGTAAAAATACAAAAAAAAAGAAAAATACAGACAAATGACACTAGTGATTATGCGAGCCAAACGTTACAACGCGATTAGTTTTATTGGTGAATTCCGCCCTAAAACGATCAAAATAACTTTAACCTTTTGACGTGCGTAATTAGAGACACAATAGTAAGACAATGGCTTCCGGGCGCCGGCTACCGCCTGAGCGTTAATGAATTAATTTCGGAAGTTGGTGTTTCTCGGTATTGTTTGTTTCTTATTTAACACCGACTTCCTAAATTAAAGTTATTTTGATAGTTTTAGTGTTTTTTTTTAGTGAAGTCGGTTATTTTTTTGTGCTTTTTTTTTAATATTCACTTTTTACTTGCGATACACTTACGAGTATAGCCAGAGTACCTATTTCTCATGACAATTCCATTTAACTCAAACACTGCTAGGATACATTGTTTTATTATGAAGTTCCCGAGTCTACCTTCCACCTTTCGTCTCCATCATCAGATCAGTTTGATAGTACCTTATAGCCAAATTGCATATCATGACAATTCTAATAAGCCAAACACGGCTAGGATACATTGATTAATTACGGAGTTCTGGTGCCTATCTTCCGGCTCCATCATCATCAGATAACTTCGATGATACCATTTTCAATATAACTATTCAGAACCTTTTATTTATTTGTATTGTCATAGTCGCCTAATTATTTTTCTTCATTGTGATATCTATGGAGTATGAAGTTCCGTTGGCCATTTCTGGTCTTCTTCATCAGTTCCACTTCATCAAATGTTACTTTTTGACTGTAAATGCTTAAGTTCTCGATGAAAGTACCAAAATCACTATATATGGTTGCCTATAATATTTGAAGGGCTTTTTGAAAATAACCCTTCTTACAGTCGGGTTAAAATAGGACCAATCTGGAAGCATATCCTTTAAGGAAAAAAAAATTGCAAATCGGTCTATAAACGACGGAGTTCTGAGGTAACAAATATTAAAAAAAAAAACAACCGAATTGATAACCTCCTCCTTTTTTATTATGGGGTAAAAACTAACTCGCACTAGACACTCAGAATGAAGTTCAAACGTACAAGGATAAAGGTTGCCTGAGTCACTGATTAAAGTAACAAAACAAAAGAACACAGACGCGTGAGCATAATCATAAATTGGTCATCATTTAGTCACGCATTCTCTATAGACGCAAGTTAGACATACGGTCACTTGGCGTGATTCGGTTTCAATTTAAAATCCTGCGTCAGGAGTGGTGATGCATCAGGTTTCGGACGGTCAGTTTTAGTACGGTTGGTAATTACATTTACTTACATATTGTAATTTTTCTTCTAGGTACTTTTTAACCGACTTCAAAAAATGAGCAGGTTCTC
Organism: Mythimna impura; assembly: GCA_905147345.3. Lineage (NCBI taxonomy): Eukaryota > Metazoa > Arthropoda > Insecta > Lepidoptera > Noctuidae > Mythimna > Mythimna impura. The sequence continues at coordinate 6,726,004 of LR990363.1, forward strand.
AGAAATCAGAAACTTTATTTCAAATAGACCATATTAACCAGCACTTTTGAATTGTCGAAATGTCGGTCAGACAAAAAAGTGAACCTAAATTGCACATTCCAAAGCGTAGATCTCTATGGAGTTCTTCTCCATAGAGATCTACGCTTTCTTTGCAAGAAACTCCATGGGCACTGTCTGCTGTTAAATCATGGTAGGAGTTACAAAAATCTTGGTTGCATATTTTTTGTATCTTCTATTATGTGAGCACAACGTAAATTCGGTTCAATTCGGTTGTTATTTTTTTATGTTTGTTACCCCAGAAATTCGTTCGAATTATCGTGATAACCACCCTACTTTCATGCATGAGGTTACGGGTTCCGGTATTGTTCGTCAAGTCGTTGAGCTTCTTAGAAGTTGAGCTACACGAATACTGACAAATGCTTGCACTGACTGGACAGGTCCACTCAAATCTGTGCGGTTCTTTCTTCAAAAGACCATATCGGACACCAATCTGCATGGTTTTCATTATGATTTGACCGTTAAATGTTTGCTGTATGGACTTTAAAAATGAGTTAGTTTTGGTGTTTCTTCTCAGGGTAGTCAGCTAGGAAACACCAGTCTCATCTGGTTTAAACTGAGGAAAAAAAAAATTGACGTGTAAAAGTGTTTTTTTAAAACCTATTTGCAAAATAAATATCATTTAACATTTATATGTATAACTAGATTCTGTAAACGGCATCGCTCGCTTAAAAGTAGAAAAATATCCTAAAGGAGTTTACTCACAGGATAAAAAGTATACTATGTCCTATTAGACTGGCCTGTTGGTCTAGTGGTTAGTGGCCCTGACTGCTATGCCGGTGGTCGTGGGTTCGATTCCCACCCAGGACAAATGTTTGTGTGATGAGCACAATCATTTTTTCTGTGTCTGCGTGTAATTTATCTATAATATGTATGTATTTAGAAATATATAAGTATGTTTATCAGTTGTCTAGTACTCATAACACAAGCTCTGCTTAGCTTGAGACTAGACGGCGTTGTGTGATAGTTGTGGAATATTATTATTATTCCAGGATATGGTCTACTCATGTGTTTAATTTCATCCACATCTGTTCAGCCGTTCCTTTCATTTATAAAATAATTTTCCATATTGGTTCATCATCTCCCTAACCTCTTCCTAACTAGCTTTTTTTTTAGGTGGGAAAATCATTTAATGACAAATCCCGCTCTTGGGCGGAGCGTGAGATAGTGTCAGACTTTTACTGACTAAAAACCCACTCCTGTTCCTTCTTTGCCTTCATCCCGGGGCCCCGGGCTTCGCTTTCACACTACCCGTGGCCCCAGTAGGCTTCGACCCTGCTGGGCCCCTACGGTTGCTGACATCTCCTTGAGGCGCGTGGAACACTACGCGCCGTCGACGACTTGGGCTAGGTCCGGACGGTTACCGGACGGTTGGACGGCGACCTACCCATTGCTCGCCGTCCGCAAGCCCGCGCCTACGGTGGCCGAAAATCGGGATCGGAATCCCGGCGGCTCGAATGAAATTCTGGGGTAACTAACATAAAAAAAAATAACAACCGAATTGAGGATTTATTTACATCGTGCTCACATAATAGAAGTGACAAAAAAAAATGCAACCAAGATTTTTGTAACTCATAACATGATATAAAAGAGTGCCCATAGAGTTTCTTGCACGTTCTTCTCCATAGAGATCTACGGTTTGGAATGTGTAATTTAGCTTCACTTTTTTTGACTGACCGACATTTTGAATTCAAAAGTGCCATAATGGTATATTTGAAATAAAGTTTCTGGTTTCTGAGAACCTCCTCCTTTTTTTGAAATCGGTTAAAAAGTGGAAGAAAAATGAAAATAAGTATAAGTACCGACCGTACTAAAACTTCGAAACCTAATGCATCACCACTCCTGACTAAGGATTTTAATGCCAAGTGATACGGTCTAACTTGCGTCTGAGAATGCGTCACTAAATGATGACCAATTTATGATTATGCTCACGCCTCTGTGTTCTTTTGTTTTGTTACTTTAATCAGTGAGTCAGGCAGCCTTTATACTAGGATGTTTGAACTTCATTCGGAGTGCCTAGTGCGATTTTTTTTTTTTGATCTCCTTAGTCCTGAGTTGAGCTTTACGAATACTGACAAATGCTTGCACTGACTGGACAGGTCCACTCAAATCTGTAAGCTTCTTTCTTCAAAAGACCATTTCAGACAAATCTGCATGGTTCTCATGTGATTTGACCATTACATATTTACTGTATGGACTTTAAAAGAGACTTTGACCCCTGAGTTTGTTTCGGTGTTTCTTCTCAGGGTAGTCAGCTAGGAAACACCGGCCTCATCTAGTTTAAAAATGACGAAAAAAAAAATTGACGTGTAAAAGTGTTTTTTTAAACCTATTTACAAAATAAATATCATTTATCATTTATCATTTAATTAGTTTTTAACCCACTTAAAAAGGAGTAGGTTATCAATTCGGTTGTATTTTTTTAATGTTTGTTACCTCAGAACTCCGTCGTTTATGGACCGATTTGCAAATTATTCTTTTCCCCCTTAAAGAATAAGCATCCAGATTGGCCCCATTTTTTTTAAAATCCGTTTTTGATGATAGGATCTATGAGGAATTGAGGGAACTCGTCAAATATTATTCACCTCACCTTTTTTCCTTCACCGTTTTGAAAGCAGTGGTGATGAAATAAATTACACAAAGTAATGGGCCTGGCTGGGTTTGAACCTGCGACCTACAACTCGTAAGTCGGGGTCTTTACCACTCGGCCACCACTGCTCACTCGGCCACCACTTATATATACCTACTTAGTGATTTTGGTATTTTCATCGAGAACTTAAGCATTTACAGTCAAAAAGTAAAATTTGATGAAGTGGAACTGATGAAAAAGACCAGAAATGGCCAACGGAACTTCATACTCACATAGATATCACAATGAAGACAGTTAAGCGATTATCATAATACAAATAAATAAATGGATCTGAATAGTTATATTGAAAATGGTATCATCGAAGTGATCTGATGATGATACTAAAACATAAAACACTAACTATAAAATGCCACCAATATAATATTGGTGGCATTTTATAGTTAGTGTTTTAGATAGATAGATAGATAGATATATTCTTTATTGTACACCAAAAATACAAATTACATTAGGAACTTAAAATTAATAGGGTAGGGTAGGATGTTTTAATATCATAGGCGGCAGCAGGGCTAATCAGAAATGCTTGACAGGCCACATGCGGCCCGCGGGCCGCACGTTGAGTATAGCTGGACTCTACACTATGTTCATCATAATCATAAGCAGTCTAGTGTCCCCATATCTGAGTTTAGCCGATGTCAGCATAATAAAATTGTCTAATGGAGTTTATAGACGTACTTAACATTATGTCAAACTAAATAAGTTGAGAGTATTGGTAGCCTAGTGGTAACGGCCCCGACCTACGAATTGTAGGTCGTGGGTTTAAACCCAGCCAGGCAGGCATTACTTTGTGTAATTTATTTCATTACCACTGCTCTCGAATCGGTAAAGGAAAACATCGTGAGGAAACCGGCATATCCTAGAATGAAAAATTTGAAGAAATGTGACATCCACCAAACCGCACTGGGCCCGCGTGGTGGATTACGGCCCATTCCATCTCTAAGAGAGGAGGCCTGCGACCAAACTGTGGGACATTATAAGGCACATAATTAATAATTATACATTATTATAGTGATTATGTTATGCTATGCTATAAGTACTCGTAAGTGGATGTTACAAGCACTAATTATAAGGCTGATTATAGTGATTATGTTATGCTATGCTAGAAGTGATGACATGGCACTGAAACATGGTCGCTTACAATGGGCCTCATCAGAAGGCTTACAGTCACCCAAAGGGCAATGGAAAGGGCTATGCTCGGAGTTTCCTTGCGTGATCGCATAAAGAATGAAGATATCCGCAAGAGAACCAAGGTCGCCGACATAGCCCGAAGAATCGCCAAACTAAAGTGGCAGTGGGCAGGGCACATTGCTCGTAGAACGGATGGTCGATGGGGCCGAAAGGTTCTAGAGTGGCGACCGCGCATCGGAAGGCGCAGCGCCGGAAGGCCTCCCACAAGGTGGACCGACGACCTGGTGAGAGTCGCGGGAGTGCGGTGGATGCGAGACGCACAGGATCGGTCGTTGTGGAGACGCTTGGGGGAGACCTATGTCCAGCAGTGGACGTCTTTCGGCTGAAATGGTGATGATGATGATCATGCTATAAGTGGATGTTACAAGCACTAATTCTAAGGCTAATTATATTGATTATGATAAGCTATGCTATAAGTAAGTAGATGTTACAAGCACTAATTCGTGATTGTTCGAAAGAGTCACCGCGCCGCTTCAATTCCCGCATATGATATCTATCTTCTGTCTGGAGGAATTGGGTAGATTACTTGGGAATTTAGAGTAGGATAACCACAAACGTCTGCTGGTGGTTGTAAAATGGGTGACTGACTGATTGACTAAGGGCTTATGTCATGAGGCTAGTCAGCGGTTTTTTCCTGTCTCCTAAATATGACATGCTTTATTTAGAATTTAAATTCTAGTAACGTCACCAATTCACCATTGGTGAGGCCACATTTTACTTAGTAAAATTCCTAAATCGCTGGGCCCTATACAACGTTAAAACGACGGAGCGGTTCCCCTTAAAAGAGTTTATTGTACTTATCAATATAAACAACGTTTATGACTAACCCTGAAATGCCAAAAAAAAAATTGTCTGCTCCATATATTTTGTCGAGTTATGTGAACATAAGTGTATGGAGCAGCATGCCTTTTAAGGAAAGCCCCTCCGTCGTTTTAACGTTGTCGGTGTAACAAAAGTGAGTTCTAAGGAATTAATTTTGGAATTTAATACCTTGAACAAGAGTTTACTTTATGTGTTAAAATGTCATGCATGTAAGTGAAAAAGATGAATGAAGCTATACACCCTATGTAGCTCGTGGTAGAGCAGTAGGTTGTTTAGAGCTCGTGGTAGGGCCTTTGATATTAAAGCCTGATAAAAATTTAAGTGTCTTCAAGCCTAGGGTGAATAGGCTCTTAATAAACTAGTGCAATTCACCATCAACAATAGCATCACTGCTTACCATCAAGCGAGATCGCAGTCAAGTTTACATTATTTAAAAAAATATTTTTTTTCAAAACCACACAACGAAAGTAAAAAATAACTTAATAAATTACTCTTTCAGCCTTTTAACTTCATTATAAGAATCTATAAATATTTAAAAAAAAAACCTCTTTTCCGTCGGCGGGGGTTAAAAAAAACCAGAGGATTACGTGGTTTAAGTAATAACAGCTGTACGGGTCGACCTCCAAGGTTAAGCAACAGTCGCCGAGGTCAGTCTGAGGATAGGTGATCCTGTTAACATTTCCTTTAAAGTGGGAAATCATCAATTAACTTCTCCCATTCTGAGTGAAGCGAGAGAGGGTGTTATACTTTTACTGTCTAAAACCCGTCTGTGTTCCTTCAAATGCCCTTTACGTTCCAGGACTGCAGGAACTCTTTCAAGCCATCCCGCAGCCCTGGTAGGCAACGGCCCTAGTAGGCACCGTCTATTTACTGACATCTCTTTGGTGTCCGCTTAGAACACGCCGCGCCGTCGAGTTGGGTCTGGGCACGGTAATAATTATTATCTATACAGTATTGTAACTCGGCCGTATTTTTGAAATAAATGCCTACAGCCGCGCGGTACGTAAACATGCGATAGGGCTGCCTGCACTATGGCTGCCCGCCTCCAGCATTTTAATTACATTTGCCTACTTTGTGTTTCCATTTAGTTTTGTGATTGTAAATATACTTTTTTATATAAACAAATAAAATACTTTGTAAATTGAATAGGAAGTGTTCAATATTTGCGACCGAAAAATATTTGCGCCTCGACTGAGACGAAAGGCTTTATTATTAAATTTTAAAGTACAAAAATCCGCATTCTAAAGCTTAATTAAAAATTGTTTTGGGAAACATGGACAAGGTGGAGAAAAAGGAATATCTTTTACTTGGTTATAGATACCTGCAGCTACTTTACAATTTATATGTTTGGTTTTAAATGAAGAATTCATGCAACCAAAAACAGCACAATATATCCTACTCGTCATATTAAATATATAAATATGTACTTGAACTTATTTTTATTGAAAAAATCGCGCGGCACAGACGCGACTGTCTGCATCCCGAGCGCACCTCGAGATCGAGGCGCGTAGGTATAGCTCGCGTTTCGTCCATTTGTATGAAGTTGGAATACTGTATAGATAATATTACCGTGGTCTGGGTCTTATCGGTTGGCAAGCTATTGTCACGATGTGCCATAGATAATATTAAAAAAGCACAAGTTAGACAGAAAGCTAGTTATGACAAGAAGGCCAAAGTAATAAGGTTTACACCCAATCAATTAGTTATGGTCTATACTCCTAGAAGAGCATTACATAAGAGTTTGAAATTATATAGATTTTATAAGGGACCTTCATCTTCATCTTCACCTATCAGATAGAAGAATGTCACATGTGAATTATGTAATTAAAAAAACTTTTTAGAAAAAAAAAATAACCGACTTCACTAAAAAAAAACACTAAAAGGATCAAAATAACTTTAATTTCGGAAGTCGGTGTTAAATAAGAAACAAACAATACCGAGAAACAGTGAAGTCGGTTATTTTTTTTTTCTAAAAAGTTTTTATTTCACACTTTTTAGTTGCGATACACTTATAAACAGAGTGCCTATTTCTCATGACAATTACAATTAACCCAAATACTGCTAGGTTACATTGTTTTATTATAAAGTTCCTGTGTCTACCTTCCTCCTTCCGGCTCCATCATCAGATCAGTTCGATAGTACCTTATAGCCAAAGAGCATCTCACGACAATTCTAATAAGCCCAAACACGGCTAGGATACATTGATTAATTACGGAGTTCCTGTGCCTACCATCCGGCTCCATCATCAGATCAGTTCGATAGTACCTTATTGCCAAAGTGCATCTCATGACAATTCTAATAAGTCCAAACACGGCTAGGTTACATTGATTAATTACGGAGTTCCAGTGCCTACCTTCCGGCTCCATCATCATCATCAGATCACTTCGATGATACCATTTTCAACGTAACTATTCAGAATCATTCATTTATTTGTATTGTCATAGTCGCTTAGCTATGTATATCTTCATTGTAATATCTATTTGTGTATGAAGTTCCGTTGACCATTTCTGGTCTTCTTCATCAGTTCCACTTCATCAAATGTTACTTTTTGACTGTAAATGCTTAAGTTCTTGATGAAAATACTAAAATTACCATAGGGTTGCCTATAATTTTTGAGGATTTCCCTCGATTCCTCATGGATTCCATCATCAGAACTGGATTTTGAAAAAAATGGGACCAATCTGGAAGTATATCCTCTATAGGGAAAAAAAAATTTTGCAAATCGGTCCATAAACGACGAAGTTCTGAGGTAACAAACATAAAAAAAAAATAATGATAAAAACAAAAAAAAAAAATACAACCGAATTGATAACCTCCTCCTTTTTTTTGAAGTCGGTTAAAAAACTAAATACCCGGCGCCTCCACCAATTGAGATAGGGAGACGTCATACAAAAGTCTAGACGTAATTTTTATACAAAATGTATTAGAAAGAGTATCAGTATAATTCAACCAGAAGCCTTTCATTTGCGTCTTCCCTATCACACTATTCATTACTCGCCATCCGCAAGCCTATGCCTACGGTGACCGGGAGTCTCACTGAGACTCCTAGACGCCCAAGGAGTCTTCTGTGGGGGCACAGGTGTGACTGGCCTGTTAGTCTTGTGGTTAGTGGCCCTGACTGCTGAATGTGAAAATGTTTGTTATCTATAAATTAGTCTTAAATTTTCCTCTTTTCCGCCAAATAAAATGTTTTTCTTTCTTTCTTTCTTAAAACCTGCCTATGTTCCTTCAGTTGTCCTTTGCATTCCAGTTCCATGGTTACTTTTCGAACATGCCCTTACTTCAAGCCTAGTAAGCGTAAAAACCGCCACTAATAATACAGGATCTTTAACTAATTCGGCCCCGACTGAGAGCAGTGGTGGCCGAGTGGTAACGGCCCTGACTTACGAGTTCTAGATCGCGGGTTCAAACCCAGCCAGGCGCATTAGGTACTTTGTATAATTATTTCATCACCACTGCTCTCAAAACGGTGAAGGAAAACATCGTGAGGAAACCGGCATGTTCTAGAACCAAAAATTCGAAAACGTGTGACATTCACCAACCCGCACTGGGCCCGCGTGGTGGATTATGGCCTATATACCCTCTCCTAGAGAGGAGGCCTGAGTCCCAGCAGTGGGAACATTATAAGGCCGACAATGCTATGCTATGCTAACTAATTATGTTAGGTAGTTACTTCAATTCATTAGAAATTCTTCTTTTCATATGACGTGTTTGTCGAAGATCACGATTTTATAACTTCTGGGCAAAACCAACGCTAAATGAATATTACTGCTGTTTGATTATGTATAGGTATTGTGTCATAGGGCTTGCACTTTCGTATCATTACCTTTTTTTGTGGTGGGAAATCATCCAATGACTTCTCCCACTCTAGGGTGGAGCAGGAGGGCGTGTCAGACTTTTACTGATTGAAACAACACAGCTGTGTCATTTATTTGTCCTTTGCGTTCTAGGACCACGGGCTTCCTTATTAGAAATTCTCCAAGCCTGCAACTTAGAATGAAAGTGGGAGTGCTATTTTGGTGAAAAAAAACATTTTTAGAAAGCAAACCTCGTCACGCACGCCCTAATTTCACACAAAATAGTTTAGTAACATGTCACCCCATCCAAGAGCGGATTTAAGGGGGGGGAGGCACGGGGGCACGTGCCCCCCGCAGACGGTATTATTGTGTAGGTACCGAGGAGATTCCATCATAGTAAGTACATTCTTAGAAGCAAATCAAATTATCAGAGTTTTTAAAATATATGAATAAAGACTTGTAGAAATAAAGTTGAACTGTTTAAACTTGAAACAATAACTGTTTAAACTTGAAGTATCATAGGTACCTTCAAGTTTAAACAGTTATTGTTGATTTTTTTTTGCCCGTCCGCCCCTTGTGCCCCTCCCAGAATAATATCCTGGATCCGCCCTTGACTCAATCAATGATGATTCATGAGAATCTCGTAAAAATGGGTGTCTAAGTGTTTTACGTAACGCTCGCAAGTTGCAGAGCGGAAGAAGATTTCCCATTCAAATAAAAAAGTAAAAGTTCCTACTGAATGACATTGTGATGTTGTCGGAGATAAAAGAAAAGGAAATTTTTAACCGTGCATCAAAATTTTTATTCTTCACAAAAAATACTAATTTATAACCAAATATTAATAGACTTTTTACAATTATTAAATGGTCTCTACTGCTCTCAACTTACTTAGTTCAATATAATGTTACATCTATAAACTCCATAAAGGAAACTTTATACTGACATCGGCTTAACTCAGGTATGGAGAAACTTACGCATAGCATAAGCATAATCAGCCTTTTAATGTTCCCACTGCTGGGATTCAAGCCTCCTCTCTCTAGAAGAGGGATTGGGCCGTAATCCACCACGCGGGCCCGGTGCGGATTGGTGAATGTCACATGTCTCCGAATTTTTGGTTCTAGGACATGCCGGTTACCTCACGATGTTTTCCTTCTCCGTTTTTAGAGCAGGGGTGATGAAGTAAATTACACGAAGTAATGCGCCTGTTTGAGTTCGAACCCGCGACCTACAACTCGTGAAAATATTAGGTAGACTGACATAGTGTAGACCAATATCTAATAATAATAATAATAATAATATATTTATTCAGACTTAAAATTTGGTAAAATAGTTACATAAAATCTTAGGAATAATTACAAAGGTATCGCTATGTTAAGTGCCTGTATCACAGGCGGTAGAAGCTCAATGCCTAATGTTGGCTAATGTATAATAATTAGGTATATATCGTGGCCAGATCTTAGGAACTGATCACTTCATGATATGGCCAAGTAAAACTGGCCAGATCGTTTTAAACGTTAAAGTTTTATGATATTTCAATCCTCGTTTGGCCTACTTTCTTTAGACCTTTTAATATCATAGATACCTATATCAAAGATATCCTACATCAATGATATGGCCAAACGAGGATTGACATATCATCAAATGTTAACGTTTAAACGATCTGGCCAGTTTTATTTATTTATTTGTAGGACAACCAACAAAGCATACATCATTATACATGCTAAAGATTCAGTATTCTTACATTATATAGTGTAGCCTTAATTAAAGGCTGCCACGGCATGCATTAAACATAAAAGGAGTTATGAACTAACGTATCTATTCACATTTTGTTCGACGTTAAGCCATCCAATAAAAAAAAGTTTAGTTAATTTTAGTTTTAGTTGGCTATTTCATGAAGTAATCAATTCTAAGATCTGGCTATGACATAATAATATATACAATACGTCCCCTCCTTTATTTTTCATATCTGTCATTCGACATCCCTGAAAAAGGAATTTTAATTGACACAGTCCAAGTAGACTTTGATTTCTATCAAAGATCTTAATTATACCTACTTAGTTGTGGTCAATGGTCATTCAATCAATTACGACTATGATCTAATCATATCAAAGTCAAAGTTTTTTATTTCACATAGGCCTACATGGGCACTTATAAAACGTCAGAAGCTAGTGCACGGTTCCAAATTGGTCGTTTCCTAAGGAGAAGATATATATATGTACATCATCTGACTATACCATAAAAAGACGTAAAATTCTTTGTTTGTATGTTTATAAAGGATGTCTCTGAACCGATTACTATAGGGCTTTTCAATAGGTACGCTCAAACTTTGTCAATTTATACCTAAAAGTTATCTTAGTTAAGCGACATCTGGTTTTGTAGATATACATAATCAGTCTTAACAATTGACTGTGGATCGTTAAACAATACAACAACGCGTTGAAATTGTTAAAATTAAGTTTTAAAATCAAAATTCTGCTGATACAGCTGAGCAGTGGCCGGTTCAAACCCAGCCAGACGCATTACTTTGTGTAATTTATTTCAAAACGTTGAAGGAAAACATTGTGAGGAAACCGGCATGTCCTAGAACCAAAAATTCGAAGACATGTGACATTCACCAATTCGCACTGGGCCCGCGTGGTGGATTACGGCCCATTCCCTCTCCTAGAGAGAGGAGGCTTGAATCCCAGCAGTGGGAACATTAAAAGGCTGATTATGCTTATGCTATGCATAAGTTTCTCCATACCTGAGTTAAGCCGATGTCAGTATAAAGTTTCCTTTATGGAGTGGCCGGTTCAAACCCAGACAGCCGCATTACTTTGTGTAATTTATTTCAGCTCTCAAAACGTTGAAGGAAAACATTGTGAGGAAACCGGCATGTCCTAGAACCAAAAATTCGAAGACATGTGACATTCACCAACCCGCACTGGGCCCGCGTGGTGGATTACGGCCCATTCTGTCTCCTAGAGAGGAGGCCTGAGTCCCAGCAGTGGGAACATTATAAGGCCAACTATATATGCTATGATATTCTGCTGAAAAAAAAAAATTGTTGAAAAACACAGACGCTCCTTCACCATCAAATGGTTATCATGTGCTAGAATAGCATACAGACAGCTAAAATAGTTACTTTTATCCCGGAAGTATGTTCCCTTATGATAATGTTCTAATATCATGCGGGCGAACCCGCTAGCAGCAGCTTGTATACTACATATCTACACTAATATTATAAAGAGGTACAGTTTGTTTTTAAGCTATTGCATAGCTTCTATCGCGGGCCTTGAGCGCGGGGACCGAATCCAGAAATTCCGTAACGAAAAATATACCTCACGCTCCCCACTCCAACGGGCACGGAGGTGTGGCTGAAGGCCGACAGAGACCGAGCACCTATTTTAGAAAAGTCGTTAACGACCTGTGTGGCGCATTGGTACAGCGTTCTACCTATGTTATCATCGTGCCTCGAGTTCAAATCTCGGTCAAACAAAATAGTCTTTTTGTATTATAATAGATTATAGTAATGTTCTATGATAACAACTGAACATACTCGTACTTGTAGCAATTTATGAAGTAAACAAGAAAGAAAAAAAATTTGTTTTCTTATCGGTCACCACGCTCAAAAAGTGTAACTTGAATTAATATCAAAGAAAAAGAAATACTGCATAAATAAAATAAATAAATAATTATAATTGCATAAGTTGATACAAAATGCTATGCAATAGCTTTACCGCGGCAGTCCCCGACTGCCACACTTATTTTTTTTGTTTGTAAAAGGTAATCTCTGAAAGTAATAGTCCGATTGCTCGGTGGCAGTGATCTCTCGCGCCGGGCCTTGGTACAGGCCATGGTCCGGAGCGAGGAAGAGTGGCAGGCGGTCGCCTCATTCTGCGAATCAGTAATTGTAGCAAAGGAGGCGGCCACACGTGCGAGAGAACGGCACTCACGCCCCAGCCGCCAGGATCCCGGTCCCAACTTCCAGCCACCGTAGGCGCTGGCTTGCAGACGGTGAGCAATGGGTAGCTCGCCGTCCGACCATCCGGTAACCGTCCGGACCGAGCCCAAGTTGTCGACGGATCAAGGAGATGTCAGCAAAACCGTAGGGGCCCAGCCGGGTCGAAGCCTACTGGGGCCATGGGTGATGCGAAAGAGAACCCCGGGGCCCTGAAACGAAGGCAAAGAAGGAACAGGAGTGAGTTTTCAGGAATTTTTTTTAAGGTTGCTGTCAAAATATACCTAGGTATAATCCGGACAAAGCCAGGGCCAGCCGCTAGTAATCTATTCGCGGCTTACATTCTTAGTATTTTGCATATTAATGCATTTTCCAGTGAGGATGGATTACTCTCAGAAAACGTATAGTACATAAGTATCAGGAAATGAGTTAGCATCTTTTATCATACGTCATCTACCTAGACTTTTTAGGGTCCCGTACCCAAAGGGTAAAAACGAGACCCTATAAACTAAGACTGGACGCTGTCAGTCTGTCTGTCACCAGACATCTCATGAACCGTGATAGCTATAGCCAGTTGAAATTTTCACAGATAATGTATTTCTGTTGCCGCTATAACAACTAATACTAAAAACAGAATAAAATAAATATTTACACTACTATTGCTATATGATGGTGCTGGTGACAGGTAATAATAAAAATAAATAATAATAATTTATTGAAGTACAAAGAAATACATAAAACAAACTTATGAATACATATTAGTACAAATTTCTAAAAAGATTGGCATAATTACCTAATTATATAAAAACTAGTTTAATTTACACATATTTTTATTGACCTATTAAAGGTGTATTAGTACTGCCATTACAACTTGTAGTGTGTTGACTTGTAGGTAGCTACAGTTTTTTTTTTTTAAAAAAAAGATACGGCCGTTTATGTCGCAAAAAACGTATATTTTGACACTTTCAAAGAAATTAAAATTCATAGGGCACTTCCCGTTGACCTAGAATTCTGAAATTTGGCATGAAGCAAGGTCTCATAGCACAAGTATAGGGAAAAATCAGAAAATTCAAAATTTGTAGTTACGTCACAAAAAAAAATCTTTTTTGTGATTCAGAAATATCTTCGTAACTCAATTCGGGAATTGAACTGTTTTCGTATGTAAGTTTTTACGGAACCCTCAGTGCGCGAGTCCGACTCGCACTTGCCCGGTTTTTTTTTTTAATTCTATGTACGAGCTGGCTTCTCGTATTCTCCGATGCATTTAAATATCTATCAATGATTTTCAATCGAATAGGTAAGTGACTGGTTTCACTTGAGGATATTGGTTTTCCCAGTATTTGTTGGTTAGATTAACTAAAGTCAGATTGCTGCAATGTCATCTATTTCTTTTAGTCCGCTCTCGGCCCCTCAACCCCCAATAAACATTTTTGGAGGTAAGCGGAACAGAGTGTAAAGTCCCGCAAACCTCCGTTGAAAAGGGAGGATCCTCCGACTAGACGAGTGCTATTCTGGTGGGCAACTGCCCGATAGATGATTTCGGGCGGTTCTATATGTCCCAATCACGTGGAGAACTTTGATTGCGCGATGCAGGATTAGTTCTTATGTGACGCTATAGATGTCGCTACACATTTATTTATTTATTTCAAACTTTATGCACTTATAGGTACAGAGGCTTAATGCCTTAGGCATTTTCTACCAGTCAACTTTTGGGTGATGCAGAGAAGAATAGTGGTAGATGCAATAAAAGAGAGAGAAAAAGGTGAATATGAAAAAGATGAACTAATTAATTAATTATTTATTATATACTTTATTGTACACCATTACACATACAAAAGGAAACTAAAACCACACCCGATGCTTTACGAACGAAGTGATCAAACACTTGGAAAAATTCTGGAATTACTTACGAAGTAATCGCATTACTCTGACTAGTACCTATACAGGACTTGGTTGAAAATAAGCTCGTTTATTAGAGCATTCTAGACTAAGATAGGTTAAGTTTTTATTGTGATTCTATGCAGAGAATGCTAGAACGAGCAGAGCGTGCAATGAAATTGAAACATTCAATTCTGTGGTGATTATTTATTCACTATTGACATCAATAAGAGAATTTAAGGTTGTTGAGAACACATTGCGAATTTTTGTACACGTCCAGGCCCCTGTGGTTTCGGGGCCCTATATGATAAGGCTAATACGACGGTACCCACACCTGGTTTCACACCTCTTTCAGGTTTCCTCTCTGGGAGAGGGAATGGGCAGCAATCCACCACGCGTCCCAGTGTGGGTTGGTCAAGAGCACCGGGGTTCTCTTTCGCATAACCCCTGACCCCAGTAGGCTTCGACCCTGCTGGGCTCCTACGGTTTTGCTGACATCTCCTTGAGGCGCACGTGAAACACTACACGCCGTCGACGACTTGGGCTCGGTCCGGACGGTTACGGGACGTTCGGACGGCGAGCTACCCATTGCTCGCCGTCCGCAAGCCCGCGCCTACGGTGGCCGGAAATCGGGATCGGGATCCCGGTGGCTGGGGCCCTCGCACGTGCAGCCGCCTCCTTTGCTAGCATTACTGCTTCGAAGAAGGAGGCGACCGTCTGCCACTCCTCCTCGCTCCGGACCATCGCCTGTACCAAGGCCCAGCGCGAGAGATCGTTGCCGCCGATCGCCCTCACGAGGACACGGCGGTGCTCTGCCCAAGCGGGGCACATCTCTACCATGCTTGCCATGCTGTGTCATGCGGAAGGTGAGCACGCCGTGTTGTTTTGCCAGCCACTCCTCCCACTCCTCAAAGAGGAGGGAACTTACCGCCATAACTATGGCGTGAGCACCCCCCCCCCCCCCAGCACTGGATTGCGACAGTCGCTGTCGCCATTCGACCATGAGATCCCGCCGAAACTCTGTCTACCATGCCACGACTTGTCGCGGCAGCGGAGTTTCGCCCCGGCGATGCATCTCCACGCCTCCAGATCCCATGGTAATCCCTCTGGCAGGAGAAGTCTGCACCTCACCACCTCGAGTCCCAACTGCTGGACGACTGTCGCAACCCCGAGTGTCGCTAGTTTCTACCGCCGCCTGGTACGACTCTCCCTGCGCGAGGACCAGCGTGTCGTCTGCGTAACAGACCACGCTGACCCCGTCAGGGAGGTCGCCGAAGTAAAGCGCCACTGGTGACCTGGTTCCTAAAAAAATAACAGTATCAATGAGAACAAAACTTGCCACCGCTATGGGAAAAATACGTGTGTTTATGTATATGTATGTGTAACATTTTATGGAAACCCAAATGCATACGCCATCAGATAGTCCATTGTGTTCATGATTTGCATACAATACTTATTGTGACATTTAAATCCATTGGTAATACCCGTGTAGGTATGTAGCTTTGCATTAGTGAATGCTAAAAAATGGAGTTACCTACCTACTTACCTGATTAGTTCGATGCGTCATTTACAATGTTGTTGTTAGTCATAAGCAGTTTAGGTAGCGAATTCGTAATTAGTAAATACAGTAGATATTAATTTTTAACCGACTACATAAAGGAGGAGGTTCTATGTTTGGCTGAATGTATGTTTTTATTTATGTATATTCACCGATTTCTCGGTCAATTGTGGACCGATTTTGAAAATATTTTTTTTGATTGACTGGTTATGCTTCCGAGTTGGTCCCATAGAAGTATTGTAATGATCTGATCATGGTCTTCGAAGATATGGAACAGATCTCCTCATAGGATCACAGCAGAACCGTCGTAACACACGACTTTATTATAACAAAGCAATTTAAGTTAAATTAGACTACACGTACAAACAAAGCAATTTTACTTAAATTGCTTTGTTTATACGTGTAGTCGATAACTGACTGAAAGAAGAGGGGGAATATATCTAACTGATCTGATGATGAAGCCAGAAGTTAAGTACCGGAACTCTAATAAATTAATGTAATCTAACGTGTTTGGGATTGTTAGAATAGTCATGAGATGCACTCTGGCTATAAGGTATTTACGAGTAAGTTAGGCTGAGGGGTACTTTTTAGTGGTGGTACTATAACCAAAAAGTGTAAAATAAAAAACTTTTCACAAAAAAAATACAACCGACTTCAATGTAAAAAAAAACACTGAAAAGTGCAAAATAACTTTAATTTCGGAAGTCGGTGTTAAATAACGAAGAAATAAAACTATTATAGAAACACCGACTTCCTAAATTAAAGTTATTTTGGACTTTTCAGTGTTTTTTTTTACACTGAAGTCTGTTGTATTTTTTTTGTGAAAAGTTTTTTTACCTTATTGGTAGACGAAGGAGATAACACGACGACTTAAATATTGTTTTACTTAGGATTTACTTAAAAGTCGTAAGCGTGAGTCCATCTCAAGGTAACACCACCTCTTAGAGATGCGACCTTTGGCAAGAGCCGCTAATACCTCCTGATGATTCCATCGAGCCGTTGGAGAGCCTCCCGCCTGGATACGAGTTTCCATAGCCAACCGGAACCTAGAAAACTTTAGACTCCGCACCCCCACCTACTGCGTCCACACGACTGCAGAACCCCACCTATGGAGATTTGCTTTGCTGTCAAAGACAATCTCCACAGGTGGAGCACAGCCTACTGGAACCATGGGTCGTCTTTTTAAGGGTTACTCGTGTAGTCCTGGGATGCAAATGGCAATCGAAGGAGCATATAAGTGTAGTTTTAGTCATTGTGGAAGAAGTCATTAGAAGATTTCCCAACTTAAAAAAAAGGTGAGGATTCTCGGAAGACTCTAACTTTCAGTGTTTGTGCGGTGTTCCATTTTGCGACAAATGCCCTAGTTATCTGTTCATGTAGGGGTCTAATGACAGCGTGCGGACGGCATTGCCGTGGCGGAATACTGGGCCAGGCAAGAAATTTAATTTATAAAATGGGTTAGGCACAAAACGTCTTTTTAAGGAAAATGAGGTTTAGATTTTTTTTAAATACACAAAATGTTCTTGCTTGCGTGACGACAATCTCCACCTGTGGAGCACAGTCTACTGGAACCATGGGTCGTCTTTTTAAGGGTTACTCGTGTAGTCCTGGGATGCAAATGGCAATCGAAGGAGCATATAAGTGTAGTTTTAGTCATTGTGGAAGAAGTCATTAGAAGATTTCCCAACTTAAAAAAAAGGTGAGGATTCTCGGAAGACTCTAACTTTCAGTGTTTGTGCGGTGTTCCATTTTGCGACAAATGCCCTAGTTATCTGTTCATGTAGGGGTCTAATGACAGCGTGCGGACGGCATTGCCGTGGCGGAATACTGGGCCAGGCAAGAAATTTAATTTATAAAATGGGTTAGGCACAAAACGTCTTTTTAAGGAAAATGAGGTTTAGATTTTTTTTAAATACACAAAATGTTCTTGCTTGCGTGACGACAATCTCCACCTGTGGAGCACAGTCTACTGGAACCATGGGTCGTCTTTTTAAGGGTTACTCGTGTAGTCCTGGGATGCAAATGGCAATCGAAGGAGCATATAAGTGTAGTTTTAGTCATTGTGGAAGAAGTCATTAGAAGATTTCCCAACTTAAAAAAAAGGTGAGGATTCTCGGAAGACTCTAACTTTCAGTGTTTGTGCGGTGTTCCATTTTGCGACAAATGCCCTAGTTATCTGTTCATGTAGGGGTCTAATGACAGCGTGCGGACGGCATTGCCGTGGCGGAATACTGGGCCAGCCAAGAAATTTAATTTATAAAATGGGTTAGGCACAAAACGTCTTTTTAAGGAAAATGAGGTTTAGATTTTTTTTAAATACACAAAATGTTCTTGCTTGCGTGCCTCGCCTTTAAACCTGCCCGGATGAGTTCGTGAGCTCATGATAAAAAAATGATACCTAGAAACAAAATACTATACCTACGTACATAATAAAAGTGTTTAAGGTAAAAAAAATATCACTGGTTTTGGAATTACCCTTTAGCTAATATTGTACAAACAAAATTAACCTATGTTGTTCCATACATTTTTATTAAATACAACTTTTCCCGCCAGTTTGCCCTATTGCGTATACCAAAGAAATCATGCATATTTTATGGATAAACGCAGACTATTTTGTTTTTTTTTAGGTGGGAAATCATCTCCCGCCCTTGGGCGGTGCGGGGGAGCGTGTGTGGAACATAAGAGTGGCTTTTACTGACTAAAACCCTCTCTTATGTTCCTTCGTTGCCTTGCATTCCAAGGTTTTCATTTCAGAATCGAACCCTCGGGCCCCAGTAGGCTTCGACCTTGCTGGGTCGACGACTTGGGCTCGGTCTGGATGATTATCGGACGGTCGGACAGCGAGCTACCCATTGCTCGCCATCTGCAGGCCCGAAACGCAGACTCGTGAGCCATTGAGCTCCTTAGTAGTCCTAAGTTGACCTACACGAATACTGACAAATGCTCTCTCTGACTGGATAGGTCCACTCAAATCTGTGTGATTCTTTCCTCAAAAGACCATCTGAGACACCAATCAGCATGGTTCTCATATGTGATATGATTTGACCATTAAATTTTGCTGTATTACAAAAAAGTTTTAGTGGTTGATAAGTTGACGGTTGAAGGAATAAAAAGGTATAAACAAAAATTACATGAAAACAGCTGCATTTTTTCTTTTCTTTTTTAGGTGGTAATCATCGAATGACTTCTCACGCCCTAGAGTGGAGTGAGAAGGCTGACACAAATTATTTGAACTTAAATAAAACTGCTGTACACTTGCGTGACTAAGAGGGTAACTATGGAAAGTATAAGGGGTAAGTGTACTCCACATAAATCAACAAAATTTAGAGTTGTCAACATACTTTGACTGGCCTGTTGGTCTAGTGGTTAGTGGCCCTGACTGCTATGCCGGAGGTCGTGAGTTCGATTCCCACCCAGGACAAATGTTTGTGTGATGAGCACGATCATTTGTTCTGTGTCTAGGTGTAATTTATCTATAGTATATGTATGTATTTAGAAATATATAAGTATGTTTATCAGTTGTCTAGTACCCATAACACAAGCTCTGCTTAGCTTGGGACTAGACAGCGTTGTGTGATAGTTGTGGAATATTATTATTATTTATTATTATTATTTATTTATTATGTATAGACTTTAAAAAAGATTTTCGGTGTTTCTTCTCAGGGGTAGTCAGCTAAGAAACACCGGGCTCATGTGGTTTAAATTGACGAAAAAAATTGACGTGTAAAAGTGTTTTTTTAAAAACCAATTTGTAAAATAAATTTTATATAATTTATTGCCTAATCAGCTTTGTAATGTTGGCACGGCTGGGTCTCAGGTCTAATCCCTATAACATTTGCAATGGGCCTTAATCCACCACCAGCAGCCAACGGAGTGTAGCTTTCTATCTTTAAAAGATACAGATACATTTTTTCAGAGATACCTCCTACAAACTTTTTCGTCTTCGGTCTTTCTTTATGTGGGTCCAGCTCTCCTAATTTTGTGGCAATCAGTTCATCCTCTGCTAGTAGTTACTTCATGCTGGTCCACCAAGTCACAGAAAGGTCCTATACCTCTCTTCTGTTCAAGCAGTAGCATTCCTTTTCACACCTCCTGATTTCGTGGCCCCAGGGCAATTTATCATAGGTGGTCGGGTCGGACAGTTCATCCTCTCATAGTAGTTAATTCATGTTGGTACACCACGTTACAGAAGGTCGTCCTATACCCCACTTCTGTTCAAGCAGAAGCTGTGATTTTTTTCATATCCTGATTTCGTGGCGCCAGGACAATTTGTCGGGCCAAATAGTTCTTTCTCTGATTTTTCTCCACCAAGTAACAGAAGGATCCTATATCCCTCTTCTGTTCAAACAGTAGCATTGCTTTTCTTACTTCCTCGTGGTACTAGGACAATCTGTCATGAGTGGTCGGGTTGAACAGTTCATCCTTTGATAGTAGTTACTTCATGCTGGTCCATCACGTCACAGAAGATTATCCTCTACGCCTCTTCTGTTCAAGCAGTAGCAATGCTTTTCTCACCTCTTAATTTCGTGGCGCCAGGACAATCTGTCTTGGGTTGTCGATTCGAACAGTTAGTCGTCTGATAATAGTTATTTCTTGCTGGTCCACCACGTTACAGAAGGTCATTCTCTATCCCTCTTCTGTTTGATTGAAGTACTGATTAGTAGCAATGCTCTTTCCGCGATTGAATCTGAAGTAAATTACCTACTCAGTCAGTTCTTCCTCTGATACTAGTTTAATCATGGTGGCCCACCACGTACCAGGAGGTCGCCTACCTCACTACTGTCCAGGCGTTCTATAAAAAATAAATTGCCTTCTTGTTGCCATTAGTTTAGATCCAGAAATAACTTCGCTTGTACCTTGGTCATTAGTCAGGTCGATGACTTAAAGAGATTGTCTAGGAAAACCCAGGGCTTACAAACTGGTTAAGTTGCAAAGGAGCTAGCACACTTAATATTAAAAGGGATTTTAGGGTTCCGTACTTCAAAAGGAAAAAATGGATCCCTCATAGGATGACTTTGTTGTCCATCTGTCTGTCTGTCAAGACCATAGGTGGTCAAGACCCTTTATCTCGGGAACGCGTGGAGATATTGAAAAATCAAACTTCCAAGTTAACGAAAAAAAAGATACGGCCATTTATGTCGCAAAAAACGGATATTTCAACTTTTCAACACTCTCAAGGGAATCAAAATTCATAGGGCACTTCCCGTTGACCTAGAATCCTGAAATTTGGCATGAAGCAAGGTCTCTCATATAGGAAAAAATCTGAAAACTTTAAAATAGTACGTCGTAAAACAAAATTTTTCGCGATTCGGAAAAATCTTCGTAAGTCAAATCGGTAATTTAACTGTTTTTATAGGTAAGTTTGTATGGAACCCTCGACTTGCCTGATTTTTTTATTAACTTTTTTGGGTTGAATCTTGTAAATAAATTTTAAAACAGTTGGAGCTGTTTTTGCACCATTTGATCTGAAATTTTGAAGACCTATTCAATTAAGATGACAATACATGCTTAGCTAAGTGACTTCGTTCGAAATCCAATATACTGACTCCTGAGGATGGCGGACTATTAGGTATATGTACCTACTTAGTTATTTTCATAAACACCACTATGATATGGGTATCAATTTAAAAGGTTTGTTGACATGTATATGGCAAAAAAATACGTCAGAATGAATCCAATATGGCGGAGAGTTAAAAAAAAATATTTTTAATATTATCTTCTTCTTGATGAATCCAAGTACAGTGGCCTTGGTACAGGCCATGGTCCGAAGCGAGGAGGAGTGGCAGGCGGTCGCCTCCTTCTGCGAAGCAGTAATGCTAGCCAAGAGAAAGAAGACGAAATGAAATATGGAAATAAGGTATGAAAGGAGACGGCCGCACGTGCACGCGCGAGGGCGCGGCCTTCACGCCTAATATACCGGGATCCCGATCCCGATTTCCGGCCACCGTAGGCACGGGCTTGCGGACGATGAGCATTGGGTAGCTCGCCGGCCGACCGTCTGGTAACCGTCCGGACCAAGCCCATGTCGTCGACGGCGCGTACTGTTCCACGCGCGCCTCAAGGAGATGTCAGCAAATCGTAGAGGCCCAACAGGATTGAAGCCTACTGGGGCCAAGGGTCTGATTCTGAAAGGAAGACCTGGACCTGGTACGAAAAGCAACTAAGGAACAGGATGGGTTTTTAGTCAGTAAAAGTATGACACGCCCTCTCGCTCCGCCCAAGAGCGAATGATGTCATTGGATGATTTTCCCACCTACAAAAAAAAAGGGTTTCAGCGAGCAGTGAGAATATAATTATAATTGTTAGCCACAAACTCCATATGATATCATCTTCTTTATTCTTTACTAGCTGACCCGGCAAACTTTGTTACTTTGTTCCTAACAGTCAATGAATTATTGAGACCAATGTATTTGACAGTTGCCGTACTTTTTCGATGATTTGGATATTTTTTTATTTTCTTTTTTAACGTAAGTCTTTCTTAGATTCCAATAGTTATTCTGCTATTCGGGGTGGAGACGAATCCAACAAAGCAAAGATCATTAAAATCGGTCTAGTGTTCTCGAGTTATATAAATGGTGTAACTAACACGACTTTGTTTTATGTTTATAGATTTTAGACAAAACTAATTTAACTTAAACAATTTTAATCAGGACCACAACCACAATTGGATTTTCTTCAATATTACCGACCTCGCAGCGAAACACGACGACGCCGTCACTGTCTTCGTGAATAATAATAAGTTTGTAATAAAAATAAAGATTACTTAGTTATTGTATGTTATTAATATGTATTAGTTTATTATTTTTAAGACTATTCTATGTATCCTGTCCATATTATAGTCCATGGCCTTAGTTGCATAAAAATAAAGAATTATATATTAATAGCTACGGTAGGTAGATATTATTCGTTGACTACACGAATGGTAAGTCTAAGATTATTCAGCGCTCGACTTACGAGTCGAGTTGTAGGTCGCGGTTCCAAACACAGCCTGGCGCATTACTTTGTGTGATTTATTTCGTCACCACTGCTCTCAAAACGGTGAAGGAAAACATCGTGAGGAAACCGGCATGTCCTAGAACCAAAAAATTCGAAGACATGTGACAACCAACACTGCACTGACATCCAATCCGCACTGCGCCCGCGTGGTGGATTAAGGCCATAGATATCCGGCAACTAGGCAACTCGGCATTTTGGTTTATATGCATCAATAGTACACTGTACGCAATTGCAAAGCGACTGAATGACGCGTACAGCCACCGTTCGATCATACGACCAATTTGGTTCTATCGAGGCGGCACGTGCCACGCCCCAAAGGCATATCCCTCGATATCCGTGATTAAGGCCCATTCCCTCTCCTAGAGAGGAGGCCTGTGTCCCAACAGTGGGAACATTTTATGGCCGACTATGCTATGCTACACGAATTGATATTTGTTTTTTTTTTTTCAAATACCTGTCTACATTACCGTTTGTACCTACGCTATCTTCTTCTTTTGTAGATATTGCTAGATTTCATGGGTGCGTAGCGACATCTATGGCGTCACATAAGAACTAATTTCTCCGCGCGATTTGAACATGTCGAACAGCCCGAAATTATCTATCGGGCAGTTGCCCACCAGACATAACACCCGTCTGGTCGGAGGATCCTTCCTTTTTAACGGAGGTTTGCGGGACTTTACTCTCTGTTCCGCTTACCTCCAAAGGTGGTTTTCCTATTTATTATTATAAAGGCGAGAGTTTGTATTTGTGTGTATGTTTGTTACCCGACTACGGCAAAGCCAAAGGAGGGTTATGATTTTATAAATGATAAATGATATCTATTCTGCAAATAGGTTTATAAAACACTTTTACACGTCAATTTTTTTTTGTCATTTTATACTAGATGAGGCCGGTGTTTCTTAGCTGACTACCCTGAGAAGAAACACCGAAACAAACTCAGGGGTCAAAGTCTCTTTTAAAGTATGGACTTGACCATTACATATTTACTGTATGGACAGTAAATATGTAATGGTCAAATCACATGAGAACCATGCAGATTTGTCTGAGATGGTCTTTTGAAGAAAGAACCATACAGATTTGAGTGGACCTGTCCAGTCAGTGCAAGCGTTTGTCAGTAATTCGCAAAGCTCAACTCAGGACTACTAAGGAGACTTGACGAACAATACCAAAGAAAGGACATTTGGGTAGGCCGTAGAAAATACTCAAATTGCCAGACATACGTTAAAATTACTGAAAAGGAAATAAAAAAAGCAATCAACATAGTCCTCACGTTCACAATAATAAAAGGAATTTTGACAGGCTATGTATGTATGCACGGATATCGATATGTATGTATGTATGTGAGTATGTTCATCTGTTCCCTCATAGCTCCTAATCTACTTATCGGACCTCGACGTATGAGGTATCGTTAGAACCGTCTTAATTGTCCGCTGAACATACGGCTACGGGACGTGTCACAAAACTCGATATGGCGCCCTCTAGCGGACAACAAGAAATGTTTAAAAAAATAAAAATGGAGATAAATACGCCGTGCTTAGTGTCATTTAAAAGGGCTTCACTTGTACATTTCCAAAATATTGCTCAAATTTAAAGTGGTGTCCTCTAGTGGACAAAAAGTCATGTGTTAAATTTAACACCAAAATTGTTCAAATAAAAATAAAGTAAAAAAACTAAAAACCGACTACGACAAAAAAAAACGACGCTGAAAAAGTACGAAACAAGATTTTCATACTTCGAACAGAACAAAAAGAAAAACCGTAGTCACACGTTATTAAAGTGTTTCGGTTGGTAGGTACCTCTAACGTGTGACTGCGGCTTTTCTTTTTGTTCTGTTCGAAGTATGAAAATCTTGTTTCATACTTTTTCAGCGTCGTTTTTATTTGTCGTAGTCGGGTTTTAGTTTTTTACTTTATTTTTTACTCCTTCACGATGAAATGTGTGTAATTTTGCACACGGGTAGATCATTTCGTGAAATACACACCTATGTTTAGAACATTTTATCACAGGAATACGTACTCTTAGGATATTTTTCTATGTTTACACGGGCGAAGCCCCACGCAGAAGCCAGTATTATCTTATGTTGATTTAAACATATTTACAACTGCCTGACTCATTTTTTTGTCTACAAATAATCTGATTCACTTACACACATAAGTACTTCTTTCCGGTGACTAACAATAACTCAATCTCATTAAGTACCTAATTAACTTAATGGATTCATTCATTAATTAAACAATTAACCTAAATGTTATATTATGTTGTATTATAATATAGATAAAAAAAAATCAATACACTTAGGTACTTGAAAGCCTGCTCTTATCTCTACTGCTTTTAGGCACGCAATTCACTGCTTTTCGCACTAGTGCAGCAAAGTGTGCGAGCTCGCCCTCGCCACAGTTTATTACAATTATCGTATCAGGGTGGGCGCTTAGCGACCCTCATGAGTCGCGCGTCAACCCCCGGGTATTTATTTCTTCGTAAGTCTATTGAAAAACGTCGTTTGATACACGTGGAAATTTGTCACTGCAGAACAGACTCGACTCCATAACAAGAATTCTTCCTCAGTCGCAATGACAAACTTTCTCCACTTGTATCAAAATGTACCATTTCCATCGATATCCGGGTTCCGTACCTCAAAAGGAAAAAAACGGAGCCCTTATAGGATCACTTTGTTGTCCGTCTGTCTGTCTGGCTGTCTGTCAAGACCCTATAACTCGGGAACGCGTGAAGGTATCGAGTTGAAATTAAATAAAAATCAAACTTCTAAGTTAACGAAAAAAAAAAGGTACAGCTGTTTATGTCGCAATAAACGTATATTTCGATACTCTCAAGGGAATCAAAACTCATAGGGCACTTCCCGTTGACCCAGAATCCTGAAATTTGGCATAAATCAAGATCTTATAGCACAAGTATTGGCATAAATCTGAAAACAGTAAATTTATTCGTTTCGAATAATCTTCGAGACTCTATTCGGGAATAGAGTCAGTTATTTAATTAAATAGGTAAGTTTGTACGGAACCCTCAGTGTGCGAGTCCGACTCGCACTTGCCATGTTTTTTTCAGTTTGTCCGAACTCCTATTCATTTGTGCAATGATGTAACAGAACATTAAGAACCTATTTATTATTTAGTAATACATAATATAATATAATTTTAAATTAAAATAAATCAAATTGAATTATTAATATAATAAATATATAAAGTAATACAGAATATAATATAATCAATTAATAATATAATAATGAAAATGTAAAATGTAACTGTGTGGTCCAAATAGGTATGTCTGAAATAAAAAGATTTTATTTTATTTTTATTTATTTTTTATTTTTTTATTATCGATAGTAATTTAAGCGTGAAGAGAAGCGAAGTATTAACGACTTGACAACGCTACAAATTACTTGAGTTCAAAGACCTACATTGTATAGAAGTTGACAGTTCATTGTTTAGAACGACAATTTATCTTAGAACCTCCTTTTGTGCAAACGGAAATAATATTAGACCGTGGGGCCTTACCAGGCGTACTATGCGTTCCAAATATAAATAGTAAAGTCAGTACCTACTCGATCTGTCAAATGTTGATTGAAAAGTACGGTTTGCAAAGAAAGCTTTTTTTGCTTTGTTTTACTGAGTTTTAGTTAAACCTAGGTAAAGTAAAAACGTATTTGTTAAATCTAAATTAGCGATATACAGGTTGTTTGGTGCATCGTGTGCCAAATTGAAATGGCCGACGGGAGGGGTCATCTGCTATCCTTTCAGACCCCTAAACACTTCACATGCCCTGTGGATTTTTTTTCATCGACTTTTTATTGTTTTATGAAAATAAGACCAAAATCTTTCATTCAAATACAAATTTTAAAAAGTATATAAGGTGTAGACACTGAATTTTAATTTTATTTAGATGTGTATTGTATTATAGTACTTTTAAATTTAAAATTAGTGACATTAGCTGTCTAGTTTTTTTTTTTTTAATTTACTTGCAAAGTGTACGACTTAAATTAAAGCTGTCCATGTTAATGCTATTTACTTGGCAATAAAAAAAAAACAAAAGCGACCGGATTCTTCCAACTTCCTCAAAAATTCTCTAGTTTATCCTCTTGCTAGTGATGTACCTACCACATGCCATTAAAAATCTTTTTATAACTTTGTGAATTCTCTAGAATTGTGAATCGAGTCACATTTGACTAATATTCAAAATTATGATTTAAAAAATATTTTTGCTTAAATGATTCCTGAAAACCTATTAAAAACGTTATATCACTCTTATATGGAAAAATCTGTCTCGTATCTCTCTTTTCGTGGGTTTTACTAGAAATAAAAAAAATTTAATTGCATTTTTAACATTTATTTCATAATTTTTACAAGTCCTGCTCAAATTGTTGGCCTCTGTTGTGAATGCAGGCCCAATATCTGTTTCGTATTTTGACAGTTGTTGTAAGAAGTCGTATAATATCAATGTTCGATTCAGCCCATCCCTCGCTGTCCTCCCCCAGAGACGCAACGTCTTTGACTGAAGTCCGTACCCCACAGGCAAGCAAGCGTGTAGTTACTTAGTTTTTAATCGACATAAAAAAAAAAAAAATTTTATGTTCGGCTGTACTTGCTTTTAAATTAAATTTTAGATTTTATAAGTCCTGGTAGGAGGCTTTAATTTTATTAAGGTCGCCACAGGCAAAAGCACTTAAGCAGAGACGACAACCTCATAGGTTGAACTATGCGAAGTCAATCATAAAAAGAGGATATAATAATAATAATTTTTGTAAAGGTTGGTTAGTAAAAACTTATCAAATAATAATAATAATAATATTTAATATAGACTGCCATCATTATAAACGACAGTCAGACAATAGTGCTTTTAAATTTGAGTCTTATTAATACAATATTATTTGAACAGTAATATTTTTTTAAACTATCCTTTAAATTGTGGCAACACTCGCTTAACCAGGCAATAAAAAAGGCCAATGACCAGTAAACGCCACAAATGCGAGAGGGTTGATCCTGCTTCTGACCAACTGGGAAAAACCGATTTCAATGAACAGGATACTTGGCATACCGAAGAATAATCCCACGCACGTTTTCTGCGACATTTTGTTTACATTTGATTCTGCAAAATATTAAACATATTTTATTTTCAGTTGTATATAAAGAAGAGTCAATAAAGGTCAAAGAACTAGTGACAATAATCTTCTGAAACAAATACAAATTGACACTGGCCATTGTGTTGAATATGGAGTCGTGTTCTGCCCACGTTAGATGAAAAAAAAACACCACTGAAGACACTAGGATACATAACAGAATGAGTGGTGCCAAGACTCGTGTACCGAACTGGATTTATAAAAACCAGTAACTTGACCTCGTCGCAGAAACAGATAGACAAACGTGTTATTTATCCGATCCACAGTAATTTTATTATGAAATTAATTCATTTAACGACCAACGGAGCTGTTTTTATGTTTCGGCTCATATGTAAGGACTACAAGTTGACTTGATATATATACATCTATATACGAAAACATTTTACAAAATGGGCAAAAATACCGGTTTCGAGCTTCTTCACAAACCTACTCAACTCGTTAGTATTAAACGTAACATCATCAGGAAAATTGGACTTTATCTTGCCACAGATACAGTTGGATTTCATTTGTACATGCTTATTGTATAAATGTCTATAAATTAGTCATATTCCCGTTTCGCATTATAATTGTTCAGTGTACTGCGAGACTTTGTCGAGATCACAATGAAATCAGTTGCGTTAGTGTTATTATTTATCGGTGTGTGTTATTGTAAAACAGATTTCAATGAACGACCCCGGAATTTTAGTATAGAGCTATTGTATTACACGCAAGCGGAAACTAACGGACATGTTGTGATATCACCGTTCGGAATATGGACTTTGATGACTGGTATTGCCCTTGGAGCGACGGGCAACAGTTACAACCAACTGGCGACGGCATTCATCCTGCCGAAACATCAAAACACCCTCGTAAAAGGGTACAAGGAATTGACAAGCACTGTCCTGGCGCAAGGGGACAATGGAGTCAGCCTCGCGAGCAGAAACTTCGTGTTTTTGGACAACGATTTCTCAGTGTATCAAAACTTCAGATCAGCTTTGCAAAACGATTTCGGAGCTTCTCTAAAGGTCCTCGATTTCGACGACCCCAATTCCGCCCGCATCGCTAACACGTACATCGAAAAATCAGGCGGAAGAGTTTCCAATGTGTTACGTTCAGACGACTTCCGTGAATCGAGAATGATATTAACAAACGTGATTTCGTTCAAAGGATTGTGGGCTTCGCCTTTCAACAAGTCTGACACAGTTTTGGAACCGTTCTACGACGAAGATAAAAAGGTGGCCGGTACTGTGAACATGATGTTCCAAAAAGGCCAGTTCGCCTTCTCAAATATGCAGGCTTTGAAATCATTTGTAGTAGAACTGCCTTACGGAACCAATGGCAAGTACTCAATGATTGTGATCCTGCCTTATCCTTCAGTGAAAATCGCTGATATGTACAAGAACTTCGCCGAAGTCAGTTTGAAGGATATCTTCAAGAGATTACAAGACGATGTTGATGCATTTGGAATGGAGGACGTTGATGTGAAACTGCCCAGGTTCCATATAAGCACGAATCTTGTGTTGAACAAGCCGCTGAACGACATGGGTGTGTATGACATATTCCAGCCAGACTTGGCGAGTTTCGAGCGAGTTTCAAAAGACCATATTTTCGTTTCTGCCATAGTGCATAAGGCTGATATTGAAGTGACAGAGTCAGGAACTGTGGCATCCGCTGTTACGACAGCTACTTTCTCTGACAGAATCTCTGCGCCATATTTCCATGCAAATCGGCCGTTTATCTACTTCATTATGGAAAAAACAACGACGACTGTGATATTCAGTGGCATTTATTCTAAACCTACAGTTTACTAAATTATTCAAGACTTTTTGCTTGTAATCTACAACGATGTCTGATCGCGATTCTCAATTATTCTTTAAACATCGTTGTAGGATACTGGTCATAAGAAAGTGTTAATTTTAAAAACAAAGTTCCGCTAATCATAAACTTTTAAAAGGTTTGTTCCTCATTTGACACACGTCATTTTTTTTTTTTAATTTACTATGGTGAAATTTTACGGCGAAAGGGAAACAAATCTTTTAAATATAGAAAGGCATTTATTATTGTGTAAAGGTTTAAATAGTGGTGGATATTAATCCGATTTTACTTAACATTGACTGTTTAGTATAATATTTCAACGATATTAGATAAAACAAAAACAGAAATGGACTTAGAAACATTGCTAATATAAACCATTGTGTTAAGCCTTAACATGTCTATGTGAGTTTAAAAATTATAAGTGTTATTGATTGTCATTCGTTTTCCGTATTTTTTCTTCCTCCTATTACCAATTGTTTGCTAAAACAGGACATAAATGGGCAGTAAATATGCGTCAATGAATAATCACTAAATAATTGCTTTTTTATTTAGAATAATATTGTTCGTCATTTGCCTCAAATATTAATACCTACCTAGCTAGTTTTCATCCATATTATTTGTCAACTTGTATTCGATTCTATTCGAAATTCAATTCTACAGGTTTTTTTCATAAATATAATTTTATTTATAGTAAAAAAAGAAAAATAAATGTGTCTTTTGGGCACACTTTCCGTCGGAATCAATGCGAAGGAAGTTTTTGACTAGTGCCGTGGTCAGGTGAACAAGAACAACGGCCCCGGGGCCAAAAAATTTGGGATTCCTTTTTTGAAATTATTTTATTTTGCATTGGGTAGAGCGAGAGTGTCACAATTTTACTGGCTGAAACGAGTTGCCAAAATTAGTGTTGCAACCTATTTTATTTAGATTTTGAAGGTAGGATGATTTTTCGCTAGTAAAATAAGAAGTTTTTTAATCAGGTTTCGGAACCCCCGGGCTTGCGGGCCCCGGGGCATTGGCCGCCTTGGGCCAGTGGGCCAGACAAAATAGGTATAACTCCTTGCTAAAAGGAGTTATACCTATTTTGTCTTTAGTGCATAGGTATATATGGTTTTATCTACAAATTTTGTTTGTAAGACCAATTGGAAACTTCTGTAATAACAACCTATTTTTAATATTAACTATACACGTGATTATTCTCAAAAATCGGAATAGGTTAAAGATCAAATTAATACCAAACAGAAATGTTAAAAGATATACGACTTAAAGTTTTTAACCTCCTTGATTATATCATTAGTCTTATAATAAATGCTATTTATACTTAACATTTTAAATAACCTTCATGATCTCAGATAATAGGCTGTAATGAGTCGAGACTATAAATATAGCAGATTCTTACACGTTTTATTAAAACAAAACACATAATTCATCATGACTATGAATATGAATAGGTATAGCATTATACCATACTATACCTTTATCTACTATTACTGTATATTTTTTTTTTATATATAAACCAGTGCTTGACTGCGATCCCAACTGATGGTAAGCAGTGATGCAATCATTGATGGTGAGGCGCACTAGTTTATTAAGAGCCTATTCACTCTAGCCTTGAAGGCACCTAAATTATAGTTGGACGGGAAGATTGCAGCTGGCAAATTGTTCCAGTCCTTCGATGTACGCGGTATAAACGACGAAGCGAAACGCTTAGTCCGGACCGTTGAAGTTTCAACAACTATACTATATCTACTATTACTATATTTATATATGTCGTGGCCAGATCTTAGAAACTGATTACTTCATGATATGGCCAAGTAAAACTGGCCAGATTGTTTTAAACGTGAAAGTTTGATTATAATATATCGTCGCGTCATCTTAATCATTTCAACCGAAAGACGTCCACTGTTGGACATAGGCCTTCCCCAAGTGTCGCCATAACGACCGGTCCTGTGCAACTCGCATGCATCGGATTCCCGCGACCCTCACTAGGTCATCGGTCCACCTTGTGGGAGGCCTTCCAGCGCTGCGTCCTAAGAAGAGTTTGTCACCCATCTCCTCCTAAACGGCTTGACCGATTTGAATGAAATTTTGTATGTATATTTGAGTGCGTAACTGGATGGTTTAAAAATATATTTGGACCCGGTAGGTGGCACTGCAATCGGGTTCTCAATTTTTTATTCTGACGAAAAGCCAGCTTTAGGACAGGACAACGTCTGTCGGAAAAAAAAAAAACAGATTTTTATTTTTATTTTTTAAAACAAACAGTTCAAATTGTTTTAAACAAGTGTTCTATTTGGTTTTGTTTATCTTTTTAGTTTAGGGTATTATTTCAAATTAATTTTACCTATAATGTTTCATTTCTAGACTAGGCCTTTTCAAATTCGCCATAGCAAATTAAATATATACAAAAACGATCAATGGATAAACATTTATATGCATATCTCTAACCAATACTGAACGCTTTACATTCATCCTGTATGGCAGAGAAGCAAAGACTTATTGAGACTATGGGCCACTAGGGCAAATGATGAACTAATGGCGGGCCACCAGCAAAAATTAAAAACAAAAACATTTTACAAAAAAAAAAATAACCGACTTCCCTAAAAAAAACACTAAAAGGATCAAAATAACTTTAATTCCGGAAGTCGGTGTTTCTCAGGTTTGTTTTTTATTAAACACCGACTTCCGAAATTAAAGTTATTTTGATCCTTTCAGTGTCTTTTTATTTTTTAGTGAAGTCGGTTATTTTTTGGTAAAAAAAAAATTATTTCATTCTTTTTAGTTGCGATATACTTATAAACAGAGTGCCTATTTCTCAGGAAAATTCCAATTAACCCAAACACAGCTAGAGTTATTTTTTTTATTATGAAGTTCCTGTGTCTACCTTCCACCTTCCGGCTCCATCATCAGATCAGTTCGATAGTACCTTATAGCCAAAGTGCATCTCATGACAATTCTAATAAGCCCAAATACGGCTAGGATACATTGATTAATTACGGAGTTCCTGTGCCTACCTTTCGGCTCCATCATGATGATGATCTTTGGCTATTTTTAACTGACTTCAAAAAAGGAGGAGGTTCTCAGTTCGCGTCAGTCGTACCTACAGACGCCGCGCCGACGCAAGCGCATCAAGCTTCCCCGCCGCGCGATCCCCGCTCCCCTCCGCTATTGTACTATCGCTTGCTTCGCATAGACTTCGCAATATTTAGAACGTTCGATTTAAATATTTTTATTTTTGTATGAAAATCTGATGAACTAAAAAATATGATAAATTTTTAAAAGTCATAGAACAAAAGTTGTTGTTTATGATGTTAGTGACATAGTCCTGAGAGGTTGGCAGTGTTTTACAAATAACCCTGTATAGATATAGGTATCTACTAGTAGGTAGCTACACGGTAGATACTTATATCAACTTCACAGCCAACATAAATCCCCTAGCTCCATGTGAAAAGTCAAAATGTTTGTTATTTTCTAGTCAGCATCATCTGAAATATTGCCAGCTAAAAATATAAAAATAACTAAAAA
The DNA here is from genome assembly GCA_905147345.3 of Mythimna impura. Lineage (NCBI taxonomy): Eukaryota > Metazoa > Arthropoda > Insecta > Lepidoptera > Noctuidae > Mythimna > Mythimna impura. Next base: position 6,759,334 of record LR990363.1, read on the forward strand.
TAAGGCCTACGCTGTGATGTACACTAACCTCGCACACGAAGGGTTCCGTACTACAGCATTAAAATCGAGCAAAAAAAAAAGTCAACCAAATAACATTTTTTGTATGGCGAACCCCTTTAATTTTTATTTTTAATATTTAGAAATACACATTCTGTAAAAATTTCAATTCTCTACCTCTTACGGTTTCTGAGATGTATCATGATGATGTGCAGATGGACAGACACACATACAGAACCTCTTATGTGAGGTCAGCGGAATTGTTCAAAAGAGATAACGTGGTCATACCGAAGAGATGCCTGGTGGGTTTCAGTTAGTAGAAAGAAGTCAGACATACCCTTTCACTCCGCCCAGAGAGAAAGATTTTTTTTTTTTTATAATGACTTATAATGGCTTTATATATATTTTTGATAATTTTAATCTTCAAAATACAAAGTCTCCCAAAGGGCAATGAAAAGGGTTATGCTCGGAGTTTCCTTGCGTGATCGAATCAGAAATGAAGACATCCGCAGGAGAACCAAGGTTGCCGACATAGCACGAAGAATCGCCAAACTTAAGTGGCAATGGGCAGGGCACATTGCTCGCAGAACAGATGGCCGTTGGGGCCGAAAGGTTCTGGAGTGGCGATCGCATACCGGAAGACGCAGTGTTGGAAGGCCCCCTACAAGGTGGACCGATGACCTGGTGAAGGTTGCGGGAATCCGATGAATGCGAGACGCACAGGACCGTTCATTGTGGCGACATTTGGGGGAGGCCTATGTCCAGCAGTGGACGTCTATCGTCTGAAATGATGATGATGATGAAACCTCAAAAAAAAAACTAGGTCGTCAGATACGCAAGGCTGGCTCCCTGACTTACCATGCAGCCTCCGCAACCTCTGTACCACGCAGCCTCCCCGTAGCCGTATTACCGTACCTACCGTAGGTACGTTATTCCTACACCCATATTTTGGCAGGTAAGTAATGATAGTTAACTCCCTTTTAACTTATTGAGTCAAAATATCGCCTGGGGTTAGTCCTGGCCGACCTTTTGACTACAGTTTTACCCACAATAAGGTACATCCTGGGTGCTATATAACCCTTCAGGATTAGTGATGCAATGGGAGTGTCTTAACGGAAGCGGAAACGGAAACAGATGTCAAAAGTAAATCATTGCGGATGCGGAAGTGGAAACGGAAGCGGAAACGGAAGTGTTAATACTATGAAGAAAAAGTGCAATTTTTTAAAACAACAGTAGGTTTACGTCGTAATCACGTCACGAGACGCAGTGATGCGCAGAATGAACCAAAAAAATTAATAATAATAACGAAACTCGTTGCGACACGTTTGTGTACCCCCCCCCCCCGCATCTCTTCCGAAGTGTCCAGTCATCCACGCGCATCCCACCTCCGCGCTCCTTGCTGTATTCTTCCGTTTAGAGTTCTGTTATAAATTTTGCGTAAGCAGAAGCGGAAACGGAAGTGAAAAAGCTTGCGGAATTTCTGCAGAAGCGGAAGCGGAAGCAGAGTTCTGTTGCAACACTATTCAGGATGTGTCTTTCGCTAGTCTTGGCCTCATCCAGCTGAACACTGGCCTTGAATTCTCTCTTCTTATCAATTAATAAAGACATAATAACAACTTAATTTAGTACCTATTAGGGTATTACTTAGGGTCAGCTCACACTAAGACGCGATTACGGTGTTATTCGCTATCTTATCTACCAGCGAAGCACCGTTTGTTGCACTGAACTGAACTTCTAGATACTTCGATATTCACTTTGTCTCACCGAAATGAAACCTTAAATTGTGTTTTTATATTATTATTGTATAGCTGCCGACAGCCGCTTCGCCCGCGTCATATATAAAATTATCCCAAGGGAACATATTCCCGGGGTTAATATAGGATACTTTTAACCCCAGGATTATGTTCCTTTGGCATAACTTTATACTTTTGCGCGGGCGAAGTTTCTGGGGAAAGATAGTAAAACTAAAAAAGGACCGGATAATCTACACTAATATTATAAAGAGGTAAAGTTTGTTTTTAGGGTTCCGTACCTCAAAGGGAATTATAGTATATATCTAGGCCATGTACCAAGTTTCATTCAAATCCTTCCAGCCGTACAATCTTGAAAAGTAACAAACACACTCACAAAGTTTCGCCTTTATAATATTAACCAGCAAAGTAGCGATCCGCCCCGGCTTCGCAAGGGTGCAATGCTGATACCACCGCAACCGCTATGTCTCTGCATTTTACATCTGTAATATTTTCGAAAATATTCATTTCAATTACATGCTGTAAAGAGCCGTATTGATCTATATTAAAAACACAATGTATTTAGGGTACTTAATTGGATAAGGATAAATGCTGTATTGCTTTAAATCGCTTATGCCAAGTGAAATAATTTCTCGTAAAAAGTAAAGGATAAAAAATGGTTATTGTGGGTTATAATTGCCAACTTTTTTGTAGACCTTTTTATCTATCTATCTATCTATTGTGGTCTGGTTTCCGCACTTAGTCCTTGGCGGACCATTGTGCGTGAGCCATAGCGGCCTTCACTCCAACCAGCCCACCTCACTCCAGAAACAGATCAGTCTTTTCAGTTTGCTCAGGGCATCTACGAGTGAATTCGGTGCTCCCAAGGTTCGTGTTCTTATTTCGTTGACGGCTGTGCAGTCGAGGAGCACGTGCGCGACAGTTTCCTCTGACTCCATACATCCTCTGCATAGAGGACTATCCGTGATATTTATTACGAAGAAGTGTTTGTTCAGTGAACAGTGTCCGGTGATGGTCCCTGCCACCAGACGCAGGCTACCTCTGTCCAAACGCAAAAGGTTACTGGTTAGGGTTTTATTCAAGTATGGCATGGCTTCTTTGGCCTGCCTGCAACCCGGTGCCAGGGACCACCACCTTTCCGCTTGTGCATTAGTGTGCTCACGTAGCCAAACACGCAACTGACCAAAGGGTATTGGCACGATGGGTTCGGGTCCGAAGACCACCGTGTCAGACCCCCGCCTTGCCAGCTCATCAGCTGCGTCGTTGCCCAGTGAGCCGCTGTGTCCTTTTATCCATTGCAGTGTCACAGTGTTATTGTTTGGCACTGTAACGCGTTCCAGTGCAAAGTGGCATTCTTGTATGAGTTTCGAGGTTGTTGTGGTTTTCACCTTTTTATTATTATTATTTCTTTATTGTCAGGCAACTAAGGCCCATAGATAAAATACATTATATTACAATCTTCTATTCAAAATAAACTAATACATAATAAAAATATCACAAACAATTAACTATAATTAAACATCGTAACATCGACGTCGTGTTCCGCTGCATAGTGCCGCGTAGCCTTCCTCGGAAATGTCGATACACGACACCTTTCGGCCAAAAGTCCTCTCTCAAAAAGGTCTGTAGATAGTGGGTTGGAACTCGTATCACGAACGACTTGAAGTTGGTATCATGGCGCGAATCCAGCCTTTCGACCCTCAGAGTCCAGTTGCTCTTTATCTTCATATACTCCACGACTTCCTCAACCTTCGTAGAGCAATGCAGACTCGAAATATACAGCTGCGTCATAGGCACAGTAGGGCGCAGTAGCATTTTTGATCCACTCGGTGCGGTACCGCACTGGTTACGGGAACAGGGCTTCTTCTTCTTCTTCTTTTCTACTCGAGTGAAACCCTCTTCATCAACTTCGCCCGTTTTTGGCAAGGAGCTACGGACAGCAGTCAGGGTTTTTAAGGTGTACAGTACTGTAGTACATTATTTTGATCTATCTCGTAGGGTTCAGCCAGCATTTGCAATGTAAGCACAAAAAATTTGTTTATTTACGACATCACATCACTAAAATCTGAGTCTGATCACAAGCAGATTTTCTTAGAAGTCGAGAGGTATAAGCCTGAGCCTATTAAAAAGGTGAAATTTCAAGCTATATCATACACAAACTTATATAAAACTGTAGAAGACCTAGAATATAATAGCATCGGGGAGGAATATACCAGATTAGAGGAAGCAATCCAGTCAGCAATCAACAAAAATAAAACAGTTAAAAGTAAAATACTAAACCCTCCAAGGACAGATTGGATAAATAAGGACATAATTAATCAAATAGACAAGAGAAATGAATTGTGGAGAATTTACAAGAACAATCCAAATAACCGAGAATCGGAAGAAGCATTTAAAAAAGAGAGAAACAAAGTTTTTGAGAATATTCAAGCGACAAAAAGTAAATTTTATCATAAATCTTTCAAAGAATGCGAGCGTAAGCCCCTCAAGATGTGGCAGTTGATAAATAGTTTATCTAATAATAAATTAAAGAAAAGTGTTGCTCCCTCCAAATTACAATCATCTACAGGGCTGATTACTGACGAGAAGGAAATATGTGAGTGTTTTAATGATTACTTCTCTAGTGTAGGTACACTCCTAGCTAATCAGATACCTGCTAAATATCACAATAATCAGACTAACACTATCACCCCAAACAAAGCCGTAGATGCGGCAACACTTTCTCAGATAGCACCAGCTACGGCTGACGAGATTGGGAAAATAATTGATGACCTGAATGCAAATACCAGTACAGGTTTGGACGGTATTAGCGTTAAAACACTCAAATGTATAAAAAATCTCATATTGGCTAGTCTAACTCAATGTGTCAACAAATGCTTGAGTGAAGGTCACTTCCCTGACACATTAAAGTACGCCAAAGTTACCCCTATTTTTAAGGCTGGCTCCAAACTGTCCCCGGGAAATTATAGACCTATTTCGGTCTTGCCTGTACTGTCTAAAGTTTTTGAGAAACTGTTGCACAATCGGCTCAGTCTATATTTAAATTCGTTTAACTATCTTTCTCAACGACAGTATGGCTTCAGACCAAAGTCCAATACCCTTTCAGCAGCAACAGACTTAATCACAAGTCTTAAAACCAACATAGACAAGAAACACATTGCTTTAGGGATCTTTATTGACCTAAAAAAGGCGTTTGATACTGTTAGCCATAGCCTGTTAATGAATAAACTTGCCTCGATCGGTATAACTGGAAATGCTTTGAAAATTTTGGAATCGTATCTTCAGGGGCGCCGACAGGTTGTTAAAATCGGTGACAATGTTAGCGCACCTAAGGATATCAATTGCGGCGTGCCCCAAGGCTCAATTTGTGGTCCCCTTTTGTTCCTAATCTACATTAATAATATAGACAAGATAGGCTTGAAGGGGCATATTTCTTTATATGCTGATGACACTTGCCTTTTTTATTTCGGTCATTCAATTGACTCAATAATACAGGACGCACAAGAAGATCTTATAATCTTGGAAAGATGGTTTCTAAATAACCTGTTAACTATCAATACATCCAAAACCAACTACATGATATTTGCAGCTAAAAACAAAAAAATCTCAGATCACAAACCTCTTAGTATTAATGGAGTCAATTTAAATAAAGTTAATGAAGAAAAATATCTCGGACTTATTCTGGATAATCAACTTACATGGAAACCACATATAGAAAAAACCCGTTCTAAAATACTGAGCCTAACGGGGGCGTTACGTCAAATTGTGAGATGCTTTCCTCTAAAAGTCCGCCACACTATTTATAATTCGTTGGTGAAACCGCATATCGAATATCTTATAGAACTGTGGGGTTCAGCAGCTAAAACCAACCTAGAAAAGCTACAAAGAGCGCAAAACAGAATTATAAAAGTCCTATTTCACTACCATTATTTGACCCCTACACACAAAATTTACAAAGAAACTAAGCTCTTTAACATTTCTGACATATATTTTTATAACACATGTATTTTAGTTCGCAAAATTCTTTCCAAAGACTTACACACACAAATCACACTCACAAAAAATTTACAAGTGCGAAAACGTTTTCTGAGGCGAGCACAAGACTTACACATACCTAGTACTAGAACTAACTATGGAAAAAAAACAATAATACATGAGGGAGCAAAACTTTATAACTCGTTACCTAAAGATATTAAAAATACACAATCGTTATTACTATTTAAAAAACTACTAAAATGCCACATCTTAAAAGGTCATAAAAGAATTAATTAAACTAAGTAATAAAATTTTTTGTTCCTAGTGTAAACGTGTCCTTAGATTTCAAACATAAAAACAAAGCTAACGAGTTACCGCACATCGAGCGCGTCAACGCGCCGCACGGCGGTAGATAATACAATTTTTTTATCAATTACCTTCTTACTTCATATTAAATGTAAACACTAAGATCCTGCTACTCCTGGACAACAAAAAAAAAAAAAAATGTTATCAAGTAATATTAAGTATTTATTTCTGTACAAGTGATTTGTAATCTTTAGAAATAAATGAATTCAAACCGTAAATTATCAGTGTTTCTCTACTATATTATGCATGTCATCATCATCATCATTTCAGCCGAAAGACGTCCACTGCTGGACAAAGGCCTCCCCCAAGTGTCGCCACAATGAACGGTCCTGTGCATCTCGCATCCATCGGACTCCCGCAACCGTTACCAAGTCATCCACCTTGTAGGAGGCCTTCCAACGCTACGTCTTCCAGTACGTGGTCGCCATTCCAGAACCTTTTGGCCCCAACGGCCATCTGTTCTGCGAGCAATGTGCCCTGCCCATTGCCACTTTAGTTTGGCGATTCTTCGTGCTATGTCGGTAACCTTGGTTCTCCTGCGGATATCCTCATTCCTGATTCGATCACGCAAGGAAACTCCGAGCATAGCCCTTTCCATTGCCCTTTGGGTGACTTTAAGTCTTCTGATGAGGCCCATTGTAAGCGACCACGTTTCGGAGCCATATGTCATCACTGGCAACACGCACTGGTATGACTTTCGTCTTGAGACACTGTGGTATGTAGGACGAGAATACACCGCGCAGCTTCCCGAACGCTGCCCAGCCGAGTCGGATTCGACGATTGATCTCTTTCTCGAAGTGTATTATACATATAAACCTTCATCAATCTATCTATTAAAAAAAAAATACATCAAAATCCGTTGCGTACCTAGTTTTCAAGATCTATACTCCATCGGTTTAGGTAGTTAACTAAACGTAAACAATCTTATTATGTCTTTTTATTTTAAAAAAATCGTATTTAATAGACATAAAAAGATTATTTAAATTTAGTTAAGTAGTTACCATACATCGGTATAGATAAATAACAAATTGTAAACATTTTTAGATAAAAATTATAGACAACTTTTAGATAAAAGACATCATGTCAAGATTGTTTACCTTTAGTTAATTACCTAAACAGATAGAGTATAAGCATACATAGGGGCAGACAGACAGCGGTGATTTTGTTTTATACTTTATAGTGATGATATGATAGGCTTGCGTTGGATCACTATTTCATCTGGTGGTATCTAAGTGTTGAAGTTGAAAGTTCTATAACCATTATGACATCACTATATCTTACTGAGCGCACGCTTCATTGCGTCTCGGTGTGAGCTGACCCTTGCATGACTTGATCATGAAATCAAGTTGCAAGGTCACCGTGATGTCAGTGTAATGTAGTAATCGTCTCTTGTGCTATATTATGTACCAAGTTCTACCTACTAGTGTTGACATCATTAATTGTCAGCACCGTTTTCAGGTCTTAATAGTAATGACTCATTTACACTGGGTTGTCTACCGGCAGCTGGCTTTGGCAGATTCTATGACTGGCGTAACGAAGGTGGCTTGTTAAAAGACCTGTAGCACCTTCTCAACCGATTTATAGGAACTACAAAATCAGATCTGACATATCGATGTCAGGTCAGCGCAAATATCTTTCGCTCAAGTATATGTCCTCGATAGGACATATACTTGCTATTCGCGCTTCTAGCTAATACAAAAAACAATCGGGCAGTTGCGTAAACAATGTCTATCCAGTTGGATCGTCGGAGGATCCTTTCTTTTCAATGGGGTATACATAAATTTTATTTATTAATTTAATATATATGTAGGTACATCTTAACTATTAAATATTATAACTCAATAGGTAAGTATATAAACAAACTGAAAATAATAATTTGTACAAACAGGTATAAAAAGAACACATAGGGCATTAAAAAATTCGTCCACATCGATGTCAATGGGAAAAGTGCTCAGAACACTGGCAGCATTGCCACGCTGGATAGCTATGCTGATTCGTTGATTGAAGAAAAACCCAGCCCTCTGGTCACGCAAAGAGTAGACCAGCTGTTTAATAATGGTGTATTGAGAAACTTTCCACCCTGTTTTACCTAATACATTTAAATGCAAACACATATGTACAGGTGACAACGCCTGCCTTCGGCTTGCAACCGCCCATGACGTTGCTAGGTATTAGCTCAACTTTTGTTACGACTAAACCTTAGAAAAATATTTTTAAATAGGCTTTGAATTTCGCTGGCTACCTTGCTGCTTTTTAGGGTTCCGTACCTCAAAAGGAAAAAAAATGGAACCCTTGTAGTATCACTTTGTTGTCCGTCCGTCTGTCTGTCTGTCTGTCCGTCTGTCAAGACCTTTTATCTCAGAAATGCGTGGAGTCATCGAGTTGAAATTAAAACCGTATACTCAAGTTTGCGGTCCCTTGAAACTGTGAAAAAACCGTACATTTCAACACCCTCAAAGGAATCAAAACTCATAGGGTACTTCCCGTTGACCCAGAATCCTGATATATGGCATAAAGCAAGGTCTTATAGTAAAGAAATAGGAATAAATCTGAAAACTGTAAATTTATAGTTACGCCACAAAAAAAAAATCTTCGTAACTCAATTCGGGAATCGAACTGGGAGGTAAGTTTGTGGGGAACCCTCAGTGCGTGAGTCAGACTCGCACTTGCCCGGTTTTTTTTTTAATCTTCGAAATTCGATGTAGAATTTCATTTGGCAACTATAGATTCTTAATATCTGATCTGGCAACATTGCTGGACTGACAGAATGCGTTCCGAGAAGCGACAAAGGTGATAATATCGCAAATCCAACCAACGCGCAACGTCACAATTATTACTCAATAGCCCATATATATTGTGACTACTAAATTTGGTCGGATTCGCGATAAAATTACTTTTATCGCAATTCGGAACGCTGGGTTCGAAAAACGTGACATTGACGTTTCAGTAACCTAAAAAATCTTGTCTGATTTTCTGTGGTCGGGAATTTACCGACAAATATATAAGTGTATTTATAACATTCTATGTATAGATAATTTATAACCTGTTCTTCTAAGCTTCAACATTACACAACTCATTCGCTGTGTGTTGGAAAACGATTATGTGCAAAGTTATTTCTAAAATAAAAGATCAAAACATAACCTCAAACTAGTATTGTTTACATTCATTTTTTAAAATGTTTTTGTGTAAGAACTTTCTTGCGAGAACAAATGTATGGAAAAGATTATTAGTAAATAATGCAGCATCAAATATATGTTTATCACACTCCGAGTATAGCGGTAAGTGATAAAATATTCTAATGTATCAATATTCTTATCCTTCATCATCATCATTTTAGCCAGATGTCCACTGCTAGACATAGGCCTCCCCCAAGTGTCGCCTCAACGAACGCTCCTGTGTGTTGGATTCCCGCGACCCTCACCAGGTCATCGGTCCACCTTGTGGGAGGCCTTCCAATGCTGCGTCTTCTGGTGCGCGGTCACCATTCTAGAACCTTTCAGCTCCATTGACCATCTGTATTGCAAGCCATGTACCCTGCACACTGCCACTTAAGTTTGCAATTCTTCAGGCTATGTCGGCAACTTTGGTTCTCCTGCAGATATCTTTAATTCTGATGTGATCTCGTAAGGAAACTCCGAGCATCATAGCTTTTCCATTGCCCTTTGAGTGACTTTAAGCCATTTGATGAGGCCCATTGTATATGACTACGATTCAAAGCCATATGTCATCACTGGCAACATGCACTGATCATAAACTTTTGTCATGAGAAACTGGTATGTTTGATGAGAAGATACCGTGCAGCCTCCCGAATGCTGTCCAGTTGATTTGGATTCGTCGATTGACCTCGTTCTCAAAGTTAGACCTACCTAACTGGACCGTCTGTCCTAAGGAAACGTAATCTATATATATAAAAGAAAGTCGTGTTAGTTACTTCACTTATAACTCAAGAACGGCTGAACCGATTTAGCTGAAAATTGGCAGGGAGGTAGCTTAGAACCAGGAGACGGACATAGGATACTTTACTTTTTTTTTTTTTTTTTTAGAGTAGGGTAGAGTAGGGTAGAGTAGGGTAGAGTAGGGTAGAGTAGGGTAGAGTAGGGTAGAGTAGGGTAGAGTAGGGTAGAGTAGGGTAGAGTAGGGTAGTGTAGGGTAGAGTTGGGTAGAGTTGGATATAGTAGTCAGTTGACGGGAGCGAAGCCGCGGGCAAAAGCTAGTCATCCTAATAAAAAAAAAATGCCAAAGAAACATACTGACTGGAGGAAAAGTAACCGATGTACTATTCCAGGACATGATCTACCCGTGTACTAAAAAATCATCCAAATCTGTTCAGCCTAAAATTTTTTGCCTTTATATATATAACTTAGTGTGATTTTCTTTTTTTTTCAGGTTTAATCCGCCATCCAGTCTGTGCACGAAATAAGTTTCTTTTGAAACATGGAGGCGTTGAAAATACTTGCAGTGTCACAAATTATTTATTGTCACATTTACATAGAAAATGGTGTTCCAAAAGCTTAATAGATGATGTTAATGATTTTACTGTTCAACATGGAAATGGTAAAAACCAAGTTTTTTTCTTTCAATAGGTAATCATCATATGGTCTTATAGCACGGTCCTAAATCCGTGCTATAAGACCTTGCTTAATAAATCTGAAAACTAGATTTGTTGTTGCATCACAACAAAAAAAAATTTGCGATTCGTAAAAATCTTCGAGACTCCATTCGGGAATTGAACTGTTTAAGTACATAGGTAAGTTTGTACGGAACCCTAAGGGTGCGAGTCCGATTCGCACTTGCCCAGGTTTTTTTTCAAGAGTAATGGAAGAACCTCTCAATCCCCGCACGAACGCCGGCGTTCACGCGCCATTGTCTTTCTATTGTGTCTCTAATTACGCTACTCAATAGACAACCAATTAGAACCATGCACTAGCATCTGACGTTTTATGAGTGCTCATGTAGGCCTATGTCAAATAAAAAAAAATTTGAATCCATTGATCATGACTAGCCTGATGGTCTAGTGGCCAGTGGCCCTCACTGCTATGCCGGAGGTCGTGGGATCGATTCCCACCCAGGACAAATGTTTGTGTGATGAGCCTGATCATTTGTTTTTGTCTGGGTGTAATTTATCTATAAATATGTTTATCAGTTGTCTGGTACTCATACCACAAGCTCTGCTTAGTTTGGGAATAGATGGCGTTTTGAGAAACTTTTACAATATTAATATTATATTATTATTATATTATTATCATTTCTGTCCACATTTCAGTACAAAAGAACATAACAGAACTCTTTCCTCTACCGCGAGTGACGTTGAACGAGCTGACGGCCAAGACTCCAAGCAAGATATTCGAGATACACTACAAACAGAACAGTGTGGCTCCTAAAGGGCGGAAGAAGAGCACGCTGAATAATGACTGGACTTGCACTTATGCATTTGTTTGGCCAGAAAAGGCGAAATTTGAAAGGTAAGCGCAGTTTTCTAAAAATGGCAAGTCATATTTTAATTAGACCATAAACTGTCATTTTGGGAACTCCACTTTTAGTGCTCGCCTACTTCATAAAAGGAAGCCTAGTGCGTTGATATGTTAGTCAGTTTTTCCTTTTTTTTAAATTATTGGTATCTTTTGTACCATTAAATTATAATGTATATATTTAAATAAAAGAAAGTTGTGTTAGTTACACTATTTATAACTCAAGAACGGCTGAACCGATTTGGCTGAAAATTGGTGGGCAGGTAGCTTAGAACTAGGAGACGGCATAGGATGCTTTTTTTATCCCGTTCCCGTGGAACTTGACATAAAACGTGATATAACAAAACGCAACTGACATGGAATAACAATACGCAACTGACAGCTAAACGTAATGTTGTTTATGGTTAAATATGGTTGAAAATTTTATAATTTGAATTCCCAACGTGACACTGGCAGAATAGTCGAAACCGGCTCAATTGCCAAAAAAAGAAAAATAATAATAATAATAATTTGAATTAGGGTAGAGTGAGGTAGAGTAGGGTAGGGTAGAGTTGGGTAGAGTATAGTAGTCAGTTGACGGGCACGAAGCCGCGGGCAAAAGCTAGTAGATAATAAAAAAGCAGTCGGGTAAAAAATTAGTTAACTAACTAATTATTTAATTTCATTTATTCACAGCACAGCAATATCAAAACGCAAAGCGGCAGAAAAGGCAGCAACTCAAGCAATCCATTGGCTCTATACAAACAACAAAATAGACAGCAAAGGTCACCCCATATATGAGAAAACTGTTCTACAAGACATAAAGAAGACTCTAAAAGAACCCATAAATGCCTCTATAAGTGAGAAGTCTATGGAACGCGTACAGAAGATTTGGAGTGATTATGAAAATGGGATAAGTAGGTTTGTCTTTGTATTATTTTAGACCATCTATTTTTTTTATTGATAGGCTCGCGTTTAACCACCATCTCACATTCTCACCTGATGGTAAGCGATGATGTGGTCGACGATGCAGCACGCTTGCCTAGAAGTAGCCTATTCACTCTTGACTTAAAGACCCCTAAGTTGTAGCTATCAGGAAACACAGACTCCGGCAAGGAATTCCACTCCCTGGCTGTACGCATAATAAATGTGTTCTCAAAACGTTTTGTGCGTATGGCTGGGATGTCTACCATGTACCATCGATATATATATACTACGCACTAGATTACGCGTGCCGAACACTCACTTCAATCGACTCAGGTGTAGTGTAATCCATACACCTTGAACATTACACTATGTTGAACGAAACGCGTAAGTGCCACGAAATTCATGGCGCTTAAGACATTTTGGTCGCGAAAAAAGTATCCTCTAAAAGCTATCAATAGCGCTGTATGTTTTAATAGTTCTATTAAACGGCGTAATGCCAATGTAGCGCCGCAGCGAACTTTTGTTTTAACTTTTCAGTATTTTGACAAATATTTTCCATGAACGTGCTTGTCTATCTCTAGCGGTTTTACCCGCGTCTTTAGATACTACTCCGCCCCTGTTGCCGTTGTTTTTTTTTTATAAGTAGGCTATCCGACACTAATGGCTGCAGGGAATATTCAAAAGAGTTGCCGTAGGAAGTCCAACAGAAGGAATACAGGTGAAAAAAATCTTGTCTGTGTATCCGCCAATTCCTGATCAACGGGACTAATTTTTATACGGTTTTCAGTAATACATGAGCGATAAACTTTGTTGGAACCTCTACGGTCCGAAGTAAGCGTTTTGCCTCGTCGTTTATACCGCGTACACCGAAGGATTGGAACAATTTGCCTGCTGTGGTCTTCCCGTCCGATTATAATTTAGGTGTCTTCAAGGCTAGAGTGAATAGGCTCTTAATAAACTAGTGCGCCTCACCATCAACGATTGCATCACTGCTTACCATCAGGTGGGATCGCAGTCAAGCACTGGATAATATTTAAAAAAAAAGACGAGAAATGTTTGTGTATATTGTTGGGATGGGTCACTATAGATGGTATATTCGTTAAGGAAATAGTGACACTGCATTTTTAAAATTGACAAAAGATGCGTCCGTAATGTCTGAAGGGTTTATTACTTCCCCTCGAGCGCCGATTGTATATACGTCTGTACAACTTGAGTGACCTTGAAAAACGCTTAATTATCATTTTGTACACACGGGTGAACGAAATTTATTCGGCCGAAAATTTTCTTCTCTATATCTTCGTTTTTTGTAGAAAATTCCAGAAAAAAAAAATTTTATTAGTTTTTTTGGTGATTTTACTTTAAAACGCGCAATTACTTAATAATAATACCCCAATAAGCGCGCAGGGTTAACTAGTTAATGTGAACACGGGTTTCAAATTTACTATGATCTGATTGGTCAAGTGGCGTGGCTAAGCTGAGTGACAACGATGAGCCACTATTTTCTTAACGCAAAATACGCTATGGTTGAGAATAAATCAGAAATATTATTAACCTGCGGGGTAGCTGCGTAACATCAAATTCACACAGTCGATCACATAGCATAATCAGCCTTATAATGTTCCCACTGCTGGAACCCAGGCCTCTAGGAGAGGGAATGGGCAGTAATCCACCACGCGGGCCCAGTGCGGGTTGGTGGATGTCACATGTCTTCGAATTTTTGGTTCTAGGACATATCAGTTTTCTCACGATATTTTCCTTCACCGTTTTGGGAGAAGTGGTGATGAAATAAATTACGCTAGGTTTGAACCCACGACCTGTAACTCGTAAGTCGGGACCGTTATCACTGGGCCATTACTGCTCTTCGTCACAGTCTATTACAGTTTTGTCATAAAACTATTCATAATTTCATGTATTTTTGTTTCAGAGGATATCTATGAAGCCACATTCAAAGAAGCTAGACAAAGAATATTTCAAACACCTGCAGTTTTAACCAAAGATTCTACTATTGATGATGGTAAGCTAAACGGACGCCACACACGATCCAGTTTACCGTCACTTCCTAGGCATCACGTCTTTTCCTAGGCCACTCTTCATCCCTCCATATTGATATTCATATCTCTTTTAGTAACATGTGTGCCATTCCATGGTTAGCTATACCCAAAGGAAAATTACGTTGGAATGAAGATCGTAGGATGTGTACGGAGAGGTTTGCCATGGTAGTTGCGTGGTTTACCGGCCACGTATCGGGCATTCGCGGGGTTGAAGTCCGGCTGTCATTTAAGGACCAAACTCAAGATGGTGGCGCGTCCCACGCGAGCCTCAAAGTGATGCCTACTAGGGCAGCAAGCAAGTGGACGGAGACCTTTTCGGAGTGGGATAGAACAGAAAAAACTTAACACTATTTTTGTTACAGATGATTTTTCTGAAGACGATAACGAGTTAAATAGTCTTAGTGAAACTTCAGGCAAGTATATATAATATTATACTATTTATTGTTACTATCATAATGTGCTGCTGATTCCTTACATATTAGAAAACCAAGTTTTCTACCGCGTCTGTCTGATTTTTAACTCCAGTGCGAAGCTGGGGCGCTAGTTTGATAATAATCTATATAGTCTAAGAGCCCGTGAACCCCAGACCTTCGTTATTTTATAAAAGCTGAAAGTTTGTCAGCGCATGCTCCCAACACAGGTAAGAACGATGGACTATTATGAAGTTTGGGTTACCGTGGCTTTGGCAGGTAAACGGTACTAAAGGTGTGTAAAATACCGATCTAAATTCATCAAATAATAAAGTGTGATTTTTTGGTATTACCTTCAGAATATTATTAAAAATCACGTTATTGATTGCCAGACACTTAACATCGTGGCAACCCCTTGCCAGACACCTCTAATGTTCATGAAATTATAATTCTACTTATGTTATAGTATAAAAGCTGATTTTTATATATAATACTTAGGTAATAATTAGATGATGTTTCCTCATCAGCCAGACATTTTTGATAGTTCCAACCCCTTGCCAGACAATGATGTAGGGTCGCTGTAGGAGCGAGCGCGAGACAGTATATTGTATGGTGGGTGCGAGTGAGATGGCGAGATAGGTCTATCGCGATCCCTCAATAACAGATTATAAAAAAAAAAAACAAATAAATAATACTCAAAAATTTAATTAAAAATATATTAATGACATTACCAGTGGCGTGCCAGATACCTTTAAAGGGGGCAAGCCAAGGAACCTTGACTTATCTACTACCTACCCAAGTACCCATTTACCTAATATTTCGAATAAAAAAAACTCGCGCTATAATCCGCCGTCACGTATCATCAGTGCAAAATCTCTTGCTGTAATGCTGATTAATTGCTACATTTTCATTTGTTATTAATAAGATAGAAATTAATTATACATCATACCTGTATCATAAATGATTTAAAATATGTAAGAGCCATCTATTGATATTTTTTGGCAACTCTTGCTCGCTCACAACAAAATTCTAGCTGGCTACTTCTGAATAATCCACTAGATGGCGCACAAAGTAGTAATCAATGAAATCAATCATTTGTTTACGATATATATGTAATATAATTAGCATAGCAAATACTCACAATTTAAACAGCCATAGAGTATACAACAGCATAGCCGTTCTTCGTTTCTTTATCACACACTTAGAAATTTCATCACATAACTGTCGAGAACACGGATATCGGTCGAGAAATAGAACCAAGTTTTTGTTCGCGGTTTACCAAAACTACACAATGAAATAACAGCATTTGAGAATTCTGATGTCTTTTCATAGCACCAGCGAAGTTATTTAAGTCATTATAACCTGATGTATTCCAAGCATTCTTATCGTTTGAGAAAAATATGCAACACGAATGAAACTGCCTATTATGTGATTTAGTTTTCTGAGAAATATTCAAATCAGGGGTATGTTTAGGCGAAGTTACGAGATCATATTTATCTCTAAAAGTCAAAGTCTTTACCTGGCCAAGTATTTTTTCCACACATTTTAATCCGTCACAAGAAACAATTGCATGTATTTCCGAATTCATTTCAAAGATAATAAACTTTAATCACTTCAAAACAAAGTAAGTTACAGTAATAACTAATCATAAAACTTTAAATGACAGAAATCAAAAATCTTTGTTAACAAAACACACGTAAAAGTAAACACGATTTAACCGCTCAAAGCAAATTTGAACTAATTTGTTTGCGGAACTTTTAAGCGTCATAGATAGAGGGCGCCTCGGAATTTGTATAGTAAAAGTGCGCCTTGTAGTAAAATTCATTGATCAAACATTTCAAGCCCGGAATATTTTAAAGAAAAAATGTTCGATTAGTACTTGCACACAGTATCAAATTTTACTCACACAGACTCACATTTTTATGTTTTTATAGGGAAAAGTGAGATGGCAGATCAAGCCTCATAACAAGCCTTTGCGCCAGACAGAGGCAGCAACACACTAGTGTTCATCTCTTTTTTTTGTTAAGTGTTAGAGTGAGATCGGAGAGATGGCGCTCAGAGCGGCAACTGTGCTTACGTCCTAGGTATCGTGCGTGAATGAACACGAAATGGCAACAGCGCGTAAACGCATAAGCGCGCGAAGTTTAAAAATTAGAGTTTTATTTAATTTAATTCATTTGTTGTGTTTTATGATATAGATGACTGTGGTGTGGTGAGGTATTATTTTCACATCAAGCCCGGCTTTTTAACTTGTATTGCTCGCACGTCGCTGGACATTACAAGTTATTATAAAGCATAAAAAAATAGATTGATGACATTACAGATTATTATTATAGTGTACTAAAGACCTACAAACTTAAAATTTGGCATTTAGGTTCCTTATGGGGTGTAGACATTCGCTAAAGATTTTACGAAATTCCACCCCTAAGGGGGTAAAACGGGGGTCCATAATTTGTATGGAGAAACCAAATTTCACGCGGTCGAAGCCGCTGACAGAAGCTAATGAATGATAAAATAAAAGGCTCCAGTCAGAATTTCCAAAAAAAAACCTAAAACTAAGCGACTACCCGCTAATGGCACCCCCGTGGGGGTGCGGACCTCCGTATATAGCGTCACTGGGGGAGAACAGCAAGGGACGGGTATTGCTGGCCAAGACCTGATATTTATTGAAAATCATTTCACTTTCAAAGACTTCCAGTACAAACTTTCAGTTTCTTTCATTATAATTACGATTAAGAATGGTTTGTGCAGAATTTCATGCTGCTAATATATATATATATATATTACTAGTTTTTGCCCGCGACTTCGCCCGCGACTTCGCCCGCGTACTTAAAATAGCCTAATTATGTCACTCAGGAATAAAGCAGTTTTCTAACGGTGAAAAAATTTTAGCAATCGGACCTGTACTGTCAGTTATTACCTCCTTACAAACAAAAAAAAACAAACTTTACCTCTTTATAATATTAGAAATACGCATTGTGTATCAGTAAATTAAAAAGTAACATAATGTCTGGCAGTTTTGAGTTCTATAAGCGGTCTACCCAAATGCCCTTTCTATAGTATTGTTCGCCTAGTCATTCAGCTCCTAACGGCCTACGCAGACCGGGACGGCATGGCAAAGGATTAAATTTTTTACCAATGGACATTCAACCATATCCAAATAGAAATACGACATAAATTCCTTTGCTTTAAAATGATCCCGTGGCTTCGAAAGGGATATTATCGCACGGTATTGAAAGACGCGTCACGGGTTCCCGCGGCAGGATGCCGTGGCGCGCTGCGGTAGGCGACGGCATGCCGAAGGACGCCAGCGCCCGCCGACACTATCAAACGCTACTTATGACTGAAATATGTATCGGGCAGTAGAAGCTGCCGTGGCATACTTCGACGTGACACGGCATGCCATGGCAAGGTGCTGGAATGCCGCAGTATCTAAGTGGCTAGTGTGCGCTGACTGGCGGCAAAATCCTTTGCCATGCCGTCCCGGTCTGTGTAGGCCTTTAATAATCCTGTGTTGAGCTACACGAATATTGACATATTCTTTCACTGACTGGACAGGTCCGCTCAAATCTGTGTGGTTCTTTACTCAAAAGATGGTCTTTTAAGACACCAATCTACATGGTTCTTCTCATATGATTTGACCATCACATGTTTGCTGTATTGACTGAACTTTAAAATAGACTTTGACCCCTGAGTTTGTTTCGGGGTTTCTTCTCAGGGTAGTCAACTAGGAAACACCGGCCTCATCTAGTTTAAATTGACAAAAAAAATGACGTGTAAATGTTTTTTAAAAACCTATTTGCAAAATAAATAAGTAAGTATCATTATTATTTAAAGATTTTTATTAGGCAAATATTAATCTGAAATTCTGTACTTAACAGAATTGAAGTACCACGTCCACCCGGTATACGGTAGAACAGTGAAGCCACCTTCACAAAATGTTCTGGACAGAAGAAACCGTACTCTGATGCAAAAGTTTCAACAGTACGACGAAGAGTTAACTCCGCTACCTATTGATGAATATCGGTAAGTAACTAATATAATATGAAAAATTAACAGGACTTACGACAAAAAAGATCTTGGATGAAGTTGCAAAATTAAACGTAACTTCTTACAGCGACATCTATCGGTGTATGTAAGTAATGTTGTTAAGGATACCCATCTCAGATAGTTCATTTTGTTAAACATAGATGGCGTTGTTAATAAAAACAAAATATTGACAAAAATGTTCATTTATTTTTGGTCAATACGTGGAGTTAAAGTTTGGTGTTTTTATTTGACTGATATTGCTATACTTTTTCTTCTTAGTCTGTTCTCAAATATTTTCGAATAATCTTTATTTTATAAGATTGTCCTCAAATCGTCCAAGAGCGAGATTTGATCCGTATTTAAGCGAACCAATAGGAAGCGAAAAAATAATAATTGCTAAATTTCGGCAAATTACGTTGTTTTTATTATTATTATACATAGGTTCGCGTTTGACCACTATCGGCCGATCATGGTGCACGCTTACGTAGAAGTACCTAACCTATTCACTCTTGACATAGAAACCCCTAGATTATAGCTATTATGAAACACAAACACGGGCAGGGAATTCCACTCCTTAGCTGTACGCATAATGAATATGTTCCTTTTGGGAACACATTCATTATGCGTACAGTATGACGTGACGTCACTACCTGGCAATCGATCCTATTCTTATTTGGAACGCATTGTAAGTCAGATTGCTGTTCAATTTTTTAATTATTTTTAGCCCCAGCTCCATACATTAATTGAACGTCTTCTTTAATTCCACACTAAATGATAAATATATTAGGCCTCGCATACATTAGAGAAAAAATGTCCCCCAACATGACGCGCAAAGCTCAATCTACGTGATGTTGTTACATTGCCCAGTGTCCCGCAACTTGTCCCCAACATTTTACAACGCATTTAGAGTCTTTTTAATAACGTGCGGTTTTGATCACGCATGCGGGATTGCCCCGCACGCGTTACCACCGCAAATGTCCATTTCATTCAAGTATTTATTGTAATGCGTGGAATACGCACGCGGGACGCTCTTTTTTTTTATTTTGAAATTTTCTTCATGCGGGACAATCCCGCATGCGTGATGAAATCCGGACGATATTAAAAACACCCTCAGGCTCGGGACGCGGGACATATTGTTGGATAATTTGCCAGCGTTACGTGTCATATTGAAGGTCATTTTGTCCTCTCTAATGTATCTAAGGCATTAGTAACTGCAACGTGAACATACCCCCTCCCCTTTTCCCGAGGAAGTAAGTAGAAACTACATAACGTCACCAGCTACGATTCTTTCTTACACCTTTTTTTGAGGAAGACTGGGGCGTGAGTAGGTGGATATATTATTATAATTAGGAAACCACAATATCCACTAATTCTGTTAAATCTTTTTGTCCAACTAAACAAACAGTAGCTGCTCACTCTAACAAGAAAAACCACATGCCATTAACAACTAAATATACGAGAAAAACCCAAATGAAATATGTGTAAACAGCTTACATAGGTACTTCCTCATTCGTAAAAGAATAAAATTAAAATACCAACCTTCCCCAACCTACTTACACACACATACGAACAATCGACATAGCCCAAAAGGTGGTGCAAGAGAGAGTGACAGAGACTTGTACTGACTAATAGCACGGTAATATTATCTATATGTCGTAGGATAATTTGATACTTCGAATCTTCGCGAAAATCCTAGGGGTTTTGCGAAAACGCGGATAATTAGACATAGGCGAAAAATTATCAAATCTTACTGGACAAAGTCAGGATTTTTGCGAAAATACTCGTTACTATAGTAAGATTTGATGTGCTCAACACTGATTGGCTACAATTTTGCTGGCTGACTTCTAATTGGTTCCTAGTTTGCCGATGATTAACTTCAAGTATTGTATCATAGAGTTATGAAGGTTTAGAATAGGTGAGAAAGAAAAATCACTAAATTGATTTTTATAAACTTTTTATTGAAAATTTTAGTATGTATGTTGTTTTCTACAGACAATAGGAGATCTCAGTCGTAGTAAAAAAAAATGATCCAATTTTAGGGTGTAATCCATAAATTGGATGAAACTGGTTAGGTAAACAATTAGTTTAATAGTGCAACAATGGAATTGATCAGTCTTGTGAATTAAAGTCTTGAGATAAAATCACTCATTCATCAGCCTTCTCTTCTCTTATACAGCTAAACTTAAGATATATTGAGGCAAAATTATTATCACATTCTGGTTCACTTATAGTGAACAAAATAACTACAACAAATTATTATTGAATTAGCAAAAATAGGAAAAAATAGACTTATTCAAAGAAATTAAAAGAGAACTAGAAAAAAATTTGAAAAGCGAATAATCACAGAACAAAAGATAATTAAATACGTCACTAATGTGAAACTTACGCTGAGTTGCATGGACCTGTAACATTGGAGTTGCAATGCAAGCACAGCTGCGTTTAGTAAATAGTAATATGAAATTATTAGTAAGACTTTACTTGTTACAACAATTCAAAGATTTATGACATTTGGAATTACAAAGCAAACCGTGCTTTTTACAAGCACACTTATTTGAGGAACATTGTTTGCTTGATTTCTTGCAATGACATTGCTTAAACCCTTGTCCGCCGAATGGTGATAGTTGTGAGGAAATACCACGAATAGGTAATACTACCTCGGGAACGGGGCCGGTAAATTGAGCTCCTGGAGATATTTGAAGTGCGTTTCTTGGTAGCCAATCTTTAATTATACCAACGGAGGTACCAACTTGAAACAAACCATTCTTCTTATCAATTACTCGTCCTGTAATGTTTTTGTTATCTAAGGGTGCACGATCGTACTTCGGAACATCAACCAAAATTGTAGCACCTACATCTATTTCTTTAAATTTTTTGTTGGATGTAGTACACATAGTCGCAGCTGCTCTTTTTAAATTTTCATGCGAACTTGTTCTTTCTTTCTTAATAGAATCTTCTTGCCAGCATAAGTTACATTTAACATTAGAAGAACTACTACCTTCTCTAACTTCAGACACTCCACATGCGCCGTGAATCACTTGTTGGCATTTTGAACATTTGAGTGAATCGGATGTGGTAATTTGGCAAATACAACATTTAACTTCAGTAGCAACAATATTATTGGAATGTTGTTGTTGTACATTTGTGTGGGAATTTGTGTCATTTATAGCGATATTGTTATCAAGACAGATCGTTTTTGTTGTACTTGCTGGGACAATTATTACATCTTCTAAAATTGTAATGTTATTTGCAGAATTTTTTTTATATTGTGTCATAGATGAAAGAGGGGTAGATTGTGTTGAAGTTTGTGTTCGGATAGTAATTTTTTGATCAGTGGAAACATACTGATTTGTGGTTTCGGAAAGCTGCTCATAGAAAAGGATTGCATTTTCAACTTTGGATTCATTTCTACAACCTGCATTACGCTCGTCTTGAATATCTTCAGTGCGAGGAGGATTTTCATTAATTAAAACCTGTTGTAAGTCTTCTTCATTTCTACAACCTGCATTTCGCTCGTCTTGAATATCTTCAGTGCGAGGAGGATTTTCATTAATTAAAACCTGTTGTAAGTCTTCTTCATTTTCTAATTTTGACAATGTATCTCTAGGCAAATAAGTTGAAGACAGGCCAATTACAGGATCGTGACCAAACAAGGCTTTGTATGGTGAACGTCCTATTGTGCGATGATGCGAAGAATTTTTCTGGAACTGAACGAAATAGCATCCCAGTGACCATTCAGTTGAGTTATTGTCGGACATCCAGGAACGCAACATGTTCTCAACATCCTGATTGCACCTTTCTACCGAACCTAAAAAAGAGAAAAATACTTTATTGCACATAAAAAAAAATACAAAACAACAGATAACAACAAAAGACAGTACAACATAGGTGGCCTTATTGCTAAGGTAGCAATCTCTACCAGGCAACCTTTGGGTGAAAGAAAAATGCATAGCGGTAAGCGGGATAGTGCAAAACTTGCAAACAAACCTTGACTTTGAGGATGTCGGGGACGTCCATTCACTATCTTGCATGCAGGCCACAATGTGATTAGCTCTTTTATTATGCTGGCAGTAAATTCCTTGCCATTATCACTCTGTAAAATCATTGGCGCACCCACTTCTAAGAATATTTTTAAAAGAGCCATGGCTACTTTAGTTGCTTTTTTACTGGTTAAAGGTCTGAGAAAGCAGAACTTAGTGAGGTGGTCTTGATAGTTTAAAATCCATTTGTAATTGTGGCTAGGAGTTGACTGGAGATCAATTAAATCTACCTGCCCACGTTTGTTAAAGTCTTGAGAAATTATGGGGCGTACAACAATTCCTGTTTTTGGGCAACTTTTTTTATTCAGACAGATCTTACACAAGTTGAGGAACAATATCATAATCGGTACCGGTATCACATATTGTTGCTTTAGGTTATATATCAGTTAGTCGCGTCCTCCATGCCCAGTTGATATGTGCGCCTGCAGAAGAATATCATAGTACATATCTGTTGAAGGTACTTGTACAACAGGAGAGTTAAGATCCTTTCTTCTCAGTATCAGAAGTTTTTCTTCACCTACACTCATCACGTCGTATTTTTTTGCATTTCTATACTGTTGTTGTGTTTTTGGTTGCTTAAGTACACTCGCAGTTTTAAATTGTTCAATTGAATTTATTACAGCATTTACGCGTTCTTTAGTCCATTCTGGTTTAGTTGTACCGTCAACTCTATTATCGTAAAACTTTCTTAACTCTATGTAAAATTTGTCTTTATCGGAGATAACCTCCAAATTCTCCGATTCTGCTGAAGGTTGAACATCATTCTCTGTCGAATCTGTCATAATTATATGAAAACCAAACCTCCTATTCACACCGTTTCTTAGTTCAAGTCCAATTTTATAGTCCACTTATAACACAATGACAAACAAAACACCGCTAAACCAATCTCGAAAGCATTGTTGTTGTTGAGTGGTTGACTAAGACTTTTATGATATATGACACTATGTACATCCGTGTAGCACTTTTATTTACCACTTTATTTAAGTCCAAGTAGGTACACTATTTACGATAAAAAACAAGCACTAAAAAAACACTTCTGCAATTTAACTCAGACACAAACGTAAACAAATAACGTGCGGCAACAAATGATTGACATTTAAGACGTCAACCAATCAGAGACGATCTCTTATTGACCGCGCTGACCGACCAATCAGCGTTCTTATTTCATAACAGCCAGCGTTTCGTTTCGCAATATTGCTATAATAACGAGTATTTTCGCAAAAATCCTGACTTTGTCCAGTAAGATTTGATAATTTTTCGCCTATGTCTAATTATCCGCGTTTTCGCAAAACCCCTAGGATTTTCGCGAAGATTCGAAGTATCAAATTATCCTACGACATATACATATTACCGTGCTAATACCGACCTGCTACATTAGATCCACGCCACACGACGCCACACAACGTACAAATCAGGCGTGGTCTATGTGTGTGTCGGTCTAGTGTAGTACTCGCTTTACCCTTTGCATTTCAAGGTCACAGTCACTCTTTCAAATAATCCTGCATCCCACATTGGGACATCTTAGCGTGCCTACATTCATTGTCAGTTTCTCTCTCGACTCGAATTAGTCGCCATGATACGGATAATATCATCTTCCTGCACTTGACCAGTGTTATTTGGTGTCGGCGCAACACGTTTTCTCTTCTTCCATTCTGTCCTGTCACTCGTCATGAGGTCACTAACTTCTTTTTCTTTCAAATCACTCTTCACACAATCCATCCATCTTTTCTTTAACCTCCCTCTCCCTCTCCATCCATCCACATGTATGCTCATAACTCATGCGTTTCATCCCTCCTCTTTACATGACCATACCAAGACAAGCGATTCCTCTTCAACTTTTCAGTCACTGGCGCCACTTTTAAACTTCCTCTAATATACTCATTTCTCACTTTATCCATTCTCGTCACACCACACATCCATCTCAACATCTCCGCTACATGCAATCTTTTTTCATCAGTCTTTTTCACAGCAACATTCTGTGATCCATACAGTATGACAGGTCTTATCACGGACTTGTAGATTTTACCCTTCAACTTGAGGAGCATCCGTGGGTCACAAGTTGTTCCAGTGTCCTGTCGTCATTTCATCCATTCTGAATTGATCCGATGTTTTACTTTATGGGTTTTATCCCTATTTGTATCCCACTAAATTCTTGTTGGGTTGCTTAAATTTCAACTCCCTAGAAGTAAGACGGTCGCGCGATCAGATGACTATAGTATTTAAAATTCTTAGGGGAATTATTGATGATCCTGATCTGCATAATGAAATATGCAATCTGTTCGTCCCAGACAATTACTGTCGTGGCAGAAAACATCGTTTACTGGCTGTTCCAACTTCCCGTACTATTGCGCATTCCAGGTCGCCTATTCCTCGGACAATAGCCGCCATTAACGCTCTCCTGAACTCAAACACAGGTCTTGATGTGTTTGCGGATGAATGGAAGCTGATAATGTCAGAATGTTTGAATTTTTGTGAGAAGGATGCATGACTGAGTTAAAAATTAGGTATAAGTTTAAATAGTGTAATTGGCTTCGGCCGTTCTATTTAAAATAATAATAAATAAATAAATAAATAAGAACTTCTCTGTCTACCTCGCCATCTCCTTGGATAAGCGACCCGAAGTATCGAAAGTCGGAGCAGATCGGTATGGGCGTTTCAGCGAGAGCTAAGGGCACAGGACCGGAGAGACCGCCGAAATCGCAGAAGAAGTACCTATTCGGTTTTCGTTCTGCTTAATTTTAGGCCAACACTCTCCAGTCTGTGCCACCACACCTCCAATCTACTCTGGACTAGGGCCATGATATGGATAATATCCTCGATTAATGTCAATCGCACTAATTTATTTGTTACTTCTTCATGCTCAAAAGTCTGTACGGATTTGCATAAAAATTCGATACACGGGCAGACCATCTCCTGGACTGACACATAGGATATTTTTTCTCCCGGGATTGTATTCTTTTGGGATGATTTTCTACTTTTACGCGAGTGAAGCTGCTGGCAAAAGCTAGAGAGCTTTCAGTTTGATGTTCGAGGTGGAGTCTAATTGGAGGATATGACTTAGAATATTAAATCCTTATCCAATACAACAGGGGCGCCGACTCCGTGGTTGCTCGGGGGCTCGAGCACCCATGAAAAATAAACAGTGGGTGCCGAGCACCCCTGAGAATAGACGTCAAGAAACAGATCAGTAATCGCCTTTTAGGTTACGTATAAATTATAATATATCTTGATAATAAAAACTAGTTTAGTTTTTATATAATGGTTTCATTTTATATTTTTATCAAACATAATTAGTAATTAAGTACGCAGTATGTAAGTAGGACATTATTTATTTGTCGGTCGATCAGTGTGCATTTCTCTTCGCACACTTCGCCACTTTTTCGAGTCATTCCATCACTTTTTCAGCTCATTTGATAAATGAGCATCATACCCATGAGGTTTTTTGAAAGCCGGCGCCCCTGCAATACAACCTATTACACGACTGCAAACTACCACACACAATGACAGATATATTCCAAGCGTCACAATAAAAAAAAAACTTAGGTCAGTTCCCATTCGTATAAAAATTAATTAGAAGTTAACATCTTCAAAACAAGCT
The DNA here is from genome assembly GCA_905147345.3 of Mythimna impura. NCBI lineage: Eukaryota > Metazoa > Arthropoda > Insecta > Lepidoptera > Noctuidae > Mythimna > Mythimna impura. The sequence goes on from LR990363.1 coordinate 6,785,922, forward strand.
TGTGTTGAAACTAAAAATCGCTAATTGACGATAAGACCAAACATGATGTTGGCATCTAGTTTGTTTGAAGAGTTCTTATGGCCACCTTCCGGGTACAACATCAGCCCAGCTCCACAATACCGTATTATAATCTTTATAATAAATATAATATTACAAACTTTGGACCCCCGTTTCATCCCCTTAGGGCGTGAATTTTGAAAAATCCTCTCTTAGTACTCACCTACGTCATAAAAGGAAACCTTGTGCAAAATTTTACGCTCCTAGTCCCAGTAGTTTCGGCTGTGCATTGCATTGAGAGCAGTGGTGGCCGAGTGACTTACGAGTTGTAGTACGCGGGTTCAAACCCAGCCAGGCGCATTACTTTGTGTAATTTATTTCATCACCACTGCTCTCAAAACGGTGAAGGAAAACATCGTGAGAAAACCCGCATGTCCTAGAACCAAAAATTCGAAGACATGTGACATTCACCAACCCGCACTGGGCCCGCGTGGTAGATTACGGCCGTTTCCTAGAAAGGAGGCCTGAGTCCCAGCAGTGGGAACATTAAAAGGCTGACTATGCTTATGCTTATTGCATTGATATTTCAGTCATTCAGTTTCTCCTTTTATATATAGGTTAGGTATTAGCTTAATCGAATCTCAAGAAGTTCTCAAAAAGTATTTACTTAAGTACTAATTTTTAACAAATTAGTGAACAAGGTCGACCGATGACCTGGTGAGGAATGACTTGTCCTTGTGGAGACACTTATACATACCAACGCAATATACTCTCAAAAAAACGTAGGCGTGAAGGAGGATTCTCCCCTAAAGTATGGGCAAAACACTGACCTATCCCAACCTCCATACTATAGGTATGACGTCAATAACTCACACATAGACACATCCGAATATCCCACAGCGTCCCACTTTCAAAAACCTTGGACCACTTCCGTTCCAAAGTAACCTCGATGTCCCGTAACCTACAATATATGACCTTGAGACCTCGTTTCGATGCTGCGACCTCATAACGTGGCCTCAAAACCCGGGAAGTGTCCTTGACATTACGTTACGTGACCTTTGTAGACAGAATTTGGTACAGATACGTTTTATTTAGGTTAGATTTTGGATGTAGGTCAGTTGAGGGAAGTATGTTGTTTCTGGGTACTTAAGAGGGTCCTTTTCCACTCGCCTAACGTCAACATCGAGCATGGTTTAAACGCTTGTTTATGCATGTTGCATGTTTTAAAAAACGGCAATTTCATATTTTAACCCCTAATAACATCATAATCACGTAAGAGTGGTTGTATGAAAATGTACCTCGAAAAGGACGCTCTTAAGAGCGTACACTCGAAATTACACGCTATTCGGCCAAAAATCATGATTTTCAAACCCGTTTATATCCATTAAAAATTTATTGTACAAACATGTGATTTACCAATAACATTAGGAAATATTCTTGTCTAAATAGTTAAGTAGGATTTTATTTAAATTAATTGCACGCTTGTGAACTATATTCACATATGTAAATTAAATAGAGTTCTTTTTTTTTTTAATTTTACTTTCAGAGTCAATTTCGAAGCTTGACAACTTCTACAGTTCTAATAGAATTAATAAACAAAAAATACAAAACAGTAACTAGAATCCTTAAGAGGCCGTGCAGAAAATTCACTCGCTAGAGTTTAGGCAAATTCGCTGCAATGTTATGTTTGTGTGCATCGTGCATGCAGCTACACGCACACACGCGTAAAAATCGAGCTTGGTGGCCGCTCAAACAATTTTGATCCTCTATAAGATATTTTTCTGAGTTACAAAATTATAAAGTAAGTATGATTTGTAAATAAAAATCTGGAACGTGTATATATTTTATATTTGTCACAATTCACACCAAAATTATTCAATTTTGTGTTTGATGGATGTTGATACATTTAGACAATTAACTAAATGATAAATACAAAACGATGATATAATGATATTTATTTAAGTAAAATAGTTGTAAAAAAACACTTTCCATGCATAAAAAAAAATTTAGTTTACGAGATATCTCTTTTAAAATTCAGATATGTAATCTCGGTAAAGGTGTATGCGGACAGTGTATACTAGTGTCTGAGATGTTCTTTTGAGGATGGAACCATACAGATTAGAGTGGACCTGTTCAGTCAGTGCAAGCATTTGTCAGTAAACGTATAGCTCAACTCAGAAATTAATTAATTGACAAAACAATACCAAGTTGAGTGAGGTCATCGTTAAAAACTACGTAAAAAAAGGAAATAAAAAGACCTACATATATACTAAAAATTCGCAGCTAATACATACAATAAAAATAATACATTTCACAAACTTCATTGCGTTATTGCATAAAAATTATATTCATCCAAGCCAAGTATTCCAATTGAACCAAAAATATCGGAATAATAAAAAGGAAAGCAAACAAAATAAATAAGAACATCACCGTATTTTTAAAAACAGATATAATATTTTTTGAATATTTAAAAGATGAGATCAGTACAGCTCTATACACGATCGAACTTGTGCTTGATAAAGGTGGAACAGTTGTCTATTCCGGTGTAAAGTACCGAATCACCTCAGCTAAGATCTTCAATTTTTTGGCAGCCTGCTGAGCTTTTGCCTTGATTTATGAGCCGAAATTGAGGGTAGACGACAACGTTACCCCAAGAAGCTCAAGGTGGGTTATCGGCACGGTTACAGCCCGGAAATATGGAGCCGTGCGAAATGGTTTCCGTTTAGCAGAAAAAAGACACGCCTGGGTTTTAGCAGCATTGAACTTGACCAGATCGGCATCGTCCCAATCAGATACTGCCTTAGGACCAGTTCAAAGTCAAAGTCAAAAGTTTTTTATTTCACATAGGCCTACATGGTCACTTATAAAACGTCAGAAGCTAGTGCACGCGTTCAAGCGTTCAACCATAGTCTCTCGGAAAGACTGGATCTATGTGTCAGACACGTATCTCTTGGCAACAGTGTTGTGGTCTGCTTGCCCAAAGGTACCGGGTTTAAGTAGGTCATTTATGTGCAGCAAGAACAGTGTTGCCGAGAGTACCGACCCCTGAGGGACCCCGGCTTTAATATCCATTTGACCGGACGAGCAGCCATCAATAACCACTCGTATGTATCGACCCCTCAAGAAGTCTGCTATCCAATCAGACAGACTCCAGTAGTGGGTAGACCGAAGGAAAGAAGTTTAGCAATAAGGGTTTTGTTCCAGACCTTGTCGAAGACCTTCGAGATATCAAGGGAGACTGCAAGTGCTTCTCCATACTTCACGATAGCCTCGCTCCAGTTGAACTATTTCGGCGCAAGTCGTATTGACGATTACTGAGTTTTATTGGAACTTGCCCGTATTTAAACGGAATTGTGAACTTCCATAGATTTACCAATAATTAAACAAAATACGTACGCGAAATGTCACGACGAGATAACAAAAAGATGGAAATAGGCCGAAGAATAAGTATGCAAGCAGCATCAGCTGTTACTGATATTGATGGTATACTTCATGGACTCACACTACCTCTTTCCAAAGCCATAAAAGCTTCTTCTTTACCGGCAGCTACTTCTTTCTTTTTTTAGTCATGCAAGTTGTCGTGACATTTCTGGTAGGTCAATTTGCTATTACGTGGCAAATTAATGGAAGCCGCTAGCTCGTTCAAGTTGGCCCGACCACAACCAATACTAATAATACACGAAACTGCGCTGTGGTTAACGTCCAATTCATTTTTTTTTTTACTCTCACATGTGTTTATTTCGAATCGACTTCCACACATAGAACATGATAAATATATTTTTGACGCAAATGACTGCTCTTTCTCTTCTTTTATCAGTAGATTTGACAAATTGCACCCAAATCTATATTTATGTTTAGATATCGTTACCAATTGGTCAAACAGGTATTCAAAATCAACTATTCTTCGCCCTTCTATAGATAAGGATGATGATGATTCCTGAAAAAAAAAATGTTCCTGACTCGTATTGTCTTAGGTACACGTCCACATTAAATATAAATACTTTTGAATAAAATCACACCTTATTTGATTCGATAACAAAGTCATCATCTGAATCTAAATCCACTGGTTGGGTTTGATTCTCCTGTAAATTTTCTTTATTCTGTAACAAATTGTAGTATATTTTAACATAATAATATACTAGGCACCTTTAAATGTAAAGTCGCTGTATAACATCCAGACAGTCAGAAAGTAAATATGGCGAAAATATTTTCTTACCATATCTGAACCTCTTCAACATGGACTGAATATTGCGGAATATTATTTCCGTCCGAATGATTATTACCTATATTCTGAAAGTATATATTAAATAAATAGTTTTCACTATGCGTACCTACTTTATAGGGTTATTTGTAAAACACTGGCAACCTCTCAGGACTATGTTACTAACATCATAAACAAAAACTTTTGTTCTATGACGTTTAAAAATGTATCATAGTTTTAGTTCATCAGATTTTCATACAAAAATAAAAATATTTTAATTGAACATTCTAAACATTACGAAGTATATGCGAAGCAAGCGATAGTACAATAGCGGAGGGGAGCAGGGATCGGGCAGCGGGGGTGCTTGATGCGCTTGCGTCGCGTCATACAGACGTAGGTGTAGCAAAATACAAAGTTGAAGTATATTAGAGAGAACAACGAAATCTTGAAGGGTTATTTTTGTTAAATGAATTATGTTTTGTAAAAAGTCATAGAACAAAAATTGGTATTTATGATGTCAGTAATACAGTCCTGCAAGGTTGTTAGTGTTTTACAAATAACCCTGTAAATGAATATATTATTGTTGGTATATTATAAGTACATTATTTATTTTTATACGATGTAACATAATAAACGCAAAACATCATGTGTGGTCTCTCGGACCAAGAACTTACAAAATTTCACTTTACGAGTTAAGTTTAGAGAAAAAATATGAGACTTTCAATATAAACTGAAACAATCAGATCACCATATATAGTACAACTAAAACAAGTTATGAATTTCTAAAAGTAGGTCTTGCGTTTATTTATTTACACCCTGTACGTAACACAATGGTTATAATTACCATGAATAGTTCAAGTTGACACATATTGTCAACTTTATTAGTGTCCATAGTCGTTTCAGAATTTTCATTAGCATCTATTTCCTAAAAATTAGCAACATTGTCAATTAGTATGTTCTGGTAAATGCTATTTCAATACACTTACTTCAAAACCCGCTCTTATCCCTACAGCTTTTAGGCACACTATTTACTGTTTTTCGCACTGGTGCGAAAAAGTACGCGTGCTCGTTGCCACCATAAATGTAATAACATTTATTGTATCAGGCTGAGCGCTAAGCAATCACGTAAAAAATTATCAATCAGCAGCACTCAGATCCATATAACACACTCGCCTACGGCTCGTGTGAATTCCTCCTCGGTCGCAATGACAAACTTTCTACACTGTATCAAAATGTACTATTTCACTTCTACTGCTGATCGAAAGTAAAATCTTACATGTTCTGGAAACGAAACCGTAGCCAGTGCATTAGACTTGCGTTCTTTAAGAACTTGTCTTGCACATATCAGCCCCACATTTTGTTTTGTTTTTCCTTTTAGACGCCTTTATAATGCGTCCTTTTCTTTCGACTCATTATCTGCAAAAAAATCGGTCCATTAACAACGGAGTTCTGAGGTAACAAACATAAAAAAAATGATTAAAAACATACAACCGAATTGATAACCTCCTCCTTTTTTTAAGTCGGTTAAAAATATCAACTTTCTGTGGATGGTAATATAGCCGCCATTAACCATTGTAGATGACATTAGTGAAAGAATTGTAATTTAATCATAGTAGCAGAGTAATTCCGCAGATAACCTTTACATACAAACATACAACAGTTACCTCTAAGTACTATTGAAGTCGAAAGAAATTTAAACAATCTTAATAAACAAAGTACATAAAATAAAAAATAATACTTACTGGATCACAATGTGATAGTCGGCGTACAAATTTGGGAATATATTCACGTAAATTTCGCGAGCGGCTCCGGAACAAAGTAGTACGGTGCTCACTCTGGGAGAGCCCGATCGTTACTGACGCGATCGTGTTTGCGCGGTCGATAATATACACTTCTGGACACATCTATTGGCCCACCTTAGAGTTTAGGTTTCGATGGCCCCTACCGAAATATGATTGCTAGATTGAACAAAAACTGTTGATGCAGTTTTAAACCTGATACATTTTACCATCTTTTTCGATCGTATTGTTTTAAATTTGAATTCAGAATACCATACGACATGGAGCTACGCCTAACAAGTCGGATATGCGCCATGTTAAAGGCAATTGATTTTTGAATAAAAAACATGTTTTATCAAATAAAGGTTTAAATTAATAACGCGTGTAGCCTCCATGGGCATCTACCACAGCTCTCATACGATTAGGCATAGAGTTTATCAACCGCTCTATGAAATTTTGAGGGATCATTTCCCATTCCTCTTCTATGGCAGTTTTCAACTCCTGCATCGTCTGGGCAACTGGCTGACGAGCCCTAACACGTCTTTTTAGCTCGTCCCACATGTGCTCAATGGGGTTCATGTCTGGGCTTCTGGCTGGCCAGTCCATAACTGTGATGTTCACATCCCGAAGATATTCCCTGACGATGCCGGCCGCATGGGCTCTTGCATTATCATGCATAAAAAGGAAATTTGGGCCCACATAGTCCGCGTATGGTATCACGTGAGGTTCTAAGCACTCACGAATGTACCTTTCAGCATTTAATGTTGGCAGCCGTGGTCCTGTAACAACCTCAAGTTGAGTTTTGCCGCTCGCGGATATACCGCCCCAGACAGTCCATGAGCCACCGCCATAAGCAACCCTCTCTTCAAAGCAGCATTGTGCGAAACGCTCTCCCTTACGTCGGTAAACCTTCTTCCTTCCATCATTGCCATGTAACACAATTTTAGACTCATCAGAAAAGAGTACACGGCTCCAATCTTGCTGTGTCCAATTTAAATGACTGCGTGCGAAATGAAGGCGCGCTGTTCGGTGGGCTCGCGTTAGTTTGGGCCCATTAGCTGGCTTGTGTGGTACCATATCGCGTTCTTTTAACCTTCTCCGAACAGTTCGAGCGCTCACAGATACTCCGTGGAAGTCGCGAAGTTGGTTTTGTATCTCAATGGAGGTAAGGTGACGATTTCTCAAGCTGGTCGTCACGATGAATCGATCCTGCCTTTCAGTTGTGACCCGAAATCGTGGCCTTCCTTGGCGACGAACAAAGCCGCCAGTCTCTAGGTACCTCCGATAAACATTTCGGACCGCAGATCGACTTAAATTAAGTTGAGCACTCACGTTTCTTTGGCTGTGTCCGGCCTGAATAAGTGCCACAGCTTGGGCGGCGACTTCAGGTGAAGTATCCATAGATTATTGATAGAATCTCACCTTAATATTAAGAATAAGTAATGTTTGTTGCAAAACCAAAGATATCAATCACTTTTTCAAGAATTAAATCCAAGTAAACCAATAAAACCAAGTTTTTTTAGTATTCGATTGTTTGATATCAACAAACAGGCTCCAAATTGTCTTTTGTTTCTTTAAATTCTGTGTTCGAAATTCAAAAAAAGACTATTGAATGAAATTGTGAATGTGCCAGGTTCAAAACTGCATAAAAACTTTTTGCTCGACCTAATATAAAATTTTAGCTAGGACCAAACGAAACTGAAAATACAAGGTGGGCCAATAGATGTGTCCAGAAGTGTAGTTCAATTTGTTTGTAATTTACGAAATGAAGTTATTGTTTATTTATAAAATAAATTTTAGATTCTAATAACAGATTAACTTAAGATTATTGTGTAATTTTTAAATTTTCTTAAAAGTGTTTCTAAGGTATAGAAAAAAATACTTATTTGTCCAGATGTTTTCCAAGAATTGTGTTTTTTTACAACATTTTTTTTCTGCTATATTTTCTATTGAAGTCAATAATGTTTTCAACCCATCTGAGAGTAGACCATATAATGATGTTACTGATATTTTTTTTAATGTTATAAATCATTTGTAGTTTGGTGTAAAACGTAGCCAAACATCACTCGCTCGTAACTTTTGCGAGAAAAGGGTTTTGAATATGGGTAATTGCCATTAATACACACATTATTTTAAAAAAATACTCAAGCTAACTGAGAGAATAAGAACTTGACTTTCATAATCTTAAAAAAGAAGGTTTAAATTCTTCTTAGTTTTCTCACAAACCATGATCAAAAAGGTTCAAAATGAGATAATTCTGTGCACGGAGCCTTAACAAAATAGATATAGAAAAAGATTCGTAGATTTAGTTTACTAATTAAGAAAATTAAAATAAAAACATTGTCAAATTATTAAAAAATTATGGGTAAATAAAATGATCATTTGCACTGTTTTAACTTAATTTTATCATTATAATAATAGCTTATTCTAATAGAAGAACATGTGTTTCAAAACTTACTATATAAAAATTTGAATTAAAATAGCTTTGTCAATTTTTAAAAAATTGACAAAGCATTAAGCAAATTATATGTAAAGTAGCTACTACTACCAGCGAGGAACAAACTCTCGGGTTTTATAAAATGATCTATTTGCTATTCCAGGTCATGGTGTACCAAGTTTCATTGAAATCCGTTTAGCCATACAAGCGTGAAAAAGTAACAAACACAAACAGTGTGATTTTGATGATTACGTATAAAATAATCCAGTTCTATTTTTAAAAATGTTGTCAGTTATTGGAATTCATAAGGAAAAACATTTAATTTTATGAAGCCCAAAAATACTGTGAGGAAAAATATATCTAACATTTGAGGAAGTATATTTTAGACATTTGAATATATACAAAATAGTCGTTCGAAATACAAAACTAAGTCAAATGTATTGGCTCAATGAGATGTAACATGTCAGAATCCGATGCCTGCCAGTTATGCGGAAATGGTTGGAACCATAGATGTTGGAACGAGTTACCGTGGTCCTGGAGCGCAAAGGGCAACTGAAGAAAACACGGATGGGTCTTCGTCAGTAAAAGCCTGACACTCAATCTCTTAAAGCAGTGGTGGCCGAGTGGTAACGGCCCCGACTTACGAGTTGTAGGTTGCGGGTTCAAACCCAGCCAGGCGCATTACTTTGTGTAATTTATTTCATCACCACTGCTGTCAAAACGGTGAAGGAAAACATCGTGAGGAAACCGGCATGTCCTAGAACCTAAAATTCGAAGACATGTGACATCCACCAACCCGCACTGGGCCCGCGTGGTGGTTTACGGCCCATTCCTAGAGAAGAGGCCTGAGTCCCAGCAGTGGGAACATTATAAGGCCGACTATGCTATAAGTAATCTCTTAGTTGCCAGTGGTTTATTTAAATTTCTATTTTTAAATATTTTTTTTTTTCATTATTTATCTACGTTGTGCTTACATAATAGAAGCGACAAGAAATATAGAACCAAGAATTATGTAACTAATAATATGATTTAAAAGAGTGTCCATGGAGTTTCTTACACGTTTTTCTCCATAGAGATCTACGCTTTGGAACATGCAATTTAGCTTCACTTTTTTTGACTGACCGACATTTTGACAATTCAAAAATGCCTGTAATTCGTCTATTTGAAATAAACGTTTCTGATTTCTGACTTTTTCTCGCTAGACTCTGAGCGGGTGTAGTTGTGATGATTTCCAACAGAAAAAAAAAACATGACATCAGTCTTACCAAGGGGTTTTTTTTTAGGTGTGAAAATCATCTTATGACAAATCTCGCTCTTGGGCGGAGCGAGAGATAGTATCAGACTTTTACTGACTAAAAACCCACTCCTGTTCCTTCGTCTCAGGGCCTCGGGTTTCACTTTCACACTACCCGTGGCCCCAGTAGGCTTCGACCTTGCTGGGCTCCTACGATTTGCTGACATCTCCCTGAGGCGCGGTCCGGACGGTTACCGGACGGTCGGACGGCGAGCCACCCATTGCTCGCCGTCCGCAAGCCCGCGCCTACGGTGATCGAGTCTTACTAAGGGGTACCGTATTTACCAGTGACTGACTTGTGGAGGTCACACAGTCGCTCCAATTAAAATACTGATATTTAGCTGCATTTGGTTAGAATGGAAACCGACCCCAGCCATAAAACGATGCTCAACGCACTCGTGGAGACCAACCCTGTATTGGATTTATATGCTGATGAATGGAAAACGATATTATTATAAAGTTTGCGATTCTGTGAGAAGACATGTCACATTATGACATTCATGGCTATTTTGCTGTCATCATTATCGTTTCAGCCGAAAGACGTCCACAGAATTAACGTATTTTAGTATTCATGGCTATTTTGCTGTCATCATTATCGTTTCAGCCGAAAGACCCAAGTTTCGATATAATGACCGGTCCTATGCATCTCGCTCTCGCATCCATCGGATTCCCGTGAACCTCGCCAGGTCATCGGTCCACCTTGTGGTAGGCCTTCCAACGCTGCGTTCTCCGGTACGTGGTCGCCACTCCAGAACCTTAGTTTGCTGTACTAAATAAATAAATATAATCTCAACATCATCATCATCTTCCTGCCCTTGTCCCGTGTTATTTGGGGTCGGCGCAACACGTTTTTTTCTTCCATTCTGCCCTGTCACTCGTCATACTATCACTAACTTCCTTTTCTTTCATATCACTCTTCACACAATCCATCCATCTTTTCTTTGGTCTCCCTCTCCCTCTCCATCCATCCACATGTAAACTCATAACTCTTAACATATCCAACAAAATGAAGGTCCAAAACTAGAAAATGAAAACGAGACACGAAAAACGTCCAATATGACGTCAAAAAAAAAATTTGCAATGCATTAAAAAGATCCTGATAACCTACCAAGAGTTCCTAACGCGATCCAGTTTACGACCTAAACTGAACTGTTAAAGGGATGCAGCTATACACCACTAATTTTTAATTAGTACAAATACTTAAAGGGCTAATTAGAAAAGGTCTTGTTATTATGTAAATAAAGTCTCAATAAATAATATTCGTAGACAGCAAAGTTATAAGCGTTTGTTTATATCCCAAAATGTCACTCAATTTATGGAATTATCGTAAAGGTTTAGGATTATGAATGAATGAATGAATGGCGATCAAAATGGAAAAAACACTGCGCGTAGTATTTTTTAGTAGCATTTGTTATGAATGATTGATTCAATTACAAATTTACGTGGACAATTTTGGGATTTCATTTTTTAAACTTTTGACTACACAAATATGACCAGTAACGGGTACGGATAGAGCCCCATTTTTTTTTTTACTAAGGAAAAAATGGGGTGTAGTCCGTAATTGACGTAGAAACTCTAACGGCCAGTTCACGATTTCGGTCTTAGCGGCGAGCTGGGCGGCATCGGTACGCGGGCGCGCAACGCTATGAGCGGCGTCTCGTTTCATACTTTTGATCTTACCGCTTGCCGCCCCGCGCTTAGCTGCTTCGCTCACAGCGGCAAGATCGTGAACGGGCCGTATGGTCGGTCCAATTTGTATGAAAGAAGGTTACGATGTTTTCTTAATATTGTATTGAGGTTATAGCGCCGCTCACTTTGGCTTTCATAAGCCTAGAAAATGGTGAGAAGGAGAAAGTTGGTGTTCGCTTTCCTGCGGGGTTACCTTGAGCGTGACAAACTGTCTCTGGTGGAAAGAAAGAAAGAAAAATTTATTTCTATTTCTAATGGTACTTTGAGATCTTACAATAATAATAGTTTCACATATACGTACTACCATTGTTGGCGTAGAAATATCAAAAAAAAGTCAAGTAAGTACATGCAAATCATTGATCAATTATATTGTAATAAATTAATTAACATGTGTTCTAAAGAGAACACAGTAATATTAGGATTATTTGTAATGTCAGAAAATTTATTAATCTGTCGATAAAAAGATAAATAAAGAATGGAAAAGAAAAATGAGTCGTTGAGTTGAAGTTTAGACATGTCTTAGTTCAACGCGAGATACTATGATGAGAAAAATTTGTCGTGCTGTTTATGCTAACCTTGGCTCATGTGTTGATTTCACTTTTGATTTTGTATATTATATTTTTTTTTTTTAAAGAAGTAAAAAACTAAAATCCGACTACGACAAAAAAAAAAACGACGCTGAAAAAGTATGAAACAAGATTTTCATACTTCGAACAGAACAAAAAGAAAAGCCGCAGTCACACGTTATAGGTACCAACCGGAACACTTTATTAACGTGTGACTACGGTTTTTCTTTTTGTTCTGTTCGAAGTATGAAAATCTTGTTTCATACTTTTTCAGCGTCGTCTTTTTCAGCCTCCTTTGGCTTTGCCGTAGTCGGGTAAAAATAGCGAAATGTTTTTATGGCAAAAATTAAAACAATTAAGGGTTTTCTTTTGTCTAAAAATTAAACTATTTCTTAAAAAAAAAATAAGGTGTCAACTCTGGCTAGCACTGACTTCCTTCTATAGTATGCCCATTACTCACATGATCCATTTTATCTTGATGCTTGACGCGCTCAATTTGATTGAGAAACTAGCCATGAAGATCATCGGCAACGATGCACTTGTCGAGTCAAAACTCCGAAGTCTTCAGCATCGACACTGAGTTGCTAGCCTGTTGATTTTCTATCGTTTACATTTCTGGGAGTGTGTATCGGAATTGGCCAATTTAGTTCGGCCAAGCCCGTTCCATCATCGGACTACTAGATATACGGCGTTGCGCCACCGGTACATAAGATGTCTACCATCCCATCCATACGTACAAAACATTTTAAGAACACGTTTATTGTGCGTAGGTACAGCTAAGGAGTGGAATTCCCTGCTGGACTGTGTGTTTCCTGATTGCTACAACTTAGGGGTCTTTAAGTCAAGAGCGGATAAGTTTCTTCTAGGCAGGCGTGCTCCAACGTCGACCACATCATCGCTTACCATTGGGTGAGATAGTGGTCAAACGCGATCATACGAATAAAAAAAAAAACTTCACCAATCCATAAACGAGATATTTGTAATACATGATTGAAAAGAGTATCCATGGAGTTTCTTGCACATTCATCTCCAAAGAGATCTATGCTTTGGAATGTGCAATTAGCTTATTTATTTTTTGACTGACTGACTTCTTGACAATTCAAAAGTGCCTTTAAATGGTTTATTTGAAATAAATGCTCCGATTCTTGATTCCCCTTCTCTATTCACAAAGTAGAACACAAAAACATACTACGTAGTACCAACGTCACGTATTCGAACGGTGCAATAGTGACTCCAGCGTCATTCGCGTCACGCAAACGAAATCGAAAGCGAAATGAAATTGAAAGTTTCACTCTCGATTGTCAGCTGATAGATACTACGTACACTTACTACGTCTGTGCGACGTAGATCGCGTCATACGTTTTCGTCGACGTAAATCGCGTCATCGTTCACTTTCGAGATCACTTTCAGTTTCGTTTGCTGCGCCAAACTTTCCCGCATACGTCAGAATGACGTATAGACGTAGTAAAAGTGTTAAGCGAAAGATTTTTGGTGGTCGAAAGTGGAAGTTCACTTTTGCTTTTTAAATACAATTGCGCTTTCATTATGTAGAGCAGCTGCAATGGATGACACTATCACTTTTCATATTTCACACGCACTGGGGCAATTTTACGCATAGTATAATCAGCCTTTTAATGTTCCCACTGCTGAGACTCAGGCCTCCTGTCTAAGAGAGGGAATGGGCCGCAATTCTAACTCCGACCCATGCTTATGACATTCTTCCTGAGAAGGTTTGATATGTACTTAAGAAAAGAAACCATTTCTTATAATTCCAGAGAACAAATAACATCGACAATCGAGCAAAACCGGGTGACAGTCATAGTAGGAGCGGCAGGTTGCGGCAAGTCGACTCGCGCACCTGCCGCGATACTTCGTCAGTACGGCGCTAAGACTTCGGCGATAGTGTCGGAACCACGACGCGTGGCCGCCATGGGGTTGGCTGAAAGAGTTGCCAGTGAATTGGGGGAAGAGGTATGTATAGGATGTCCCAAAATAAAGGCAAGATTTGAATTTGCCGCCATTTGTGTAGTAAAGTGTTGGCAAACCCAAAAAAGAAACTGTTTTCTTAAATAGATAATTCAATTCTTGAGTTTATTTTGGGACAACATAAATATAAATATATATATACATTTAAATGATGTAAACTAGTGCTTGACTGCGATCTCACCTGATGGTAAGCAGTGATTTCAGCCGAAAGACGTCCACTGTTGGACATAGGCCTCCCCCAAGTGTCTCCATCGGTCCGCCTTGACTTTTCGTCCCCAACGACTATCTGTTCTGCGAGCAATGTGCCCTACCCACTGCCACTTAAGTTTGGCGATTCTTCGTGCCTAAATTGTTTAGTTTAGTTAGTTTGTAACAACAAGGGATATGGTCTGTAATAAAGATTAATTATTGTTATAATTTCTATTTTTTTTTTTTTCAGGTAGGAGAATCAATAGGCTATCAAGTGCGATTACACTCGAAACCTCCGAAACCACCTGGAGGTTCTATACTTTACTGTACTTCTGGAGTTTTACTAAGGAGGCTACAGACCAATCCAGGTATGTTCACAAAACAAAGGAAAATAATCCTTAATCCCGTAAAACAGAATTCAGTTTCTTTTGCAACTCCAACTGTCTTTTAAAGTATCATGTTACACTAGAGCTGTATAAAGGTAGTAGTGACCTACAATACATAGGCTTTATACGGCTTTAATTGTAAAACGCAGCTTAAAGTGTCACAAAATTCTTTAAACTGTTTAATCCTATCCTACTAATATTATAAATGCGAAAGTTTGTGAGGATGGATGTATGTTTGTTACTCTTTCACGAAAAACCTACTAAACGGATTTGGATGAAACTTTACAGTAATATAGGTTATTCATCAGAATAACACATAGGCTACAATTTATAATGATTTTATGTAGTTTTGGTCATAATATAACGATACGTGTCAATTAAGTCGGAAAAAAATCTTCCATCTGAGAGCTATCTTGGCGTGCGCTGCCTAAACCAATGGAGTTACAAAAAGATGATGTACCGCAGGATTGTTTGTCTTAAGTAGATCTAAATAAAAGTCCGCGACAGCATATATCTACCTTTTATGTGCAAGCCAGTACAACCAAAATTGTGAACCATAAATCTAATTAAATTTGGTACTATTTTACAATGCACATTTAGTATATAATTATCAAACTCTTATCAAAATGAATACATTTCTCGCATTAAGTATTTAATGTAGATAAACTTTGTCTTTCACACTAAGTAATTTGGCCGAATAGTTTAAAAGTTATCACGATATGATTGACTTGAACGGAGCGCCTAACGCCGCGGCGGCGGCCACAGCACGGGCGGAGCGCGATGCGGCGTCGCAGTCGCGGGGGAGGGGCGTACAATGCAATCCAAGCAATGACGAGGCATGGCCGACTGCGCGACCCGAACGCGGGCAGACGCGTGAGGGCAGACGTCATTGATGGTTGTGATCTCTATGCATTTTTATTGTGTCATGTCATTTATTCTTCGTCGTTTATCCTAGATAGCGATTAGCGATTTTTAATTCAGTCGTATAAGAATTGTTCTTTATTGTTTGTTTAAATATAGGATTTCGTTATTTAGATATATAGTTTTTATAAGTAGCAAATAAAAATATTAAGTACTACTTACCTACTTTTAATTTTCGTTTGATTACTACTTATAATTTTGTTACAGTTTAACGTACTTATAGTTTTGATTATATATAGTTTTGATAGCATTAATGTTCAATTCGTTACATACCTTCATGCTGTAGGTATTTTTAAATAAAAATATAGATTACTTTTATTTAAATTTCATTCGTATGAGATTTTTTTTTTGTTTAATTGATTATAGAATTTTGTTTTTAGTTATTTGAGTGGATAAAATATTCGTTATTAGTAAGTTATTTTTTTTTTCATTACACTGTGTTATTATAATTTTGTTAGATTAAGAATAACGGTTAGTTGTATTTATAGGTTAGCTATTGGAATTGTTTGAGTATTTTGTTTGAACTTTAATAAAGTTAGATATTTTGTAATTACAAAAAAATAGTTATAAAAATGCCGCGAAAGCGTAAGTCCAAACTTTCGCAAAGCTTTAATAAAGCCCGAGTTATGAAAATAACTAGACGTGATGAGACGTCTCAATAAGCCCAGCAACGAAGGCTTGAACAGGCGGTGCGTTGTGCGGTACAAAGAGCTGCAGAGACTCCAGAACAATCCCAAGCCCGACGTGAACGGAATGCGGAGTTTCTGGCATCTCAACGGGCTGCTGAAACTCCAGAACAGTCCCAAGCTCGACGTCAACGACATGCGGAGTATCTGGTGTCTCAGCGAGCTGCAGAGACGATAGAACAGTCTCTAGATCGGCGACAACAGCATGCTAATTATCTGATGTCTCAGCGAGCTGAAGAGACACAAGAACAGTCACAAGCCCGACGTCTGCAGCAAGCGACTTACATGGCGTCCCAAAGAGCCACTGAAACGTCTGAAATGGCCGAATCTCGCAGACGCACTGTTGCTGAAAGGGCAGTACAGCGACGTCAAACATTTACAAGAAATACATGGGCAGTGTTTAATAAAGCTGCATTTGAGTATGACGAGACTCTTGATTATGAAAGTCACAAGCTTATAAAAATGGAAGCAATGAACATAGATTGCAAATATTGCGGAGCTCTTAAGTGGAAAGAGGAAGCACCAGGTATGTGTTGTTCGGGTGGGAAAGTAGCTCTTCCTTTTATTGACGAGCCAGTTCAACCTCTTAAAGAGCTTTTCTCTAATGAGACTGATGAATCTCGCCGTTTTCTAAAAAATATAAGAAAATACAACATGTGCTTTCATATGACGTCCTTTGGAGCAGATCAAATAGTCTCAATGCCAGGGTTTTGCCCGACCTTTACAATACAAGGACAAGTGTACCACCGTATCGGTTCTTTGATTCCTTCGTCCAATTTGCAACCACAGTTTTTACAAGTTTACTTCATAGGTGATGAAGAAGCACAAATCGAAAGGCGTACTGAGTGCGTGCAAAGCGTAGATAAAAACATAGTTAAAAAATTACAACGAGTATTTCACGACCATAA
This sequence comes from Mythimna impura, assembly GCA_905147345.3. Taxonomy (NCBI): domain Eukaryota; kingdom Metazoa; phylum Arthropoda; class Insecta; order Lepidoptera; family Noctuidae; genus Mythimna; species Mythimna impura. The sequence goes on from LR990363.1 coordinate 6,802,960, forward strand.
CATTTTGGTGCATGAATTTAAAACGGCGAGAGATAGAATGATCAATGACAATAATTTCAAGGTTGTGATTCACCCAGACCGTGTACCACGTGGTCAACATGAGAGACGTTTCAATGCCCCTACTACAAATGAAATAGCTGCTGTAATAGCTGGTAGTGAACAAACTATGTCTCGAGACATCGTTGTGCAGGCGAGCGATGGTATGCTCACTAGGGTTCCCGATACACATAGATTCTATGACGCTCTCGAGTATCCAATAATATTTTGGAAAGGACAGGAGGGGTACAGCATTGATATTCCTCAGATAAATCCAATTACCAAACAACCAATGCCAAGTAAAAAGGTGTCCTGCAAAGATTTTTATGCATTTCACTTGATGGTCCGTCGCAGCGATTTTAATTTGATGCTTAGATGTAGGCTCCTACTGCATCAGTTTTTGGTTGACATGTATGTAAAGATGGAAAGTGAACGCCTAAGATTTATTTCTTTAAATCAAAAAAAACTGCGTGCAGAAAACTATATTCACTTGCAAGATGCAATAAGAAATGATGCGGATTTGGATCCAAATAATTTAGGTCAGATGGTGATTCTCCCGTCATCATTTGTAAATAGCCCGAGATACCTACACGAATACACACAAGATGCGTTCACATACGTACGTAATTATGGGAGGCCTGATTTATTTGTAACATTGACGTGCAACCCCGCTTGGCCAGAAATCACCAAAGAGCTTATGACTGGTCAAAATTCAATGGACAGACATGATTTAACAGCCCGAGTATTTAGAATAAAAGTACAGAAGTTGGTAGGTCTACTTACAAAAGGTAACATATTTGGTGAAATGCAATGCTTTATGTACTCAATCGAGTGGCAAAAGCGAGGTTTGCCTCATGTGCACTTACTGCTGTGGTTAAAGGAAAAATTGCATCCAAACCAAATTGACGAAATCATATGTGCTGAGATACCAAACCCAGAAACAGATCAAAAGCTTTATGATACAGTGACAAAGAATATGATTCACGGGCCATGTGGTCCACACAATTCTTCGTCGCCATGCATGAAGGAAGGAAAATGTACCAAGAAATATCCGAGGAAGCTTTTAAAAGATACTCAAACCAATGATAAAGGTTATCCTTTGTACAGGCGCAGAGTACCAGAGGATGGTGGACGCACGACGATTATAAAACCCCGTGGAGGATCACAAGAAATATTGGTGGACAATAGCTGGGTGGTCCCATATTCTCCACTCTTATCAAAACTGTTTAATTCTCATATAAATGTAGAGTTCTGTAATACGGTACAGGCTATAAAATATATTTGTAAATATATTAATAAGGGTAGCGACCAGGCTATTTTAAACATCCGCCAGCAAGGGAATGCTAACATTGACACTATCCTATTATACATGGAATGTGGCACGGAAGGAATGGAAACGTCGCTTACAAGGAACACCTGTCGATGGCTGGCCAGGTGTGAAGGCAGGTGACGCTCTAGGTCGAATTTACACGGTGCACGTCAGCAACTTTGAATGTTATTGCTTGCGATTGCTGCTGAATGTAATAAAGGGTCCAACCAATTTTTTCAGTATTTTAAAAAAAATGTCACGTAACTTAATGTGGCAGACCAAATTCTACGCGAGCGAAGCCGCGGGCAAAAGCTAGTAGAGTTATAATACTATGATATCATTCTAAAATCAATCTTCACAAAATGGTTTTGTTTGTATTTATATAAATTAAAATCATACATATTGTCCAGTTTGTATAGCAACCAGAGCTAGTAAAACCCAACAACATTCGCCATTCTGAAATCAACCTAATCTCATGCACCTGCCATTCTAAAATCAATTCTATCATCATACACATAATGCTGAAAATTGAACTCTTTTCTCCAGGTCTCGAAGGCTGTACCCACGTCATAATAGACGAGGCTCATGAACGTGACGTAAATACGGATGTTACATTGTTATTACTAAAGAGGGCGTTGGATGTCAATCCTGAACTCAAAGTTGTTGTGATGAGCGCTACGCTAGATACTGGAGTTTTTACTAGGTGGGTATTAGAGATCGCCGACATAGCCCGAAGAATCGCCCAACTTAAGTGGCAGTGGGCAGGGCACATTGCTCGTAGAAAGGATGGTCGATGGGGCCGAAAGGTTCTATAGTGGCGACCGCGCACCGGAAAACGCAGCGTTGGAAGGCCTCCCACAAGGTGGATCGACGACCTGGTGAGAGTCGCGGGAGTGCGGTGGATGCGAGACGCACAGGATCAATCGTTGTGGCGACGCTTGGGGGAGGCCAATGTCCATAAGTGGACGTCTTTCGGCTGAAATGATGATGATGATGATGATGATGATGATGATTAGAGGTATTAGGACACCGGCTCGAGTTACGGGAATGTTTGAAAGAGTTATATAATTGTTGCCATGGAATTTGCGTTCCTGAACGTGCTTTCCTGAACAATCGAACTGAAAGCTCACTAAGGCCACAGACGTATAGCTTAATTAAAACGTCGTGCCGTCGTGTCGTTGCAGCTTCGTCGACAGAGTTTCATAATTTTGTATGTTATTTTTAGGGTTCCGTACCTCAAAAGGAAAAAACGAAACCCTTATAAGATCACTTTGTTGTCCGTCTGTATGTCTGTCAAGACCCTTTATCATGGGAACGCGTGGAAGTATCTAGTTGAAATTAAAACCATATACTCAAGTCTGCGGTTCCTTGAAGCTGTGAAAAAATCAAACTTCTGAGTTAAGGAAAATAAAGATACGGCCGCTTATGTCGCAAAAAACGTTTAAGTCGACACTCTCAAGGGAATCAAAATTCAAAGGGTACTTCCCGTTGACCTAGAATCCTAAAATTTGGCATGAAGCAAGGTCTCATAGCAAAAGTATAGGAAAAAACCAAAAAAATGTAAATTTGTAGTTACGTCAAAAACAATTTTTTTTTTTTGCGATTCGGAAATATCTTCGTAACTCAATTCGGGAATTGAACTATTTTCATAAGTAAGTTTGTACGGAACTCTCAGTGTGCTAATTCGACTCGCACTTGCCCGGTTTTTTAAAGGCTTTTACCATTATACATTGTACCTTTGTGCTCTTCTATCTGCTTTTGTTCTTTTTATTTTTAAGTGTTTGAGTGTACATAAATAAATAAATACATATTATTTCACACTAAAAATGCTATTTTTACTTCCACAGCTATTTCGATCCCTGTCCAGTTATAGAGGTTCCCGGCAGAACGTTTCCAGTAGAGATCTCGTATTTAGAAGACATACAGAAGAATTTCGGACTAAACTTGTCTTACACTTCAGAGAACTGTAACAAAATTAACAACAAGCCTATAGTCAAATGCCAAGAGGTAAGCATAGCCTATCCTACCAATATTAATAAAGTTATTAAATATACTCTATATTATTATTTAGTTATTAAATATGTATTTAAAAACACCACTATTTTTTAATTGGTACAAAAATAATAGGGCTCTATCCTCTGTCATTGTATGATTTTCCCACCGAAAAAAAAACCCAGGACAAATATTTGTGTTATGAGCACAATCATTTGTTCTGTGTCTGGGTGTAATTTATCTATAGTATGTATGTATTTTGAAATATATAATTATGTTTATCAGTTGTCTAGTACTCGTAGCACAAACTCTATTTAGTTTGAGAGTAGATTTACTTAAAAATGTAGAAAAGCTGTTTTATGACACATTAGCTACAGTAGATTCAAACAAATGGAAGAAATGCTAAGGCCACGTGGTTAGTGAAGAAAAAGTATTTGGTACTTAGAATGTTACGGAACAAGCGGAACAGAATTCTTTATAAATGTTAGTAGAAATATTGTCAACATAACAACTCTGCTTAGTTTGGGACTATATTGCGTTGTGTGAAAGTTGTGGAATATTATATGTATATGTATGTACAGTCACCCATCGAAAGTGCTTAGATACCTTAACGCCTATTTTCCCTTGCACGTTAGAGTTCAAGTTTTCGAAAATTAAACTAGATGGCGTTGGTTTCTTCACAGCTAAGTGGCGAGCAAAGGCAGTCTCACAAAGTATAAACTTGACTTTTAGTTTAACAAATAATAGACACATGCGTCATCATTGTCGTCAACAACTGATTGTAGTTCATAATTTCATCATTCAAATTAGAGTCATGTTGACCTAGCGGTTTAGCATGTGCAGATAGATGCGTAAATCAATGAGCCATGAGTTCAAATCTCACGTAGTACTCACACTTTTTGTAAGTTTTTCTGGAGTCTTTTTGTAAGTAACAAAAGAAGTTGGAAGGAATATTATATCAAAGCTAACAAGTGGATATTTATTTGTAATATAATATTCAAGTGGGTAGTTACTCAGCAAAATGAAAAAAATGCAGGTAAACAGTTGACAAAAGGCACTATTAAAAAATAATATGTTTATTTCTTACAATTTTTTAATCAAATTTAACAATCACCGTTTATTAATCACCGAATAAGATTATAATATTATATATAATTTCTTATTGAGGCCATAGCTTAAGTATTCGTTTCCAAAATTGGAAAGAGGTTTGAAGCTTATGTAACCTTAACAAAAAGTATTCGTTTCCAAAATTGGAAAGAGGTTTGAAGCTTATGTAACCTTAACAAAAACAAACAAAATACCAGATAATTTTATCACAAAGGTCAAAAGGATTAAAAATGTAGGCTAAAAACTATAAAATTGCACAACAACACATCAAGTGTTCATAACTTTTTTAAGTTGTTTTAAATACGGATACCTTTTGAGTGCGTAATTAGAGACACAATAGAAAGACAATGGCGCGTGAACGCCGGCGTTAATGCGGGGATCAACAGCTTACGTTAAACACACATAACAAGTTCTCCAGTTAATACAGAGAATAAGTATATATATAGCATAGTGTTTCGTCGACCGACGTCCGTTTTCTTCGTACTCCCTTATCATGGTTTGATGCTGCAACATGTTTATTAGTTTTAGTCTGCCAGCTCTTTGATGGTGTTTCAAAGAACCCTCTTCTTCAAATCATCATATCCATAGAACAACTGTTTTTCTCTGCAACAATAAAACAGAAATATCTATATAATATCCAATAATGATTATTATATACCTAGGAGATTTTTGTTTAAAAGCGTTAAAAAAAACTACTTACGTTTACACCGGTCTCTCTGGTTACTTCTGACAACTTTTTACCTTGATTATGCATAGCAATTAATTGAGTTCTTTTTACTAAATCTATATAACAATGCATATTTACTCATTTTGGTAAAATAAGTAGACAATACACCTGGTTAAAAATAAAATTGAACGAAAGGCGCTGGAACGAGATAATCGAAATTAACTTAGCGAACAACCAATTGAGCTTTGTCATAACTCTTTGGTCTAAGTATTATTTATACTACCTACTAGTTATTTTTTATAAGTAAATCCATATTCAACCTACCCTCTCAAGTTTGAAAACTAACACATAGATAATCAAATATTTATAAATTGATATTCAATTTTAATATCTTCATCTCTTTAAAATAAATTATAAATTATTTCAATGTTTGAAGAAACAAAAAGAAAGTACAAAAATAAGCATTAATTAAGCATTAATCATTTGAAGCACAGCGGCGCCATCTATTAACAGTATAATGTAATGTTGTCGATAGCAACATTTCAATCTGGTTTTACGCTAGATGGCGTCATTTCTCGCTTCACACGATTTTATTTCTGTACTTCCTATGCACTTTTGCAGCAGACTTTACATTATATTATTTTTTATTTTTTTTTTAGTTCACCTTATTATTTAAATATAATGGTTTATAAAAAGTTTAATGTTAATCTTTACCCTAGTACGTATACGCCTTTACAGTAACACTGTTGACTCTCTATGTATTAGTGCGGATAAACTGGTAATGTGCCCAAAAGAACTCTTTACCATGCAAATCCTGATAGCTACAACTTAAGGGTCTTTAAGTCAAGAGTGAATAGGCTACTTCTAGGCAAGCGTGCTCCATCGTCGACCACATCATCGCTTACCATCAGGTGAGACGGTGGTCAAACGCGAGCCTATCATTAATTTAAAAAAAAATCGTTCTAATTTCAGGTAGCCGAAGTAATTAAAGCTATCGACAAAACGGAGAAAGAAGGCGCCATACTAGTTTTCCTCCCGGGCTGGTCTGACATCAAATTGACGAAACAACTGCTAGATGAACACTATGGACAGTCTTCTTTGCATATGATATTGCCTGTACATTCTAGGTAAGACTTGAGTTTCGTTTTTTCACGGCTAATCTAAAAAGATCTACCAATTACAAAATCAATTTAAAAATAAGAAAAAAAAATGCGCATGAGTCAAAAAATTCGCTTCGAAGAGGTTATGATAAACTTCCATGTCATGAATAGTAAAAAAAAAATTGTCGAACTATGCTAAACTATCGGGTAATCGAGGACAAAAGAACGAGCGAAACAAGCTCAATTTGAACAACTTCTCGAAGCTCAATTTGAGCAATCTCTCGAAGCTCAATTTGAGCAACTTCTCGAATACGTTCAATTTTCTTTTGACAATCAAGAAATCACAAAGAAAATTTTGCCGAACCTGGCCAAAATCAAAATTGAATTTTCGGTCAACCTATGATGACAATATACAACGTGTAACAAAAAGGGTATATACATCAAGACGCGCTGAAGATTACAGGTGGTATAGAATCTCTACACAAAGTTTCAGCCCAAAATAAATTACTCGAAGAATTGATACCAAATTCTTGGTATTGTATGATTCTTGAATTCAAATCAAAACAAACATGTCACGACACTACGAGGGTCAATAACATTCCACGTCACTTGCTAATATTACGAAACATTTCTTCTGTAAATCTGATCGCCTAGTACACCTGTCTACCTATTGTAACTTGCGCGGCGCGTGCGTGCATGAGACGCTCTGTTCGCCTAGTAGGTAGGTATCTGCTTACCTTTTGCCTCAAAAAATATCTTACCATAGTCCGAGCAAAGTAAATAATAAAATGAAAAATAATAATTTAACTTACATTTTTAAAGATGTAGTTCGATGTCATGACAACAAAACAAAATCTGGTGAAACTTCTACCTGATTGCAGTACCACTCGCAGAAGGTCACGCGAGGCATAAAAGCAGGTGTCAGTTCCTAGGTGCGAAGGAAGTGGTATGGGTGCTGACCATCATTGTGCAACACTCGCCATACTTGCATATGGTTAGAGGCATCCAGCGCTAATGCAGATCGCCGAGTGCTAGTACGTAGGTTATTTTCCAAATGCTCCAGTACGGCTTCCTCAAATTCTGAATCGATAGTCTTTGATTATTTACATGTAAATAATCGAACGAGAAAGGAAACGCAAATATGTTCAGCGCGAGTTCAGCGCGCGTATTTTGAATGGTGTCTTTTCAGTCACTGTTCGTTCGCTTTGCGGTCGAGATAGTTTTACGCACTCCTGTTCAAGTTCTACAACATTGTTACTACCATGGCGTCTTCGAAGTCTCAGTGCTCGGATTTCGCTGTTTTGCCTGAAGAATCGAGTGTAGTGCAAGTTTTGGACTCAAATGAGCCGCTTGTTACGGCCTCTTCTTCAGTGTCCAGAGTGCCCAAGTGATTATACTCTAGTGACTATATTGATATTATCATTATGACTAACACCCCGATTCAGAGCAATCCGACTCGGATAGGTTAGGTTAGAAAGTTAAAACGGGAGCGGAGCAGAGCTCCTGCTTTAATCTTTGTGGTTATTTTATTTTATAACCACTAACCCCTCCCTAAACCAAATGCAAATAATGTACTTTTTTTTTCCTTACCTCAAAATTTTAATCCTGAATATCTCCAAACGCATACTGCGTTCCCGCAGTTCGGTTGGGGGTTTGGCACCCCAATAAACCCAAAAATTCGACAGCCGGTATAGTACAGTTTTACCACTAAACTTTCACTTAACTGGGCGTCGCCGTCGCGCTGGCGACGGCCGATAGTCGTGAAATTCTGTCTGTCTCTGTGAAAACCTCTGCTGTGAAATAAGCGCGAAAGATTTGTTGATTTGTTTATAATCTCAGGTTAAAATTAAACAGAAATAGTAAGTATCTAATGCTGATAAAATATTTTAATGATGACTTTTAACTATGAACCTATTTCTTCTTAATAGAGAATGTATGTTGCGCTGTAAGGAGTGTATATCACTATCAATGTATGCGTTTTAAGTTAAAAAAGTTTTGATTTAAATCAACGAATTTTTTAAAATCATTTGATTTTAATCGATATTTAAATTACTTACTTTAATCAATTGATTCAAATCATCTCCCTGCAAAAAAGTAACAACTTATTAAAGTCCTATTATTTAATTAAATTCAAGAACGGAACCCACTGGGAGTTTATTTGTACTAGGAGAGACATAAGTTGCTTAGAAATGATATTTTGGGTTCAAATATTATGATATGAAATCCTTTTTCGTAGCGTCTTTCGCACGTTCATCTAAGTAATTAATTTCTCGCAAACTATGTACCTACCTATGTATGGCAACCGACATAAAAAGAATTAGGTACGTAAGAAAATTTATAGGAATGTAGTTACTAAATTAGGTATTATTTACTGTGTTGTAGGTACTCGATTGTATGGTAGATTACTTTGTCGATAATTGTTACGTTCACTCGTTTGTTTGTTGCTATCCTATCTACGTAAAACAATAAAAAAGTAGGTATTTCTTATTGTTTCACGTAGATACCAGATAGGTACTTACTCCATATCCTTATGAATACCCTCATCTACTTAGTCTCCTCTAAAAACGGCACGGGTCGCACGCTTGCGTGTCTAATATTTTGAAAAATTGAATGAGCTGCGCGCTAACGAACACATCTCTACGCGGCTGGCGGGTTTTCCTTCACAGATTTCCGGCGCCACGCACTCGCTCTAGTTCATAATCTTAGTTTTTTGTAGGAAAAACTTCTTTCTTCTCAAAACTATTTTCCTTTAAAAAAAATTGTTAAGACAAATAAACATCCGGAACCCTTTATCCACTGTTTGAAGAAATACCAGGAGCAAGATGTTTGTTTTTATTCATGAACAGTTCACTGACACAGATCAGCTGACTTTTTGCTAGTGGTGTATTGATTTCAGTTTGAAATGTTCGGTTTCTGGTATCATGTGTATTGGAATAATTCATAATTTCCTACCATGTAAATATAATGTTAGAAAACCCTTCCCGTATCGTTTGTTATCTTACCAAGAAGCCGTGCACTTGGTATGTATATACCCTTTTTGTTACACGTTGTATAATAATATAATAGATCTAACGTACCATTAGAATTCCTCCACAGAGTGAGAGTAACTAGAATAAAAAAAACTAAAACTAGAATATTGTTTTTTTTTAATTATTTTTAGATTAAATAGTTACCTACTTTTTATTTTATTGTTGTTTGTCCTGTGCGAGTCTCAAATAAATGTTTTCTTTCTTTTCTTCCGTTTCTTTCTTTGTTTTCTTTTTTTCTTTTCTTTCTATAGAATCCGCTGGATACGAAACGTAACGATGCAATGTATCGATTCTGAGCCTCTGAGGTGACAATGATGACTATGATGAGTTTAATCTAGTCTTATCTTTTTTTTTTGCAGATTATCAACATCTGACCAAGCTAAAATGTTCTCGACCCCAGCCCGAGGTATCCGCAAGATAGTATTAGCCACAAATGTAGCAGAAACATCTATCACTATACCCGATGTTGTCTATGTAATAGATAGTGGAGCACATAAAGAAAATAGAATCAAAGATGGCACAGGTATGTACCTACCGGTATGTATTATTAAGGCTGAACTAGTCGTGAGCTCGAACTCGCTGATGGGGAGGCCAAAAATTGCGATGTCTCATGTGACATTGTGTCCGACAGCGATTTTATCAAGTATGAGCAGTTAGACGCTAATTTTTTTTTTTTTTTAATTCATATAAACCAGTGCTTGACTGCGATCCCACCTGATATATGCACATCGTATGGTTCGCATGCACACAAACACCGTTCTGAACTGAAATGAAATTAGACGGTGCGTAAAATCTGAGAGTAGTGCTTTGGAAAATCGAGTTTTATGAAAAAACCACTGCATAAATCTAATACAAATAAATTGTATAGAACTCTTCGATAATAAAAGTTTGTTGGTACCGACTTCGTTTTTGAAATTTTATACGATTTTTGTTACTTTTTTACACTTAAAGTTGCGTTAAAATCATAAAAAAAAACAGAAACTTTGTTGGCTCATAACTTTGTAACGGAAATTATTTTTGTTTTTCTGTTTCCGTACAGACAAAATTAAGAATAAGATAAAACCATATCATGTTTTACTTTGGATGTACAATGTCAAACTGTGGAGTAATACCCCCCCCAAAATTTGTATGGAAAAAGTGTAGACTAGTGTAACCTTAATGTCTTGCCATCTTGAGATGCGACCTCTGGCGGGAGAAGTTTAAGGCTCCTGATGATTTTTTCGAGCCGTCAGAGAGCCTCTCTCCTGGACACGAGTTGCCATGGCCCACCTGGAAAACTCTTAAACAGACTCCGCACCCAAGTTGGGCGCAGCAAAGACAATCTCCACAGATGAGGGTTCTCGGACGGTTCCGATCTTCAATGTTTGTGCGGCGTCTCTCCGCAGACCATGTCCCACCTTCGATCCTGCATCACGTGCCCTGTTACCTGTTCACGTAGGGACCTAAGGTACCTAATGACAGCATCAGCGGACGGCATTGCCGTGGCCGAATACTGGGCCAGGCAAGGAATTTAACTAGTTTTGCCATCAATACGCTAAGAACATTAACGTCTTTTTTTTTCGGTGGGTAATCATCAAATAACCCCTCTCGCCCTGGATAGAATTAGAGGGAATCAGACTTTTCATCACCATCATTTCAACTGAAAAACGTCCACTGTTGGACATAGGCCTCCCCCAAGCGTCGCCATAACGACCGGTCCTGTGCGTCTCGCATCCATCGGATTCCCTCGACCCTCACCAGGTGCACGCTCCACCTTGTGGTCGCCGCACCAACGCTGCATCTTCCGGTATGCGGTCTCCACTCCAGAACCTTTCGTCCCTATCGACCAACTGTTCTACGAGCAATGTGCCCTGCCTACTGCCAATTAAGTTTGGTGATTCTTCAGTCTATGTAGGTAACCTTGGTTCTCCTGCAGATATCTTCATTTCTGATGCGATCACGCAATGAAACTCCGAGAATAATCCTTTCCATTACCCTTTGGCTGACAAGCCTTATCAGACTTTTACTGACTATATAACCCACCAGTGTTCTTTCAGTTGGGCCTCGGTAAATCTTTCGAACAATACCGCATCCCTGGCAGGCATCGGCCCTGGTGAGGCCCGTCCGATTTTCTGACAATATCTTTGAGTGGAACACGATGTGCCGTTGACCCGAGCCTGGTCCTTATCGGACGGCGAGCTACTCATTACTCGCCGTCCGCAAACCTGTGTCGACGTTGCGGTGGTCGAAAGTTGGCCTGGGCGTCTCCTGCGGGGCATGAGGAGTAATACCGAGTATACATACACTCCTTCGTACTTCGGAAAACACGTTTATTTAGCCCTTCAAAAATCATCATCATCATCATTTCAGCCGATAGACGTCCACTGCTGAACATAGGCCTCCCCCAAATGTCGCCACAACGAACGATCCTGTGCGTCTCGCATCCATCGGATTCCCGCAAACTTCACCAGGTTCAAAAATGCTACGAGATTATTCGAAAGAGACCGCAGCTCTAGAACTCAAGTCCTTGCACGCATGCACGATTTGCGCGTGGAGATGCAACGCCGGGGCGAAACTCCGCTGCCGCGCCAAGTCGCGGCATGGCGGACAGAGTTCCGGCGGGATCTCATGGTGGAATGGCGACGGCGACTGTCGCAACCCAGTGCTGGGCACGCTACAATTATGGCGGTAAGTCCCCTCTTTGAGGAGTGGCTGGAGCGGCAACACGGCGTCCTCACCTACCGCATGACGCAGGTCCTCACCGGACATGGCAAGTTCGGGAGGTTCCTGCATCGGATTCAAGCGGAAGCAACGCCCGGGTGTGGCCCATTGTGTGGACCACCTAGAGGACACGGTGGAGCATACGGTGGAGGTGTGCCCCGCTTGGGCAGAGAGAGGAGGAATGGAGGAATTCAGGCTATGGTCCGGAGCGAGGAGGAATGGCAGGCGGTCGCCTCCTTCTGCGAAGCAGTAATGCTAGCGAAGGAGGAGGCTGCACGCGTGAGGGAACGAAGATCCTCACGCCCTGGCCGCCGTAATTCCGACCCCGACTACCAGCCACGGTAGACGCGGGCTTGCGGACGTCGAGCAATGGGTAGCTCGCCGTCCGGCTGTTCGGTAATTAACCGGACCGAGCCCAGTCGGGGTCAGCTGGTCAGCAAACCGTAGGGGCCCAGCAGGGCCGAGGCCCGCTAGCTAGGACCGCGGAGAATTTCTGAAAGGGAAACCCGTAGTCCTAGAACGCAAAGGGTAATTGAAGGATACAGGTGTGGTTTTAGTCAGTAAAAGTCTGATACGCACTCACGCTCCACCCAGAGCGCGAGAAGTCATTTGGATGATTACCCACCTTAAACAAAGCCCTAGAACTCAAATCTTTAAGTTAAGAGTGAACAGGTTACTTCTAGGTAAGCGTAGCATCTTCGAGCTCACCTAGTGAGATAGTGGTCAAACGCGAGCCTGTCCATAAAAATAAAAAAAGAATTTTAAAATTATAAAAGTAAAACAGAAATTGCAATATTTGACTTTTATTTGTAGTTTAGATTATCATTTGTTTGAACGGGCAAAACAAACAAAAACCTGTCGAGACTTGTCCTGTAGACTCTGCCTTTATCCTTTATGGGGCTTCCCTGGTAACTCATTAACTGCATTATCGTATAAACGTCTATTAACTGCTGTATCATTGTTTTAATATATACTTTTTCCTCTTTTGTGACATTGTTTTTACAATGTTTTATTTTTTTATATTATTTAAACCACAGCCACCATACCACAATAATAATACATTATAAATTATTATTATGCTATTGATAAGTTTATTTTTGTATAGCCTCTTTTTATTATAATGTTAATGTGAGTACACTGTAGACTCTGTGGATTCATATAATACTTTTTTTTTTGTGATTTTAGGTACAAAGTTGAACGGAAATAAATGAATGTAGAATCAATTATTTTCTGAATCAAGAAAATAATTGATTCTACAGAATCAATCAGTTTTTTTTTAAGAGTACCTTTGGAGTTTCTTACCGGTTCTTCTCCAAAGGAAATGACCTATTAGCGCTAGCTTCTGACGTTTTATAAGTGCCTATGTGAAATAAAATAATTTTGAGTTCATACTTTTATATCGGTTTAGGTTAGGGTTACTAACAGATATTTTTTCATTTCTGATATCCATTTACATTTTTTTTTTTTTTATTTAATTCCGCCAAGTCCGTTCCATCATCGGACCACTAGACGTACGGCATTGCGCCATTGGTACATAGTGGACATCCTACCCATAGGTTAAAAGTGTTTTGGGAATACATTCATTGTGCGTACCTACAGCTAAGGAGTGGAATTTCATGCCGGAGTTTGTGTTTCGTAATAGCTACAACCTAGGGGTATTTAAGTCATCATCATCATCTTCCTGCCCTTGTCCCGTGTTATTTGGGGTCGGCGCAACACGTTTTTTTCTTCCATTCTGCCCTGTCACTAGGGGTATTTAAGTCAAGAGTGAATAATTATGTTACTTCTAGGCAAGCGTTTTCCATCGTCGACCACATCGTCGCTTACCATCAGGTGAGATAGTAGTCAAACGCGAGCCTAATCTATTAATATATATATATAAAAGAAAGTCGTGTTAGTTACACTATTTATAACTCAAAAACGACTGAACCGATTTGGGTGAAAATTTGTGGGGAGGTAGTTTAGAAACAGGAGACGGACATAGGATACTTTTTATCCCGTTCCCGTGGAACGTGACATAAAACGTGGTATAACAAAACGCATAAACGTATGGTTGAAAATTTGACAATTTAAAATTTTGAAGTTTATCTGTAGGTAAATTAATACACTGTAGAATAGGGTAGAGTAGACTAGAGTTGGGTAGAGTAGGCAGTTGACGAGAGCGAAGCCGCAGGCAAAAGCTAGTAATAATAATAAAAAAACCGATAGCTTTGGTTACAGTTATGGAGTTCCACAACATCTTTGATTAACACATTTTTTTTTCATTATAGGCACAGCAAGTTTAGAAACAGTTTGGGTCTCCCAGGCCAGTGCCAAGCAGAGAACGGGTCGCGCGGGAAGAGTGCAGCCAGGTATAATGTCAATTTTTCAGTATAAAGTACGGTTCGATATAAAGTATCGCAAACCTCCGTTGAAAGGAAAGGACCCTCAAACCAGACAGCTGTTGTCTGGTCCAGGCAAGTGCCCGATAGTTGATTTCGGGTTGACCAGGGGCGTAGCTACCGCCGTATCAATGATACGGGGCCCCCGAGCTACAAGGGCCCATAACATGTTATGAATTTAGGCATTTGTCGGGGCCCAATCATAAATTCCCATACTTATTGATTAAAGGCCAGGAGTGAATTAATAATGACTATATGATAAATAGTTTTTTAGCACGCTCCTTTTGCTTTAGCATTTTCTACATACAAGACGACAATAAAAACAATTTATTTTAGTAGGTACATTCTGAATGATCCATTAAATGAGGTCATTTTCATGGCCTCTCAAGGCACTATTTTTATGCTAGTAGAAGCTATTTCGTACAAAAAAAAAACAAACTTCAAAAATATTTGACAAAATTCTCTATCTCTCTCTCTCAACGTAACTATTTCTCGAAAAATCTTCGGTTATATTACTCTAAAGTTTCATCCAAATCAACAATTTAAGCGTGAAGGGGTAAGAAATATACACAAACCACTGACCTCTACTATTTACCACTGGACAGGCTGTTCCATATGTTTGACAGCTAATTTTTTGTGCCTATTTGAAGCGCCACTCGCGAGCGTCCAGAGAACTAATTTTGACGTATAATGCAATTGGCTGCAGAGAAGTGTACAGTATTCTGAAGTATTTTTGAATTAATTTCGTTCAAATTCCTTTATTCCTGCTTCAGGAATTATATAAAACAAATGAACTCATGTATATATTGTAAGCGGCGTGACATTACTAGTTTTAGTACCGTAGACACTCGGTACGGCCGACAGTGCCAAAATGGCGAATATCAAACGGGCACAAAAGCACTTTGACGGCCGCCAGTCCATTGTGGTAAATAGTAGAGGTCAGTGACACGAACACACATAATCAGGGGCGCCGACTGCGTGGGTGCTCGGGGGCTCGAGCACCAATGAGAAATAAACAGTGGGTGCCGAGCACCCCTGAGAATAGACCTCACGAAACAGATCAGTAATCACCTTTTAGGTTACATATGCACAGCCTGACATACAGGTCCAACCTAGTTCAGGCAAAAATGCAATGTATGCGTTATAATTGTTTTTATGTATCTTAATTGATTCTTAATATAAATTTGCCACTTTTATTAAATAAACGATATTCTATTCTAAAAAAAATATATATATATATATAAATTATAATATTTCTTGTTAATAAAAACTAGTTTAATTTTTATATAATGGTTTCATTCTACATTTTTGTCAAACATAATTAGTAATTAAGTACGCAGTATGTAAGTAGAACATTTATTTATTTGTTGATCGATCAGTGTGCATTTCTCTTCTCACACTTCGCCACTTTTTCAAGTCATCAAATGAGCATGAGCACCCATGAGGGTTTCTAAAAGCCGGCGCCCCTACACATAATAACATGCATAAAAACTTACGCTTTTACAATATTACTAGCTTCTGCTACCGGCTTCGTCCACATGGTAGTAAAAAAATATACCAAGGGAATATGCTCGTCTATCCTTGAGCCAAATGATACCAAGTGCCAAATCCGTTTAAGCGTAAGCGCACAGGAGTAACAGAATACACTCACACACAAATACATATAAATTTTCGCCTTTTTATTGTGATTTTTATTTGCTGTGTGTTTTCAGGTCATTGTTATAGATTGTATACCCGAGAGAAAGAAGCTGAATTCGCCCCGCATACAACGCCTGAAATATTGAGGTAAATATATTGAAATATCACATGGCTTAGCAGCGACATCTATGGCGTCTTATAAGCACTAAAAACTATAGTTCTCCACGCGATTAAAACATAATATGACTGGCCTGTTGGTCTAGTGGTTAGTGACTCTGACTGCAATGCCGGATGTCGTGGGTTCGATTCCCACCCAGGACAAATGTTTTTGTGATGAGCACGATCATTTGTTCTGTGTCTGGGTGTAATTTATCTATTATATGTATGTATTTAGAAATATATAAGTATATTTATCAGTTATCTAGTACTCATAACACAAGCTCTGTATATCTTGGGACTAGACGGCGTTGTGTGATAGTTGTGTGAATATTATTATTATTAATTTTAATATATATATGTAGTAGCCAGATCATAGAAATTGATCACTTCATGATCTGGCCAGTTTTAGTTCGCCATATCTGATCCGATTCTATGATCTGATTACGACATATACAACAGCCTGAAATCAACTATCGGGTAGTTGCCCGGACCAGACACAAGGTTTGCGGGACTTTACACCATGTTCCGCATAGCTCTAAAGCTTACAACGGCATGTTGTGGTTTACCAGTCGTTAGACCATATAGGATGGTCCAGAGCGAGGAGGATTGGCAGGCGGTCGCCTCCTTCTGCGAAGCAGTAATGCTAGCAAAGGAGGCAGCCGCACGCGCGAGGTAACGGCCCACACGCCCCAGCATCCGGGACCCCGGCGCTGGCTTGCGGACGGCGAACAATGGGTAGCTCGCCGTCCGACCGTCCGGTAACCGTGTGGTCCCAGCCCAAGTCGTCGACGGCGCGTAGTGTTCCACGCGCGCCTCTAGGAGATGTCAGCGAAACCGTAGGGGCCCAGCAGGGTCGAAGCCTACTGGGGCCCTGGGTGATGCGAAAGAGAACCCCGGGGCCCTGGAATGAAGGCAAAGAAGGAACAAGTGTGGGTTTTAGTCAGTTAAAGTCTGACACGCCTTCCCGCCCAACCCAAGGACGGGAAATGTCATTAGATGATTTCCCAACTAAAAAAAAAGACTATAGGAAAACACAGTACTTGGATTGATTTATTATTGTTCTTTTTTTTTTAATGATAGGCTCGCGTTTGACCACCATCTCACCTGATGGTAAGCGATGATGTGGTCGACGATGGAGCACGCTTGCCTAGAAGTAGCCTATTCACTCTTGACTTAAAGACCCCTAAGTTGTAGCTATCAGAATGAATTATTTATTTAAAAGGCCTCTACTTATATTTACTACTAACTACTTATATTTACATACATACACTATACAGGCACGGTAATATTATCTATACAGTATTGTAACTCGGCCGTATCTTTGAAATAAATGCCTACAGCCGCGCGGTACGTAAACATGCGATAGGGCTGCCTGCACTATGGCTGCCCGCCTGCAGCATTTTAATTACATTTGCCTACTTTGTGTTTCCATTTAGTTTTGTGATTGCAAATATACTTTTTATATAAAGAAATAAAATACTTTGTGAATTGAATAGGATAAGTGTTCAATATTTGCGACCGAAAAATATTTGCGCCTCGACTGAGACGTACCTATAAAATGCTTTATTATTAAATTTTAAAGTAAAAAAATCCGCATTCTAAAGCTTAATTAAAAATTATTTTGGGAAACATGGACAAGGTGGTGAAAAAGGAATATCTCTTACTTGGGTATAGATACCTGCAGCTAATTTACAATTTATATGTTTGGTTTTAAATGAAGAATTCATGCAACCAAAAACAGCACAATATATCCTACTCGTCATATTAAATATATAAATATGTACTTGAACTTATTTTTTTTTTAAATCGCGCGGCACAGACGCGACTGTCTGCATCCCGAGCGCACCTCGAGATCGAGGCGCGTAGGTATAGCTCGCGTTTCGTCCGTTTGTATGAAGTTGGAATACTGTATAGATAATATTACCGTGATACAGGTTAGTATGGTTATTGTATATTTTTGAATAATATCATGAATTTTATTTCCAGGATTCCCCTCGTGCAAACAGTATTAGATTGCAAGTCGTACGCTCCCAATGAGAAAATAGCGAACTTCCTCTCTCAACTGCCGGAGCCTCCTACTCAAAAAGCTATCAATTTTGCTGTCAATGATCTTATTGAGTTAGGTAAGTCTAATATTATTCAGCAGTGGTGGCCCCATGGTAACAGCCCTGACTTACGAGTTGTACATCGCGGGTTCAAACCCAGCCAGGCACATTACTTTGTGTAATTTATTTCATCACTACTGCTCTCCAAACTGAAACAAAACATCGTGAGGAAACCGGTATGTCCTAGAACCAAAAATTCGAAGACGTAACATCCACCAATCCGAACTGGACCCGCGTGGTGGATTACGGCCCATTCCCTGTCCTAGAGAGGAGGCCTGAGTCCCAGCAGTGGGAACATTATAAGATTGATTAGGCTATATCAAAAATAACCTCTGTGCAAAATCTCAGCCATCTAAATACAAGGATTTGGATTTGGACTTGCCATGAATGAAAAGGTGTGTATGTACTTCAGCGTGTGTGCATTTATTTTTACATATCAATAAAATTGTTTCGATCAATTAAAAAAAAAACAAACCGGGCAAGTGCGAGTCGGACTCGCCCACTGAGGGTACCGTACAAACTTACTGTAAATAGTTCAATTCCCGAATCGCAAAAAAAGTATTTTTTTTTTAATTGATATAAACCAGTGCTTGACTGCGATCCCACCTGATGGTAAGCAGTGATGCAATCATTTTTTTTGTGACGAAGCCTGCATTAATTTACGGTCAGGCCTGGGATGACAACTTCGGGGGACTGATAAATTTATGTCATCCAGAAAAGTTAAGTTAGTCTGCATTAATTCGATATTTGTATGACATAGATTATGTACTAGATTCCGCCAGACGGTTTCCGCCCGTGTAAATGTAGGTTTCTCCATGCAAACTTTGGACACCCGTTTTAGCCTCTTATGGGGTGAATTTTGGAAAATCTTCTCTTAGTGCTTGTCTACATCATAAGAGGAAACCTTGTGCAAAATCTCACTCTCCTAGTCTCAGTAGTTTCGGCTGTGCGTTGACATGTCAGTCAGTCAGTTTCTCCTTTTATACATACGCCACTAATTTTTAATTAGTTCAAATACTTAAAGGGCTTATTAGAAAAGGT
This sequence comes from Mythimna impura, assembly GCA_905147345.3. Taxonomy (NCBI): domain Eukaryota; kingdom Metazoa; phylum Arthropoda; class Insecta; order Lepidoptera; family Noctuidae; genus Mythimna; species Mythimna impura. The sequence goes on from LR990363.1 coordinate 6,822,224, forward strand.
CTTGTTATTATTTAAGTAAAGTCTCAATAAATAATATTCAGAAACAGTAAAGTTATTAGTGTTTGTTTATATCCCAAAAGTCACTCAATTTATGGAAATATTTTACAGACTAGAAATATGAATGAAAAACAATGGAAAAACACTTCGCGTAGTATTTTCTAGTGGCAATTGTTATGAATAATTTTCCCCAATTATGACGAATTTTCGTGGACAAATGACTACACAAATATGATCAGTAACGGGTACGGATAGAGCCCCATTTTTTTTTTGTACTATTTAAAAAATAGGGCTCTATAGATAAATAGTATACTTATTATTCACAGTTCTAGCCGTTATGATGGCTCCTTCTCTGTCACAGCGGTGCGCCTGTGGAACTCCCTCCCACACTCCCTACGTGACAGCCCTTCTTTAGATGTCTTCAAGAGGAAAATTAAAGAGCATTTCCTTTCACGATGACATATTATATGTTAATAATATTTAAGTATGTTTGTATTTATGTATGTAGGTATATTTATGTATTATTTTATTCGTACGATTTGTAATTTTAAAATTGTACACTGGATCCTACCCTCAATTGTGATCTCTCTCTATCACTCAATGGTTTGGTGGAAGAAAACTCAACTTTGAGTTAAGCTCGCCTATGTACATGAACTTTGTTATCTACTTATTTTATAAGTTGTTTTTGTGTACAATAAAGAATTAAAGCATAATAATATTATCTCTATTTCTTTCCCCAGGCGCCCTAACGTCTCAAGAGCAGTTAACCCGCCTCGGCAGTCTCCTATCATCACTGACTCTGCACCCACGCTTAGGCCGCAGCTTGATACACTCCGCGGTGGTAGGCAACGTTCTGGCAGTCGCTAATATGGTGGCGCACTGTGCGAGCAATACTGAGCTGTTTGTCAACGCTGCTGAAAGGAGAGATGGTAAGAAACGAATTTATTTAGGTGCAATGTGGCGATATGCTCCTTCATATTCCTTCTCACCGTACTGGCTTTATCAATCGTCCAATTCATACGCTGTTTCCACCATAAAACTCTGGAATGTGCTTCCCCTTGACATCAAAAAAGCTGAAAGATAATTTTCCTTCAAGCGTAAAATTCGGAACTACTACTTGAAGTCCTCTCTACCTTAGTTCGGTCTTCGTCAGAATTATTATTAAGTTCTCTTAATGATTTGATATTTCTCATAGTATTTATTTATTATAAATAACTTATTTTTTTATTTTATTTTTTCAGTTTGAAATGTCTGTTATCTGTTTATTGTGCACACCTACCACAGTGTTGTCTTTTTTAACACAATGGTTGACTGGTAGAGAATGCCTTGTTGCATTAAGTCCGCCTATGTACAACTATTGTACATGAAGCTTAAATAAATTAATTAATTAATCTAAAATGTTCATTATTATTGTTTCAGAAATCCGTGAAATAAAATGCAACTACAGTCCGACATCAGATTACTCGGCGCTGTACTGGCTACAGTGTGAGTTTGAGAGATTTTCTCAGGAAGGTGGGCGCGTGGCGTCCGACAGATACTGCGAGAAGTACGCCCTGAGGGGGGAGCGACTTGCGTTTATAAGATGTACGTATCGACTGCAATATTACAAGGAGTCCTGGTGGTGGTGGTGGTGGTGGTGTGGAGCCTGTCTGACCTCCACAATCCAATTAGTTTGATACTCTCTAGTAAGACTGCGTTGAAGCTTTGTTTTCTAACTCCGCTGTTCCGATTAATTATGTTTTGTATTACAAGACAATTAGATTGTTGAATAGCCTTGCTGGGTGCGGCTCCCAATCTTACCAAATGAAACCGAATATTACATGAAGTGACTGCCTGTCTGACTTCCACAACCCAATTACTTCGATACTCTTAAATAAGACTAAGTTGAGGCTTTAATTACCCATATACGACTGGCAAAGATCTACGACCAAAACCGCTTAACGTGCTTGTCGAATCACTGAAGGGTCTCAGTAAGTAATGTATGGTCACCCATTCAAGGGTTGACCTTGTATTGTATTGTATACCGCGGGCTGTTTTCTGCAACTCCACGACTAAAGCGCGTATTTTGCGTACGGGTGGGACAAATGAGTCATTCGATCCACCCCAGCTCCTCAAGTAAGGTCAGCAGCACCTTGAGATACTCTCAAGTAAGCAACGCCCTGAGGGGGGACCGACTTCCATTTATTAGATGTACGTATTTTAGTAAACATAAAAATAATTAGACACTATTCACCGCTAGACGTTTAATTTTGTTGTTATTTTCAAAAGACAAAAAATTACGCTACCACCAGCATTCTTCATTGGGCACGCCATAATTATGGCGGTAAGTCCTCTCTTTGAGGTGTGTCTGGAAAGAAGTTACGGCGTCCTCACCTTCCGCATGACGCAGGTCCTCACCGGACATGGTAAGTTCGGGAGGTTCCTGCACCGGATTCGTGCGGAAGAAACGCCCGGGTGTCACCATTGTGTGGACCGGCCGGAGGACACGGTGGAAGATACGGTAGAGGTGTGCCCCGGCTGGGCAGAGCACCACCGTGTCCTCGTGGGGGCAATCGGCGTTGTCGATAACAACATCTCTTTAGCCTTTCCCACTTTTCTTACTCTTCCGCTGTTATTTTCTTATTAATTATGTTCTTCAATAAAAGGCAGTTGAATCATTTTTGTTGCGGCTCTTGTTGACCTTTAATACCTCCGCACCTTTGCCGCAATTCGTCGCATAAGTCCTAACACCATGTAAGTCATGTTTTGACAGAATACAGTACGTACGTCATTCAATAGGAAATCTATCAACGCAGCATTTGACGAATCAAACACGAGGATGTGAAACAATGGTAATGCGTCATTTAACATCGAAACAATACGTATGTCAGTGTTGAACGGAAAAGCTTCAGCAAAGCCGTGTAACTCAGTTGTATTCCCATAGCAACAATACGTTACCGCCGTGTCCTCGTGGGGGCGATCGGTGGCAGTGATCTCTCGCGCCGGGCCTTTGTACAAGCCATGGTCCAAAGCGAAAAGGAGTGGCAGGTGGTGGCCTCCTTCTGCGAAGCAGTAATGTTATTAATATTAGCAAAGGAGGAGGCCGCAAATGCACGCGCGAGGGCGTGGCCACCGTAGGCGCGGGCTTGCGGACGAGCAATGGGTAGTACGCTGTCCGATCGTCCGGTAACCGTCCATACCGAGCCCAAGTCGTCGACGGCGCGTACTGTTCCACGCGCGCCTCAAGGAGATGTCAGCAAACCGTACCTTGGCCCCAGTAGCCTTCAACCTTGCTGGGCAGCAAGGTTGAAGGCCAAGGGTCTGCTTCTGAAAGGAAGACCCGGCCCTGGTATGAAAGGCAACGAAGGAACAGGAGTGGGTTTTTAGTCAGTAAAAGTCTGGCATAAAAAGAGCGGGGGATGTCTTTGGATGATATTCTCACCGAAAAATAAAAAATAGCAACAATACGTAACTCAGTTTTTTGTCAAAACCGAGTTACGTAAGTAGGTACTATTAATCAGTTTATAATGCTCTCCTGAAAAGTTTCCGATTTAGATTTACAGGTGTTAGAATTTAAGCGACTAGTGAGGTAGACTAGACGTAGTATTTGTACTAGAAAATTCTAGTAGCAATTGTTATGAATGATTGATTCTATTATGAATTTACCAATTATGAAAAATATTAAATATTTTCGTGGTCAATTTTCGGATTTCGTTATTTTTACTTTTTACTTCAAAAATATGATCAGTAACGGGTACAGATAGAGCCCCCTTTTTTTTGGTATTAATTAATAAATAGGGGTGTATATAAATAATACATATATACATATACAAGCGAAATACCACTCACTGATTAATCACGAAATCTCAGAAACTATAACACCTACAAACTTAAAATTTGGCAGGTAGGTTCCTTATAGGGTGTAGACATCCGCTAAGAACGGATTTTCCGAAATTCACCCCCTAAGAGGATGAAATGAGGGTCCAAAGTTAACATATAATATATATATATATATTGGAAAGCGGAGAAATATGTCCTTAATGACGTCCAGCGAGCACCCTCTACGTCAACGTGGAAAAACTTATACTAACAGCCATTAAATCTTCCAGCTCTCTCTGAGCTGCACCTGGAGCAGCTACTGTCGTGCGGCGTGGTGGCGACCACGACGGAAGCTGATGAGCTGCGGCGCTTCTCTGACATCGATGAGCTTGCGTGCGCTGTCATGCTGTCCGGCGCCGATGCGCTGCTCACCACGAGGAAGACAGTCAAGACGAAGGGGAAGCTGAAGACTGCTGTTGATGTGGTTACTAGGTAAGCCACATTAGAATCTATCTATATATATATAAAACGAGAAACTGACTGACTGACATATCAACGCACAGCCAAAACTACTGGGACTAGGAGCGCGAAATATTGCCTAAGGTTTCCTTTGAAGACGTAGGCGAGCACTAAGAGAGGATTTTCCAACATTCACCCCCTTAAGGGATGAAATGGGGGGTCCAAAGTTTGTATGAAAAACTTACTTTCACGCGGACGAAGCCGCTGTAGAATATAATAAATAGAATAGAATCACCAAAAAAAATGACAATTTTACATAAACGTGCTTAAGTTTCTGTAAAATTGTCACTTTTTAGGGTTCCGTACCTCAAAAGGAAAAAACGGAACCCTTATAGGATCACTTTGTTGTCCATCCGTCTGTCTCTCTGTTAAGACCCTTTATCTCAGGAACGCGTGGAGGTATCGAGTTTAAATTAAATCCATATAGTCAAGTCTGCGGTCCCTTGATGCTGTGAAAAAATCAAACTTCTAAGTTAACGAAAAAAAAGATACGGCCGTAGTATGTCGCAAAAAAACGTATATTTCGACACTCTCAAGGAAATCAAAATTCATAGGGTAGTTCCCGTTGACCCAGTATCCTGAAATTTGGCGTAAAGCAAGGTCTTATAGTACAGATATAGGAAAAAATCTGAAAACTGAAAATTAGCAGTTACGTCACTAAAAAAAATACTATGTTTTCATCGGTAAGTTTAACTCGCGCATTGCTCGGTTTTTTGGTAATAAGATAGAAATGTCCAAAGGTGTGTGTGTGTAAGTCACACACACACACTTTTGGACATTTCTATCTTATTACTTGCTAGCTCATGCCAGCGGCTTCGCCCGCTTCCTTGTGTCACTTTTATACTCCATTTGTTTAGGTAGTTAACTAAATGTAAACAATGTTGATGTCTTTTTAATGAAAAAAAAAACGTATAAAAGACATACAAAGATTATTTAAATTTAGTTAATTTCCAAACATCGGTAAGTATATGTAAATAACAAATTGTAAACATGTTTAGATAAAATTTTTAGACAACTTTTAGATAAAAGATATGTCAAGATTGTTTACATTTAGTTAATTACTTAAACAGATGGAGTATAGTGATAAAGTAGCATTCTATGAATGCAAGAATTTTTAAAATCGGTCTCGTAGTTTTTATGTTTATTCATTACAAACAATAATACAAATCTTTTCTAATTTTTTTTTAAATTGATATAACTAGTGCTTGACTGCGATCCCATCTGATGGTAAGAAGTGATGCAATCATTGATGGTGAGGCGCACTAGTTTATTAAGAGCCTATTCACTCTAGCCTTGAACACACCCAAATTATAATCGGACGGGAAGACCGCAAGAGGAAAATTGTTCCAGTCCTTCGATGTAGGCGGTATAAACGACGAGGCGAAACGCTTAGTCCGGACCGTTGAAGTTTCAACAACGTAAGGGTGGATACTCGCCGTACGTCGGGTTGTCCGATGGTAGAAATGAGATGGCGGAATCAAGTCATGCAATTCCCGCGCACACTCTCCAAAATGCAACCTGTAAAATACCGATAGGCTGGCTACCCTGCGCCTGTGCTCGAGGCTTTGTAGATTGGACTTAACCAAATCTGGATCCCCAATTAGCCTCTTCGCACGCCTTCTCTTAATAAATACTCGTATTAGTATAGAATAGATATCTCTCACCATCTTTTTGTCAACCAGAAATCTTCACATATAAATAAAATTGAAGTGTCTGTTCGTAATAACAAAATAACTTTTTTTTCTTCTAAATGCTTAGAAAGTAAATTCGATAACTAAAAAAAATGCAGTTTTTTTTTTTATTTTAGTCTGTCTTTTTGTTCTGTCAAAATTATTTACGAAACCGTTTGATCCACAGTACCGGAGACCGAGCCCACATAGGCACAGAGAGCGTCAACAAGGACATACAAAAACGTAACCCCGGACCATCTCTCCTGTGTTACTTCGGGGGACTTCACTCCACTGAGCGCCGCGCCCTAGTTGTGTACAAGACGAGCCTGGTACCGCCGCATACGCCGCTGTTGTTCACAATTGGAGATGTTACTAAGGTATAGTAGTACATTTTGATACAAGTGGAGAAAATTTAGAAGTGAAGAGGTAGAATTCGTCCGAGCTGTAGGTGAGGGCGTTATGGCGTCGAGTGCTGCAGTGACAAATATCCACGTGTATCATTCGACATTTTTCAATACGTAAATATAAATAAACGGGGGTTGACACACGATTCGTGGGGGTCGCCCCGTCACAAGTCTTGTCCGCATTAGTGCGAAAAACAGTAAATTGCGTACCTACAAGCTGTAAGGATAAGGGTGGGCTTTCAAGAAGTGTTTAACATTTATCAATACACTTACTACAGAAAACCCATTCTTTAGGATAAGAATGGGTTTTCTGTAGTAAGTGTCGTGTAGTAAGTAATAACTGGGCAAGTTCGAGTCGGACTCGCACTCACACATGTGTGTGTTCCATTCCCGATTCTTTTCCGAATCCGAAAAAAAGTATTTATTTATGAGAAATTAGAGCAAATTTACGGTTTTCAGATTTATTCCTATACCTGTGCTATAAGACATTGCTTCATGCCAAATTTTAGGATTCTGGGTCAACGGGAAATACCCTATGAATTTTGATTTCCCTTGAGAGTGTCGAAATATACGTTTTTGCTATATAAACGATCGTATCTTTTTTTTCGTTAACTTATAAGTTTCATTTTTTCACCGCCTCAAGGAACCACAGACCTGAATATATGGTTTTATTTTCAACTCGATACATCCACGCGTTCCCGAGATAAAGGGTCTTGACAGAGAGACAGACAGACAGACGGACAACCAAGTGATACTAATAAGGGTTTCGTTTTTTCCTTTTGAGGTACGGAACCCTAAAAAAACCTTTATTTCCCATTACTAACCTTTACATAACATTTTTAACCGATTTCAAAAAGAAGTTTATAAATCTAAGTCTAGATATTATTTTGTTTCTAATTTGTTAATAGTTTTTATTTTTCATGCAATATTTTTTTTTAAATTGATATAAACTAGTGCTTGACTGCGATCCCACCTGATGGTAAGTAGTGGCGCAGTCGTTGATGGCGAGACGCACTAGTTTATTAAGAGCCTATTCACTCTAGCCTTGAAGACATCCAAATTATAATCGGACGGAAAGACCGCAACAGGCAAATTGTTCCAGTCCTTCGATGTAGGCGGTATAAACGACGAGGCAAAACGCTTAGTCCGGACCGTAGAGGTTTCAACAACGTAAGCACGTAAAGTAATATCTAAGTTGATGGCACGGTTGGCGCAGTGGTTGAGTGATTGACTGCTGGACTGCGTGTCAATGGTTCGATTCCCGCGCGTAACATATATTGGTATAACCTACAGATATGATTGTTCCGGGTCTGGGTGTTCTGTGTATGTAAGGTTTACATGTTTGTGAATATGCCCACGATACAGGAATAATTCATGTGAGAAAACGTTTTTTTTTTTTGGAAAGGATTAAAAAAAGAAAGAAAGAAAAAGAATTTATTTGGTACAGCACAAGGCACAAACACAATATAGGGTAGACACGAAACAAAAATAAAAAAGAAGCAAAAAAAAAAAAAATTTCAAAATCGGTCCACAATTGACCGAGAAATCGGTGAACATACATAAAAAAATAAAATAAAAAACATACATTCAACCGAACATATAACCTCCTCCTTTTTGAAGTCGGTTAAAAATGTAGTTGTGTGCCTCACGGCTGCACCAAAATAGGCACAAAAATAAAATAATCAATAGGTAGTAATTAAAATTCTAAGTACTTTTTTTGAGATATGGTCCCCTCCACGGGTAAAGGCCAATTCCAGTTTCACTTGCAATATTCTGCCAATCATTATCTGATGTATCTGATAAATTATCAGCCCACCTTCTCTTCGGACTTGGGCACGCCATAATCATGGCAGTAAGTCCCATCTTTGAGGAGTAGCTGGAAAGACGTCATTGCGTCCTCACCTTCCGCATGACGCAGGTCCTCACAGGACATGGTAAATTCGGGAGGTCGTGCGGAAGAAACGCTCGGTTGTCACCATTGTGTGGACAGCCCGGAGGACACGGTGGGGTATACGGTGGAGGTGTACCCCGCTTGGGCAAAGCACCGCCGTGTGCTCGTGGTGCCGATCGGCGGCAGGAAACTCTCGCCCCGGGCCTTGGTACAGACCATGGTCCGGAGCGAGGAGGAACGGCAGGCGGTCACCTCCTTCTGCGAAGCAGTAATGATAACGAAGGAGGTTTCCGCACGCTTCGGTCTGCCTACTCTATTTCCTTCTGGCCCTTTCCACTCTGTAGATTTAGCTGTAATAATGTGTAATCAGTGCATTAGAATGATGTAATTGTTTCAAAGGTTTACTAAAGCATAGGATATTCCTGCAGTCAACTTTCCTTAGTGACAAGGCATTGAGGACACATTTATACTAAGGGTCAGATCACACCGAGAGGCGTTGCCAAAAGACCAGAGTTTTTTAAAAAATTGATATAAACTAGTGCTTGACTGCGATCCCACCTGATGGTAAGAAGTGGTGCAATAGTTGATGGTGAGGCGCACTAGTTTATTAAGAGCCTATTCACTCTAACCTTGAAGACATCCAAGTGTTTCGCCCTGTGAAGCACAAAGACGCGAAAATCGTCTACGCCGCGGCTCGTTTCTGAATTCATGCATGAGGGGAGGGTACCTTAACTACTGGGCCATCACGACCCTCGCTGCAGCTCGCGGATGCAGGCTGCGGATGCAGGCTGCTAATACAGGTAGCTCACGCATGACACGCAGCCGTTGCCTGCATCTGCTGCCGGGAATGATTCCGAGGCTGGTTGCACGTGCTGCAAGTCGCAAATCTACGATTCAATCTAATATGAGCGCTATCGGCTCCAAGCAGCGATTATTTCGGACTTGTCTAAACAGGTTGGAGTGACGTAACTACGTGCGCATCGCCTTGCGGCGGCAGCACTACTGGTCTGCGATCGGCTGCGGCTGCAGGTCGCGGCAGCACTCGCAGCCTAAGCTCGGCAGCACGTGCGGCCGCAGCCGCGTTAGAAATGGTTTTCACAAAAATCCATATTACTACGTAGAAAACCAGTCGTGCAGCTGCAGCTGGCTTCGTGCAACCACCGTATGTGCTGCCTGCAGCCGAGGTTCGAATGGCACCTTTAAAAGTGCAGCGTCGCGTCGAATCCCTGTGTGCTCTGACCCTTAGGTATTCATTGATCTTGTGGTTAGAATCTTACCTACTATGTATTTAATATTATGTTTTTATACTAAAGCTAATAGTTTGCGGTTAACTGCAATCCATGTTGGATTTATGCTATGACGGGTTATAGCTTACAAACACAAGTTGCCTCATAATTTTATTATATTTACTTTATTATTATTCCGTTTATTATCTTTTTAACATAGTAATTACATTTTTAACCGACTTCAAAAAATAGGATGAGGTTGTCAATTCGGTTGTATGTTTTTTTTATAATTTTTATGTGTACCTCTGAACTCCGTCGTTTTTAGACCGATTTGCATTTTTTTTCTTCTTGAAGGATATGCTTCCAGATTGGTCCCATTTTTTCCAAAATCCAGTTCTGATGATGGAATCCATGAGGAATTGAGGGAACTCCTCAAATATTATAGGCAACCATATAGTGATTTTGGCATTTTCATCGATAACTTAAGCATTTACAGTCAAAAAGTAACATTTGATGAAGTGGAACTGATGAAGAAGACCAGAAATGGCCACCAGAATTTCATATCCACATACAAAGAAGATAGTTAAGCGATTATGACAAATAAATAAATGGTTCTGAATAGTTATGTTGAAAATGTTATCATCAAAGTGACCTGATGATGATGATGGAGCCGGAAGATAGGCACCGGAACTCTGTAATTAATCAATGTATCCTAGCCGTGTTCAAGCTTATTAGAATTGTCATGAGATGCACTTTGGCCATAAGGTACTAAGGAACTGATCTGATGATGGAGCCGGAAGGTGGAAGGTAGATACTGGAACCTCATAATAAAACAATGTAACCTAGCAGTATTTGGGTAAATTGGAATTGTCATGAGAAATAGGCACTCTGGTTATAAGTATATCGCAACCAAAAAGTATGAAATAAAAAAAAATTACAAAAGAAAATAACCGACTTCACTAAAAAAAACACTAAAAGGATCAAAATAACTTTAATTTCGGAAGTCGGTGTTAAATAAGAAACAAACAATACCGAGAAACACCGACTTCCGAAATTATAGTTATAGCCTCGGCAAGCGTAAGCAACGCTGTCTGTGTGCTGTGTGTGTGTGGCTGTGTCGCCAGTCTGTGGATAGGCGACCATCTTGACATATCGAGGGTTCCGTACGAATATACCTATGTAAATAGTGCAATTCCCCAATCCTCCAAAATCTTGAAGATTTTTCCGAATGGCAAATTCGATTTTTTTTTTTTGTGTAGTTTCTACAAATTCACAGTTGCCAGATTTTTTCCTATACTTCTCTGAAACCTTGCTTCATACCAAATTTCAGAATTCTAAGTGAACGGGAAGTCCCCTATAGGGTTTGATTTCCTTGCTTCATACCAAATTTCAGAATTCTAAGTGAACGGGAAGTACCCTATAGGTTTTGATTTCCTTGTGTCATGCCAAATTTCAGAATTCTATGTGAACTGGAAGTACCCTATAGGGTTTTGATTTCTTAGCGAGTGTCAAAATATGCGCCTACTAAACGGAGCATAAACGGCCTTATCTTTAGTTTGCGTTGATATAGAAGTTTCAATTTTTCACTGCTGCTAGGAGTAGCAGACCTGAGTATATGATATTAATAAACAGATAAACATATTTATTAGTATGAAAAAAAAAACATTTACACGTCACGATTTCTTCAATCAATTAGATACCTAGTACCAGTAGTAATTTCAGCTTTATACCTTCACGCGTTCCTAATGAAAAGGCTCTTAACAGACAGACAGACTGACAACAAAGCGATCCAAAATCGTTCCTGATGTTTTACCGACTTAGATACGGAACCCTAAAAACCAGAAAGTTTCACAACCAGTTCCGACAAAGAGCACTGGTTTTCCTTGTGGAGGTCAGTTGGAAGACGCCCGACACTAATTATTTCGATAGGATCGTATGACGTCACGAAACTGGCAGGAAAATGAATGAATATAGAACAGCAGCTGAATACAAGTTAAACGCAATTATCAGAAATCAGAAATCAGAAATCAGAAACGTTTATTTCAAATAGACCAATTACAGGCACTTTTGAATTGTCAAAATGTCAGTCAGTCAAAAAAAAACAAGTGAAGCTAAATTGCACGTTCCAAAGCGTAGATCTCTATGGAGAAGAACGTGCAAGAAACTCCATGGACACTCTTTTAAATCATATTATGAGTTACATAAATCTTGGTTACATATTTCATGTCGCTTCTAATATGTGAGCACAATGTAGATAAATAAGAATAAAAACTAATTAAAAAGATAGAAATTGAATTAAGCCACTGGCAGCTAAGAGATGACCAGTCTCAACCGACGGCACCCGTTCACGAGCATGACGCGTGCATCAGCCTCACTCAGCTCAACCATTTTGAAGGGAACTGAATGACCCAATAACACGTGCCACCATCAGCGAGACATTTGAGTGAGCATGACAAACTCTCACCTGCCATGCTCGTAATGTCAAACAAGTTGTAACCTAATAAAAATGCTCCATGGTACTTCACATTCACAAAACTTGAAAAAAAAGTGCTTCTACATTATACAATACTATTGTTTCCAAATGCAAAAGGTAATAAATTATCATAAGCTATATTGAAATAAACAAATAAAATAAAATAAGAAAGATTTCGAAAACAACAAAACAAAAAGGGGAATAGTAAGTATCTCTTCCAATAATTAGAAACATATATATTTAAAAAAAAAAAAACAGAAAACTTAATTTGAAGGCTGTGGCTGTGGAGCAGAACCGGCATTTAGCCAAGCGTTTTTGTCAAGGATATAATCTTCCAGTTTATAATACGCTTGTCTACATAGTGTGCGTTTAATGCATGTTTTAAATTTGGACTCATTTAGTTGTAGAATCTCAACTGGTATTTTATTATAAAATTTTACACAGTACCCCATAAAAGAACTATGTACTTTTGCCAATCTGAATCGAGGTTGATCTAATTTGTTCCTATTCCTAGTATAAAAATTGTGCCTGTCACTTATCTTAGTAAAAAGATGAATATTTTTCCGAACATACATAATGTTTTCATAAATGTATTGACAAGGGACCGTCAGGATGTTTATTTCCTTAAATAGTTCCCTAAGAGAATCGCGTCTGCGAAGATTATATATGGCTCTGATAGCTCTCTTCTGCAGAATAAAAATAGACTCTATGTCTGCAGCCCGTCCCCATAGCAAAATACCGTAAGACATGATACTATGAAAGTAACTAAAATAAACTAGTCGCGCAGTATCTACATCAGTAAATTGACGGATTTTTCTGACAGCATATGCTGCCGAACTAAGCCGACCTGCCAGAGATGTTAAATGAGGACCCCATTGTAGCCTCGAGTCAAGCGTGATCCCTAGGAAAACCGTATCTTCGACGAATTCGAGTTTCTCCTTGTTCAATACTATGTCGGAGTAATTACTTTTAACATTCGGTAACGCAAATCTTATGCACTTAGTTTTTTTTCCATTTAATACTAAATTATTAACAGTAAACCAGTTTTGGACTTGCTGTAGAGCATTGTTTACGTCATCAAGGTTTGTGGAACGTCTATTGATCTTAAAAATTAACGACGTATCGTCAGCAAACAATACAATATGTGGTTGTTTTTTTAATAGATGTGGTAGATCATTTATGTATACTAAAAAGAGGAAAGGACCCAATATTGAGCCTTGTGGTACACCCATTTTGACTTTCAAACCCGGAGAATTGACACCGTTTATCTGAACTTGCTGTTGCCTATCAATTAAATAAGATTTTACCAAGCTGAGTGCAAGTTTACCTAGCCCATAATGTTCTAGCTTTAAAAGCAAGGTTTCGTGATTAACACAATCGAAAGCCTTTGAGAGGTCACAAAAAATTCCTATCGCATCTTGGGCTTGTTCCCACGCTGCAAATATATGTTTTAATAAAGTGACACCAGCATCAGTCGTACAACGTCCTTTGGTGAAACCATACTGCTGATCGTGAAAGATTTTATTGCTGTTAAAATGGTAAAGCATTTGATTAAGCATAACTTTTTCAAACACCTTACTGAAAACCGGCAATACTGATACAGGTCTGTAATTATTAGTGTCATTATGGTCACCAGATTTAAAAAGTGGTATAACCTTACTGTATTTCATTATATCTGGAAAGACTCCTTGGTCCACACACAAATTAAATATTAAAGCTAAGTATGGTGCTATGGTCTCAATTATGGATGTGCATACTTTAACAGACATTCCCCATAGGTCTTCGGTTAATTTAACTTTGATTTGCCGGAAAGCCTTTATGACTGTCAAAGGGTTTATATGTTTGAATTGAAATTCAACCGGACAGCCTGGTAAGTTTGCTTTCAATAAAGCAATTGAAGCTTCAGGGGAGGAATTTAGAGCTTCCGTTGTCCTAAGAGGTATATCGGTGAAATAATTCACAAACTCCTGGGCCACTTCTATGTTAGAGCTTTTGGGACCATGTGAAGTCTCCAATAAAAAATCCGTGTTGCGTACTTTATTCCTACCAGTTTCACTATTAATAACTTAATTTAATTAGATAATAACCTGTTTTTGTTTTAATATTATAACTAACTAATAGGCGTGTGTAACTCTACTGAACCGACTCACTGTTCCGAAACATTTTAGTGTTCCGAAAGATTGGAACAGCAGTAATATTTTAAATGCATCATTTGGAACACTGAAACACTCTTTACTTTAAGTGACCAGCAGTCTTTTTAAAATTCAAATTAAAAAGTAAATAGTGTAAATTTTAACGAACTGAACTAAAAACATCTGCTTTAAATTATTCTCAAATCAAAATTCAATTAACTAAAACTGTTGGTGTATATGGCGGAACGTAACAGATCACGATTCATAACAGTCAGTGTCTGTGTTTGTATCTTTTGAGCCGATGTTCCAAATGTTCCGTTTGTATCTTTTGAGCCGATGTTCCAAATGTTCCGTTTGTATCTTGTGAACCGATGTTTCAAATGTTCCGTTTGTATATTTTGAGCCGATGTTCCAAATGATACATATCACCGTTTCGGAACATTTCAGTGATACAGATGCAAATGTTCGAATCGCAATCATGACATACTTTGCCCACGCCTACTAACTAACACCGAAGTTTCATCCTGCCCGTCGGTATTTTTGGGAGTGTGCATTGGAATCGCACAATTTAATTCCGCCAAGTCCGTTCCATCATCGAACCACTATACGTACGGCGTTGCGCTACCGGTACATGGACATCCCACCCATACGTACGAAGTGTTTTGGAAACACATTCATTATGCGTACAGCTACGGAGTGGAATTCCCTGCTGGAATCTATGTTTCTTTAATTGAAAAGTGAATAGGTTACTTCTAGGCAAGCGTGCTCCATCGTCGGCCACATCATCGCTTACCTAGGCTATGCATAATATAAAAAAATCTGCATCTTTGGCTACTACGTGGAGCAACTAAAAAGTCCAAACTATCTACATTTCTGAATTCGGTGTTAAATAACGAAGGAACAAAACCAGAAACAAATTCATGGCATTTCAGAAGTACCGTGAGAGGCATTGATGTACATGTTGTTTATAACTTCTTTTTTTTTGTTTAGTTACTGTAATTAATCTATATATATAAAAGGAGAAACTGACTGACTGACATATCAACGCACAGCCAAAACTACTGGGACTAGGAGCGTGAAATTTGGCACAAGTCTTCCTTTTATGACGTAAGCGAGCACTAAGAGAGGATTTTCCAAAATTCGCCCTCTAAAGGTATGGGGGATCCAATGTTTTTATGGAGAAACCGACTTTCACGCGGGCGAAGCCGCTGGCAGAAGCTAGTAATAATATATTCCACAACTATCACACAACGCCGTCTAGCCCCAAGCTAAGCAGAGCTTGTGTTATGGGTACTAGACAACTGATAAACATACTTATATATTTCTAAATACATACATAATAAAGATAAATTACACCCAGACACAGAACAAATGATCATGCTCATCACACAAAAATTTTTCCTGGATGGGAATCGAACCCACGACCTCCGGCATAGCAGTCAGGACCACTAATCACTAGACCAACCGGTCAGTCAAATTGGTTGTTTAACCATGCATTAATGCTCTCAAAACGGTGAAGGAAAACGTCGTGAGGAAACTATGTTCTAGAACCAAAAATTCGAAGACACAACATTCACCAACCCGCACTGGGCCCACGTGGTGGTTTACGGCCCATTCCCTCTTCTATAGAGGAGGCCTGAGTCCCAGTAGTGGGAACATTAAAAGGCTGATTATGTATGTATATATGTAAATAATAAAATAATGTGTTAATATGTACTTGTATTTGTTTCAGGAAGAAGATGGCGACTGTACAATACTCACATTACCAAAGCATCGGTTACAAATCAACGTACCTACTAAGTAAGTAACTAATTTGTTATTGATTAGGTTATGCAAGCGACTTCGCCTGCAAATCTCATGATATGAAAATAATAACTAAGGTTATATAAGAACTAAGGTCTTTTAGGGTTCCGTACCTCAAAAGGAAAAGCTGTGAAAAAATACAATTTCTAAGTTATCGAAAAAAAAGATACAGCCCTTTGTGACGCAAAAAACGTATATTTCGACATTCTTGATTAAATCAAAATTCATAGGGTACTTCCCGCACAGGTATAGGAATAAATCTGGAAACTCTAAATTGGTAGTTTCGTCACAACAAAAAAAAAAGTTCGGAAAAATCTTCGAGACTCCATTCGGGAATTGAATTGTTTACTTAAATATAAGTTTGTACGGAACCCTCAGGGCGTGAGTCCGACTCGCACTTGCCCAGTTTTTTTACATAGCATGGGTTCCTAAAAATGATGACAGCAAGTCGAAAATATGCATCTTTGAGAAGAGAGAAAAGGATAGGTGGCTACATTAAATGAATCTGACAGCTGTCATCCGCACCACCCTATAGCAATTGTAGTGTAGCGGTACCGACAGACGTTGACTTTTCGTCACAAAAACAAAAGAGAACCCGACTGCAGCGCCACCTAACGGGTTCAATTGTATTTTCAAACCATTCAGAGATCCACTCAAATAAACACATAAAGTTTCATCTATCTAAATCCGTCTAGAAGGAGTTAAGTGACAAGCAAACGTACAGAATTATATTATGTAAAGGGGTTTTATAAATTTTCTTTTTTTAATTTTTGTAATATAGCTTTCTTTATAAGAAGTTATGTACTCTTTATAGAGTAGTTAACATGCTTATTTTATTCTGTTGTTTGTTCTGTGCGAAGCTCAAAAGAATGAGTTTTCTTTCTTTCAATCTTTAAGCGGTAGTTATTGCGTTAGCACAATCTCTTCTTCTTCCAATTCTGGACTATGCTGCTGCCAGCTATCTTGATCTCACCCAAGACCAATTGGATAAGCTTGAGCGACTTCAAAATCTCTGTATCAGGTTCATATTTGGCTTGCGCAAGTATGACCACGTTTCTGAATTTCGTACTAAGCTCAAATGGCTTCCTATTCGCCTTCGCCGGAACACCCACATACTTTCTTTGCTTTATAATGTGCTATTTAATCCTTGTACCCCGTTTTATCTTAAGGAACGCTTTCAGTTTCTCAGTGACACACATAGTAGGTCCTTGAGATCATCGGAAAACCTAAAATTAAGTATTCGCACGCATTCCACTTCTTTCGTTGACAAATCTTTCACAATTCAAGCAGCTCGTTTGTGGAATGCGTTACCCTTAGAAGTGAGGCGTGCTCAAACGCTACCTACGTTTAAAAAAATGGTGAAGGAGCATTACCTTTCACTTTGATATTTTTCTTCTCCTGGCTCAATTATATATTTAATATTTATTAGTATATATATTTTTTTTTTCTTATGTTGTATGTATGTATTTGTGTTATTCTGTCTTATTAGTATTTTTCTAATGTTGTACACTGACAGCCCTAAATCCATCTCCTCTCTTTCAGTCCATCCAAAGGTTGTCTGTAAGAAATTGCCCTGTGCAATAAGACCGCCCATTGTACACTTATTTTTAATTATGTTTGTCCTTATTTTTGTTTATGTGGTGTACAATAAAGAATATAATAAATAAATAAGTACTCTGAATCCGTCATGACCAGATGAAAAAACCTAGAGCGAAAAGTGAAATAAAACCTCCCGATACCAAATGGTTTTCCAATGACGATACCACAGCTATTGTTTTTTTAGACTTAAATTGTGACGTCAAGCATACTTTGTTATTTCAAAATGAGTTTATTCGAAAAAAAACCGGCGTAACCGACAGCATAGCTTGCAGGGTATTTTTTTTTTGAGGTGGAAAATCATCTAATAACTTCTCCAGCTCTAGGGCAGAGCAAGAGGGCGTGTCTGACTTTTACTGACTAAAACCACACCTATGTACTATTTTTTTTCGGTGGCAAAATCATCCAATGACATACCTCGCTCTTGGGCGGAGCTGGTGTGTCAGGCTTTTACTGACTAAAAATCCACTCCTGTTCCTTCGTTGCCTTTCATACCAGGGCCGAGTCTTTCATAAGCAGATCCTTGAGCCCAGTAGGCTTCGTCCTTGCTGGGCCCTTACGGTTTGCTGACATCTCCGTGAGGCGCGCGTGGAACAGTACGCGCCGTCGACGACTTGGGCTGGATCCGGACGGTTACCGGACGGTCGGACGCAAGCCCGCGCCTACGGTGACCGAAACACCTATATACTATGCGTTCCAAATAGCAAAAGCCAATAACCTCGATCTGTAAAATTTTGATTGAAAAGTACGGTTTGCAAAGAAAACTTATTTGCGTATCAATAACGGTTTTTTTTGCTTTGTTTTACTGAGTCTTACCCCTGTACCATGACGTTCAAAGTAAGATTGTTTCATTCTTATTTCTGTGTGGGTAAGAGACAGAGCTATACAGGTTGTCTAGTGCCATCTCTTACCCACACTGGAAATTAGAATGAAACAATCTTACTTTAAACGTCATGGTAACCCCATTAGTTAAATTTTGGTGAAGTAAAAAAGTTATTGTATAATCTAAATTAGTTAAATATTTATTAAGATATTATTTAAGATATAATTAGTTTATTATTTTATTTATTTATTTAGACTACCACTACTCAGACACTTCACTCAGTGACGCAGAGATTAGCAAAATTGTAGAACTGGATTCTGATTAAACTTTTTTCGTTCATGATTCGTAAATAAATTAATTTATTGATTTGTTCACCCTACCCAATTTCGTCGATTTGACAGTATGACGTCACAACATGGCGTAAAAATCGATCCTATTCTTATTTGGAACGCATTGTACCTGTATTTGACTGGCCTGTGGGTGTAGTGGTCAGTGGCTATGGTTTGATTGCCACTCAAAAGAAATATTTGTGTGATGCACGATCATTTGTTCTCATCATCATCAGCCGATAGACGTCCACTGCTGGACATAGGCCTCCCCCAAATGTCGCCGCAATGAACGGTCCTGTGCGTCTCGCATCGATCGGATTCCCGCAACCTTCACCAGGTCATCGGTCCACCTTGTAGGGGACCTTCCAACTCTCCGTCTTCCGGTACGCGGTTGCCACTCCAGAACCTTTTGGCCCCATCGACCATCTGTTCTACGAACAATGTGCCCTGCCTACTGTCACTTTAGTTTGGCGATTCTTCGTGCTATATCGGCAACCTTGGTTCTCCTGCGGATATCTTGATTTCTGATTCGATCACGCAAGGAAACTCCGAGCATAGCCCTTTCCATTGCCCTTTGGGTGACTTTGAGCCTTGTGAAGATGACAAATGTCATCATTTGTTCTGTCTGGGTGTAATTTATCTATACCTAACATGTATGTATTTAGAAATATACTAGCTTCTACCAGCGGCTTTGCCTGCTCACAGTTTGTATGGAGAAACCTACTGTCACAAGTAGGTTTCTCCATACAAACTTTGGACTCCCGTTTCATCACATTAGGGAGTGAATTTTGGAAAATCCTCTCTTAGTGCATGCCTACGTCATAAAAGGAAACCTTATGCAAAATTTCACACTTAATATAGTCCCAGTAGTTTCAGCTGTGCGTTGATATGTCAGTCAGTTTCTCCTTTTATATATGTCGTGGCCAGATCTTAGAATTGATAACTGATTGAGGCGCGCGTGGAACACTACGCGCCGTCGACGACTTGGGCTCGGTCCGGACAGTTACCGGACAATCGGACAGCGAGCCACCCATTGCTCGCCGTCCGCAAGCCCGCACCTACGGTGCAGCGGTGGCCGGAAATCGGGATCGGAATCCCGGCGGCGGTTGGGGCGTGAGGATCGTTGCCTCACGTGATCGGCCGCCTCCTTTGCTAGCATTACTGCTTTGCAGAAGGAGGTAACCGCCTGCCACTCCTCCTCGCTCCGGATCATGGCCTGTACCAAGGCCCGGCGCGAGAGATCGCTGCCGCCGATCGCCCCCACGAGGACACGGCGGTGCTCTGCCCAAGCGGGGCACACCTCTACCGTGTCCTCCGGGCGGTCCACACAATGGTGGCACCCGGGCGTCTCTTCTGCACGAATCCGGTGCAGGAACCTCCCGAACTTACCATGTCCGGTGAGGACCTGCGTCATGCGCTAGGTAAGGACGCCGTGAGGTCTTTCCAGCCACTCCTCAAAGAGGGGACTTATCGCCATAATTATGGCGTGCCCAGCACTGGGTTGCGACAGTCGCTGTCGCCATTCCACCATGAGATCCCGCCGGAAGTCTTTCCGCCATGCCGCGACTTGGCGCGGCAGTGGAGTTTCGCCCCGGCGTTGCATCTCCATGCGCAGATCGTGCATGCGTGCAAGGTCTTTTGCCTCCAAATCCCACGGTGGTTGGCCAGCAAGGAGGCTCGCTGCTTCGCGGGAAATCGTGCGGTATCGCTGCACCATCTGGATGGCCATGACCCTCTGGCTTGCGTTCAGCTTGGCCGCCGGTCGCTTTCGAAGCGACGGCGCCCATACCGGCGCCCCATAAAGGGCCATGGTCCGAACGATCCCTGCATAGAGCCTCCGGCAGATTCTCTCTTTCAAGCTCTGCTTAGCTTTAGTACTAGCTGGCGTTGTGTCCAAGTTGTGGAATATTATCATGTTGCTTCGGTTTCCCTTTGCGTTCCATGGTCACGGCAACTATCGGACAATCCCGCAGGCCATAGTAGGCAACCATAAATTTTCCTTATTCCTAAACAACTTTTGGGAAAAGGTATAAAAGCTGACACTAATTACCTACCTAATTATTACCATTCATTTACCGCATTGCCTAGTAGAATTACAAAAACAATTTTCAGAACTACTAACCTGATTTTCCTCATTACCTGTACAAAATTGACAGACGCCACTAAAAAGTCCCCTAACACAAAAACAGAATCGTGTATTATGTAAATATCATAAATATGTGTTCCTTCCCCGCGTACCTCCCCGGAACCGAAACTAAATATTGACTCAATAAAAACGTAGCTTTATTGTAAACATTTACACATATGTGCTATGTGATTTTTTGCACGTATGTATGTTCGTCGGTATTCGGTTGAATTCGGAATCTCTGCGACACAACGTTTTCAAAGTTGTGAATGTGACGCAGAGTAACGGAATAAAGAACATACAGAAGGCTAATACTCGAACTTAAACGTTCATAATGTGGAGAAAGTGAAGATGTTTTTAACTTAAATGGATATTATAATGCGTATTTTCTTCGAAAATATAGGAATTTCCTCTCTGGCAGAAGCCACCTGATTCCGCTCGTTGTATGCAGTCAATTTAAGTGGCAGTGGGCAGGGCACATTGCTCGCAGAACAGTTGGTCGATGGGGACGAAAGGTTCTAGAGTGGCGACCACGTACTGGAAGACGCAGTATTGGAAGGCTTCCCACACGGTGGACCGATGACCTGGTAAGGGTCGCGGGAATCCGATGGATGCGAGACGTCTCGACGATTATGATCAAGGTGCACGCACACATCATAACTTCATAACACACAGATAAACTATCAACGAAAAATCGTTTGTACCGACACATAAAATTAAATGTTATTATCCTAGTCTTCGAGAAAGAATTAAAATTAATAGGAAAAAACCAACCAAGTCGGACTCTCCCGCAATTCGAACAAATTATGTTTTCTTGACCGCATGCCACAAGAGTACTGGGTAAATATAGCCACAGATTGATTCCCATAGCAGTAGTGGCCCTGTGGCAGGAGCAGCCAGGAAGCCAGCAACGGCGATTTGTAGTGTGTGGCAGCCACCGGCGTCAACCGTCTGCGGCGAATCCATATAAAATGTATGAGAACTTTAGGAAATATGCCGGTGGCCCGTGTGCGGCGACCCTTATAGATGTTCATGTTACACGCTGTACGTGAAGCGTTGTCTATGTGTGCGTACTTTTTCGCCCGTTGTATGAAGTTGACCTTCTGTACCTATCTATTCTGTGGTTTTGACCCGTACGCAAGCTATTCGGATAATCCCCGATGTTTTCCTCATACGCGATACGGTTTATACAGATATATTTCCGTTTATAGCTGTATAAATATGTTGAACCCAACCTTTGAACGTTTGATTGTTAAATCGTCGCTATGATATTAGAATTTGATATTGTTTTCAACTGAAACTCGAATGATTTCATGCGTTCACACGTTCTTGTGATACTTATTATTGGAATAAAATGTAGGTAAATCATCATCAGCCTTATAATGTTCCCACTACTGGGGCTCAGGCCTCCTCTCCAGGAGAGGGAATAGGCCGTAATCCACCACGCGGGCCCAGTTCGGGTTTGTGAATGTCACATGTCTTCGAACTTTTGGTTCTAGGACATGCCGGTTTCCTCACGACGCTTCCCTACACCGTTTTGAGAGCAGTGGTGGTAAAATAAATCACACAAAGTAATTTGTCTGGCTGGGTTTGAACCTGCGACCTACAATTCGGTAAGTCGGGACCGTAACCACTGTGTCACCACTGCTCACTGGGCCACTGCTGCTCTCTGTAGGTAAATCTTCAAAATTTAAGATCTATCCATGTAATTTTATTCCGTGGTGTTTACAAAGGCAACTAAGGGTCTGCGCACACTTGAGACAAGACTGTCTTAGACAGACTTGTCTACGACGCGCTACGTCGCAGACTTGTCTAAGGCCCCTAAGGCTATCTCACTTGTCGACACCCGCAACGAACAAGGTTGTAACATTAATTCAGTCATTTTTTTTAAATGAACCATCATGATGATCATGAATGAACCATCATCACCATGTCTACCATCGGACAACCCGACGAACGGCAAGTATCCACCGTATTACGTTGTTGAAACCTCTACGGTCCGGACCAAGCGTCTCGCCTCGTCGTTTATACCGCGAACATCGAGGGACTGGAACAACTTGCCTTTTTTTTTTCCGGTGGGAAAATCATCTTATGACATCCCCCGCCCTTGGGCGGGGCGGGAGGTAGTGTCAGACTTTTACTGACTGAAAACCCACTCCTGTTCCTTCGTTGCCTTTCGTACCAGGGCCGAGTCTTCCTTTCAGAATCAGACCCTTGGCCCCAGTAGGCTTCGACCCTGCTAGGCCCCTACAGTTGCTGACATCTCCTTGAGGCGCGCGTGGAACAGCACGCGCCGTCGACGACTTGGGCTCGGTCCGGACGGTTACCGGACGGTCGGACGGCGAGCCACCCATTGCTCGCCGTCCGCAAGCCTGCGCCTACGATGGCCGGAAATCGGGATCGGAATCCCGGCGGCGATTGGGGCGTGAGGACCGTTGCCTCACGCGATCGGCTGCCTCCTTTGCTAGCATTACTGCTTCGCGGAACAACTTGCCTGCTGCGGTCTTCCTGTCCGATTATAATTTAGGTGTCTTCAAGGCTAGTGAATAGGCTCTTAATAAACTAGTGCACCAACGATTGCATCACTACTTACCATCAGGTGGGATCGCAATCAAGCACTAGTTTATAACAATTTAAAAAAAAAAAACAAAAGTGATAGTGCCATGTTTGAATTTTATTTGGACTGTAATCCGAGATACTGCCTTGTTCGATGCGGGTGTCGTTGTTGTAACCTTCTCTTTGTGCCTCAATGCGGTCGTTGGTTTAAAAAAATCACCATAATCTCCCTAACCTTTGCTCAACCAGCTTGGGCTCTAAGAAAACAGCCTTGAGCGCAGCGCTGGCCGCAGCGACGAAATCTCAAAACGTACATAGGATTAACAATCCAATGGACCTATACATTGGATTGTTGCCTACCAGACATAACACCCGTCTGGTCGGAGGATCCTCCCTTTCCAACGGAGGCATATATGGGACTTTCTTTACTCTCTGTTCGCCATACCTCCAAGCTCTTAGGTATGTATTTGGATTTCGTCGCTGCGGTCAGCGCTGCGCTCAAGGCTGTTTTCTTAAAGAATAACTCTGCTGACCTCCACAACCCAGTGAGGGGCCAATCAAGTATTACGTAAGCACTACGGGGTGGGGGGTCTTTGCTTTGCTTATATTTGATGACATGGGGATGGGGGGTCTAGATGGTGATTACGTCAGCAGTATTATATATATTTTTTTAGTTTTTTAATAGAACGATGTCGATGTTCCAAAGTCGCAAGAAAATGAGTAGACACGACACACATCACTAAGCAGCAAACATCCAATGTCATTGAAGATTTAGAGTCATAGATTGGTGTATCATGGACTGAGGACTGTTAATTTGAATTAATATGTCAAAATTTTAAATGAAGTTTGTTTTTCCTTTATTTCAAACCTATTTCTTATTTGTAGACTTACAACTACTGCTCATAAATTAATAACTAAAACCAACACGTTGACAAATGCTTGTACTTACCAATGTTTACGTAAGCATGGGGGGGGGGGGGGTTAGAGCTTTGATTACTTTTGCTAACAAGAGGGAAGGGGAAGTTAATATTTGCAAAAAAATCTGCTTACTTAATAAGAAATCAGAAACGTTTATTTCAAATAGACCAATTACAGGCACTTTTGAATTGTCAAAATGTTGGACAGTAAAAAAAAAAAACAAGTGAAGCTAAATTGCACGTTCCAAAGCGTAGATCTCTGAGAAGAACGTGCAAGAAACTCCATGGACACTCTTTTAAATCATATTATGAGTTACATAAATCTTGGTTATATAGGGTGACTGGTAATTAGTGTACGATACATAAACACGTGATTGTGCTCATGATAACCAACAACTTTTACTATGGGAACAAACCTGAAATCGCGAAAAAAAATCAGCTGTTCAGTACATTTATGTTTGCCTAATGTACTGAACAGCTGATATTTTTTTCGCAATTTCGGCTTTGCTCTCATAATAAAAAAAAATTGTTATCATGAGCACAATCACGTGTTTAAGTATCGTACACTAATTGCCAGTCACCCTATATATTTCTTGTCCCTTCTTGAACGGCCCCTTAATTGGCAACGCGATACTCCTCGGACAGACTGATGGTCTGATTTTCTGGCTTTCTGAGTCATCTAAGGACTGTAATTCGTTTGTTTATATGGTGGGAAATCATCCAATTATTTCGCCCGCTCTAGGGTGGGACGAGAGTGCGTGTTAGCATTTGACTAACTATAACCCACTTAAGTTTGGCGATTCTTCGTGCTATGTCGGTAACCTTGGTTCTCCTGTGGATATCCTCATTTCTGATTCGATCACGCAAGGAAACTCCGAGCATAGCCCTTTCCATTGCTCTTTGGGTGACTTTAAGGTTACACTAGTCAACACTTTTTCCATACAAACTTT
This sequence comes from Mythimna impura, assembly GCA_905147345.3. Lineage (NCBI taxonomy): Eukaryota > Metazoa > Arthropoda > Insecta > Lepidoptera > Noctuidae > Mythimna > Mythimna impura. The sequence goes on from LR990363.1 coordinate 6,847,433, forward strand.
GGGGGGGTATTACTCCACAGTTTGACATTGTAGGTACATCCAAAGTAAAACATGATATGGTTTTATCCAGTATACTATAGTAGTCTTTGGTTTTATCTTATAGTTAATTTTGTCTGTACGGAAACAGAAAAACAAAAATAATTTCCGTTACAAAGTTATGAGCCAACAAAGTTTCTGTTTTTTGATGATTTTAACGCAACTTTAAGTGTAAAAAAGTAACAAAAATCGTATAAAATCTCAAAAACTAAGTCGGTACCGACAAACTTTTATTATCGAAGAGTTCTATACAATTTATTTGTATTAGATTTATGCAGTGGTTTTTTCATAAAACCCGATTTTCCAAAGCACTACTCTCAGATTTTACGCACCGTCTAATTTCAGTTCGGAACGGTGTTTGTGTGCATGCGAACCATACGATTTGCATATATTTTAGCGTCTAACTACTCATACTTGATATTATCGCTGTCGGACACAATATCAGATGAGACATCGCAATTTTTGGCCTCACCCATCAACGAGTTCGAGCCCGCGACTAGTTCAGCCTTAAATCTTCTGATGAGGCCCATTGTAAGCGACCACGTTTCGGAGCCATATGTCATCACTGGCAACACGTACTGGACATAGACCATAAGCCACGTATCGGAAGACGTAGCGTTGGAAGCTAGGCCTCCTACAAGGTGGACCGATGACCTGGTAAGGGTTGCGGGAATCCGATAGATGCGAGACGCACGGGACCGTTCATTGTGGCGACAGTTGGGGCAAGCCTATGTCTAAAAGACGTCCAGTCTTTCGGCTGAAATGATGATGATGATGATGACTAAAACCCACCTGTCTTTCATTTACCCGTTACGTTCTAGGGCCACGGTCAGTCTTTCAAAAGTTACCGTAGCCCTAACAGGCATCAATCCTACTGTGTCAGACACAGAGACCTATTAAAACATAGCTTTTGAAAACAGACGAAGATATAAACTTTAAACCCTATTTCCCTTGCACTTGGTCACGCCATCACGCGTGAACGGCTGGACCGATTTCACAATTTTTTTTTTTTGTATTGTTTGTTATTGTCAGGAGAAGGATCTTATAATAAAAAAAAGGAAAATATTGGCAGTTGGGTAGAGTAGGGTAGAGCAGAATAGAGTAGTCAGTTTACGGGAGCGAAGCCGTGGGCAAAAGCTAGTATATTTAAAAAAAACTAGGCAAGTGTGAGTCGGACTCGCGCCCTGAGGGTTCCGTACAAACTTACCTATGAAATTAACAACGAACTTACCTTAAATAGTTCAGTTCCGGAATGGAGTCTAGGAAGATTTTTCCGAATCGCAAAAAAAAAATTGTGACGTAACAACAAACAGTACAGTTTACAGTTTTCAGATTTATTCCTATACTTGTGCTATAAGACCTTGCTTTCATAATTCTGGGTCAATAGGAAAAGAGAATTTTGATTTCCTCGAGAGTGTCGAAATGTACGTTTTTTTGCCACATAAACCGAAGTATCTTTTTTTCTCGTTAACTTACAAGTTTGATTTTTGTACAGCTTCAAGAGTTCGTAGACTGGAGTATATGGTTTTAATTTCAACTCGATACCTCCACGCGTTCCCGAGATAAAGGGTCTTGACGGACAGACAGACAGACAGAAGGACGGACAACAAAGTGATCCTATAAGGGTTCCGGTATTTTCTTTTGAGATACGGAACCCTAAAAACGCTATCTTTTACTCCAAAAGGGATTCGTTGACGTTGCTCAGAAGACTGATAAGTTTAAATAGGACTAGGCTGGACATATTTGCCACTAGATGAACGAGCAGTGGAGCCGGAAAATACAAGTCGTGTCCAGAAATCGCAAGGCGAGGCCGAATTGGATCTCTATCTTAAAAATTGATTCAGAACCAGTAACAATAGAAATGGAGGGAGGCCTTTACCCAGCATTGAATTTGTAGAGAATAATAATTTCCTAGAAAAGCGTTTCAAAAAATCATAAATTAAAAAAAAAACAAATCAGTTCCAATTAAACTAAGTTATAAAACTTTCAAATCTGATGAAAGGGGAAACGGCCAACTAATAGAAAAAGGATGCACAAATTGAATTGTGCCATCACTACCATTATGTTACGTGCCTACAAAAGATATAGGTGTTGCCACCTCACTCTTGCTCATTATTTGAAAAATTTATTGCTGCTTCATTTAATATCACGGAGATGGGCGATTGTTACTGATTCCAACAATCGAATGGTTTGATACTACTAATATTAACAATCGAATGCAAAAACAATCGATCGCTAGTTCTCAAATTCGAATGAAACCGCTAGTTCATTCATTTACTTTACCCGTGCAACGTACAATAAAGTCTACTTTCAATTGATATTCGTAGCAACAAGTTACTGATTTTTGAACACGGAGGACAGAATGGAACGGAGATGGCCCAAGGGCAAATAGGTCAGTCGCCTTCAATTAGGTCATGACGTCACAGTGGGCGGGGCCAAAAATCTTAGTTTCGAAAGGATCGTCATAGCGTTCCGTGGTTCGGGTCTCTTGTATGATATAATAGTTTTTTAATTGTTAAATTGTTTTAACAATGAAGTGCGCTGTTGTTGGATGCAAAAATTGTTCAGGATCAAAACTGAAACATATTGATGGCATAACATTTCACATGCAAGTCCCTGTAGTTAATATTTTCAGTTTAAAACACATTTTCTTGTTTGGTCGCGAAATTGTAGCTAGAGACATCTGTTGTCAAAGAGATACATTCTAACCACTTCTCATCTATTATGTTTTTATCATTATCAATTCATATTATTGTGACCAATTTTCGGCTCAAATAACTTGTTTCAAGCTTATTTTGCTCGCTATAAGTTATTTCATAGATAAATTACATACCTTGATAAACGTTCCATTCTGCCCTCCGTGTTTTTGAACCACTAGTTCATTCATTCAGTTTGCCATACATAGTTGAGCTTTTTTACGTACAATAAAGAACTTTTAGTTGATATCAATGATTATTCCGAGTAAAATGTTGTCGAACAATCAAAATAGTTTTTTATAAAAAACTATGAATATACGAATACAAATTATTAATGTACATTAAAATTCGATGGTTTAATGATTCAATTTGCCACACGAAATTGAGTATTTTTTCTCAGGACATAGAGTTTAATTTTAGATGAAGTTATGAACCTTCTTATTTACTTCTCATTCGGTTTCAAATTCGAATGAATTGTAAGGTTATACGAATAATTTGAAAGACTTGTACAATCGAATCATTCGAATAATGTCATTCACAATCGCCCATCGCATTATCATTGTCATCTCGCCCATGTCTCGTCATGTTACATGGAATCGGCGTAACACATATTTTTGTTCCATTCTCCCCCGTTAATCTTTCGTACACTGCCTTGTGTACTTATCAGAATCGGCATAATTATGTCATTAGATGTACTCATATATATGCAAATAGATATAGGCATGACTGTATATAAACAATTGCGTAATATATTTATGTAGATGAGTAATTGTTTTGACTGCAAGTGGTTTGAATATGGTGAAAATACGTAAAGTTTTCCGTGACCACCTGCTACGGAAAAATTTGGAGTGGAAGGAAACGTGTTACGCTGAGTCCAAGTAACAAGAAAAAGTTACAAATAAAAGGTAACACAACGACGACAAGGGGACGAAAGTTTAGCAGAGAAAAATGGAAAAAGAAGCTCCGATCCCAAGTAACATAAGGTCAGGAAGATGACAATGATGATGCTATAGTCACTACCAAGAGGGAATATAATAGGAAGTGACGGTGGACAGGAAAGAATGGAAGAGGAAACCTGAAGTGCCGACACCAAGTAACATGGAACAAGGTCAGGAAGATGACGATGATGATGAAATAGTGAATACTAAGAGAGAGTACATGAAAATGTGACAGGTGAAAGGAGAGAATGGAAGAAGGAATCATGTTGCGTCGACCCCAAGTAACATGGGACAAGGACAGGAAGATGATGATGATAACAAAGTGATAAATGAAAGGCAGTGTACGAAAGCTTAACAGGGAGAAATGGAACAAGGAATACATGTCCCATCGATTCTAAGTAACATGATACAATTCAGGAAGATGACGATGATGATGAAATAGTGAATACTAAGAAAGAGTATAATAATATGATAATGTGACGGGTGAAAGGAGAGAATGGAAGAAGGAAACATGTTGCGTCGACCCCAAGTAACATGGGACAAGGTCAGGTAGATGACGATCATGATGAAATAGTGACTACAAAGAGGGAGTATAATAGGATAACGTGGCGGTTCACAGGAGAGAATAAAAGAAGGAAATATATGTTGGGTCGACCCCAAGCAACATGGGACAAGGGTAGGAAGATGACGTTGGGAATGGGAACTCGGGACTCTTGTGTTTACTGTGTTTCTATTGGATAACGAGCTTGAGCCAAAGTAATCCGACTTTACGGTACGCAGCTAAGTAAGTTTTGATTCATATTAATCGTTTAGGTGTAACATTATTGAATCCAAATCGAAGTGACGTCATCGCGCGAAAAACAACAAGTAATTCAACGGCAAAATACACAATATTGAAATGTACGTACAATGTAATCACTTCGATTTGTTATCGAAACATTTATGACTAAACAGCTGACAGGAGAAACCCACTTGGGAAATACCAGTTGTTACACGTAATTGGGCAGGTAGATATAGGGACCGGTTTTTGACAACCGACCCGACTTAAGGAAAACATTCTAACAGGCTTTTCAAGCTTCATCTTATAATCTTTAATGTGCCTATCACGTCACACCTTTTTATGACGTCACCATCTTTATCGGCGGTGGTGACCTCTCGCGTCTGGCTCTGGTTCAGGCCACGGTCCGGAGCGATAAGAAATCGGTGGTCACCTCTTTCTGCGAAGCATTAATGCTAGCGAAAAAGATGGTCGCAACCGTGAGGGAACGGATATCCTTACGCCCCAGCCGCAGCCACAGGAGACGGCACGGGAGTCGGGAGTCCGAGGGCAATCCCCGGCCACTGTTAAGCACAGGTTTGCTGACGACAAGCAATGGATAGCTCGACGTCCAGCCGTCCGGTAAAGGCCGAACCCAGTCGTCGACGGCCTCAAAGAGATGTCAGCAAAACCGTAGTAGCCCAGTATGGCCGATGCCCGCTAGGGCCACGGGATTTTTGAAAGAGATACCGTAGTCTTAGAATGTGCGTTTTAGTGAGTAAGTCTGACTGAATGGGAGATGTAATTGAGATGGATGATTACCCACCTCATAAAAAAACTACGAGTTGCCTAATAAGCCTAATTAAGCTGTTGATCCCCGCATTAACGCCGGCGTTCACGCGCCATTGTCTTACTATTGTGTCTCTAATTACGCACTCAAAAGGTTAAAATGTCTATGAGAATTTTCGCAAACATTTTACAACAGGAAAAGCCATGAGGTTATCTTTCAACCTTGATACACACGCACAAACTTTCGCTTTTATTATTCTCTTCTTAGTCAAGCACTCTTGTCTGATTGGTCGTCGTTTGCCTCTCTTAATTTCTGGCGATTATTGGCATTACGCGCACACTGTACTGCGGTAACATATCACATACCACAGTGTCTCAAGACGAAAGTCTGTGACCAGTGCGTGTTGCCAGTGATGACGTACGAAACGTGGCCGCTCACAATGGGCCTCATCAAAAGGCTTAAGCCTTCTAGCGAACAAAACTGTCGACCTCAGGATCAGCGCCGTACAAACTCTTTATACATTTTGGCAACTGAAAATTACTTCCTCCTCTCTTTTTTGACCGCTTACGTTGAATAACATTTATTTAGTGTTACTAAAAAATAACTATGGTTTGATATACTTTTAGTATATTCTAATGAACAAATCATTTTAAAATCATACAGCGTTGTTTATTGTTGTGATGGCATATGGCTCCGAAACTTGGTCGCTTACAATGGGCCTCATAAGAAAACTTAAAGTCACCCAAATGGCAATGGAATCGGAGTTTCCTTGCGTGATCGAATCAGGAATGAAGATATCCGCAGGAGAACCAAGGTTGCCGACATAGCACGAAGAATCGCCAAACTAAAGTGGCAATGGGTAGGGCACATTGCACGCAGAACAGATGGTCGTTGGGGCCGAAAGGTTCTGGAGTGGCGACCGCGTACCGGAAGACGAAGCGTTGGAAGGGCTCCTACAAGGCGGACCGATGACCTGGTAAGGGTTGCAGGAATCCGATGGATGCGAGACGCACGGGGCCGTACATTGTGGCGACACTTGGGGGAGGCCTATGTCCAACAGTGGACGTCTTTCGGCTGAAATGATGATAATAATATAATAATAATAATATTCCACAACTATCACACAACGCCGTCTAGTCCCAAGCTAAGCAGAGCTTGTGTTATGAGTACTGGAGTCTGGACAACTGATAAACATATAAATACATACATATTAAAGATAAATTACACCCAGACAGAACAAATGATTGTGCTCATCACACAAACATTTGTCCTGGGTGGGAAACGAGCCCACGACCTTCGGCATAGCAGTCAGGGCCACTAACCACTAGATCAACAGGCCCGTCTGATGATGATGATGCACTGCGGTCGACTGCGTAGTCTTGATGACAAGGTCGATCCAACGAGTCGGAGATCGACCGCGAGCTCTCTTGCCTTCAAGGCGGCCGTGAAAACCCTAGACTTTTAATATTAGTGTGAATAACTATACTTTTTCTTTTGTTTTCTTGTGTTATGAGTACTAGACAACTGATAAACATACTTATATGTTTCTAAATGCATACATATTATAGATAAATTACACCCAGACACAGAACAAATGATTGTGCTCATCACACAAACATTTGTCCTGGGTATCGAACCCACCACCTTCTGCATAGCACTCAAGGCCACTAACCACTAGACCAACAGGCCAGTCTGATGGTGATGATGATATACTGCGGTCGACTGCGTAGTCTTGATGATAAGGTCGATCCAACGAGTCGGAGATCGACCGCGAGCTCTCTTGCCTCAAGGCGGCGTGAAATGAAAACATACTAGTGTGAATTTTTAAAGGCTTTTAATATTAGTGTGAATAAATATAGTTTTTCTTTTGTTCCAGCCAAGCTGACAGCATATTAAAAGCAAGAGAAATGCTATGGAAAACGTTTGAATATTACATAGAAAGAGACGTGTCAACATTAGACTATGATGATAATGATAAAGTGTCTAGATTCAAAGTTAGGCTAATCAAAGCTATTGGACGAATATTAGTGGAAGGTCACAGAGACTATGTGGAGGCGAAATCTAGGATTGATGATGTTGAAGAGTTGAGATGAATAAAAACGTAGAAAAATAATAAATTGTATTTTTTACGCCCTGTTATTTTTTTGCCACAAACAATTTATTATATTTATTTCTGCAAATTAGTGTAGATACTAAAACTATTCAATAAAATAATATTTGTAAACTTAGAAGAGGTTAATGTTATCCGGCAGTCATCTCTGAGAAGAAATGCCAAAAAATTAATAAAAAAAAATAAACCCGCTAAAAAATTCCAGACAAGTCACTTTTCAAGCATTCTGATGCAGTTGGTGGCATTTACCTTAGTTTATTGACAATTTGCTTTTTGTACATTTGATTCATAGAATTTTTTTTTATTTCCTACCTGTGTTGTATGTTGTTCGTACCATCTCTTGGACCGCTTTATTTTGAGACCCAACTTGATAATGTGACAAAAAAAAAGTGAGAAAACCATTAGCACTAAATGGTTATCCATTCAAAATCAAAATGATTTGAGATTTGTTTCTACATATTGTTATAAACTAGTGCTTAACTGCGATCCCATCTGATGGTAAGTAGTGATGCAATCGTTGATACTGAGGCGCACTAGGTTATTAAGAGCCTATTCACTCTAGCCTTGAAGACACCTAAATTATAATCGGACGGGAAGACCGCAGCAGGCAAGTTGTTCCAGTCCCTCGAAGTTCGCGGTATACTACACTGAGTAAGTATATCTGTGTGCCAAATAAAATATTTTTATTTCTTTCTTTTCTATCCCTAAAGATGATTTCAAATACACAAGCCAAGTTACAACCGTTTCGTTTCGATTCTCTTTTCGTTGATCGCCTCGAGTCGGCCACGCCTCCTATTCCTTTGTTCTGACCACGTGACTGAGTGTTGAGATGACGTCAGAATAAAGGATTCGGAGGCGTGGCCTACTCGAGGCGATCGACGACAAGAGAATCGAAACGAAAAGGTTGTAACTTGGCTTCAGATGGTTGACGTAGGTAGTTCGTCGACTATTTTTTCACAAAATGGCGTCTAGTTGACGCCGCAATGAATTTTATTTACTGTCACATCCTTCTCACAAGAGATTAAAGACAAATGGATGGGAGTAACAATCATCAAAATCAGCCCACGCTTTTGGTTTCTAGATAGCCTTAAAGGAAAAAAGACATTGTAGGTACATAATGTATTCCTACTTTGCGTTGCGCAGCCGGATAATTTATAAATTTAGAGTTCACAGTTTTATGTAAGTCCCCAGATATTATCATGGCAAGATCGATCATCTGAGAGCTATGCAGATTGGTGCCTTTTGAGGTAAGAATCAATACAGATTTGATTGGTCCTGTCCAGTCAGTGAACATATTTATTTATTTTACTTTAACTTATCACGGTCAAAGGCCAATTACATTAGTTAAAGACATGGTTTTTGATATAAAATATGAACAAAATAGTAATGAGATAAACTACACAGCAGTCATACACTCATCTCACAAAACTCCAGACTAACAAGATGTTCTTCCATTCATCCGCGAACACATCACAATCAGGTTTAGCATCTAAGAGAGCGTGGAGCGCGAATATTGCGAGAGGGAAGGAACCTGGACCCGGGCGACGCCGACGATATAATTACAAAATACTTTGTGGCGGACGGACGGTACGACTCCCAGAAACAGCAAAGTTACAGTGTGTGTGTATGTGTACTAAATAAATGGTATTGTCTTTTTTTTGGAGGTGAAATGGTTAAATAACTTCTGGGTACTTCCCGTTGACCTAAAATCATGCAGCAAGAAGTAAAGCAAAGTAAAAAAGTCCCTAGTTTCATCACTTTTTTATTACGATTACAAACTTTTGAGAATTTACTATGACGTCTATCGATGTGTAGGAGAACGTTTTTTTTCAACTCTTATCTTTTGTCATAAAATTAGAATGGCACGGAACAATTCGTATGCGAGTCCGACTCGGACTTGGCCGGTTTTTGTTAGTTTTCACCTCATAAGTTGCATCGTTTCTCTTTCACTTGCTTAGAATGGCGTCCGTGATAGAAATTAGCACTTGTTCTGGTGCCATGAACTTGATAACTATTGCCGTCTCTGAGTGCTTGTTTATGAGCATATCTAGCATCTCGCAATAAGTCGGGCGTTTTTACTGTTTACAAAGTAGCGGCGCACGCGCAAACATCATCATCATCTTCCTGCCCTTGTCCCGTTTTATTTGGGGTCGGCGCAACACGTTTTTTTCTTCCATTCTGTCCTGTCACTCGTCACGCTATCACTAACTCCCTTTTCTTTCACATCACTTCTCAACAATCCATCCATCTTTTCTTTGGCCTCTCTCTCCCTCTCCATCCATCCACATGTAAATTCATAACTCATAAGCAAACACAAACATATTATTATGGCAATGTATGATGTCGTATAAGGAGACGCGGTGCGTGCAGAGCAGCGGCGGCGGCGCCCGCGATGACGTACGCGGCGTTGTAGCAGGTAAGCAGGTATTGCCGTATGCTCGTATAAGGGCCGAAACTGCGTATAGCGGACGCCCGCGACGGGCACGCGTCGCGTCACAAAGCGCGTGTGTCGTATGCGACGGACCCAGTCGCGGAAACCGGATTATAACTTATTGCGCAGTGTCGCTAGTTCAACTTTAACGGTGTGCCTGTAGTCGTGTCAATGGCTTAATATTTATTACGTAGCAAAAAGGAGGCGTGGGGCACGGCTCCGCTCGGGTGTCTCTACGTTTTACCCTGAACGGAGAACACCGCGTGCGGCGGCTCGGCGGTCACCGCCTATATTTCACACTAACGCGTGTAAAAATGCGTCTCCGTAAATACTCTCATGCAACGTCAAAATGTTTGAATTCAGTGTGGGCCTCGCCGCGCGACACTCCGCGTCTCCATAAACAAACACTTAGGCTGGACTCCGGGGTCACGATGCTCAAGTGGAGACTGTCCAACAACTGAGTGATCCCCGGAAAGAAGGACGATAACACTGTGACCACGTGCACAGCGAAGCTCAGGGGAGACCATTTTACAGATTTTTTTTTACTGATAAGGTTGATGTAATCGATGATGTTGCACCCTTGCCTAGAAATAACCTTAGTTCTCTTTATTAATTTTAGTCAACAAAACTACTTAATGATTTTCCACCCCAAAACAGAAAACAAAAAAGGTTCCAGTTGTCAGGAAAAACCATACTCCGGCAGGGAATTCCACTCATTAGATGTACGCATAATTTATATGTTTCCAAAACGTTTTGTGCGTATGGGTGGGATGTCCACCGTGTACCGGTGGCGCATCACCGTACTTACGCCTTGTTTTCCAATGATGAAACAAGTACTTATAGCGGATTAAACTTTTGGTACTTCCCTAGAAGTAACCTAGGTATGTATACGAGACTTGAAGGGTCCCCGGTATCTATCGAGACACTGAGTGGGAAGTCCCGACTTCGGATTAAACGCTATGTGAGTTACCGACACACATGTGGCCAGTCATCATTATCATTTCAGCCGAAAGACATCCACTGTTGAAGAAGAAGAAGAAGAAAGAAGAAAAAACATTTATTTGTACCTCACACATACAGTAAAATTTAAAAAAAAGCAGTAGAATACATAGGAATTAAAATAACTCATAATATAAATAATAATATTCTGTTGGACATAGTCCTCCCGCAAGCGTCGCCACTCTAGAACCTTTCGTCTCCATCGACCATCTGTTCTACGAGTATGGTTAGTAATAATAATAAAACGTTTAAGTATTTCGGAACTTGGTTCCAATTTAAAATCTGGAAAAAAAGCTGTAAAATGTAGAACTTCTTTTTAGGTTGGGAAATCAACAAATAACTTCTTCCGCTCGAGGTGGAGCGAGAGGGAATGTCAGATTTGTACTGACTAAAATTCACCTGTTTTCCTTTAGTGGTCGTTTGCTTTCCAGGATTGCGGCAACCACAACACAACAATGCTATAACTATCCAGGGCAGCGGCAACCACAACAATGCCATAACTATCCAGGGCCGCGGCAACCACAACACAACAATGCCATAACTATCCAAGACCGCGGCAACCACAACACAACAATGCCATAACTATCCAGGGCCGCGGCAACCACAACACAACAATGCCATAACTATTCAGGGCCGCGGCAACCACAACACAACAATGCTATAACTATCTAGGGCCGCGGCAACCACAACACAACAATGCCATAACTATCCAGGGCCGCGGCAACCACAACACAACAATGCTATAACTATCCAAGACCGCGGCAACCACAACACAACAATGCTATAACTATCCAGGGCCGCGGCAACCACAACACAACAATGCTATAACTATCCAAGACCGCGGCAACCACAACACAACAATGCTATAACTATCCAAGACCGCGGCAACCACAACACAACAATGCCATAACTATCCAGGGCCGCGGCAACCACAACACAACAATGCTATAACTATCCAGGGCCGCGGCAACCACAACACAACAATGCCATAACTATCCAAGACTGCGGCAACCACAACACAATAATGCCATAACTATCCAAGACCGCGGCAACCACAACACAATAATGCCATAACTATCCAGGGCCGCGGCAACCACAACACAACAATTCTATAACTATCCAGGGCCACGGCAACCACAACACAACAATGCTATAACTATCTAGGGCCGCGGCAACCACAACACAACAATGCCATAACTATCCAGGGCCGCGGCAACCACAACACAACAATGCTATAACTATCCAAGACCGCGGCAACCACAACACAACAATGACATAACTATCCAGGGCCGCAGCAACCACAACACAACAATGCTATAACTATCCAAGACCGCGGCAACCACAACACAACAATGCTATAACTATCCAGGGCCGCGGCAACCACAACACAACAATGCTATAACTATCCAGGGCCGCGGCAACCACAACACAACAATGCCATAACTATCCAAGACCGCGGCAACCACAACACAATAATGCCATAACTATCCAAGACCGCGGCAACCACAACACAACAATGCCATAACTATCCAGGGCCGCGGCAACCACAACACAACAATGCTATAACTATCTAGGGCCGCGGCAACCACAACACAACAATGCCATAACTATCCAGGGCCGCGGCAACCACAACACAACAATGCTATAACTATCCAAGACCGCGGCAACCACAACACAACAATGACATAACTATCCAGGGCCGCAGCAACCACAACACAACAATGCTATAACTATCCAAGACCGCGGCAACCACAACACAACAATGCTATAACTATCCAGGGCCGCGGCAACCACAACACAACAATGCTATAACTATCCAGGGCCACGGCAACCACAACACAACAATGCTATAACTATCTAGGGCCGCGGCAACCACAACACAACAATGCCATAACTATCCAGGGCCGCGGCAACCACAACACAACAATGCTATAACTATCCAAGACCGCGGCAACCACAACACAACAATGACATAACTATCCAGGGCCGCAGCAACCACAACACAACAATGCTATAACTATCCAAGACCGCGGCAACCACAACACAACAATGCCATAACTATCCAGGGCCGCGGCAACCACAACACAACAATGCTATAACTATCCAGGGCCGCGGCAACCACAACACAACAATGCCATAACTATCCAAGACCGCGGCAACCACAACACAATAATGCCATAACTATCCAAGACCGCGGCAACCACAACACAACAATGCCATAACTATCCAGGGCCGCGGCAACCACAACACAACAATGCCATAACTATTCAGGGCCGCGGCAACCACAACACAACAATGCTATAACTATCTAGGGCCGCGGCAACCACAACACAACAATGCCATAACTATCCAGGGCCGCGGCAACCACAACACAACAATGCTATAACTATCCAAGACCGCGGCAACCACAACACAACAATGCTATAACTATCCAGGGCCGCGGCAACCACAACACAACAATGCTATAACTATCCAAGACCGCGGCAACCACAACACAACAATGCTATAACTATCCAAGACCGCGGCAACCACAACACAACAATGCCATAACTATCCAGGGCCGCGGCAACCACAACACAACAATGCTATAACTATCCAGGGCCGCGGCAACCACAACACAACAATGCCATAACTATCCAAGACCGCGGCAACCACAACACAATAATGCCATAACTATCCAAGACCGCGGCAACCACAACACAATAATGCCATAACTATCCAGGGCCGCGGCAACCACAACACAACAATGATAAAACTAACTAGGGCCGCGGCAACCATAACACAACAATGCCATAACTACAATATCCAGGGCCGCGGCAACCACAACACAACAATGCTATAACTATCCAGGGCCGCGGCAACCACAACACAACAATGACATAACTATCCAGGGCCGCGGCAACCACAACACAACAATGCTATAACTATCCAAGACCGCGGCAACCACAACACAACAATGCTATAACTATCCAAGACCGCGGCAACCACAACACAACAATGCTATAACTATCCAGGGCCGCGGCAACCACAACACAATAATGCCATAACTATCCAAGACCGCGGCAACCACAACACAATAATGCCATAACTATCCAGGGCCACGGCAACCACAACACAACAATGCTATAACTATCTAGGGCCGCGGCAACCACAACACAACAATGCCATAACTATCCAGGGCCGCGGCAACCACAACACAACAATGCCATAACTATCCAGGGCCGCGGCAACCACAACACAACAATGACATAACTATCCAGGGCCGCGGCAACCACAACACAACAATGCTATAACTATCCAAGACCGCGGCAACCACAACACAACAATGCTATAACTATCCAAGACCGCGGCAACCACAACACAACAATGCTATAACTATCCAAGACCGCGGCAACCACAACACAACAATGCTATAACTATCCAAGACCGCGGCAACCACAACACAACAATGCTATAACTATCCAGGGCCGCGGCAACCACAACACAACAATGCTATAACTATCCAAGACCGCGGCAACCACAACACAACAATGCTATAACTATCCAAGACCGCGGCAACCACAACACAACAATGCTATAACTATCCAGGGCCGCGGCAACCACAACACAATAATGCCATAACTATCCAAGACCGCGGCAACCACAACACAATAATGCCATAACTATCCAGGGCCACGGCAACCACAACACAACAATGCTATAACTATCTAGGGCCGCGGCAACCACAACACAACAATGCCATAACTATCCAGGGCCGCGGCAACCACAACACAACAATGCCATAACTATCCAGGGCCGCGGCAACCACAACACAACAATGACATAACTATCCAGGGCCGCAGCAACCACAACACAACAATGATAAAACTAACTAGGGCCGCGGCAACCACAACACAACAATGCCATAACTACAATATCCAGGGCCGCGGCAACCACAACACAACAATGCTATAACTATCCAGGGCCGCGGCAACCACAACACAACAATGACATAACTATCCAGGGCCGCGGCAACCACAACACAACAATGCTATAACTATCCAGGGCCGCGGCAACCACAACACAACAATGCCATAACTATCCAGGGCCGCGGCAACCACAACACAACAATGCTATAACTATCCAGGGCCGCGGCAACCACAACACAACAATGCCATAACTATCCAGGGCCGCGGCAACCACAACACAACAATGCTATAACTATCCAGGGCAGCGGCAACCACAACACAACAATGCTATAACTATCCAGGGCAGCGGCAACCACAACACAACAATGCTATAACTATCCAGGGCCGCGGCAACCACAACACAACAATGCTATAACTATCCAGGGCCGCGGCAACCACAACACAACAATGCTATAACTATCCAGGGCCGCGGCAACCACAACACAACAATGCTATAACTATCCAGGGCCGCGGCAACCACAACACAACAATGCTATAACTATCCAGGGCCGCGGCAACCACAACACAACAATGCTATAACTATCCAGGGCCGCAGCAACCACAACACAACAATGCTATAACTATCTAGGGCCGCGGCAACCACACCACAACAATGCTATAACTATCCAGGGCCGCGGCAACCACAACACAACAATGCTATAACTATCCAGGGCCGCGGCAACCACTACACAACAATGCAATAACTATCCAGGGCCGCGGTAACCACAACACAACAATGCTATAACTATCCAGGGCCGCGGTAACCACAACGCAACAATGCCCTATCTTGCTATGGATTTCTAATGATGACAAGATGTCTGACCACGACAGTCGAAAACCGGTTTAATAACAATAATAACGGGTATGATAATAATAATAACGGTTCGATTAAATACTAATAATAAACAGTTCAATTCGATCGAGACAACAACTTCGAGGGACTTCATAAAAACTTGATTAGTTTTGAAATTTTTGACAAAAAAAAAACCTTGTTAAAACCGGTGTCATGTTTTGGGTTTTTCTTAATGTTGGTAACAAGTTTATTTATGAAAAGAAAAAAAACTATAAGTAATGAATGAAGCTCCTAGCAACTTTGGTTTTATGTTTTTTTTTATACCATAGAATACTAACCTGATGGTAGGAGCACTGGCGCACCAAAGGGCTGGGCGAACAGTGCCCCGGAGCCCCCAAAACCTGATAAGCAGCCTTATTGAACTAGCGAAAGATTCTCCACCTTCGAATTATAAATAAAATAATAATACTATACCACAACTATCACACAACGCCACCTAGTCCCAAGCTAAGCAGGGCTTGTGTTATGAGTACTAGACAACTGATAAATATACTTATAAGTATTACAGACACAGAACAAATGATCGTGCTCATCACATCCAAGACCGCGGCAACCACAACACAACAATGCCATAACTATCCAGGGCCGCGGCAACCACAACACAACAATGCTATAACTATCCAGGGCCGCGGCAACCACAACACAACAATGCCATAACTATCCAAGACCGCGGCAACCACAACACAATAATGCCATAACTATCCAAGACCGCGGCAACCACAACACAACAATGCCATAACTATCCAGGGCCGCGGCAACCACAACACAACAATGCCATAACTATTCAGGGCCGCGGCAACCACAACACAACAATGCTATAACTATCTAGGGCCGCGGCAACCACAACACAACAATGCCATAACTATCCAGGGCCGCGGCAACCACAACACAACAATGCTATAACTATCCAAGACCGCGGCAACCACAACACAACAATGCTATAACTATCCAGGGCCGCGGCAACCACAACACAACAATGCTATAACTATCCAAGACCGCGGCAACCACAACACAACAATGCTATAACTATCCAAGACCGCGGCAACCACAACACAACAATGCCATAACTATCCAGGGCCGCGGCAACCACAACACAACAATGCTATAACTATCCAGGGCCGCGGCAACCACAACACAACAATGCCATAACTATCCAAGACCGCGGCAACCACAACACAATAATGCCATAACTATCCAAGACCGCGGCAACCACAACACAATAATGCCATAACTATCCAGGGCCGCGGCAACCACAACACAACAATTCTATAACTATCCAGGGCCACGGCAACCACAACACAACAATGCTATAACTATCTAGGGCCGCGGCAACCACAACACAACAATGCCATAACTATCCAGGGCCGCGGCAACCACAACACAACAATGCCATAACTATCCAGGGCCGCGGCAACCACAACACAACAATGACATAACTATCCAGGGCCGCAGCAACCACAACACAACAATGATAAAACTAACTAGGGCCGCGGCAACCACAACACAACAATGCCATAACTACAATATCCAGGGCCGCGGCAACCACAACACAACAATGCTATAACTATCCAGGGCCGCGGCAACCACAACACAACAATGACATAACTATCCAGGGCCGCGGCAACCACAACACAACAATGCTATAACTATCCAGGGCCGCGGCAACCACAACACAACAATGCCATAACTATCCAGGGCCGCGGCAACCACAACACAACAATGCTATAACTATCCAGGGCCGCGGCAACCACAACACAACAATGCCATAACTATCCAGGGCCGCGGCAACCACAACACAACAATGCTATAACTATCCAGGGCAGCGGCAACCACAACACAACAATGCTATAACTATCCAGGGCAGCGGCAACCACAACACAACAATGCTATAACTATCCAGGGCCGCGGCAACCACAACACAACAATGCTATAACTATCCAGGGCCGCGGCAACCACAACACAACAATGCTATAACTATCCAGGGCCGCGGCAACCACAACACAACAATGCTATAACTATCCAGGGCCGCGGCAACCACAACACAACAATGCTATAACTATCCAGGGCCGCGGCAACCACAACACAACAATGCTATAACTATCCAGGGCCGCAGCAACCACAACACAACAATGCTATAACTATCCAGGGCCGCAGCAACCACAACACAACAATGCTATAACTATCTAGGGCCGCGGCAACCACACCACAACAATGCTATAACTATCCAGGGCCGCGGCAACCACAACACAACAATGCTATAACTATCCAGGGCCGCGGCAACCACTACACAACAATGCAATAACTATCCAGGGCCGCGGTAACCACAACACAACAATGCTATAACTATCCAGGGCCGCGGTAACCACAACGCAACAATGCCCTATCTTGCTATGGATTTCTAATGATGACAAGATGTCTGACCACGACAGTCGAAAACCGGTTTAATAACAATAATAACGGGTATGATAATAATAATAACGGTTCGATTAAATACTAATAATAAACAGTTCAATTCGATCGAGACAACAACTTCGAGGGACTTCATAAAAACTTGATTAGTTTTGAAATTTTTGACAAAAAAAAAACCTTGTTAAAACCGGTGTCATGTTTTGGGTTTTTCTTAATGTTGGTAACAAGTTTATTTATGAAAAGAAAAAAAACTATAAGTAATGAATGAAGCTCCTAGCAACTTTGGTTTTATGTTTTTTTTTATACCATAGAATACTAACCTGATGGTAGGAGCACTGGCGCACCAAAGGGCTGGGCGAACAGTGCCCCGGAGCCCCCAAAACCTGATAAGCAGCCTTATTGAACTAGCGAAAGATTCTCCACCTTCGAATTATAAATAAAATAATAATACTATACCACAACTATCACACAACGCCACCTAGTCCCAAGCTAAGCAGGGCTTGTGTTATGAGTACTAGACAACTGATAAATATACTTATAAGTATTACAGACACAGAACAAATGATCGTGCTCATCACACAAACATCTGTCCTGGGTGGGAATCGAACCCACGACATCGGCATAGCAATCAGAGCCACTAACCACTAGACCAACAGGCCAGTCAAAATAGATAGGAACACTACTTTAATCATGGCAACTTGTTTTTGTCAGTAAAAGTCTGACACTGCCACCCACTCGACCCCTGAGAAGTTATTAGAAGATTTCTTACGTAAAAATAAGGGGCCGTAATTTCTTTTTTGCCCTAGAGGCCGCCGCGGTCACCTAGGTACGTCACTGCTGGGGCCGAAGAATTTTTATAAATTCGTCATTCCAACACGATCCCATTGTAATTTTGTTAAAAGTTCGTAATCTACTAATTCATAATGATCGACCACTGATCGGTCAATGGTCTCGTAATAGAGTTGTGGTAGGAATATAGGTGTGCTTCGTGGAATAGGAAATTAATTATTTTAAATTTTTATTTGAAGCCCGCCTACGGGTGTGCTAAGTGGAATACTTTAGGTGTGCTTCGTCTGGGTGTGCTTCGTTTGGGTGTGCTTCATGGAATACCTCGAATGACAATATCTAGCTTATTAAAAGCAATGACGTTCTAATGGTAGGTCACTGATCAAAGGAACTGTCAAAATTTTAGCAGATTACCGCATACGTCAGATATTCATTTATAGGTACGAGATTACCATTCTATGCCACTCCTTTTAATGGAGTGCCAGTGGTTGACCATTGGAAAGTCATATTAATGACGCCATTATATTAGTAGATTACCTACCAAACTTGTCAAAATCAACAATTATGAAATCAATGATAGACCATTCTGACACCATTGTAATAGCAGACTTGAGGCCCTGGGGGATTGATCGAAAGAGACACGGCCCTGAAACGTTAAGGGCAACTGAAGTAGGTTTGTTATCCGTCCAGTTTTCCCAGGGCGTCTGGGGAGTGGCCGGGCGCGGGCTGGGTCTCATTTCCAAGCCAGCTTCACAAGCTGCCCTGCGAATGCTGCGATCAACCGAACTATATTTTAGTTTTAAAAATGATGGACCCGCACATATGTCCCGGGTTCTGAGTCTAAAATCCGGGGCTTTTTACACTTTTTGATCTACTTGTCAGATTTTATAGATCGCAACCATAAACTGAAAGAACACGGGTAGGTTGTAGTCAGTAAAGGTCTGACACCCCCTCTCGCCCCACCCATCTCTCGAAGAGTTATAGGTATAAAGGATTCTCACCTCAGAAAAGGGGTTTCTTTTTTTAAATGATTATAAACTAGTGCTCGACTGCGATCCTACCTGATGGTAAGCAGTGATGCAATCGTTGATGGTAAAGCGCACTACCAAACACTAAACAGGTCAATATTGAACAGCAAGTCACTTATAACAAATCAATATCATAAAAAGAGGTAATTTCCATAAATCAGATTAGTTATGCCTATCTACGTCACAAAATCTGAGAAAAGTGAGTAACAGAGTATCTGATAAAAGTGTAATGTTATTCCCCATGTTTGTGATTTTATTTTTACGTGAGAAATCATCAAATAACTTATTCCGCCCTGGGTGGAACGGGAGGGAGTGTCGGCTTATACTGACTAAAACTAACTAACTAAAAAAACTGAAGGACCACTGGGTCTTTCAGTTGCCCTTTAGGGTGTTTTTAATATGGTGCGGTTTTGATCACGCATGCGGGATTGCCCCGCACGCGCACGCGTAACCCCCGCAAATGTCCTTTTCATACAAGTATTTATTGTAATGCGTAGAATACGCACCGGTACGCGCATTTGTCGTCCATTGTACACAACCACAATTTTCTGCATGCGGGGCAATTCCGCATGCGTGATGAAATCCGCACCATAAATAAAACACTAACCTTATTGTAAGGGCTGCGGTAACTCCGTCAAACAATCGGCCTTTACGAATATGAACATAAGAATAATATTAGGTATACCGATTTCGGATACGGCCACGGATATCAAATTAATTCGGATAATCCGCCAGATAATCTCAGTTATGGATATTAGAATTTTAAAATTATAAAAGTAAAATACAAACAGAAAGATACTTATATTTCTATCTAGTCTCAATAATCATTTGTTTGGTAGGACAAAACAAAAGAAAACCTGTCGTAACCTGTCATTTAGAGTCCGCCTTACGGATATTTTTTTATTTCGGATATTTGACGGTTACGGAGCGCCATAATATGCCTGGTCTAGACCATGTCCTGAAATAGAAAGAAGAAAGAAAGAACAACATTTTATTTGGCGGAGTAGTAGCTATTTAAACAATAATAGACAGACAGATGACAGACAGGTGACAGGTGACAGATTATAATAGCACTTAAGATACTTTTTATTTAAATGTATTGTGGAAGTCGTGTCTTGTGGGCATTCATCCCGGGAGTCTCGGTCTCGAAGATATCGAGAGTCTCGATGTTTTTTTCGAGGCTAATACTTCCAGTCTCGGGAATAACGAGAATTTTGAAACTTGCGTAGATTTTTTTAAATCTACCTACTAAACCAGATACTTACTGGATGGTACGATGCAACACTTAACAGCAGATACCGTTTTGAATTATTGTCTTCATAAATTAGATTCGATCACGCTACTTAGCCCTTTCAGTCTTCTGATGATGCCCACTGTGAGCGACCACGTTATAGAGCCATTATGTAATCACTGGCAATAAGCACTGCACTGGTCATAAAGCTTTAAGACTTTCGTCTTGAGACAATGTGATATGTCGAACGAGAAAATCGGGGGGCACGAAAAAAAAAAATCCAGTAAGCTATAATCACATACTTAAAATCTAAAATTTCAAGTCTGTAGGTCATTTAGTTCCGAAGTTAAGCAAAAGCAAAGTTTCGCGTTTATGACACTCACTCACTCATGATCATCAGAATAGAACTAGTACTTCCCATAAAGTCACAGAGCTGAAATTTGGTAGAGTTAGGGTTTAATGGCCACATAAAGAGAAAACTATAAAAACTAGGATAATCGAAGATCTGGAGTACCTGGTGACCCTGATTAGAAAACACAAGAGCCCAACCAAACTATTAGAGATCGACATACCGCCTTTACAAAAAATATTCAACTTGGTGGGCCGCTTCATTTGATGTCAAAAATCGAAGGTCTGAAGTATCTGATGAAGAACCCTCAGCTGGCCTCAGCTGTATTAGAGATATGGTAATGCCCCCTTCTACTATTGGTACATAAAAAAATCGACTGTCATTGCGAAAACAACAAAAGGAAGTAAAATCCCACCAAAAACATTCTGTAAAAAACTAGCCAAGTCTCGATGGAGCTGCTTGTTTATCTCATTTACTTTTGCTTGTTGATTTCATTACTTTTTAGAGATAAACAAGCAGCTCCATCGAGACTTGGCTAGTTTTTTACAGAATGTTTTTGGTGGTATACTACTTAGCTTTCCGAACGGTGCCGCTGCCCAGTCGAGTTGGGTTAATGGTCGACCATTGACCTCTTTCTCGAAGTTAGACCTACTTAACCAGACCGTCTGTCCTACAACAAGATAACTTCAAGTGTAGTCTCTTTGTGTACCTACCCAGTATTTCGTCGAAGTCGAGCATTGTACAGGAAGTCGGACTGACATGGTAGTGTTTTCGTACAAAAACTTTAGTGCTACGATGTAGGTACAGATATAATCAATGATGGAGAGACTGCAGTAGGTATAGTCCAAGTCTCGATCGTATCAAAGACTCTCGTAGTCCACAAACACTAAGCAGAGAGGCAGGTTATACTCGCAGGTTATGTTTGTGGTCTACAGAGCTGAAGGTTGATGCCTTTTTGGAATCCGGTTTGTTCGAGAGACTGGAAGTCATCAAACGGTTCATGATGACTCTGGGAAACAACTTGTAGAGACGTGGCTCAGAGGTCTGTAATTCTTTTTA
This sequence comes from Mythimna impura, assembly GCA_905147345.3. NCBI lineage: Eukaryota > Metazoa > Arthropoda > Insecta > Lepidoptera > Noctuidae > Mythimna > Mythimna impura. The sequence continues at coordinate 6,869,852 of LR990363.1, forward strand.
AGCAGGGCATTGTCGCCCTTATGAGTACCACCTCTACTCCAGGCCTGGGGCACTTTGGCCAGCAGTTAAAAAGGCTGAATAAAAAAGATAGAGTAGATAGAGTAGCAAAAATAATGACCTATAATAGAATAAAACGTATTTAGTTAGATAAAACTTCAATAAAATAATGAACGTTATGTTAATCACACTAGCAAAGTGAAATTCATATTTTTCACATATTTTTCATTTCAATGGAAAAGAAAAAAATATGCCCATCCCTAATGGAGACACTTCGATGGGCGTCTATTAGTAGGTACTAATTATCATCACAACCCAATACAACCTATGTCACACGGGAATCGAAGGTCCTCACGCCCTAGCCGCCGTAATTCCGACCCCGACTACCGGCCATACGCGGGCTTGCGGACGTCGAGCACTTGGTAGCTCGCCGTCCGGCTGTTCGGTAATTAACCGGACCGAGCCCAGTCGTCAACAGCGCGTAGTGATCCTCGCGCTCCTCAAAGAGATGTCAGCAAACCGTAGGGGCCCAGCAGGGCCAATGCCCGGTAGCTAGGACCGCGGAGAATTTCTGAAAGGGAAACCCGTAGTCCTAGAACGCAAAGGGTAATTGAAGGATACAGGTGTGGTTTTAGTCAGTAAAAGTCTGACACGCCCTCCCGCTCCACCAAGAGCGCGAGAAGTCATTTTGATGATTTCCCACCTAAAAAAAAAAAAATGTCACTCGGGAAATAGTGTAGATTTCTACTGGTGAGAATTTTCAAAATCGGTTCAGTTGTTCCAGAGATTCCTTTTTACAAACAAACTTTACCTCTTTATAAAATTAGTTAGTGGAAGTAAGAGCTAATGTAAAAGAAAGAAAGAAAAATATTTTATTTGGCACACGTACACAGATACACACAATGTAGAAACAACATGTAAACACTTAAGATAAAAAAATAAGAAAATAAAATAACTAACATTGTGTGTCTCTATGTACATAGTAATAAGTACTGTTTGTTTACCTACATGTAGATGAATGAATCATATTATTATAGAGGTACCTAGGTACTGTAATAATATACACAAAACAATTATTAACCAACATGTAAACAAAATAATCTGTTATTCTTGATACTTCTTGGAAATTAATGGCATTACTATTTATTTATATCTAATAGCTCTTCGCGAACTTCAAAATATCATGTTAAGGTCATAGACCTGTACCATGACGTTTAAAGTAAGATATTGTTTCATTCTTATTTCCAGTGTGGGTAAGAGATGGCGCTAGACAACCTGTATAGCTCTGTCTCTTACCCACACTGAAATAAGAATGAAACAATTTTACTTTGAACGTCATGGTAACCCCAACAGTCATATTCAATAACAAGAAAGTTGTACAATGTTGTTGTTGAATTACTTACATAATAATTTAATAAATTAAACATTCCATAATAATTAAGAGAAATTTATAATTCATCAACAGAATATAGACACCTATACAACAAGAAATCCTTAAGCTGGGTTTTAAAAGTTTTTCGCTGGATTTCTTCGAGTGAAGTTCAGTGGCCGTTTTAATAATTCGCAAATTGATTCCTTGTCGAAATTATAATGTAAAACCAATTTTACATTATAATATCCACAAGGAATCAATGTAGTTTGGTATCTCAAGTGTCTGCACAACTGGACAATATGTGGGATCATTGAAACAGGCTCGATTTCGGTAAAATATAGCTGTGAATTTTATTGTAGTGTTGATTATCTCAGCAAAGTTTGCCGAGAAGTTTGACTTGATACATTTGCTGTTAAATACTACAAAAACATTAGAATATATGCATACGAAGACACTTTAACTTAAAGGACTTAGTCTCCAAGCTAAAAACATTAGCAAAAAAGATCAGGGGATGGTCAAAGTTAAGCCGCGATTTTTTTTTAATTTCTTAGGGCGGAATTCATCAATAAAACTAATCGCGTTTTAACGTTTGGCTCGCATAATCGCGTTTAGCCGATGTCACTAGTGTCACTTGTCTGTATTTTTCTTTTGTTATATTTTTACAAGTGACACTAGTGACAGCGGCTAAATGCGATTATGCGAGCCAAACGTTAAAACGCGATTAGTTTTATTGGTGAATTCCGCCCTTAGTTTTTTGCATTTTGCAGGTTAAGTATGTTGATTAAAATATGATTGGCAGGCGTAATATGTATTTATTTACGGAATTATACTGATTATAACTCAATAAAGCCACATTTGTTACGACCGGGAATCGTATTTCAATGAATATGGATTATGGAACTTGATACTGACCTGAAAAACAAAAACTTAACAAAAATTTAATTTCGCGGGTTACCCGGGCGGTTTCACTTTAAAATTACGTCATAGGGTCGCTGCATACGGGCCACCGGCCACAACCACAAAACGCCTATAGTTCTCATACATTTTACTTTAGATTCGCCGCACACAGTTGACGCCGGTGGCCGACAAATCGCCGCTGCTCGCTTCTTGTGGCTCGCACTGGCCACTAAACGCCGATACAAAACGCGGTCACACGCCACTACCTTCTTCGTCAGACTCCATTAATATGATACTGCGCGTATGGGTTAAAAAAGTAGCAGCCACCGGCCACTTAATTACCGGTACTTGCCTATAAATAATTTTGTACCAAATAAAGCTTTTTCTAAAAACCGCTGGCCGCATCTAAATAGGTTAATTCACCTGGTAGAAACTTATCTCTATACCAAATGTATAGAGATAAGTTTCTACCAGGTGAATACCCAAACTACCCAATTGTAGGGATTTACCCGTTTTATACTCCATTTGTTTTCCATGGCCCTTTATGGCGCACCGGTATGGGCGCCGACGCTGCGGAAGCAGCCGGCGGCCCGGCTGAACGCATGCCAGAGGGTCATGGCCATACGGATGGTGCGAGGATACCGGACGATTTCCCGCGAAGCGGCGAGCCTCCTTGCTGGCCAGCCACCATGGGATCTGGAGGCAACAGTCCTTGCACACATGCACGATCTGCGCATGGAGATGCAACGCCGGGGCGAAACTCCGCTGCCGCGACAAGTCGCAGCATGGCGGACAGAGCTCCGGCGGGTTCTCATGGTGAAATGGCGACAGCGACTGTCGCAACCCAGTGCTGGGCACGCCACAATTATGGCGGTAAGTCCCTTCTTTGAGGCGTGGTTGGAAAGACCTCACGGCGTCCTCACCTTTCGCATGACGCAGGTTCTCACCGAACACGGTAAGTTCGGGAAGTTCCTGCACCGGATTCGTGCGGAAGCGACGCCCGGGTGTCGCCACTGTGTGGACCGCCCGGAGGACACGGTGGAGCACACGGTGGAGGTGTGCCCCGCTCGGGCAGAGCAACGCCGTGTCCTCGTGGGGGCGATCGGCGGCGGCGATCTCTCGCGCCGGGCTTTGGTACAGGCCATGGTCCGGAGCGAGGAGGAGTGGCAGGCGGTCGCCTCCTGCGAAGCAGTAATGCTAGCAAAGGAGGCGGCCGATGGCGAGGCAACGGTCCTCACGCCCCAACCGCCGCCGGGATTCCGATCCCGATTTCCGGCCAACGTAGGCGCGTGCTTGCGGACGGCGAGCAATGGGTAGCCCGCCGTCCGACCGTCCGGTAACCGTCCGGACCGAGCCCAAGTTGTCGACGGCGCGTATTGTTCCACGCGCGCCTCAGGGTGATGTCAGCAAATCGTAGGGGCCCAGCAGGGTCGAAGCCTACTGGGGCCATGGGTAGTGTGAAAACGAAACCCGGGGCCCTGGGACGAAGGCAACGAAGGAACAGGAGTGGGTTTTTAGTCAGTAAAAGTCTGACACTATCTCCTGCTCCACCCAAGAGCGGTATTTGTCATTAGATGATTTTCCCACCTAAAAAAAAAAAAAATACTCCATTTGTTTAGGTACTTAACTAGATGTAAACAATCTTTATATGTCTTTTTATTTAAAAAACAATCGTATAAAAAACATACAAAGATTATTTAAATATAGTTAATTAGGTACCTAACATCGGTTTACGTAAATAACTAATTGTAAACATTTCTAAATTTAAAAAAAAAATAGAGATAAAAGACATGTCAAGATTGTTTACAATGCGTTCCAAATAAGAATAGGATCGATTGCCATGTTGTGACGTCACGTCATACCTACTGTCAAATCGAAGAATTATTATGGTGAGCAAAACAAGAAATTTTTAAAATTTAATTTATTTACGAACTGTAAACGAAAACAGTTTAATCAGAATCCAGTTCTTCAATTTTGCTCATCTCTGAGTTCTTCAATTTTGCCCAATTTCTTGCGATTTGACGTCACAACATGGCAATCGATCCTATTCTTATTTGGAACGCATTGTACATTTAGTTAAGCACTAAGCACCTAAACAAAACAAATGGAGTTACACCCAGTAAAGAGCTCGAAAATAAATGACAGTCATACCCTAGCAACGGCATATTGACTCGGTCTGACAATTAATGTGGCCATTAAGAACGATGACCGATCCGTCGATCCGAGATGGTAATTGCCCCTCCCCCCCTTCTCAGAATACGAGGGGCAGACCAAACTGCTTAGTGAGGGATTCTCCAGCAGGGTAGGTAGGTACTCTTTTGGGGTATAATTAGGACTCCTGGTTTTCCTTTCAGAAGCGAACCCATAGACCCAGTAGGCTTCGACCTTGCTGGGCCCCTACGGTTTTGCTGACATCTAATCGGCTCGGTCCGGAAGGTTACCGTAGGGCCGGACGGCGAGCTACCCATTGTTCGCCGGCCCACGCTTACGGTCAAGATGGCCACAGGCTTAGGACTGTTATCAAAACGATTTCATACTTAACTGATTAAATTTTCCAACAAATCTGGAAAAAAATTATTATAAACTGCATTATGTTACGTGTCGGAAAACCACTTGCAAGAAGCAATTTTCCAATACGTAGGCATCACGAATTTGTTAGGGAAAACCTAATCGATAAAATTAGAAACAGTTAGACTTTCCTATAGTGATTATATTGAGTCATAATACATAGTGACTCAACTGAGTTAGTATACCTATATTTCGAGGGTTAGTGCATTAATTATAAAACAGTGACTTTCTGAAGCCTACTCCTCGGTAACGGCTAGATCAATAAGTTTGAAAAAAATAATTGTTTAAAAAACTAAAAAACACGCTTTTAGCACGCAGCAAACCCTTTTATTTGATACCCGTATCATGGGGTGGAGTTCAAACAGCCAGTCTACCAACTTGGGGAGGCCGCCATATTGGATTTGTAATGACGTTTCTTAACTAGTCATGTATATTGTCATCAGAACTCAGAGCGTGTGCAAAATTTCATCCTAATCGAAGACCGGGAAGTGGGTCAAATTAAGATTTCAAGATTTTCTTACATACATAGTTAGTTACAAGTGAAGCTAATAAAAGCGTGTTAAAAATATATCTTTACCATAAATTCGTGGACATCATTATCAACATTTATGATTTTTTCGTGCGATTAATACTTTTGTCTAAAAAAATATTTAACAACATGATATTTCTTCGCTTGTTTTCCCTACTCCTTTCAAAGGGCTTTGATCTTTAGAAATATGTTTACACAAAAAAAAATTCTGGCTATGTGATCTTCAGAATGTACATAGCTGTAAATCAATCAATATTTCGCAAAGAAATTGGATTTAAATGTGCCAACCTATTAAATCCCCTTAACGATCAATTGCGATTGACAATAAATTGATTAAAAAATGATCGTTTACCGATCTATCCAATTTAAAAAGTCCTGAGCACAGGCGTAGGGTAGTCAGCCTTTCGGTATTTTTCGGAGAGAGTGCGCGGGATTGCATGACTTGATTCCGCTATCTCTTTTTTTACCATCAGACAACTAGACGTATAGCGAGTATTAACCCTTTAAATCGATCTTTAATAATGGATCTCAGAAACTTGAAATCGAGATTCGACTTTTTTCCTGTAGAATGCAACCATGTTATTTAAAAACGCTCAAAGCAGCTATTTACCTCAAGCTAATTTTAATATGAATGTTGTACATGTACACTCGATTACCCACCGTAGAGTAATCGGGTAACACATATGCAATGTAGGATCTTTTGCCCCCATAGCCAAGTTACAATCGTATCGTTCGCGCCGTCTTCTCAACGCTCAGTCACGTGGTCAGAACAAAAGAATCGGAGGCGTGGCCTACTCGAGGCGTTCGGCGCGAACGATACGATTGTAACATGGCTAGGGGGGCTGTACCGTATCAATTCTTTAGACTCCGATTCGACATCACACATTCCACACGTACTAATTTGGTACGGAGCGAACTATATCCATAGCGGACCTAAACGGACTCGAATAATAATAATTATAGTCGCCGGACAACTCTATAGATGGACTGATTTGGTAAGGAAGCGAACCAAATCCGTGGTCCGTCCGTACAAAATTCGAGCGTGTGTTAAAAATATCAACAAAAAAATGGCAGACAAGTGAACTACACATAGAACAACTAACCTTGGTTCCCAATGAATGGCTACCAACATCTTGCGACCGTCCGGTAACCGTCTGGACCGAACCCAAGTCGTCGACGGCGCGTAGTGTTCCACGCGCGCCTCAAGGAGATGTTAGCAAATGTAGGGGCCCAGCAGGGTCGAAGCCTACGGGGTTCATGGGTTAAGTGAATGTGAACCCCGAGGCCCTGGAACGCAAGGCAAAGAAAGAACATATAGGAGTGGGGTTTAGTCAGTAAAAGTCTGACACGCCCTCGCGCTCCACTCTAGAGCGAGGAAAGTCATTTGATGATTTTCCACTTATAAAACAAAGTTACTATTTTCCTTTTTTGTACGAAACCACAAAAATAAATTCAATGACTCCATAGTCTTACGCATTGGTAGTTAGATTAGTCATATCTGTATTATTGTACGGTGCAACCGCACATACCTACTGCAAGTCAGCATTTACGCCATAAAGTCATTTTACTTTTTATTAATCATCAGTTCGTGTCGAGCCATCAAGCCGGGCGATCTCATCACGGCCAGCAAGGACAACGTTATTGATCGATCAGTGGTCTCGTAATACGTACGAGCTTGTCAATGACTGCACAGTGACGTTCTAATGGGGGGTCACTGATCAAAGGAACTGTCAACATTTTAGCAGATTACCGCATACGTCAGACATTCATTTGTCATTATATACGAGATTACCATTCTGTGCCATTTCTTTTAATGGAGTGTCATTGGAAAGTCATAATGACGCCATTATATTAGTAGATTACCAAACTTGTCAAAATCAACAATTATGAAATCAATGATTGACCATAACAGCCAGTAGAAAGAGAAATTCTTTGGATATTTCTCTTCAATGCAATCTGCCACACCCAGACAATAAGTCAGCCAAAGAAGCGGCTAAATGTTATTAAACAGATTGCTGCGATGCATGATACAAAACAGAAAAAAAAAGATTGACCATTCTGACACTATTGTAATAGTAGACTTGAGGCCCAGTTCATTAGCTCATTTTACCTTTAACTTTTGGAACAATAAAGTCGTTTAAATTATTTTACCATCTTTTATTCTATTCCGCCCACATCAGCAAGAGATCGTACAATTATCATAATTTCAGTAGATAAACGTCCACAACTGGACAAAGACCTTCCCAAGCGTCCCCACATCAATAGGTATACGCATCCTGACCGACTTGCGTGGCACTCATCAGAAGGCAATCATTCTCTTACATAAATAAAATACGTTATAATTTAAAACACAAGTTTGATCGATTCAGCCTGTCCCTTGCTGCCCTCCCCCAGCGACGCCCTAAGCCGAGGTCCGTACCCCACAGGGGGTGCACTTAGCGTGTAGTCGCTTAGTTTTTAAGTTAGTTAGTAAGCCTTGGCTGGAGGCTTTGATTCTCGAATTAAGGCCGCCACAGGCAAGTCCGGTTAATCAGCCGACAACCTCCTAGGTTGACCTGCGAGAGGCCAGACACAAAAAAAAAATACAAGATGCAATATCATCTCAGCGACAGTCAATGTCAAAATTTTGGGAAATTAGAGGTGTTATTGATAGAATGCCAGCCCAGACGAAAGCCATAGTAGTGTACTAAATTGAAAACTAAATTGCAATCTATACTAAAATTATAAAGAGAAAGATTTGTATTTTTGTGTGTATGTACCTAGATATTTTTGTTTGTTCAAAAACCACTGGAGCGATTTTAAATATTTTTTTACCAATTGAATGCTACTTTATCAGAGTAACATAGGCAGGGGCGCCGACTTTTAGAAAACCTCATGGATGCTCATGCTCATTTGATGAACTCGAAAAAGTGACGAAGTGTAAGAAGAGAAATGCACACTGATCGACCAACAAATAAATAAATGTCCTACTTACATACTGCGTACTTAATTACTAATTATGTTTGATAAAAATATAAAATTAAACCAATAAATAAAAATTAAACTAGTTTTTATTATAAAGAAATATTATAATTTATACGTAACCTAAAAGGCGATTACTGATCTGTTTTTTGATGTCTATTCTCAGAGGTGCTCAGCACCCACTATTTATTTCTCATGGATGCCCCTCAAGTTGAAGGGTAAAATCTACAAGTCCGTGATAAGGCCTGTCATACTGTATGGATCAGAATGTTGGGCTGTGAAAAAGACGGATGAAAAAAGATTGCACGTAGTGGAGATGAGAATGTTAAGATGGATGTGTGGTGTGACAAGAATGGATAAAGTGAGAAATGAGTATATTAGGGGAAGTTTGAAAGTGGCGCCAGTGACTGAAAAGTTAAAAGGGAATCGTTTATTTTGGTATGGTCATGTGAAGAGGAGGGATGAAGCGCATGTTGCTAAAAGAGTTATGAGTTTACATGTGGATGGATGGAGAGGGAGAGGGAGGCCAAAGAAAAGATGGATGAATTGTGTGAGAAGTGATATGAAAGAAAAGGGATTTAGTGATAGCGGGACAGAATGGAAGAAAAAAAACGTGTTGTGCCGGCCCCAAATAAAACGGGACAAGGGCAGGAAGATGGGTGCTCGAGCCCCCGAGCACCCACAGAGTTGGCGCCCCTGGACGCATGCGGGCTAAGCCGCTGGCAGAAGCAGTACTAAATAAATTTTCCCTTGCCTACCTTTGTCACATAAACACGCAAAGTTTTGCACTTTGTACCCAGGATAAAAACTAAGTAGGTAGGTAGGTACCTAGTATTCCAGAAATCATTACATTTACAATATGACTAAAACAATTTAGTTAACTATTCAATTGTAAAATTTAGCAATATTAATGTTAATTGTTTACGAATTAGATATTCTTGGAACAGTATAACTAAATGATATCCCGTTATTGCATTATTTTATCCTCGTTAGTTCGTTGATGAAAAAATATTTTAGTGAGAGTTATATTTTTCCTTGTCATCTGAAAAATGTTTTGAAGATGATGAACACCTCACTCGCTTAAGGTGCCTTTTAGGTGAAAGAAGTGTTCTTTTTATAAGTAGGTATAAGTACATAAATTATAGTCATGGTTATGGAAAATTGCGGTACGATGGACAGTCAGGGGTCAAAAGTGCAGTTGCACTCTACTAATGCTAAAGTGTCTAAAATTTCTTTGAGTATACGTTCAATGGTCTACAAGTAGTTTAATCACTACTTTAGGTTCTATGTTACAAGTTAAAACAGTCATAATAAACCATTGACCCTCTTCTACAAATAAATTTTAGACATTTTAGCATCGGCTGATTGCAACTGCACTTTTAGTTGACTGTACCTATTATGTCATCATATGCCTGTCCTTGGGCCTTACTATGACGTTTAAAAAAGACAGGTGCGAGCAAGAAAGAGGTTTAGAGCTATATACCCTACATAGCTCCATCTCGTTAACAGTCCAGGGGGGCTATTGGCTAACTTTTTCAATAACAGTTGACAACTAGCATTCGTTGCACACTAAACTTAGTTGTCAACTGACAATTTCATAAAATTGGTATTACGTATCATACAAGTGACTAACAAACTACGGTGGAAATGTGGTGAACAATAAAAATTTACGGTGCCTATTATGACCACTCTAAAATTTTATCGACTATTATACAGCTTCAAAAGCTTACACAATCGCAATTTTAAAAGTATCGATACAATAACATCTGTCAAAACGTGTAACGGTGGCTATCAAAGGCACCAGTGGCTAATGACGTCACTGCAGTTGGTCACTGAAGATAGGCAATACCTAACTGTTTGACAGTTCAATAATGCACATTGTTAACAAGTGATCATCACTTGAACTGTCATCAAAGTTACGCAATAGCCCCGCAGGTCGCCAAATGTTAAGAAATCGTGGTAGGGCTTCTTGTCCCATGATGCATTTCGTTCACAGAGTTATTTTACTCTAATTGTGCATCAATTTTAAAATAACTGTAAACGGTCAGTACTTGCGGTCGGCGCAACACTTCTACTAATGTCCCCATTAACCGTAATAGTTTTAAGGCATGTAGTCCCTTGAAAATCTGGCCGGAGTTAAATAATGCACACATAATTGATGCGAGTATATAATTATGTAGTTAATTCCGGCCAACCGTACCCGAATAGAGCCCCACTGACATTTAAATCCATTTTCTTTGATTTACATATGCTACGAGTATGTACATTCTGCAATTTTTTTGTGTAGATTTCTATAGATCAAAGCCGTTTGAAAGGAGTAGGGAAAACAAGCGATATCATGTTGTTATTTTTTTTTTTTGGCAATAGTATTAGTCATACGAAAAAATCATATTTATGATAATAATTTTAACGTTTGGTTTTTTTTTCAAACCCATTGACTTAGCCGTTACCGAGGAGTAGGCTTCCGAAAGTCAAGGCCGAGCGTGACTCAGCCTAAGTTTAGTCCGTCGTACCAAGTTTGAGCGCGACATGGGTTATCCGAAAGGAGAACACCGGGGATAAATATGAAACACAAAATAAAAAGACTGCCACTGTTTTTTTTAAAATTTATAGGTATTCTCTTGCATAGGCAAATTTATAGGCATTTTTTGACAATTATGGTTGACATATATTTTTACTACACTACAATTGCTATAGGGTGGTACGAGTGACAGCTGTCAGATTCATACAATGCAGCTACGTATCCTTTTCTCTCATCTCAAAGATGCATATTTTCGTCCTGCTGTCATCCTGCCCAAGCTATGTAAAAAGAACTTATAATGAAAACGCTATCGTCATAGGTAGTATATAAACGCCATTTATTATCGATTTTTTTCTGTGAAGAAACAGTAGGAAAATTGGTAACCTAGCTAACAAATGTTAATAAACTCATTTTGATCAATCAATTTATTTTAGAACTAGCATAAGCCCACGGCTTCATAAAATATAGCCTATGTCACTCAGTAATAAAGTAGCTTTCTATCAGTGAAAAAAAATTAGCAATCGGACCAGTACTTTCAGATATTACTTCCTACAAACAAAACTTTATAATATTAGTGTAGATGACACGTCACTCTGACGCACGGGGCATTAGAAGAGTTATGTATTCTGAAGTCTGGCGAAAATACGTCATAGAACTCTTAAACAATGATGCAGCATTGTTACATGTTTTCGTTACCTACTAAATCTACGTAATTTAAGCGGGTCAAATAGACATTTTGGGGACTTACATACAAGTAAGTACAAGAAATATGAAAGTAGATATCATAGGTCCGGGCCTTACCTCCTAATTCTAAGGTGGTCCTCAAAAGGGAACACACAGAATGCAGGCTGGCAGAAAAATAATGAGTTCTGGCAGAATTTAAAGACTCATTTGAATTTAGAAGAACAAAACATGACAACACAACACACCTACAGATGGAATTATAGAATGTAAAAGTACACGCTTAAGTATTTTTTATTTTCCCGAGTTTGATCAAGGTAAGCATATTTCCTTCACACTAACCCAAGTCGCAAAAATAGAGAAGGTGACCGACGGCGTAAAAGCTCGTGCATTTTCGTATCGCGTCCTTTCTTCTTTCGAATTATGGTTACTTTTTAGTAAATTGCTGGGTCAATTTTAAATAATTATGCTTACAACCCTTTAGAGTCTCAGTATTCCTACTTCCGTAAATACAAAATAATAAAAAAAAAACAAAATCTAATCTACGTCTACTACGCCAAACAAATGTCAATTTTGGGCAATGACATTGACAAGACAAACAAAAATTTTGAAATTTTCGAAAAACGAACAGCAACAGTTCTAACTACGTTTTTATTAGTTTTGTTTTTATAGTAGTTCTAATCGAATTATCAAAAAAATTCCCCAATTTCACAATTCTTATTTTATTCTAAGTTATAGAAGCTGAGTCGCGTCTCAATCCAAGTCTTATTTAGAACTACATAGTATTGTAAACATTCGATGTAGGTATGTATGATAAATAAACCGGCTTCATAAGGTCACTATATAAATACGTCGGACTCGCGTATTTACCGGTCAGTCAGTAATTTTCCTTGTTTCGCGTAACTAGCGTTAAGCGTTAGCAGTGCGCGAGTTTAGTCATTATAATTATAAAAATGTCTAGCGCGTGCTAAAAGTGTTCTAAAAATTCAAGCGAAACAGCTTTTTGTTCCTCAACTACTTAATATAACAATCACAAAAAGTTTTTATTAAACCGAATATTATGCTGAAAATAGTGATATTAGTGTTTGGTGCAGCGTTGTGTTACGGACAAAATGTTAAAATACCAGTGCAGGAACCCATAGAAAACGCTACGGAACTCCATAATGGATTGACGGAGAAGATAGGAAACTTTTCTATAGAAGTGTTGTTCCATACGTCGAAAACGTTACAAGATGGGCAGAATTTTATCATGTCGCCCATTACAGTGTGGAGCGTGCTAGCTGTGATTGCTGAAGGAGCTGCGGGCAACACAAGAAACGAGATTAACAACTTGCTTCGACTGTCAGTCCGAAACCGGGATTCTACACGAACTGGTTTCAAAAATATCACCCAATGGCTACAAGTCAACACAAATACGGTCAAACTAGCCAAAGTAAATGCCATTTTTGTCGACAAAGACCGTCTCCCGATCCAAGATTTCCAGGAAGTCGCCAAAGAATACTATCAAACAGAAATGATCCCTTTGGATTTCAAAGAAAATGTGCAATCTGCAAATCTTCTTAATGCGTATATTGCAAACTTTACTCGTGGAAAGATTCCTAATTTAGTTGACCCTAGCTACTTCCAGGACACCCAGATGGTGTTGACAAGTGCACTGTACTTCAAGGGTCAGTGGTCCATGCCATTCAATGTTTCATCAACAGTGAAGATGCCTTTCTATGACACAAACGGACAGAAGATTGGAGACGTCAACATGATGTACAATAGACACACATATCCGTTCTCCAACATTCGTGAACTGCAAGCAAGAGTTATTGAACTGTCATACGGTAATGAGAACAGGCTGTCTATGGTTATCATGTTACCAAACCCAGGAGTTTCTCTAGAAGACATGTTCGCTAACTTCAAAAAAGTTAACCTAGATACTTTCTTTGAAGAATTAAGAGTATCCAAAGAAGAATATTCAGATGATGAAGTGGACTGCTTCATTCCTCGCTTTAAAATTAAGACCGATCTTGATCTCACAAATGTTTTGAAGAACCGCATGGGTATTGAAGAGCTATTTGACCAGTCACGAGCTCAGTTACCATATATGTCTAGAACTCCTATGTATGTATCTAAAGTAATTCATAAGGCTGAGATTGAAGTCACAGAAGAGGGTACTGAAGCCGCGGCAGTGACCGCTGCAGAGTTCAGCAACAGAATAGGAGTTGTACAGTTCCAAGCGAATAGACCATTCACATACTTAATTATTGAAAAGGTTACAAATTCAATTGTTTTTGGAGGTTTCTATAAAACGCCTTCCTTATATTGAACGTAATAAGTTAAAAAAGATGAATATGAATGTACAAAGTCTGCATTTTAATATTAGAAACTCATTGGTTGCTAATCCTTAAAAAAAAAAAAACCTTTCTTTCAATTAACCAGAACAAGAAAATAGTAATTGTGAATTGTCATGGTTAATTCCATAGTTTAATAAGGAAACTTGCATGCAACAAATGACTACAAAATATAAATTATCAACATTACTGAGTACATAATTAAACACGTAGATAGGAAGAATTACACGTTCTTGAAATCTTAATGTCACATCATGACCTTATGAATATGAGATTATTATTTTTCTTGAGAATTGTGGCCATATATACAAAATAAGACATTTAGTAAATTTTTCTGTTTACCTTATTGTGTTTAATATTACATTTTAAATCCGGGACCATTTAGTTACACTTAATTGCATTTAAATCTATGTAAAGAATACAACATCTATTGTTCTTAACATATTATGTCCAGTAAAAATTGCTGTTGAAGAAACTACTCATTGTGTATTGTAATAGGGTTGTTCATTGTTTAACAAAATGCTCTCTAATTGACTTGTGTAAATAAGTTGTTTTGTCATTTCATTTCAATACATTTTAGGGAAAAATGTGTTGTTTTCCTTAATGACTCGCAGGCAGACAACTGTTTATTGGAAGAATTAATTTGTTTTTATTTTATAACTAAAAGCGTTGGACTGCCCTCATGTGGGATTTTACAGCTTGTGACCTTATTAAAAACCTTGGGATCTTCCGATTTGTAAAACATTGGTAAACCTCTCCATAATCTGTGGTTGTAATTTTTGTAAATATTTATTTTTTCTTGTTATTATTTGTTTTCAAAGAAGTATACTCCATTCGAGATGAGATTAAACATTTAAAACAAATTTTTTTACTGTCTGTTCAACCGATTTTTGCGGCTGCAGTAAATAGTTGGCATTGTAACCACTGTTTTTGCTTTTAATGCCGTCCTTATGCCTATAGAATAGAAGTCAAAATCGCTTGAACGGATTGTAAAAAAAGTTTTCTTTAATTGGCTTATCTTACTTCGAATGGAGTATAGGTGTATGTTACTTTCCAATTCTGTGTTATAGATTAGCTAATATTAAAGTCCTTTGTATATAGTGTTAATAATTTAAAAAATGCTACATCCATTTTGAAAGGATTCTTGTCTCGTTAAAACTGGTTTTTGAACGAGTTTCATTGTATAAATTAAACCAAGCTTCGTATTCAACTTTATGAGAAATAATAACAGAAAACGTATTATTTATAAGAAATTGCTAGCACAAAAATCCTTTCAAAAGAATTGGTGCACATTTAATTTGGAAATTGTACTTATAGCAGTTGATTTTGTACATTTTTTTTGCATTATCGGCTTGTAATTTTTATTAAAAAATTGGTTGCTATAGAACAATTACAAAAGTCTAAATAAGTGTGACCAATATCAACCCAGCGGATTTAATGTATAAGAATATCAAATACAGAAAAATATCTTTGAGTAAGAAGATTTAGACATTTCTTGTAGTGGTATTCAAATTATTTTTAAGTGATATTGATCTCCATGAAGGCAGTCTAAAACTCTTAAAAGACTTCACAAAATTGTTGTGATTGTGATAGATCTGAAATTATATTTAATTTAAGAAAAAATAATTTGATTAAAAATGTTTTGGTACAAACCTGTATTCTATTTGTTTTCCTCATGTCTCAGTTACCTACCTCGGTGGCGACATCTTTACCGCCAAATACGAAATAGTAATTACGTATATCTAGTAAATCAACAATGTTATTGGCCAAATTATGGGATAATATATAAATTGCGCAATTATTAAACTTTTAATCCTGTTATATTATTATTATCTGTTGTTGTCTCCGGAATGGAAAATAATTCAATTCATTTATTTCAGGCATCTAGGCCCATATAAGTTTAATGATACAATAAAAATCATAATAAATGTTAAAATTCGTAATAGATGTCAAAAAAATAAAAATGCAATAAAATTCATAAGTAATGTCAAAGATTAATAATACAATCAGTTAATGTCGATGGAGTTTGCAAGACTTAAAAATAAAAATAAATTAAGTACCTGCCCAATTTGAAATAACTTCATCATCATCATCTTCCTGCCCTTGTCCCGTGTTATTTGGGGTCGGCGCAACATGTTTTTTTCTTCCATTCTGCCCTGTCACTCGTCATACTATCACTAACTTCCTTTTCTTTCATATCACTCTTCACACAATCCATCCATCTTTTCTTTGGTCTCCCTCTCCCTCTCCATCCATCCACATCCCAATTTGAAATAACTTAAATATGAAAAAAGGGTCATCGAACTTTTGACGCTTGCCATTTTGTTTTCTTTATTTATATTTTTGGCTTGGATACGAATTCATTTAAGCCATGTCTTGGTAAAAATAGTTCTAGCAGTTACTTGGTCCTAACTCGTATGTTTGTAAAATTATTAAATTAATCAATCTATTTAGGTTACAGAACAGCCAAATAAATAGATACACACCTGACACCCGTAATAGGTATGTGTCATTCAGCCCCCCTAGCCAAGTTACGATCGTTTCCACGTCGTTGGTCATCGTTGACGTCATCTCAACGCTCAGTCACGTGGTCAAAACAAAGGAATCGGAGGCGTGGCCTACTCGAGGCGTTCTACGCAAACGTAACGATCGTAACTTGGCTAGGGGGGCAGGTGTTTGAGCGTGCAATAGGTTCAGATACATGCAAACATTCACATATACAAATTCAATGTTAGTGTGGTAAAATAAATTAAAAAAGTGATTAGCTTTAGATTACTTTGGCCCAATAACAATCAAAGTTCCAAATACTGAGACTTGAGAGTCTTAAGGTCTACGCTATTGTAGAGGATCCGAATACGAATCGAGCTCAAATTCGTGTACACTACAAAATTGCTATAGAATGGTGCGGATGACAGCTGTCGGAATCATACAATGTAGCTACCTATCCTTTTCTCTCATCATACAGATGCATATTTTCGCCCTGCTGTCATCCTACCCAGTAAAAAAAACTTGGTGTGGATCAAATCTAGAGGAGCCGAGCACGAGTGCGGAACGACACTACACGAATTTGAGCAAGAAAGAAAGAAAGAAAATTGCGTTTATTCGCGTTTTGCAAGGTTCGTGCTCCGCTCCTCTAGCCAAACCCACCTTGACAAACAAGCCAAATCGCGGCATGGCGGAAAGACTTCCGGCGGGATCTCATGGTGGAATGGCGACAGCGACTGTTGCAACCCAGTGCTGGGCACGCCATAACTATGGCGATAAGTCCCCTCTTTGAGGAGTGGCTGGAAAGACCTCACGGCGTCCTTACTTACCGCATGACGCAGGTCCTCACCGGACATGGTAAGTTTGGGAGGTTCCTGCACCGGATTCGTGCAGAAGAGACGACCGGATGCCACCATTGTGTGGACCGCCCGGAGGACACGGTGGAGCATACGGTAGAGGTGTGCCCCGCTTGGGCAGAGCACCGCCGTGTCCTCGTGGGGGCGATCGGCGGCAGAGATCTCTCGCGCCGGGCCTTGGTACAGGCCATGGTCCGGAGCGAGGAGGAGTGGCAGGCGGTTGCCTCCTTTTGCGAAGCAGTAATGCTAGCAATGGAGGCGGCCGATCGCGTGAGGCAACGGTCCTCACGCCCCAACCGCCGCCGGGATACCGATCCCGATTTCCGGGCACCGTAGGCGCGGGCTTGCGGACGGCGAGCAATGGGTGGCTCGCCGTCCGATCGTCCGGTAACTGTCCGGACCGAGCCCAAGTCGTCGACGGCGCGTAGTGTTCCACGCGCGCCTCAAGGAGATGTCAGCAACCGTAGGGGCCCAGCAGGGTCGAGGCCTACTGGGGCCATGGGTGATGCGAAAGTGACCCCCGGGGCCCTGGAAAAAATGGCAAAGAAGGAACAGGAGTGGGTTTTTAGTCAGTATAAGTCTGACACTATCTCTCGCTCCGCCCAAGAGCGGGGGATGTCATTAGATGATTTTCCCACACGAAAAAAAAACCTTGACAAACAGAAACCTAACAGGTATACAATAGACACGTACTGACGACCAGACTCAACCCATAATTGCAGGTATGACCACCCACCCTCTTGATAGACCATTTGAATCATTATCTTGCCGTCGTTAAAGATGAAAATGCCAAAAATGAGCATATTCCAGCAGATACGAAGTCGACGCTAAGATAACTTGTTAGGACTACACAATTTTAAAGATTAGGTAGTAATTATGTAGTAACTGTGTCACTGTGTGACTGGCCTGTTGGTCTAGTGGTTAGTGACCCTGACTGCTATGCCGGAGGTCGTCGGTTAGATTCCCACCCAGGTCAAATGTTTGTGTGATGAGCACGATCATTTGTTCTGTGTCTGGGTGTAATTTATCTATATATGTATGTATTTAGAAATATATAAGTATGTTTATCAGTTGTCTAGTACCCATAACACAAGCTCTGCTTAGCTTGGGACTAGACGGCGTCGTGTGATAGTTGTGTAAAAAAATTAAAAAAACCTTTGTGTACTTTCAACATTAACAACAACAACTTAAGGATTAAAATGGTATAACAAGGTGATATTATCATGCCGGGGGGCCAGACAATGTTTGGTGGGTCAGATAATGCTGGCCACAGTTTGCACGAGACAATATACCTAATCTACTTGGATCTACAATTCTACAGAACCGCAACTACGCACAAGGTCATTGATCAAAACAAACTTGGAAAAACCAAAACCGCTTCTCAGTACCTACACGCAAGTGATTGATTATTCCTTCACAGTT
Source organism: Mythimna impura (assembly GCA_905147345.3). Taxonomy (NCBI): domain Eukaryota; kingdom Metazoa; phylum Arthropoda; class Insecta; order Lepidoptera; family Noctuidae; genus Mythimna; species Mythimna impura. The sequence continues at coordinate 6,888,480 of LR990363.1, forward strand.
AAACGTGAATCGAATTAAGTTTACGATAACAGTTCCTAAATCGCGGTGAAATTATTATAATTTACAACTAACTGTTAAACGAAAGGGAAATTAGGAAGTCGCTGCAGGAAATCGAAGAGATTATAAATATCATCATCATCATTTCAGCCGAAAGACGTCTACTGTTGGACATAGGCCTCCCCCAAGAGTCGACACAACGGCCGGTCCTGTACGTCTCGCATCCATCGGATTCCCGCAACCCTGACCAGGTCATTGGTCCACCTTGTGGGAGGCCTTCCAACGCTCCGTCTTCCGGTATTATACGAAAGTTTACACCTTTGTATGAATGCGTGCGTGGTACCTGTGTATCATCATCATCATCATTTCAGTCGAAAGACGTCCACTGTTGGACATAGGCCTCCCCCAAGTGTCGCCATAACGACCGGTCCTGTGCGTTTCGCATCCATCGGATTCCCGCGACCCACATTCAAGAGTAAACGGGCGCTAAGGGCCATTTTTTCGTTTTGCTTTTCATTTTTGGGGGGTTTTCCATAATCGCCACGCTTGGCAAGCGGGTTGGCGATCACAGTGCGTGGTTGTTGCAATGCACAGAGAATGCTGCTGCCCATTCTCTGGTGTTTCCCTTAGTCGCCTCTTACGATACTCACAGGAAGAGATGGAATGCTGCTATTCTTTACATCCGAACGATGTGTGTGTATGTTTGTTAGTCCTCCACGCTCTAACGGCTGAACGGATTTTAATTCTATTTGGCCATATTCTGGAATAGGACAGAGGGTACTTTTTGTCCCAAGAGTATGTTCTATTTTCATGCGGGGGAAACTGCTGACAGAAATCATATGGGGAGAAGACTTACACCCTGTAGTGTACCCCTACCACATATACCCATAGGGCTATATATCACCGGGACACCATGGCGGCGCGACCAGTGGCGCCGCCATGGTGTCCGTAAGCTAAACTAGACACCATACAGACACCAGAGTCACTACAACACACTGAGACAGTATCAAAATGGACCTTAAGTGCTGGTCGCGCCGCCAAATTGGTTGCTTAACCACTCGGAGACCAGGTGAGTAACTATATATAGCGGCGACTGGTCACGCCGCCATGGTACCACCCGGAGGACACGGTGGAGCACACGGTAGAGACGTGCCCCGCTTGGGCAGAGCACCGCCGTATCCTCGTGGAGGAGATCGGCGGCAACTTTCTCTCGCGCCGGGCCTTGGTACAGGCCATGGTCCGAAGCGAGGAGGAGTGGCAGGCGTTCACCTCCCTCTGTGAAGCAGTAATGTTAGCAAAGGAGGCGGCCGCACGTGCACGCGCGAGATTGCGGCCCTCACGCCCCAGCCGCTGAAATCCCAATCCCGATTTCCGGCCAAGGTAGGCGCGAGCTTGCGGACGGCGAGCAATGGGTAGCTCGCCGTCCGACCGTCCGGTAACCGTCCGGACCGAGCCCAAGTCATCGACGGCGCGTACTGTTCCACGCGCGCCTCAGGGAGATGTCAGCAATCCGTAGGGGCCCAGCAGGGTCGAAGCCTACTGGGGCCACGGGTATGATTCTGAAAGGAAGACTCGGCCCTGGTACGAAGGGCAACAAAGGAACAGGAGTGGGTTTTTAGTCAGTAAAAGTCTGACACTATCTCCCGCTCCGCCCAAGGGCGGATGCTCATTGGATGATTTTCCCACCTACAAAAAAAAAATGGTGTCCCGGTGAAATATAGCCCTTAATATAGTGGGGTGCGTTGAGAGCAGCCCATCAGATTAGTAAAAAAAATCAATCCTCGGAAAAACTCGAGCGCGTCAGATTAAGACAAGGTAAGTTGACTACATGCAGAAAAGTGTATATTTCAATAATCTGACATCTGAGCGTGGCATAAGGAAATGGACGAGTCGCAAAGTTGTAAAAAACAACGTAACCTCGAAATACTCGAGTGGGATTGAATTTCTTTTATTTTGAAGAAATCCTATCAAGATTACGAAAAACATGGGGCAATTTTGCTAAAACCATCGATAAAGGATGAAGTTGAATTCAGTGGCGCCGGCTTTTAGAAAACTTCATGGGTGCTCATGCTCATTTGATGACTCGAAAAAGTGGCGAAGTGTGAGAAGAGAAATACACAGTGATCGATCGACAAATAAATAAATGTCCTTCCTACATACTGCGGAACAACGAAGGTACCACAAACACCCAGACCCAACACAAATATGTTTCATTAACAAACATATTATGTGTTGGTGAGGGAATCGAACCTACGTCCCTGCGTCTTAACCGGCGCTATAAACCATTGCGCTAAACGGGTCGTCGGGTAATGAAAAAACGCCCATCCTTAAAAGGCGATCACTGATCTGTTTCTTGGTGTCTATTCTCAGGGGTGCTCGGCACCCACTGTTTATTTCTTATGGGTGCTCGAGCCCCCGAGCCCCCGAGCACCCACGGAGTCGGCGCCCCTGCTCGAATTACTTTTTTTTTGGTATTTTTTACCCCCTTTTACGGCCACCCCTAGTTATTCGTCAGATTAATACCTATCGGTTATCAGAAAGACAAAGCGCGTATCTATGAATGTCAGACGCGCTCGAGTATTTCCATGTGACCGCTCTCCCCCCCACTAAAATGGAAACTTGGCATCGACTTTTTTCGTTTTAGAACCATCTTCACAATCCAATAGGTCCCCATGATCCCCATGACGCTTTAGTAACTGAAAATTTAGCAACCTCTATCTAAAATGTGTAAGCATTTAGGTAATGCTTCGCAGAAAGAGGCAACCGCATCCTATTCCTTCTCGCTCATTCTAGCTAGATGAGAGAAATTCGTTTTATCTTCGAAACAGATAAAGTGTGATTTTTATTTTCCTAAATAAATAAACTTTTTCTTGATTTTTCTTTGAATAAGAATCAATAAAGAGTTTATCTGAATAATCAATTCAGTAATTGGAAATGACACCCATGTGATGCCAATTAATGTCGATTAAGTAGGTAACGTAAAAATATCGTATTAGTTGCGAAGTGGAACATTTCCACATCGCGACTAATACGATTTCAATTAAATTTTATCAAGCAGAACGAATCGTCACGCATTGGGAGCCAGAAGAGGAGCGACAGAGTGTCGTTATTGTCGCTCTTGGGCGGAGCGGGAGATAGTGTCAGACCTTTACTGACTAAAAACCCAATCCTGTTCCTTCTTTGCCTTTGTTCCAGGGCCCCGGGGTTCTCTTTCGCATCACCCATGGCCCCAGCAGGCTTCGACCCTCCTGGGCCCCTATGGTTTGCTGACATCGCCTTGAGGCGCGCGTGGAACACTACGCGCCGTCGACAACTTGGGCTCGGTCCGGACGGTTACCGGACGGTCGAACGGCGGGCTACCCATTGCTTGCCGTCCGCAAGCCAGCGCTTACGGTGGCTGGAAATCGGGATTGGGATCCCGGAATATTACCTATGAAGGAGCACAATTTTATAATACTTTGCCATCTTATTTATAAAATGCTCTTTCAGCGGTTTTTTTAAATCTCAACTGTCAAATTACATTTTACTATCCTGCTAGTTGAAAATAGAATCATGATACGTGACCAATATATATGTAATACTAAATAAATTTAACATTCATAAAAATAGAAATAACTAATATTACAGAGTATAATGAAAAACGTTCCAGGTACTGACAACCCCTGTTTATTTTAGGTTTTTAACATGGACACTAGAAGTATAAGTAAGAACTAAATAATTTATTTAATTAAACGCTTTATAATTTCCGAAGATGGATAGTTCAAATGAATTCATCTAAGTATAACAGTTGGTATATAATTTGTTTTAAAAAATTCAGCATCATTCTTAGCTGTCTAATAAAGCACAATATACATTTATTGTACTTTTACTAAAAAGTGTAGGTACCCTAAAACAACCTTTTTAAACTTCTGTCTAATGCTATTGCGAACAGAGTATAGGTACTTATTGTTAAACAAATACTTAGTCATAATTTAATACGAGCCTAGGCTCTGCAATAGGCTCACAAATCTAGAACAAAGAAGGATATTCTAAAAAAAAAACAGTGTCTGCGTACAATATTATTCATCAAACAATTACGTCATTAAAACCAAGTAGTTTGACAACCCTAGGTCATTAAACGTCGAGACCTCTCGTAAGCGAACTGGGAAAAACCAACGAGATTAACACCATTACGCAAGAATAAACCTTATTGCGAAATAACATGATTCATTTTCCTTTGTTCGCTGCATATTTGTAATGGTCAGTCAGTCAACAAGATCGATATTTTATTTGCATTATAATTATTGTTGGTAGATATACGAGTACCTACATATGTACATATTATATGCGTGTTGGCCTTATCACAGTTGGTTGACGGGCAAAGTAATCAGTGTTGCCACTTTGGGGAATTTGTCGCTAGATTTAGGGAATTTTGCAATAACTCAACGATTTTTTTCTTTGTCAAGTCCCTAGATATAAATTTGGTGATTTTTAGCGACTTTCTCAAGACGGCTTAGGCGACGATGACCATTTACCATGATAGTGACTCGTCTGCTTGTTTGCCCCTGGTTGTTTAAAGAAAATTGAGTAAGGTATTTTTAATAAAATTATTGACAACACTGACCATTCTCAGTACGACCGATCGTCACACGATGGCGTTAAAATCGTGATTGGTGCTCTCTCTCTTACGTACTGAATTAGTAATTGGATGATGTCTGCCATAGATAGCTTTAATCAAAGACACGGGAATTCCCCTACAATAACCATACATCTTTTTTTTTTTCGAGATTTTCATTCGTAGTTCATTCGCTGTGTTTAATTGTTGCGTAATGCAATTCGTGATTTGAATACGTAAAACTTTTGAGAAAATTGTTATATATCGAAAATCAAAATGGAAATTCCTTTGAAAAAGAAGGTTTATAGCCAAAAATATCGCAAAGAGTGGGAAACGATTGAGGAGTTCAAAATGTGGCTTAAACCAGTTGTAACAGATCCTATGAAAGCTCATTGTGCGTATTGCCGGACGGATTTACAAGCAAGAATAAATGATTTGCGAAAACATGCCGAGTCAAAGAAACATAAGGATAAATGTGATAGTATTTCAACAAACAGAAGAATTGATTTTTCAGCTGCTCCCAAACCACAACCCAAGACGGATTTAAATGCCTTAAGAGCGGAAGGTAGGCTAGCACTTTTTATAACAGAACATACTGCCATATCTCAAATTGATCATCTTACTGAAACTGTAAAAAAGTGTTTTCCTGATTACAAAGAAGCCGCGAATATCAAAATGCACAGAACGAAGTGTACTGAAGTAATTAAAAATGTTTTGGCTCCCCACTTCATTCAAACGCTAATAAATGACATCGGATCACAAAAGTTTAGCATCTTGCTCAATGAATCCACCGATCTTAACGTATCCAAATATTTGGGAGTGGTTTTACGATACTTCAGTCCCGAAAGAAAAACTGTAGTGTCATCTTTTCTGGCTTTGGAACCTCTGGTCGCAGCTGACGCTCGTGGTATTGTAAATGCTTTGCTGAAATGTTTGGAAAGACACAGTATACCACTGAAAAACATGATTGGATTGGGATGTGATAACGCGTCTGCTATGATCGGTATAAATAATGGCGTACATAAAATTCTTAAAACTGAATACGGATTAACAAATCTGGTTCTTGTCAAATGCGTATGCCATTCACTGCAACTAGCCGTGTCTCATGCTTCCGAAGACACATTGCCCAGAAATATTGAATTTCTTATCAGGGAAACTTACAATTGGTTTTCAACTTCACCTAAACGCAGAGAAGAGTACAAAGAACTCAAATGCGTATGCCATTCACTGCAACTAGCCGTGTCTCATGCTTCCGAAGACACATTGCCCAGAAATATTGAATTTCTTATCAGGGAAACTTACAATTGGTTTTCAACTTCACCTAAACGCAGAGAAGAGTACAAAGAACTCAAATGCGTATGCCATTCACTGCAACTAGCCGTGTCTCATGCTTCCGAAGACACATTGCCCAGAAATATTGAATTTCTTATCAGGGAAACTTACAATTGGTTTTCAACTTCACCTAAACGCAGAGAAGAGTACAAAGAACTCAAATGCGTATGCCATTCACTGCAACTAGCCGTGTCTCATGCTTCCGAAGACACATTGCCCAGAAATATTGAATTTCTTATCAGGGAAACTTACAATTGGTTTTCAACTTCACCTAAACGCAGAGAAGAGTACAAAGAACTCAAATGCGTATGCCATTCACTGCAACTAGCCGTGTCTCATGCTTCCGAAGACACATTGCCCAGAAATATTGAATTTCTTATCAGGGAAACTTACAATTGGTTTTCAACTTCACCTAAACGCAGAGAAGAGTACAAAGAACTGTACCAGTTAATAAATTGTGGCGAGAATCCTTTGAAAATTTTGAGATCTTGTGCAACCCGCTGGCTGTCAGTGGAGCAGGCAGTAACGAGGATTTTGTCGCAGTGGGATGACTTAAAACTACATTTTTCACTAACTAGAGATAAATGTTACACCTCTGACATACTTCACGCAATGTTTTCGGACGAGTCTAATCACCTGTACCTCTGTTATTTGAGAAGCGTTTTGAATGACGTCCAAATAGGAGTTAAAAGTTTTGAAAGCGAAGATTGTAACCCTGTGGCATTGCTTAGCACTTTGATGACGCTTCTACGCTCTGTTTGCACAAGGATTATGATGCCATACGCTGCAACTACCAATGAAGATTTTTTACGTATTCGAATCGAAGACCATCTCAACCCTGCCCCATATTTAGGGTATTTATTTGAATCACAGGCGAGCAAATCAGGACTGCCTGTTGAAATAACAAATGCTATTAGAAAACGGTGCATTGATTTTAACATTAAACTGGTAAAAGAAATTCAGCAGAGGCTACCAAGCAACTTCACTATATTAGAGAAAATGTCTCAGTTCAGTGTTGAAAACACACTTCGACAAGTAAAAGACAAATCAATTACAGAACTAGCTCTTGAAATGGGTGTAGATGCTGAAACAATTGATAAACTTCTGCAGCAATGGCAGACCATTAACTTTCATAAATGGCAGAATACAAAAAATATTATTAGTTTCTGGGCTGAAGTTCTGGAATACAAAAATGCAGCTGGAATAAATAGTTTCCAAGAATTAGCTGATTTCGCAATCTCAGTGATATCTCTCCCTCACTCCAATGCCGCTGTAGAGAGAATTTTCAGTACTATGAACATCATCAAAAGCAAGTTAAGAAACAGGATGAACATCAGCACTTTGAACAGCATTCTTTTTATTAAAAACAGGCTGAAAATTATGAATCAACAATGCTACACCTACGAACTCCCAGAAGAAGTAATTGCGGAAATAGGAAAAAATAAAAAGTATTCATTTAAAAATTCTAAAAAAAAAGGTGATACTGGTGATACTGCCATATTGCCAATGCCGTCAACATCAACATCATCGGTAGTAGAAGGTTCGGTGGACGGGGCGGACGTGATTGACAACGAGTTGTTCTTAATTCTTGATGGTTCTGTGTATTTTTAAACGTTTAATTAAAAATTTAAAAACTAATAATAAAAAAAAAAAATTCTTACTAAGAACTATTATTATGAAGGTTTAAGCTTAAAAATTATTAAAAATAAATGAAACATTAACGGTCTTTGTGTTTTAATTAAATGTTTATTACCACTTAATGAAAAACTGCGAAGAGTCATGAGTAATCATGACTGAATAGGATCTAGGGAATTCTAAAGAATTTTTGACATCCTGAATTCTCATAATCTAGCGAGATTCGATGGTACTTCTAGTGACCTGTCCAAATTGAAGGTGGCAACACTGAAAGTAATCTGTATAATTATAGTGAAAAATGGCCCTGGGGTAATAAAAACTGGGGTCCCTTTTTTACATAAGAAATCATCAAATAACCTCTCCTGCTCTGGGTGGAGCGAGGAGTGTCAGACTTTTACTTATTACTGTTACCTATATCATCAGATCATCACTTCAGTCCACTGTTGGACATACATAGGCTTACCGAAAGCGTCGCCACAATGACCGGTCCTGTGCGTCTCGCCATCCATCGGATTCTCGCGACCCTGACCAGGTCATTGGTCCACCTTGTGGGAGACCTTCCAACGCTGCGTTTTCCGGTGTGCGGTCACCACAACCACATTACAGTTACAACCTATTTTATTTTATTTCGAAGGTGGGTGTATTGCTACGGGGCCAACCCGAGCTTGGGGGCCCCGGAGCACTGCCCCACCTAGCCCTTCGGTAGTTACGTCAGTGTCAGTATACCTACTATTAAAAGTATATACATAAGTTGTGTGTTGTGTATATACTGTTCATTATTATAATTGATTTCCTTCATGAGCGAAAAGTGATGCCAGTAATCTTGTACGTATGCTTATCGGCGTGTGGCGTCATCTATTGGCAAGTTATCAAAACTTATGCGGTGATTGAATTGGTTAGGTCAGATTGCGTTTAGTTGCAACTGTGTTGGTTTGACATTTCACTCATAGATGACGCTATTTTGCTAATATTCCATCAAATTATGTCCAGATGTAGTGGCCAAAATCTTCATAGATTTAGGATAAGATCGCTTTTGGTCGGGTCATTTTGTTAACATAAGATGAAGGAAGTTGTCGTCTAGGTATTCGTGCTGTGCCCTAGTTTAGTAGGTAACTGCGACTAGCTTAGTCACAAAGGAAGCTCCCGAAACTACCGTGTTTGGTGACCTGAGTACCTGCGTCAGATGGAAAGTGAAGACGCGTGGACAATTTTGGAATTTCGGTTTTTTTTACTTTTGACTACAAAAATATGATCAGTAACGGGTATGGATAGAGCCCCATTTTTTTTGTACTAATTAAAAAATTGGAGTGTTATACACTCCAATTTATTGTGTTCACACATTCACATACCTAATGAAAAAAAATGACATAATTAAGTAGGTAGGTATACTTATAACAATAGGTAATACCTAAATCACTAATAAAGTTAGTGGTCTAAATACTGTAAAAACATTGCAAAAACTTATTAACAAATTAAATAAATAAAACAAAACAGAGCATTTGTTAGGTATCTACCATACCTAGAGAAAAAAGAAAAAGGTTTTTTAAATAGAATCTTAACGTTTTCCAACAGGTTATTTATGAACATGAGCCACATATTAGAATGCCCCAAGTGCCCATACACCTGCATTTTGGAGGATTTGATGAGTGCTACCGAGTGCTGCTATCAATATAGCCACCTATTGGGCCCAAACAGTTTGACGAGTTTACCATCGAATCGAAAAGAAGAAGAAGAAGATAGGTTATTGTTAATCTGTAAAAATACTCTTTCGGACAATCTCGCTGCCCAAGACAGGCTCACAAGGAAAATAATGGCTTTATTAAGAAACATTGCTATGACTATATTTACTTTCAACATTTAATGTCAAGGAGGTAAAACCACCATTTACCAAGTGAGTATTAGAAGAAACCCGGGGCTCTGGGATGAAGGCATAGAAGGAACAGGAGTGGGTTTTTAGTCAGTAAAAGTCTGACACTATCTCCCGCTCCGCCCAAGAGCGCGATTTGTCATTAGATAGTCCCACAAAAAAAAGTGAGTAGGTATTTGAAAAAGTCCAAAATTCGAAATTTTAACCACAAGCTCTTAATGCGATCATATTGACGACCTAATTTGAACCTTGAACCCTTTAATTGTTCAGCTGTAACTGTATACAGGCCTTTAGCTCCATCCCTCTTTGTCGCTCGCTTGCTTGACATTTTAATTCTAAAACATCATGATGTGTACAATCTGACCTTTTGTGGGACCTTAACATGTTAAGGTCCCACAAAAGGTCAGAAGGGGGAGATTGGATGATTTCCCACCTAAAAAAAAGCCCTGGCAGGCATCGGCCCTAACTGGCCACGTCAATCTTATTGACTTCTCATTCAGGCACGCGTGCAACACAACGCGCCGTCGACCCGAGCTTGGTTTTTACTGGACGGTGAGCACCCATTGCTTGTCGTCCGCAAGCCGACGACTCGTCTTGTGGGTCTCGACGCCCGCGGCGTCTTTGGCGGGGAAGGTAACATTTCTACCTATTTAATGAAATGTTGAAACTTTTTGTTGATCTTTCCACGTCCCACAAAGTGAGACTATTTACCTACTATTTATTTACAAAGTAAAATTATTGCATTTATATAAGTACTTTATTATGGTACCACTTATTGATTATGATGGGTCAAATCATATTCACATAAACTTGATGTGTTTGTTCTACGGTTAAGGCTCCTGTTCTTGTTTAGTTAGAACTGTACCTAATGAATAAATTAATCATTAATTATGATTATGGAAAAGGGAGAAGAAGGCTTTCGCCCAGCAGTGGGATGGGACTTAATCGGCTAATAGCTACAACAACAATGAATTATTAATTTATGCATGTAAATATTTCAAATATTTTATGAGCTATGTTGCTTTATGAGAGCAAAATAATAAACTCTGCAGTCCTACTTACGTTTTTTCGTAAGTTGGACTGCAGAGTTTAAATATTTAAGGGTTAGAAAACTTTAAAGTCTTACTTATGCACCTACGTGACGTCCTACACTCTGCAATGTGTTTAATCGCTTTTATGTACAATAGTTCTGTTATGAGTAGGTAGATTTTCTGTTTTCTGGGAACCATGAAGTTTTCTCTTTATAAAAGACGAAGAAAATGTAAATAAAACTTAGTCGATTAATATAGACATCACATTTATTATTACCTATTTATAATAATTACATTTTTGGCTACACAGGTTACAATTTGGCAGTTTTTTTTTTAAATATAATAATACAACTAATAACAAAAATAGTACAGTTAAGTATCTACAAGCATTTTTATTTACAGTTACATCTTATGCATATTGCAAAACAGACTTACAATTCTGAAAACGATGGTAGACCGATGATGCACCACATTGTAATGGCATAACACAATCTATGGCAATGCTTATAATTTAGACAATACACAACATTCATAGATCTTTTTTTACACTGTCGAGCAAAGAAATTTTTCGAAGTGGAATCCTTTTGAATGAAATTCTCGATCCATTATCAGGAATGCTTGGATTATGATTGAAAATCTTAAGCTTTAAGTACAGTGCACTGAATGCAAGTTGTTTTTACGTTAATGAACCGAAACGTTTACCCCGTTTGGGTCTCTGATTGGTTGGTTGGTGGTCTGTCTGGTTGGTTGAATTTGAAGTGGGCCAATCAGAGCGCTAAACGTCATAAACGTGCCAATCGCGTTAACATAAAATAAACTCACACTAGGCATAGGGACTTTGAATATAAAATGTAAACCTAGAATGATCTTTCTATTCAAATGGAATGTCTACTCAGACCCACCATTGTTACGAGGGTACAAACACTCATCACTAATACTACGTATATACGATGACATTATAAGGTGATCATCCACAACGTTGATGACATTATAATGATGACGACACCAGAAATTATTAAGAAAAATAACTGGTAATATTACCTACTTACAACAAGTGCAGTGGCCTGATTTTAAATACCTGTTTAATAAATACATTGTTTACGTGTTAGATTACGTCATTGATTTTATATTTCTTGCACAATATTAATAAGTTTGACGCGTCATTAAAATCAGTATACGCGATGTTTATGTATGATGACGTACTTCTGATAATGTGTTGTCTCAGTTTTAATAATTTACCATTGTTATGTAATATTTGTAATAATGTTTTGTTTATATGTACTCTTATATTTCCTTGTTTCATCCTGACCAGTGACGTCTAAAGTTCAGAAGGCCCAACAATATGCCCGTTGTTGTTATTTTATTATTACACTAATATTATAAAGGACATAAAGGAACGCGGGCTAGTATTGTTTTATAAATTATCAGTAATTTCCCTAACAAATTCTTAAGTTGCCCATACTGTAACGTAGGTATGTTACGGTATGGGCAATTAGGTAATATTAGTGTCTATTCTACATAAAATATAGTTTATTTAACAACTAAAACATTGCAAGCTTTACATAAAAACTATAACAATTAGGGTATCTATAAATGTACTTATCTATCTCCAACTCTTTCATACCGAGGCCTTTGCTATTCGTTTATATAAAATTATATTACACTATTATTTACATTTTATAGACGAGCTAATAATAAACAAAATAATGAATATTACAATAATTATATTCTTGAAGACATTGAAATATTTATAGTTAATCTTTGGAGTTTAATGGTTATAAGTGAAAATGCAGAGTTTGTTTTAAATTGCAGAGTTGATAGGTAAGTATTTTTGCAGACTAGGTACTTAAACTACTATGTATTTACAGTTTTACTAACTTAATAAATAGTCTAATAATGAAGAAATAACTTAATTAAGAATTAAGTATGCGAAATTTTATAATATAATGTTAAATGAAATTTCTAAGTAATGTAAACTTGGTTGCAAATGTAGCGTCATTTACAACAATATTTATTCATTTTTGGACATATTGAAAGTTATTTTCGTCATCTTTGTTTTACTACCGTACTTAAATTAAAAGCGGTATTGCTAATATTTACACAGCATTGCAAAGCTATTATGTATCATCACTAGGAAGCTTATTTACATAATATTTGAATGACAGTTACATTAAAATAACACTGGTACAATCATAGCTGACTAAGGTTGAACTTGTATCTCTCACGCGTATGTATAACAAAACTAAGTGATTAACGAAATACATTAAATGTTAATGGTGACGTTGCAAACTCAGCTCAGCACATAATTCAACCTGCAGAGTTTAAATCCCAACCAATTTCATAAGGTTATCTGCAGAGCTCTTCAATTCTTATACATATCAGCTAAGACTTTCTCCATAGGCGTTTGTCCGATGGTCTTTGCGAAAAATTCAAGCTCTAACTGTTGAGGGGTGACTAGACGTAATAGTGGTAGCAATAGAAGGAGTCTACCAAACCTTGCAGGCGCAGTTCCATGGGCCGTTCGAGCGTGAGTCATGAGCATCACTTGAGCTTGGTCTTGGAGGTTTTCGATTTGCAGAGGGTCTTTTAGGCCTCGAGTTTCTGAAAATAGGATACAATACATTGTTAGAAAATTTAAACGGACAAATAAAAACGGAGAACAGTATACACGCTGAAATTTTAATGTTTGTTTTCCCGCGGCAGGACGACTACCCATCAGTAGTACTATCGAAACAAAGTTAAACTTAAAAAAAGAATGTTTTTTTTTTAATCATTAAAAAAGTATTCATAAACTCGAAAGAGCGAGAATCAATTGTAGTTCACTAGACATAAAGTAGGTACCTACACGAAACGCACGCGCCGCCGCGCGCTGTCGGCAAACTACAAAGGAAGTGTGAATAATAAATGTTCAGAGCAAAATAAGCTCTCGAGCATGGTGATACGGCATTAATTAGCCTGAACGCTCGCGGCAAGCGAGGTACCAGCGCTGGATCATCGGACGTGGCGGGCCATACCCTTTGCCACCGAGAAGCCCGGACTTGACTCCGTTGGACTTTTATTTGTGGTCTGAGCTCAAGCGCCTGGTGTATCGTAAGGAACACCAAACACGCGACGCGTTGATAAGTGCGATAGTGGACGCTTTCAATATCGTGAGACGTGACAGAGACACCCTAATCAAACTGAAAGACAATCAGTTAAAACGTGCTCGTTTGTGCATTGAACGTAGTGGTTTGCATTTGGAACAATTACTCCGCTACTGGGAAGTGTAAGAAGGTACTTACTCGTACCTTGTAAATAAACATTTGAAAGTAGGTTAGGTAATCAAAATCATTGTAAATAAGTTGATTCCATTTTTTAAATACGCCTTAAATACTTAATCATCTAATTCAGACTTTTTAAAGATAACTATCTTGATTTTTATTAGTTTCTCAGTGATCTGTAAGTTGTAGGCAAAAAAGTATTTACGACGGTCCTAAGCCCGTAAAAGTATGAAGGGAAAATTGGAATAACTTATTGGGTTTTGTGTTTTATTAAGTCAGGAGTAGTGATCAGCTGATTTATACGCGAGTGCAACGACCGCGCGGCCATTCGGGGTAACCGCGCGCCCAGCCCGCGTTCCGCGTAGATATCGCGCGATGTATTACCATAGGTTTAAGTCGCTTTCGAGTTTTGTTTATCACAATTGTTAATCTGCCATTTATTGAGTCTAATTTTTTTTATATATATTAATCGATTGTATTACCGACACAAACTCATTTCGCTTCAGGAAAACAACCACTAAAATTTCACGCTGTATAATTGCATAATCCTAGCTTTCAACAAAAATGGCGTCAAAGTAGATAAAGATAAAAAGTTATGCAGCCGTATTTGTAGGAATAAAAATGTATGCATACACCTTACTCAAGAAAACCGAAAAATAATGGTGTAAATCGTTATTTCAAAATTCATGAAGTATAAAGAAAAGTAATACACAAAAAAGTATTTGTTCTATTTATGTTATTTCTATTAGAGGATCAGATGATTCAATTCCATTTTTGTGCCCTTGCGGGCCACGCTTCTCAATTTACTAGAAAACCTCTCGATACTACAAGTGGCTGTGACTAATGCATTTGAGCAAGCGAAAGTTTGATTTAAAATTACCTTTTTTTATAAGTAAACCTCAAGTTTAATACAGATATCGTTAAACAAACCCATATTGTGATATTTAAGAAAAATCTGTTATCTTGTTTTCAGCTTTCAAAACAGTGAAGGAAAACATCGTGAGGAAACCGGCATGTCCTAGAACCAAAAAATTCGAAGAGATGTGACATTCACCAACCCGCACTTGGCCCGCGTGGTGGATTACGGCCCATTCCCTTTTTTAGAGAGGAGGTCTGAGTCCCAGCAGTGGGAACATTAAAAGGTTGATTATGCTTATGCTGTTATCTTACCTGATTTAAACAGCACGATAGCTTTCATGCAAGCAAACTCAGCAGGATCGACGAGAACAGTCCTGTATCTTGCTAGAACTTCACGCAGACGCCGCAGAGTCGCCGAATCTACGCCGTTCTCTGCAAAACCATTTATAGTGATGCAATGTAGACGTAGAAGAATTCTTTCTGTGTACAAAATTAAAACATGCATAAAAATTAAGTGGGACTGCAGAGTTTATGTAAAACTGCAGGGTTGGTTCATGTCGCTCAATTGGTGTAATTTTTAGTTTTAGTTTTGTTGACACATCGTTTAGGCATTTTGTTTAGAGATTTTTTTTTTAACAAAATTTTAATAAAAAAATAAGCAATATAAAAGACAGAACAGAAATCTGCTATGGTTTTTAGACAATGATCATGTCTATAAAGGCAACAAGCTTCTCGTAAAGGAGGAGGGTTGCTATGAGGCTATTTTAGACTAATTTTAAATGCATTTGTATAAGTATTTAAAGATATATATTTTCTTATTCAGTGGCATTTAGGTGATAAATAATAATGCAAGTCAAAGCAATTATTGCCTAAACAGAGAGTGTTTCACCTATTTTCTGTAATTTTTTTGTCCTTTATTTCTGAAACAAGCGGTCCATGAACCACATTCATTTTGAGTCTCAATGATATACATAATAAACATTTATGTGAGTACTAATTTATTTTGGTTCACTGTCCGCGTCTATGCTATACGGAAAAATAAACTCTGGCGTATCGTTGCGTGCACCGTGATCGTGGCATCGAACTTTCCTCTGTTTCCCGCCTGCAGCAACCTTCAATATATCATAGATCTTCTTGCAATCTAAGGGTTGATAACAGGCATTTTTCGCCCATCGCACGCTTAAAAAGATATGTCCAACAGTGGACATATTTCGGCTGAAATGATGATGACACTGAAGTGAAGTTTACCTTGATCAATCTGATCACTGCCAAATAGCGCGGCGCAGGCGGCGTCAAGGGGCAAGCACCATTGTATAGCGTTGAGAAGAAAGAGTTCTGACCACGCTTCTTCTAGGAGAATAACCTGGAAAAAAAAGGTTCGTTTTTAACAACGACCTTACAGCCACTAGACGTCTAATAACAGGCGACGCATGTCTGTCATCACATATGATTATAGATCTGATGTCTCGACCAATCAGAACGCAGTACCCTGATCCCCCGTACCAGTCAGAACCAATCAGAACGTAGTACCCCGCTTCCCGTACCTCGGCTAGTTGAGAAAATTGTTTTGGTTCGCTAGTTCAAGCATGAGGCGTCTAGTGGCTGTAAGGTCGTTGGTTTTTACCAGTCACCCGTTTTGATTCAGATTAAACTGTAGCGACATCTATGGCATCACATAAGAACTAAAAATACAAAATCCTGCATCGCGGTATCAGAGTTCTCCGCACAATTAGAACAAATACAACAGTCCGAAATCAACTATCGGGCAGTTGCTCGGACCCAACTAAGCCACTAGACGCCTCATGCTTAAACTAGCGTACCAAAAAAAAAACAGTTTTATATATAGTTTTTTTTTAAATCACGCTAATATTTCTGGAAAGCTGGATGGCGGAGTCTTGATTAGTAACACTAGGTATTATGATTATAAATGACAGTTTAAAGTACCTGATCTCTAAAAGCGAGGCTTGCAAAGGAAGGCAGGTTTTTGGCCCATTTAACTGCCATGAAGAGCAGCCGTGCGGCCGACTCTGCTGCACTTTCAACACCCAATGGTCTGAAAAATTAGACATTAGAATCAGTGAATTTCTAACAGTATATACGGCTACTTTAGATAAGCTCTTATATACTACTTTTTGATACAAGTGCAGAAAGTTTGTCATTGCGACCGGGGTGGAATTCGCACGAGCTGATAGCGTGTTATGGAGCCGAGGGCTGCAGTGACAAATTTGCACGTGTATCAAACGACTTTTTTCAATACACTTACGAAGAAATGAATAAACGGGGGTTGATCGGTGACTAGCGGGGGTCGACGCGCGCCCAGCCTGATGCGATAAATGTAATAACATTGTGACGGGGGAGAGCACGCGCACTTTTCTGCATTAGTGCGGAAAACCTTAACATTATTGCGTGCCTAAAAGCGGTGGGATAAGAGCGGGTTTTCGAGTAAGTGTACAGTACAACAGACCGAATACATCGCGCAGTGGGCACTTCTAGATCCCATTCCATTCAAGTATTATGGAAGCATCAAATGGGGTCGTTTGATTTGCTTATTTTGTTTACATGGTGGATGGGGGGATGTCGGGAGGTCTATTGATTATATGATGATTACGTTAGCAACATTTTTTTAAATCCCTTTTTCTAATTTTCTGCAAAATTCCATAAAATTTTTTGAGTCTACGACTTAGTATCAGCGCTGAGGCTCTATTTTATACGAGCCCCAGCATTTTTGCTGAGCGCTGGCCGTTTTACGCGAATGTGACGCATAACCTACCATTTATATATGTCGTTATTGTTATTTGTTTATTTTAAGGTGTGCGCCATATTTGACGTAAATAAACTGTTTTTCTTTCTTTTCTTTCTTAGTATAACTACTGCTCATGTAAGTTAATGAAAATGTCTACGTAAGCATAGCGGGCACGCCACAATTATGGCGGTAAGTCCCCTCTTTGAGGCGTGGTTGGAAAGACCTCACGGCGTCCTCACCTTCCGCATGACGCAGTTTCTCACCGAACACGGTAAGTTCGGGAAGTTCCTGCACCGGATTCGTGCGGAAGCGACGCTTGGGTTTCCGATCCCGATTTCCGGCCACCGTAGGCGCGGGCTTGCGGACGGCGAGCAATGGGTAGCCCGCCGTCCGACCGTCCTGTAACCGTCCGGACCGAGCCCAAGTCGTCAACGGCGCGTAGTGTTCCACGCGCCTCAGAGAGTTGTCAGCAAATCGTAGAGGCCCAGCGGGGTCGAAGCCTACTGGGGCCACGGGTAGTGTGAAAGTGAAACCCGGGGCCCTGGGAAGAAGGCAACGAAGGAACAGGAGTGGATTTTTAGTCAGTAAAAGTCTGACACTATCTCTCGCTCCGCCCAAGAGCAGGATTTGTCAATAGATGATTTTCCCACAAAAAAAAAACCGCATAGCAAGGGGGGTAAGAGCTTTGCTTACATTTGTTGACAAGGGTGAGGGGGAATATTATTATTATTTTTGTTTATCTCCGGACCCTGAGGTCCTGGACCTTTAGAAGGCGTACGAGGAGCCGAAACCAACTCGCAGAGGCCCTTTAAGACGCTTATTATTATTACTTTCGTAATACTTGAATAGCATAGTCGGCTTTATAATGTTCCCACTTCCTTCACTCAGACCTTCTCTCTAGGAAAGGGAATGGGCCGTAATCTACCACGAGGGCCTAGTGCGGAATTGTGAATTTTTGGTTCTAGGACATGCTGCTTTCCTCACGATGTTTTCCTTCACCGTTTTGAGAGCAGTGGTAATGAAATAAATTACACACAAGTGCCTGGCTGGGTTCAAACCCAGCCAGGCACTTGTGTGTAATTACAACACACCCGCGACTTACAACTCGTAAGTCAGGACCGTTACCAGTGGGTCACTACTGCTATTCAGATGTATCTATTGCTTCCTAAATTATTCTTACCTATAAGATGTGCAGTTCTGTTGGTAACGCACTACAGCTGGTGGCGAATATGACGTGGAGTCCTCCTCGTTAGTAACGTCAATACTGTCATCTGTAATAACATTGAATAATTGATTAAGAGGGTACTTTTGTTTAAAAACTTGTTACTTCATCTAACGCAATTCAACGCGATGTTTGACGAAGAGGCAACGCGAAAAAAGAGAGACAACGCCTGAAAACTTTGTTAGCATTCGGTAATTCCGTAATTTACTCGAATATTTTACAAAACTTGTTCCAGAAAATATGTGGTTTTTTTTTAAACTCTTAAAAGTTTTTGAGAAAAATTGTCGTCATTTAGAATCTTGATTAAATTTGCAAGGCTTCTATGGTTATACTTTTTTGACTTTTAAAATTTTTGAGTAAATTATGAAGTGTCAAAGTTCATGCAAAATAGCAGATTTTTAGTGGTCTTTACTGGATTAGTTTAACACAAATTTATAAATTGAATTCAATAGAAGCCTAGATAATATCCACAAGATACTGTGTTTCCAAAATATCTAATGAAAAATGTGTAATAACGTCATAATCGCGTAAGAGCGTTTGTATGAAAAACAGTGAAAATGTATGTGGAGTTGAGTTGCATCCCATTAAGTAGCTTTTTAAACAATTTGCCGCATCAGATGAATCAAACCTCTTGAAATAAAACATTTATTGGAACGCCTTGGCTGTGAAACCGAGAGAAAGAAAGAAAGAAAGTGTTTATTGGCATTATAAAAACGGAACAGAGAGTAACATACGTACACAGACGAACAAGTTAATCAATTTTTAGGAAAGTATTTATCACAACCGTCAGCTTAAAGGGGTGACCAGATGGTTGCAAACCAACACCCCAACCAAGGTGACCTTGCTAGTTTCAATTCGTGTAGACAGCAGTTGTAAACCATGACCTTTGTGACACGTCAAGTAGCCTATGTTCAGCGGACAATGAAGACGGTTCTAACGATACCTCATATGTCGAGCTCCGATTGGTAGATTAGGAGCTATGAGGGAACAGATGAACATACTCACATACATACATAGCCTGTCAAAATCATAACCCTCCGTAGTCGGGTAAAAACAAAGAAGTTCCCTCACCATCACTGTCTGTATGAACGTGCCCGTCTTCATTGTGATCATGCGAGGAGTCCGGCAGAGCTTGCTGTGCCGGTTGCGGCGGCGGCAGCGGCGCGTAGTGTGGAGAGAGCAGTGGATAGCGCGCTGGCGATAGCGCCATGGCTAGTGAGACCGGCGGGCTGTGGATAAGAGTATAATGTTAGACATAGAAAAACTATTCATTTATTTAACAATTCATGTATACACACATAAAACAAAAATACAAGAAGAAGGAAAGAGTGAGTTTGAGTCCAAAGCCAAGGTAGCTGCTAGCTAACTCGGCATTCTAGTAAAGGTCCGGCGGTACTTCACATCGGGACAGCTTTTAATGTTATACAAAGCACAGGTCCGATCGTGTGTGGAGTACTGCCCGTCTAGCCAAGTTACAACCGTTTCGTTTCGATTCTCTTTTCGTCGATTGCCTCGAGTTGGCCACGCCTTGGATTCCTTTGTTCTGACGTCATCTTAACGCTCAGTCACGTGGTCAGAACAAAGGAATAGGAGGCGTGGTCGACTCGAGGCGATCAACGAAAAGAGAATCGAAACGAAACGGTTGTAACTTGGCTAGGGGGGCTGCAGCCACATATGGGCTGGTGCTGCAAAATGCCACCTAGCAGCTTTGGACTCGGTGAAAAGGCGTGCGAAGAGGCTAATTGGTGATCCAGATTTGGTTAAGTCCAATCTTCAAAGCCTTGAGCACAGGCGTAGGGTAGCCAGCCTTTCGGTTTTTTACAGGTTGTATTTTGGAGAGTGTGCGCGGAAACTGCGTGACTTGATTCCGCCATCTCTTCTACCATCGGACAACCCGACGTACGGTGAGTATCCACCCTTATGTTGTTGAAACCTCTACGGTCCACACTAAGCGTTTTTTATACCGTGTACATCAAAGGACTGGAACAATTTGCCTGCTGCGGTCTTCCCATCCGATTATAATTTGGGTGTCTTTAAGGCTAGAGCTTTTAATAAACTAGTGCGCCTCACCATCAACGATTGCATCACTGCTTACCATCAGGTGGGATCGCAGTCAAGCACTAGTTTATATCAAATAAAAAAAGGAAACAGAAAAATATGTAGAAAAGTGATGCTTATTTCTACGACGAAATAGAAAGATAGTGGTAAGATTCTTTCCCTCTTCTTTTGAAAACTGCAATAGTACATTTTAATACAAATGCAGAAAATTTGTCATTGCAACCGAGGCGGAATTCGCACGAGCCGTAGGCGAGTGTGTTGTGGAGCCGAGGGCTGCAGTGATAAATTTGCACGTGTGTCAAACGACATTTTTCAATACACTTTCGAAGAAATGAATAAACGGGGGTTGACCGGCGATTCGTGAGGGTCGACGCCTGCCCAGCCTGATACGATAAAATGTAATAAAATTGTGGTGGGGAGAGCATGCGCACTTTTCAGCACTAGTGTGGAAAACAGTCTAATGCGTGCCTAAAAGCGGTGGGATAAGAGCGGGTTTTCGAGCAAGTGTATTGAAAAAGTTATGAGGTTAAACTTGCTTATTACAAGGCTTACTTGTAACGACATCTATGACGTAACATAAGAACTAAAATCCAAAATCCTGCATACCTAACGATATTAGAGTTCTCCGCGAGATTAGGACATATACAACAGTCCGAAATCAACTACCGGGTAGTTGCCTGGGCCTGACATAATTGCCTGTCTGGTCGGAGAATTCTTCCTTTTCGAAAACACGGATATTCAGCCGCATCCGGTTACACTGGAAACCGACGCCGAGCTAGTTGGGAAAAAGGCTAAGGAAATGATGATACAAAAAATATATGTCGGTAAAGTCGACGCTTGAGTATGGAAGCTTGAGAACGAATGAACGAGCGAAGTGTCACTGTCACTTTGACAGAAACGTTAACCCGGATTCTCACGAGCCGAACAGATAAAAGTTTGGATCATGTCTTTAGATCCGAAGGACCAAAAGACCAATTTTCTTGTATGTCGGTACAGGGGGTCGATCACAGTGGAAGTCCTTTCCAGAGACTCTATTTGGCGATGAGTGGGTAGTAACGTAACGAGCTATAAACAAACTACACGGCTGCAGACAGAGAATTTTCTCTGTCTGCAGCCGTGTGAACAACATCTAATCTGGGGACTGTCTCACGGTTCGTTGTGCATTGAATGCCTAAAGCTTACATCATAATTAAACAATAGCGTGGGCTGGAATAGTTTGTTTATTGCTCGTTACCCACTCAACACTACAATTGTGATTTTGTTTTGAATTTTAAGGATTACTTCTTTTTTTTTCTCTTATTTTATCCTTAAAATTGTACAAATAGTGTCCTATCTAGTCACAACACAAAATGCTTATACTGTATTAATTTCGGTGGTTCACTGGCTTCTAAGGGCGGAATTCACCAATAAAACTAATCGCGTTGTAACGTTTGGCTCGCATAATCGCGTTTAGCCGCTGTCACTAGTGTCACTTGTCTGTATTTTTCTTTTGTTGTATTTTTACAAGTGACACTAGTGACAGCGGCTAAACGCGATTATGCGAGCCAAACGTTAAAACGCGATTAGTTTTATTGGTGAATTCCGCCCTAAGATACAGGTACATAAACCTAGTTTAGAAGTCAGGGTTTTAAATAATTGTCCATATTTTAGCATTTATTATTGGTGTTCAAACTTTGTTGATTAATATTGAGAAATAAATTATTATTTATTACTCATCGCCCACAAAATAGAGTCTCTTGAAAGGACTTCCACTGTGATCGGCCCCCTATACCGACATACAAAGAAAATTGTTCTTTCTGTCCTTTGGATCTAAACACATGAAACGCATTAACCTTTGACTACACCTACGGTATAACAAGGTCTATTTAAGGAATTTGCGTCTTTGTCAACACTCTGACCTACCTACATATATAAATTATTGGATCGAACTATTTATATCTGTGGCAGATTGACGTCAATTCTCTTATTACGAGTATATTGGTAACTATATACTAATATTATAAAGCTGTAGAGGTTATTTGTTTGAACGCGCTAATCTGAAATTATGGTGGACATCCCACCCATACGCACTAAATGTTTTTCAATACAATTACTCGAAAACCCGCTCTTATCCCACGGCTTATAGCAGCCCTCGGCTCCATAACACACTCGCCTACGGCTCATGTGAATTTCGCCTCGGTCGCAATGACAAACTTTCTGCACTTGTATCAAAATGTACGACGTTTTTCAATTTCATACAAATAAACAGAGGATGACGTGCGGCTCGTGAGGGTTTTCGCACTAATGCGGAAAACAGTAAATTATGTGCCCATTGAAAATTCTTTAGACGTATGACATTCAGCGTAACATGAACGCTACTGACTCTTTGTTTCATGAGTTTAGAAATTGCTCTCTTACTAGATACGACAAAAAAGAGACGTACCTAATACAAAGTGACATTTATAGTTTTGACATTTGACATCATCATCTTCCTGCCCTTGTCCCGTATTATTTGGGGTCGGCGCAACACGTTTTTTCTTCCATTCTGCCCTGTCACTCGTCATGCTATCACTGACTTCTTTTTCTTTCATATCACTCTTCACACAATCCATCCATCTTTTCTTTGGTCTCCCTCTCCCTCTCCATCTATCCACATGTAAACTCATAACTCTTTTATTAGTAACATGCGTTTCATCCCTTTTGTTTTGACATTTGACATCGCACCGTTCAAATCATTCTCCAATCATTTTGCTTTTGATATCTTTTGTATTTACGTTGTGCAGGATCAAGAACCTAGCCTATAAATAAATATCGGTGACGTCAAGCTGCCCAGCCGTGTCGATCAAGCTTCAGCTGTAATATGATCAAAGGTTCAACCTCACTGGTCACTGGTCGTCGCTTGATGTTCGTGAGATGAATGGGCAGTTGGGCAGCCATTTTGTTTACCGTTTTCAGCTTGGAAGGTTGGTGAATTGATGACGTTGTTTGAAAAGAGGTTTTTTATTTTGTATTTAGGTATTATGTTAGGTATCTAATGCTAAATATAATTAAGTAAGTAGATTAATTAATTATCATTTGCGCAGCGTTTGAAGGCCTCCTACAAGGTGGCCCGATGACTTGGTGAGGGTCGCGGGAATCCGGTGGATGCGAGACGCACAGGACCGTTTATTGTGGCGACACTTGGGGGAGAGCCTATGTCCAACTTCGGACGTCTTTCGACTGAAATGATGATGATGATGATGACCTAATTATAATGCCACAAAGATCTTTTGACACTAGAACGATATTGGCAGAAAACGTTATCGGTATTTTTTTTTAAATTGTCTGTGGTAATTGTATTGAAAAACAAGGAGTTTTTAGCGGGATTTCTTCGAGTGAAGTTTAGTGACTGTTAGTTTATTCGCAAATTGATTCCTAGTGGATATTGTGAAGTTTTGTATCTCAAGTGTCTGCTTAACTGGACAGTATGTAGAATCATTGTAACCGGCGCGATCTCGGTAAAATGTAGTGTTGTCGACTAACTCAGTGAAGCTTCCCAAGAAGACACAAAACTCTATACATTTGCTGCCAAATACTACAAAGATATTAGAATGTATTACACCTATATTCTTATGGTTACGAAAGACATTATTGTTAAAAACTTATCACGCAAGAAAACATGGACATAAGACTGGGCAATATGGTCGAAAGACCGTAGCCTAGCCTAAATAAAAATCAATGTCAATTTGTCTTTTTAGGGTTCCGTACCTCAAAAGGAAAAAACGGAACCCTTATAGGATCACTGTTGTCCGTCCGTCTGTCAGTCTGTCTATCTGTCTGTCAAGACCCTTTGTCTCGGGAACGCGTCGAGGTATCGAACCATATACTCAGGTCTGCGGTCCCTTGAAGCTGTGAAAAATCAAACGTATGAGTCAACGAACAAAAATGATACGGCCGTTTATGTCGTAAAAAAACGTATATTTCGACACTCTCAAGGAAATATAAATTCATAGGGTACTTCCCGTTGACCTAGAATCTTCAAATTTGGTATGAAGCAAGGTCACATAGCACAAATATAGGAAAAAATCTGAAAACTACTTTGTAGTTACGTCACAAAAAAAACCTTTTGCGATTCGGAAAAATCTTCGTAACTCAATTCGGGAATTGAACTGTTTTCATAGGTAAGTTTAGAACTGGGAACCCTGAGTGCGCGAGTCCGACTCGCACTTGCCCGGTTTTTTTTCAAGAAGTTCTGATAGTTCTCTATAAGTTCATAAGCCTAGAGTGAGTGGCTTGGTAATAGTTAGTTCAATCCATATAGCCGAGCACAAGCGACACTGCACGAATATAATAATAATAATAATATCCCACAACTATCACACAACGCCGTCTAGCCCCAAGCTAAGCAGAGCTTGTGATATGAGTACTAGACAACTGATAAACATACTTATATATTTCTAAATACATATATGATAAATTACACCCAGACACAGAACAAATGATCGTGTTCACACAAACATTTGTCCTGAATGGGAATCGAACCCACGTCCTCCGGCATAGCAGTCAGGGTCACTAACCACTAGACCAACAGGCCAGTCGACTCGTGCTCGGCTCCTTTAGCGTAGACTGACCTTTATGTTTTTTCAAGCAAGGATATGCCTTTAGAATAAGCGAAATAACCTTTTGCGGGATTGTTCGTAAAAGTTTTAGAGGCTTGACTGCTGACGTCGACCAGGAGAGGTTCTTCATAGCTCTTCATGTGACTGGCCGAAGATGCGGTGTGCTTAGCCAAGGTAGCTGATGAGGCTGAGGGTAATGACCAGGTATGACCAGGTAGGCATGCTGGTGGTCAGGATACCCTTTATAGCCGTGGGTGCTGGCTGCATGGCTCGCTGCTCGAAAGCTTGAGGAAGTGATGATGACGTCACAAAGTAGTGGCTGCACGAAGGCTGCGCTGACGTTCTTTGTCTATGGTCACCAGTTTAGAGGTAAGTGGAACAGAGGACGGAGGAGAGAACGACCAAACCTCCGTTGAAAAGGGAGGATCCTCCGACCAGACGGGTGTTATGTCTGGTGGGCAACTGCCCGATAGATGATTTCGGGCTGTTCTATATGTTATATTCGTGCGGGCAGGATTAGTTCTTATGTGACGCCATAGATGTCGCTACAAGTAACCGCGGTCCTAAAACGTAAAAGACAACTGCAGGAACACAGGTTGGTTTTAGCCGGTAAACGCCTGACACTCCTTCTCGCTCTACTCAGAGCGGGAGAAGTTATTTGATGATTGCCCACCAAATAAAACGCGAAGTAACATAACTATCTAAACAAAGCTAAAAAAACACACATTTCTTATACTACCTAAGTATTTAGATACTACAAAAAAAATCCATATCATAATAAAAATACATCCATAAATCAATATTTATAACACCATCAAAAAACGAATTTCATCACAATAACAAAACCACCTTCACTATTCAGCCAATAAAAACAAAATCTGACATTCAAATTCAAATCTGACATTCAAATAGCCAATCAGGAGAGTGCGTTATCATGTTCGGTGAAGAAGTGAATGAGTGAGTGAATTATATTACTATCATACTTATGATGATTTCATAGCGTTTTATGGCGATTGGGGCGAACCAAGGTGAGAGTTTCAAAATATTATTATGTTTGCAGTTTAGATGGAGAAAGTGGTTGGCGAAATTAATGTGGAAGGTGAAATATTTTATTATTATTTTTTATTGTAGAGAAATGATATTGCTAACGGAAGATAAAATAATCCAAACTGGTATAGGCAAAGATAATTTAAAAGATATTTTATTTGTAGAACATGAAATAGACTAGCCTGTTGGTCTAGTGGTTAGTGGCCCTGACTGCTATGCCGGAGGTCGTGGGTTCGATTCCCACCCAGGACAAATGTTTATGTGATGAGTACGATCATTTGTTCTGTGTCTGGGTGTAATTTATCTATAATATGTATGTATTTAGAAACATATAAGTATGTTTATCAGTTGTTTAGTACTCATATCACAAGCTCTGCTTAGTTTGAGACTAGATGGCGTTGTGTGAAAGTTGTGTTTAAAAAAAAAATAGGATTATATTTATTTCCTT
This sequence comes from Mythimna impura, assembly GCA_905147345.3. Lineage (NCBI taxonomy): Eukaryota > Metazoa > Arthropoda > Insecta > Lepidoptera > Noctuidae > Mythimna > Mythimna impura. The sequence goes on from LR990363.1 coordinate 6,915,149, forward strand.
TCGAATATGGTAATTAGAGACACAATAGAAAATTAATTTATTGTACTTCTATTTTTAAGTCTGATCCCACAGCTGTCATTTGTAGATCTTTGACAGTTGTTACGGATAGTTCGAAACCAGCGGGGCTATTGCGTAACTCTGTTGACAGTTCAAGTGATGATCACTTGTTAACAATGTGCATCATTGAACTGTTAAACAGCTAGTTTCGTATTGCCTATCTTCAGTGACCAACTGCAGTGACGTCATTAGTCACTGGTGCCTTTGATAGCCACCGTAACACGTTTTGACAGATGTTAATGTATCGATAATTTTAAAATTGCGATTGTGTTAGCTTTTGAAGCTGTATAATAGTCGTTAAAATTTTAGATTGGTCACAATAGGCACCGTAAATTTTTATAATTCACCACATTTCCACCGTAGTTTGTTAGTCACTTGTGTGATACGTAATACCAATTTTATGAAATTGTCAGTTGACAACTAAGTTCAGTGTGCAACGAATGCCAGTTGTCAACTGTTATTGAAAAAGTTAGCCAATAGCCCCCCAGGACATCTGATAGCAGTTTTGCGAAGAGATATCGTATTACACAACAATGTGTTTTTTTTTAAGGTGGAAAATCATCCAATCACCTCTCCCTCTCTAGGGCGCCGCTGTTAGAGTTTTACTAAACCACACCTATATTCCTTCTTTACCTTGCGTTTCAGGACCCCGGGTTTCCCTTTCAGAAGTCAACCCACGGCCCCAGTAGGCTTCGGTCCTGCTGGGCCTCTACGGTACACGTGTACGGTGGAGGTCCGGTAGGCAGTCCAACATAATGGGGAAAAAGGCCCGGCAAATTGATTGCTTTTAAGGTAAAATTGTTTGTTTATAGGAGATTATAAGTTTTTATGGCTCTGGATTGTGGTCGCTTATAATCGGCCTCATCAGAAGGCTTAAAGTCACCCAAAGGGAAAGGGAATTACATATGTTTTTTGTAATGTAATTTTGTTTTCTAAATAATATTTAAGTACTTAATTTAATTATGATTGTAAAACACTCGGAAACACAGACAGAAACTGTTTTATTTCAAAAGCTACACAATGTTTAGTACACAGACGGAACCGTACTACCAAAAGTACAAAACGTCTCCACAAACGCACGACACAGCTTCAATGAAAAATTCTTCTAGAGAATAGAGCTGTTCACACCGTGGATTCGTGACCATTCGAGGCTCAACGCTTCCAGTTTCCAAGAGACAGGTCAAAGACTTTATCAGTGTTTGAAAAGTTACGTTCGTTTGTTTTTGCTTTAGCTTCAGTAGCTCGCGCTTGGTTTTCCAAGGGAACTGTGCCACTTCCAAGTCGAAAATAATTGTGAAAGAGAAAAATCATTGGGTCGAAAGGAAGATGCTTTGCGAATATATAAGTACTAGTACTTTACCAGCGAATTCGTTCACGAGAAAGTTTTTATAAAACCTTTAGTATTAAACCATATTTTGAGGGTAGTTTTTCTAAAACTAATAGTGACAGACGGAGAGCAGTGGTGGCCGAGTGGTAATGGCCCCGACTTACGAGTTGTAGGTCGCGAGTTAAAACCTTGCCAGGCGCATTACTTTGTGTAATTTTTTTCATCACCACTGCTCTCAAAAACGGTGAAGGAAAACATCGTGAGGAAACCGGCATGTCCTAGAACCAAAAATTCGAAGACATGTGACATCCACCAACCCGCATTGGGCCCGCGTGGTGGATTACGGCCCATTCCCTCTCCTAGAGAAGAGGCCTGAGTCCCAGCAGTGGGAACATTAAAAAAGGCTGATTATGCTATTATTATGCTATTAGTGACAGTCTTTATAATTAGACTAGTTTCTAGCACCGGCTTCGCTCGCGTGAAAGTAGGTTTCTCCATACCAATTTGAGACCCCCGTTTTATCCCCTTAGGGGGTGAATTTTGGAAAATCCTCTCTTAGTGCTCCCCTACGTCATAAAAGGAAACCTTGTGCAAAATTTCACACTCTTAGTCCCAGTAGTTTTGGCTGTGCGTTGATATGTCAGTCAGTCAGTTTTTCCTTTTTTTTTACATTTAGAGATTTTGGGCTAAATTTTCACAGACGATGTATTTCTGTTGCCGCTATAACAACAAATACTAAAAACCAGGATAAAATAAATATTTTAGGGGGCTTTTTTGCCGTTTGTTGCTACGGGCGGCTGAAGGGTTTCGCCTTCATGCGCGAGTTCGACTCGCATTTAGCCGGTTTTTTTTTATTTCTTACATTTACGCGGGAAAAATCTACTTAATTATAACTTGCGTAACCAGAGGGCTGTCTTGTTCTTCGCCCAAAGAATTAGCATTGCCATTCAACGTGGCAATGCTGCCAGTCTTCTGGGCACATTTCCGGATGACAGCGATGTGGAGGAGTACTTCGACGCCTGAGTGTTTTTGTATTATATGAGTACATAGTTAGGTTTAGTACCTATATTTAGTTTAGTTAATATTTTAGTGTCTTATGTACATGTATAGAATTAATAATTATCATGTAGGAGTTTCTTTTTAAATTGATATAAACCAATGCTTGACTGCAATCTCACGTGATGGTAAACAGTGATGCAATCATTGATGTTGAGGCGCACTGCTTACCATCCAACCAACCATCCAATACCACCATAAAACCACCATACCATACCACCATCCACGGGTAGTGTGAAAACGAAGCCCGGGGCCCCGGGATGAGGGCTAAGAAGGAACAGGAGTGGGTTTTTAGTCAGTAAAAGTTTGACACTATCTCCCGCTCCGCCCAAGAGCGCGATTTGTCATTAGATGATTTTCCCAACTAAAAAAAAAATACCATACCACCATTAAATACCACCACCACCACCTATACCACCAATACCATTATTAACATTTATTTAGTAACCCAAGTAAATAAAAGATTCAGGATTCTAGGTCAACGGGAAGTACCCTATGAATTTTGATTCCCTTGAGAGTGTCGAAATATACGACATAAATGGCCGTATCTTTTTTTTCCATTGACTCAAATGTTTGATTTTTTCACAGCTTCAAGAGACCGCAAAACTGAGTATACGATTTTAATTTCAACTCAGTACCTCCACGCGTTCTTAAGATAAAGGGTCTTGACAGACAGACAGACGGACGGACAACAAAGTGATCCTTTATGGGTTCCATTTTTTCTTTTTGAGGTACGGAACCCTAAAAATTATAACTTTGTGTAATTTATTGTATCATCGTTAAACGAAACATCGCAGGGAAACCGGAGATCAAATCTAGAACCGAAAATTCAAAGACTTTTTGCATTCACTAACCTGCCCCCCTAGCCAAGTTACAATCGTTTCGTTCGCGCCGAAAGCCTCGAGTAGGCCACGCCTCCAATGCCTTTGTTCTGACCACGTGGCTGAGCGTTGAGTTGACGTTAGAACAAAGGAATCGGTGGCGTGGCCTACTCGAGGCATTCGGCGCGAACGATACGATTGTAACTTGGCTAGGGGGGCTGGCTGCACTACGCTAGCTTGCTCTCATAGAGAGGATATCTGGCTGTATCCCAGAAGTAGGACCGTTGTAACCTGATGATGCTTTGCTATTATTTATTAAGTGTCGCTTACCCAAACACACCAACAGCGACGGCTGCCTCCCTGAGCGCTCGCTCCTGGTCCATGTCTCGTAGTGCTTCTGGTCGGATGGTGGCCGTGTTCCGGGGTTGGCGCTCGTTTTGGACGGCTGTGGAAGAAGAATAGTTTACATATTTAAATATACTCTATTGTTTACGCAGTGTAAATTTACATAATTAAAACCTTAAAATAAGAAACGTACAATTGACGGTTATATCACATTTCGAATAGTTTTACTGGAACAATTTGCCTGCTGCGGTCTTCCCGTCCGATTATAATTTAGGTGTCTTCAAGGCTTGAGTGAATAGGCTCTTAATAAACTAGTGCGCCTCAACATCAACGATTGCATCACTGCTTACCATCAGGTGGGATAGTTTATATCAATTTAAATAAAAGAAGTAGGATAACATGCTTCGATTTTTCAATTTATTTTATTACCCATAATTTGGGTCCTTGGTATCAAATTGGTAAGAAAGACATCTGAAAGTGATAGACAAATTTATGTACATAAGTTTGTATCAGACGATTAAGAATTTTAGATTATGTTGTGATAGCTTAGTGAAGGTAATACTTAACCAATAACGTATTACTTAGCAAGGGTGGATCCCGGATATTTTTTCTGGGAGGGTCAAAAAAATCAACAATAACTGTTAGAAATAAACTTGAAGTATCATACTTTAAGTTTATTTCTACAAGTTTTTATTTATATTATATTTTAACAAGCTGATAGTTTCATTTGCTTCTAAGTATGTACTGTGATGAAATTCCCACAGTACACAAAAATATCGTCTGGGGGGCACATGACCCCGTGCCTCACCCTTAAATCCGCCCTTGTTACTTAGAATCAATATCTTAGATACATAGTCAACACTTAAGTTATCCGCTATATCTATTACTACCGTTCAAAGGAATAATTACAGATGTGCATCTGCCCTTTTAGGCAAAATTTAGTTATTCACATATTCAAAAGCACGACAACAAAGTGCATCTAGTAATATTTTTAAAATGTTTCTAAGAGCTTCCATGCTTGAGTAACAGTAGTGAAAGTCTAGTTTCGCCGAACAACGGTTTAATAACTTTTCTCATAATTTTTATTTATTTTCTCTGTTTCGGATTTTGGTCAGATGTACCCATTTTCTTTACGACGGTATCCCGAGAAATAGTTACCGTGTGCAATTTAGTATCACATGAAATCTTTGGAAATACTCTTCTCGTAGCTGTAAGTAAAAATCGCTTGCTACGCTCGTAGCAACGCGCCTACGCCGTAGCCCGTAGGCGCAATGTTCACTAAGGTCCACTTTGTCCATGGACGCGTAGAGAAGAATACGAGGCATATTAGACCTCGTTCCGCACTGAACGTGTTAATAAATAATCTTATTCATTTCAGCACGTAGAATAATTCTATCGATAACATCGTGTTTACAATATTCATTGTTCGAACGTATAAAGTGTATACATATTATGTCCCTACTCTATCAAACCTATATACAAGTTATGATTGGTAACGGGATCTGTGGAAGCCAGAGTAGAGACACACACGTACGGTCTGCAAAATAAAAGGCTTTCACGTCAGTCGCCCTTCTAAGTAGGGTTGGCAAATAAATGTGGAAAGTTTTAAGTTCGGAAAAAAGTGGCCCTAGCTGTTGTTGAATAATCTAAGTATTTTTCTAAAACTCGCTGTTATACCTACCGCTTTTAGGCACAAAAATTTACTGTTTTCCGCACTAGTGCAGAAAAGTGCGCCAGCTCGCTCCCGCTACAATTTATTGTATATATCGTATCAGGTTGGGCACTAAGCGACCCCCACAGTCGCACGTCAACCCCTGTAGATTTATTTCTTCGTAAGTGTATTGAAAAATGTCGTTTGATACACGTGGAAATTTGTTGAAATTTGCACTCGGTTCTATAACACCCTCGCCTGCGGCAAAGGGCTACTAAAGGAATACGGGTGGTTGTTAATCAGTAAAAGTCTGACACTTTCTCTCGTTTCATCCAGAGCGGGAGAAGATACTTATTTGATGGTTTCTCACCCTCATGTCTTCCTAAGTTCTACTCAGCCAATTAAAACATATTTTTTTAGGTAGGTAACTAGGTACATATCGTTAGAACGCTAGATTATCGGTAAGTGTCGTGTAAAATATTATCATCTTGGAAAAATGCACTGTACCTGTGGAATTGGGCACGGAAGCGAAGCCATAAAAAAACCTAGAGATTTTATTTTTTGTATTGTCTTTTTTAACCCAAAGGTTGACTGGTAGAGAATGCCTTAATTGTTGCATTAAGTCTGCCTGTGTACCACTACTGTACATGAAGTTAAAATAAATAGCATAGCATAGCATAGTCGGCCTTATAATGTTCCCACTGTTGGGACTCAGGCCTCCTCTCTAGGAGAGGGCCGTAATGTCACATGTCTTCGAATTTTTGGTTCTAGGACATGCCGGTTTCCTCACGATGTTTTCCTTCACCGTTTTGAGAGCAGTGGTGACGAAATAAATTACACAAAGTAATGCGCCTGGCTGGGTTTGAACCCGCGACCTACAACTCCGTAAGTCGGGGCCATTACCACTCGGCCACCACTGCTCCTTGAGCAGTAAAATGAATAATAAACTTATATTTTTACTGTTTTTTTTTGGTGGGATAAATCATCCAATGACATCTCTCTTGGGCGGAGCGGGAGATGGTGTCAAACTTTTACTGACTAAAAACCCACTCCTGTTCCTTCTTTGCCTTCGTTCCAGGGCCCCGAGGTTCTCTTTCGCATCACCGATGGCCCCAGTAGATATTTTAACTGTTTATAAGTCATAAGCATGTTACTGCACTGCAAAACTTTTCGGTAGATGAAAACATTTTACTTAGCTTCGACAACCCTAGTCCCGTCCGCGCCACGTTTGTGCTGGGAGCGAGAACACGGCAACTTGTGTAGATTTAATTATTTTGTTGCGACAATTAATATCGAAGGCAGTGTTATTGTACCACAACTTAATAATAGTTTTTGATTGCACCTAACATTACTTCGAAGTTATATTTACTGATTACGCGAGTAAATATTGAATTTATCCAGTAAAAGGGTCATCATCATCTCATCATCTTCCTGCCCTTGTCCCGTCTTATTTGGGGTCGGTGCAACACGTTTTTTTCTTCCATTCTATCCTGTCACCCGTCATGCTATTACTAACTTCCTTTTACCACCCACTCACCCTATTACTGAGTTTTCCTTAACCCTAGGGTAGGGTCATGGAATGATAAATGATATTCTTATTTTTTTCATGTCGATGGACTCAGATTATTTTTACCAGAATTTGGCAACCAACAACTTTGTTATTGGTCCCGTATAAATCCTGAAATGTGTTGGTCGTTGAGCAGGTGACGCATGTCCTGTCTAGCGGCTTCACATCGGCACTGACTGGAATGGATCCAGGAAGCCCCATTTGTTTTTACAGCGGCCAACCTGGGTCCACAGTCGGTTAAGGGATTACCAGATTGGCCACTGCAGTTCGCGTCCAGGGGGAGATGTTCTGATGGGGTAATGAAGTCTGCACTGTCTTTCGAAGATGTCGATAAATGATATTAATTTTCACAAATGGTACTTTTAATTAGTTTAGTTACAATATACATAAGCAACTTAAGTATTAACTTAATATTTATACTAAACCTAACTATGTACATTTATATACACAATAACATAATAGGATGCCTTCATATTGCTGTCATTTCGAAATGTTTCCAGAACGCTGGCAGCATCGACACGATTCAACGTGGTAATTCTAATTCATAAGGTAAAGAACGAACCAGCCCTCTGGTCACGCAAAGTGTCAATCAGTCAGTGAGAGATATTTTTGAAAGGCAGACCGCACTCTGATACCATGGCCCAAGTGTTTCGACCCCAAACGACTGAAAACTGTAATTATTAATAAGGTTACAGTTGCGCCGTCTGAGGATCTCAGCAGCCAGCAGCGGCGGCAGTGCCGGCACAACCCGCCTTTAGTGAGACACATGGCATGTCTTACGAAAGGTACCACAGCACCAATGTCATGCAAAACCATATTTAATATAATAAATGTGAGAGTAATTATTCTGTCCTTCTGTTACGCTTTCTCAGTTAAAATACTGAATTGCTTTTGATGATTTTTGGTATGGAGTTAGCTTGAACCCCAAGAAAGGACATATGCTACTTTTATCTGCTTTCGACTTCGACTTCGCGTCCGCAATAACGAATATTCACGCGAACGAAGTCGCTGGTAAAAACTAGTTAGTTATAAATAGCACTTAGGTATACACGTAAATTTTTTCGCCAATTTAAATAAGACAAAGCCTGTTTTTCTCCGCTGACTACTTTGAGAGGAAACGCCGAAACAAACTCAGAGGTCAAAATCTTTCAAAAGTCCTTACAGTAAACATGTAATGGTCAAATCATATGAGAGCCATGCAGATTAGTGCCTGAGTTGGCATGTCTTTAGAGGAAAGAATCACGGAAATTTAAAAGGCCTATTACACTACGCGATATTCAGCACGCGATATTCAGTCTTATTTTATGTTATAAAGAAAGAAAGAAAAACATTTTATTTGCCGGAAAAGGCGCAAACTTATAACTAACATATTGCAAACATTTTGCAAGACTTAAACATAATTAATTAGAAATAACATATATGCGCCACGTCCGAGCAAAACGGCCGTACGCTCAGCATAATGCCGTGTCCACAACGCAAAAATGCGACAAGTCCACAGCGCTCAGCGATGTTCAGAGTAAGACCGGTCTAACCCTTATTACACTACGCGACATCGACTAAGACTGTCTGAATATCGAGTAGTGTAATAGGCCCTTAAGTGAACCTGTCTAGACAGTGCAAGTAATAGTAAGTATTTGTGTAAAAACTAACAATCAAATAAATATTAATATTTAAACTCGCAACAAAAATGTCACATACAGTGTTCCTGCACTGGAGTGGCGCCGTTTCATTTTATTGCCCCCGTAGCTTTGATTACCTACATACTATATGTAGTTGTAGACTAGGGGGCGAGCGTGGGTTTGCTTGCGTTTTGCGTGATTTGGTCGACTGGTTGTGTGTACTAAACTTGTCATGCTCGTGAACGGGTGCCGTCAGTTGAGACTGGTCATCTCTTAGCTGCCAGTGGCTTAATTCTTAATTTAATTACTTTTATTATTATTATTACTTATCTACATTGTGCTCACATATTAGAAGCGACAAAAAATATGTAACTCATAATATAATTTAAAAGAGTGTCCATGGAATTTCTTGCACGTTCTTCTCCATAGAGATCTAATACCGGCCAACGTTTACCAATTCGGCGAATGGTAACATCATACAATTGTGAATTTGAGCACATTGACATATTTACATGCTTCATACAAAAGTTTCGAAGACTTTTGTATGAGACACTCGAGCACTTTAACGTTAATATTTATTAACGTCAATATTTTTAGTATTATAATTAAGTTTTTTTTACTACTTTTGCTTTTTCTGTTTCTGCTTTTAAGCGCCCCTGTTTTTAATTGGTACAGAAAAAAAAATAGGGCTCTATCCGTACCCCTAATAACTTTGCTGTTTATGAATATTATTTATTGAGACTCTACTTAAATATTAACAAGACCTTTTCTAGTGGGCCCTTTGAGTATTCGCACAGTATTCGTACTAGTTGAGAATTAGTGGTGTGTAATATATATATATATATATATTATATTAAGTGATATAACTGTCATGCATGCAGCTTTTATCCTAGCTTTTTAAAGTCTACCCTATATGGTAATCTGTGAACAGCGCTGTGGGCTACATTATTATTTAAGATATTTATTTTATCATGTTTTTAATATCGCATAATGTAGCTGTTTGTTGTTCCTAATCAGTAAAATAAATAAAAAATATAATAAATACAGATCTATGCTTTGGAACGTACAATTTTACAATTCAAAAGTGCCTGTAATTGGTCTATTTGAAATAAACGTTTCTGATTTCTTGTTTCATTTAGTACAAGCTATCATGACTATTGTAGAGACGAAATATAAAATGTCAGATTGTGGAAAGATTTCTACAACGTGGTGTTTTTTTTTGTTACAATATATGTTGCATCACTCTTTTTTTTTCTGTGGGAAAATCATCTTATGACATCCTCCGCCCTTGGGCGGAGCGAGACATAGTGTCAGACTTTTACTAACTAAAGACCCACTCCTGTTCCTTCGTTGCCTTTCGTACCAGGGCCGAGTGTTCCTTTCAGAATCAGATCCTTAGCATTATGTTGCATCACTCTAGGAATTACTTCTGTATCGTGGGCGTTCACAAACATATAAATGCATATAACAAGACACCCGAACCCGGAACAACTATTTGTAGGCTGGAGAATATTTGTTCCCCGCGGGAATTGAACCCTCGACACACAGAGCTGCAGGCTGCAGCTAATCACTCAAACATTGCGCCAACCGTGTCCACATCAATTCCTTACGGTGTCTCATACAAACGAATGAACCGATTTAAATGGTCGCTATTCATACTTTAATCAAAATACAACTTGACACTAAGAGCAGTGGTGGCCGAGTGGTAAAGGCCCCGACTTACGAGTTGTAGGTAGCGGGTTCAAACCCAGCCAGGCGCATTACTTTGTGTAATTTGTTTCATCACCACTGCTCTCAAAACGGTGAAGGAAAACATCGTGAGGAAACCGGCACGTTCTTGAACCAAAAATTCGAAGACAGGTGACATCCACCAACCCGCACTGGGCCCGCGTGGTGGATTACGGCCCATTCCCTCTCCTAGAGAGGAGGCCTGAGTCCCAACAGTGGGAACATTATAAGACCGACTATGCTATGCTACTATCCAGCAAAATATAAAAAAACTTAAGACAATTTGAATTTTGCGGGCTACCCCTGTGCACCTTAAAGGATACAGCAATCATTGCTTATGTCTCCTCCTACCAAAATATCCTCTTCAAATCTACCTACAAAACTGCATACAAACCCTGAACATAGATATAATATAACCAAAGTTACGCTACCAGACAAACTAAAAGTTGAGCACGAATTAATGTTCATGCTCACACACACACACACCCTCCACTAACCCATACTACACCCCCACTACACCTACACTATAAATCACATCGCCCCTCCCATATCCGGCCGCAGCCATCTTTGAGATCTCACTTCCGGTGTCACGAGTGAACGAGACAGATTTATTATAGTTTTATGTAAGAGTGAGCGAGATAGGTAGAGGTTTGTGATTTTTGATTTATTTTCCAATTTGTATGGAGCTTTGTGGGAGCTTCCACGAGTGGAATCATTGAGCAGAATTCATTTTGTTGGTTCGATGCAGATTGACTGATTTTATTTTATGGGTCAGAATGAAAGAGTCTTACTCTAAAAGAGGTAAGTAGAAAAGGTTGGTTGCACTTTCTTCCATACATATAAATAAAACTGAAGTGTCTGTTTGTAATATCAAAATAACATTTTTTTACTAAATGCATAAGAAAGTATATTTGATTCCAGTAACCAAAATGCGTAATGCCAATGGGCAGGGCACATTGCTCGCAGAGCGGATGGCCGTTGGGGCCGAAAGGTTCTGGAATGGCGACCACGTACCGGAAGACGTAGCGTTGGAAGGCCTCCTACACGGTGGACCGATGACCTGGTAAGGGTTGCGGGAATCCAATAGATGCGAGACGCACAGGACCGTTCATTGTGGCGACACTTGGAGGAGGCCTATGTCCAACAGTGGACGTCTTTCGGCTGAAATGATGATGATGATGATGATGAACCAAAATGCAATTTTTAAAATTTTTGTCTATCAGTCTGTCTCTCTGTTTGTTCAAGTTTATCGACGAAACGGCTGAAACGATTTTTACGGGAATTTTTCTAGTAGATAGCTAATGTTATAAGGAGTAATTTAGGCTACTTTTATTTAAAAAAAAAGAAATAGGATTCCGCACAAAACAAAAACTTCTTGAAATGGTTCTGCTTTGTTGTCTGATGGCAACGAAGTCCCGGTGCTCAGCTGGTATGAAATAAAAATCTTGTATTCTTCATATTATTGTGTCTATTGTTTAAAAGATTATTGTAGACAACACTTATAAAAATAATAAATCCTTTCTCTGAAGCCCTGACCGCCGCGCCGGTAGCTTGGACTCTGTTCCCGATACCAGTGGGCTACTATTTTTTATATTTTTAAATGTTTTATATTCAAATATTTAAAAATGTAATTTATATGTGATATTAATGAATAAACGAAATAATAATAATATTCCACAACTATCACACAACGCTAAGCAGAGCTTAGTCCCAAGCTAAGCAGAGCTTGTGTTATGAGTACTAGACAACTGATAAACATATCTACTTTAAATACACACATATTATAGATAAATTACACCCAGACACAGAACAAATGATCGTGCTCATCACACGAACATTTGTTCTGGGTGGGAATCGAACCCACGAACTCCGGCATAGCAGATAGGGCCACTAACCACTAGACCAACAAGCCAGTCACTGTCTCAAATGTCCATAACAGTTTTTTTTACGCATGCGTTAAAGTTCTAAATATTAAAGATGCCAGGCGGGGTTCAAACCCACAACCATCAACTCGTAAGTCGGGGCCGTTACCACTAGGCCACCACTACTCTAATGCAAAAAAAGATGAGGAATGAGATGTTTACAATAAAATTAATCACTATTGAAATAGTAGCTAACGATGATAATGATTTATGACAGGACTAGTGACCCGACCGGGTTTTGCTCGGGTGCAAATTATATCTACACAAAAAGCCTTCCTTGATAATTGTTTTTTCTATTAGTGAAAACCACATCAAAATCCAATTTGTGTTTTGAACTTGAACACATAAACACAGAGACGAGGAAAGTGACTTTGTTTTATGTTATGTAGACATAATAAGTGGCAGTGGGCAGGGCACATTGCTCAAAGAACAGATAGTCGTTAGGGACGAAAGGTTCTAGAATGGCACCGAGTACCGAAAGACGCAACATTGGCCTCTCACAAGGCGAACCGATGTCCTGGTACGGTTCGCGGGAATCTAATGGATGCCAGACGGACAGGACTGGTCGTTATGGTGACACCTAGGGTAGGCCTATGTCCAACAGTGGACGACTTTCGGATATAATATGAGATAATAATATCGAGAAATTGAGAATAGAGATGGTCTACAACTGTGCTATAGTGAACGACCGATACACGAAACCGAAACCGAATATTCGGCTCCTCAGTTTCGGCCGTTACCGAAACTATAATAATAATAATATTCCACATCTTTCACACAACGCTGTATAGTCCGAAACTAAGCCGAGCTTGTGCGAAGAATACTAGACAACTGATAAACATACTTATATATGTATCTCTATAAATACATACGTATTACAGATAAATTACACCTAGACACAGAACAAATGATTGTGCTCATCATACAAACATGTATCTTGGTTGGGAATAAATCCCACGACCTCCCGTACAGCAGTCAGGGCCACTAACCATTAGACCAACAGGCCAGTCAGAAACTGACGCGGTAACAGAAAAACTGACAAAAAATATAAATAACAGTTCGCAAAGTAGAAGAGTACTGAAGCTAGAAATTCTATATTAGAATACGTTTTTACTAATGAGAAATGCTTTTAAAGAAACTTAACTTAAGCACGGACATCATAAAAAAAGATTAATTCGAACTTTATTTCTATACAGTTATAGGTACATAATTCTATAGTTATAACTTATAATTTTCATAAAATACTAAATAATCAAATAAATCGACGATTAGTAAACGATAGGTAAACGAGTCAGTCTGACAGCTCAAATACGCTAGTTACGGCCAAACCGAATAAGTATTCGGCGCATATTTGGCCGAAACTGAACCTTCAATCGGTCTCTACTATGTAATGAACCCTAAAACATTATTCATTCTGAATATAAAATAAAAACAAATACACCATAATCCACACTACACATTTGCACAGAACAATCATAATTTAAAAATAAAGGATCAGGTGCGCGCTACCAACCCTAAAGTGAAACGAACTAATAAAACATCTCTCTCTCCCTCCCACCCGCACGTAGTCAATATATTACCGTTTCACTTATAAACGACTTCTGTCAAACTGGCGACTTAATGGTTATTGATTTCGATTTAATGGCGAAGAGATTTGAACTGTATTTTTATGATGGGTAGGATCAATTTCGTTCGAATGTTTTTTTTTTTATGTAGCTAGCTGAACATGGACTCTTCAGGCCTGAAATATAGCGATAATGGGAAGGACGTGATGGCTTTGAAGTTTTGAAAAAAAAGTTGTTTAAAATTATTCTGGAATCGTTTTAAGGGGATGCAACTCGACATAAATTTTCACTGATTTACATACAACCGCTTTTACGCGATTATAACGTTATTACACATTTTTCATTAGATATTTTGGAAACACAGTATCTTGTGGATATTATCTAGGCTTTTATTAAAATCAATTTTTAAATTTGTGTAAAACTAATCCAGTACAGATCTCTGAAAATCTGCTATTTTGCATCATCTTGGACACTTCATAATTTACTCAAAAATTAAAAAAGTCAAAAAAGTATAACAATAGAGGCCTTGCAAATTTAATCAAAATTCTGAATGACGACAATTTTTTTCAAAAACTTTTAAGGGTTTAAAAAAACACGTATTTCCTGGAACAAGTTTTGTAAAATACTCGAGTAAATCACGGAATTACAGAATGCTAACAGAGTTTTCAGGCGTTATCTCTTTTTTTTTCGCGTTGCCTTTTCGTCAAACATCGCGTTGGATTGCGTTAGAATGAAGTAACAAGCTTTTAAACCATGCTCGATGTTGACGATAGGCGAGTGAAAAAGGACCCTCTTAAGTATACCACGAAATTCTTTACATAAACGAAGTGCGTAGGTAACGAAAGTTATGTGAACTTAAAAGTGTTGATGCCACAGAATTGGTCTAATAGTGAAACGTTGTAGCATAAGATTATATGCAGAGTTACTACAAAGTCAATTAGAAGGGATAAACGAGTAGTAAAATGCAAATCTTTAGATAACAGTAAAATGAGCATTAATAAAAAAAATAATAACCATCACTAAAGAGCCTATTACACTACTCGATATTCAGACAGTCTTAGTCTCATCATTTCAGCCGAAAGACGTCCACTGCCGGACATTGGCCTCCCACAAATGTCGCCACAATGAATGGTCCTGTGCGTCTCGTCTCTATTTATCTCATCGTTCTGTTTCATTCCTTTACATGACATTGGTGTAAGTTGCTCTTTATTATCTTGTGTGACGCTACATAGACTAACGGGGTTACCATGACGTTCAAAGTAAGATTGTTTCATTCTCATTTCAGTGAGGGTAAGAGACAGAGCTATACAGGTTGTCTAGCGCCATCTCTTACCCACACTGGAAATAAGATTGAAACAATCTTACTTTGAACGTCATGGTACAGGTCAAGGACTGTCTGAATATCGATATATGGTATAATAGGCCCTTTAGTCTCTTCATATAACTGGGTCATGGAGGTCCGACGCGCGATGTGAAGAAATACTGGTATTCAACAGCATCTAGCTAGTTATGAAGCTATTGTTGGTTATAGGTTAAGCAAAAGATAAAGCATAATCAGCCTTATAATGTTCCCACAACTGGGACTCAGGCCTCCTCTCTAGGAAAGGGAATGGACTGTGACGACATATGGGTTATTTTTAGGGTTTTGTACCTCAAAAGGAAAAAACGGAACCCTTATAGGATCACCTTGTTGTCCGTCTGTCTGTCTGTTTGTCTGTCAAGAGCCTTTATCTCGAGAATGCGTGGAGGTATCGAGTTGAAATTAAAACCATATACTCAAGTGTGCAGTCCCTTGATGCTGTGAAAAAATCAAACATCTGAGTTAACGAAAAAAAAAAGATACGGCTGTTTATGTCGGAAAAAACCTGTATTTCGACACTCTCAAGGAAATTAAAATTCATAGGGTACTCCCGTTGAACCAGAATCCTAGAAAAAAAAAAAACTTTTTTTGCGATTCGGAAAAATCTTCGAACTCAATTCGGGAATTTAACTGTTTTCATAGGTAAATTTGTACAGAACCCTCAGTGCGCGAGTCCGACTCGCACTTGCCCGGTTTTATATAATTGCTGATATGTTCGCGTTTCACCTCTATCTCACCTGAAGGAAAGCGACGATGTAGTCGACGATGAAGGACGCTTGCCTAGAAGTAATCTATTCACTCTTGACTTACAGAATGTCATTATCACTCATGTCTTCCAATTTTTAAGTCTAGGACATACCGGTTTCCTCACAATGTTTTGAGAGCAAATGATAAACTGTAACAAAATTAATCACGTCGTTCTAAATCGCTGTTCTCCTGGCCACAGCCGGGCCTTTTGAATTTGGACTCTCACTTTAAAAGTTAGAAATTCGAACCAAACATTCGTTTTCGCCACCCACCACATTTAACACTCTACCCTTTCGTAACTAAAGTTGAAATTCGTTTGTAGAATGTAAAGGACTTGTGACCTTCTGAGTTCGGTTGAATATTAATACAGGGTTGGATTTTGGGTTTTATAGGCGGATTAAAATCGCATTAATCAGTGTCTGTTACTGCAGATTTAACTCTCGGTATAAACAGTTAAGTGTTAGGGTACAACGGATTGTATGGACTGGTACAACCAGCAATGTTTTGAAGGCAGAATCACACAAACATTATAAAGGCGAAAATTTGTATATTTGTGTGTGTATACGTTACTCCTTCACGTTCAAACGGCTGAATGGATTTGGAAGATTTGTAATTGCAAAAAATGATTGAAAAGAGTGTCCATGGAGTTTCTTGCACATTCTTCTCCATAGAGATCTACGCTTTGGAATGTACAATTGACATTTCAAAAGTGCCTGTAAATGGTTTATTATATATTTGAAATAAATGCTTTTGAATCTGTGAAGAAAATTGGCGTACGGGTAGACTATGTCCTGATAGATCAGTATATAGATATATTTATAGATTGATTGTGTGAACAATGACATGAAAAAGGGGGCAGTGATAACATGACGGCTGACAGGACATAATGAAAAAAGATGTAGCGACATCTATGGCGTCACATAAGAACTAATCCTGCATCGCGCAATCAAAGTTCTCCGCGCGATTAGAACATATAGAACAGCCCGAAATCATCTATCGGGCAATAGCCCACCAGACATAACATCCCGTCTGGTTGGAGGATCCTCCTTTTCAACGGCGGTATGTGGGGCTTTACTCTCTGTTCCACATACCCCTAAAATGGTGACCCTCGACAATGAACGTCAGCGCAGCCTTCGTGCAGCTACTACTTCGTGACGTCATCATCACTTCCTCAAGCTTTCGAGCAGCGTGCCATACAGCCAGCACCCACGGCTTTAAAAGGGTATCCTGACCACCAGCATGCCTACCTGGTCATACCTGGTCATCACCCTCAGCCTCATCAGCGACCTTGGCGACAAAGACAATGAGTTTCACCAACCCCAAGTGAAAGAGGACATAAGGGCAGAAAGATGATGATATTATTATTATGCTGGATGGAACAGGTCACATGAATGGTCGATGTGACGGTGATGAAATTCAAGCATTCTTTGCAATCAATAAAAATCATTCAAGTGATTAAAAAATGTTCTAATAGAATTTGATCAAACAACGAACCAGCAAAACACTTCTGACGGCGACTGGCCGCCGTAATACCGAGCTTACAGTCGCAAGGAGGAGGTACAGTCGCGGATTAAAGCGCAAAATCACTGCCATTAGCATTTAATTTTACAAATGAATCTTTAATTCTCTGCCTTCTACTCTCTTCTGCTTTATTTAAGTCAGAATGTCGAAGATATTTATTAGGAACACCAACGACATATTAGGGAGATTTTCAAAATTTATGTACATTTTGGGACGTGAAAACGTCCCCCGGAATATTATCCAGACATAACATATTAAACGATCAAATTATTGTTATTATCATTGAATAAAAGTTTATTGAGAAGGATTTCAACATTTCAGTTTAAAAAAAAATAAGTAGTCTGAAATATATGACATTCATGCTCTTAGTGTCATAATATTTCCATACATCTACTACGTGTCTCTAAGCGAAAGCGCGTTACAAAAACCATCATAAAGATTAACCTACTCATTTTATTGTAAGTTCTGTTTGCGGAATATCTTATTGGGAAATTATTATGTAAATTATACAAAATTGAAATAAAAATCTTTATGTAATAATTATAATACATATTACCCTTAAAAATGTGTCTTCTATTTCATTCAATTTTATTGATCATTATTGTAACACAAATATTAGTAGATATTTGAGATTCTTTATTAGCAACACATTCTTGTCAAAGACATCCAATCAGATGGCAACAAAATATTATTCCGCCATTTTGTCTGCAGGTGTCATTGTTGTGAAAAGTGTGTTTCTTGCGGTGTAGTGTTTTTCCACAATAACGTTTTCATTTTAGTTGATCAGCTATAAAAACAACGGTAAGTCTCTGTTTTACTATTTTTGCGTAAATTCAAAGAATAATATTGATTCAATTTGATTAAGGTGATAGACAAGTCCAACAACATTATTTTTAACCTTCAAATGTCGAAGGTCGTTATTCAACAAACCGTTGATTTTCATTTTCGTAACGATTTGTTACATATTTTGATTGCGTACCAAAAAGGATGTAACAAATATGAAGCAAAGCCGATTTCATAATGGAATTATTTTTTTAATTATGCATACCTACATACAGGGTAATGTATTAACTAGAGCGCAATTTTTTTACTTACAGATCATTGGACTCGATCAGCTGACGTACAAATCAATAGTGTTTCATGTACCGGATCGACCCTCCACGGGATTAAAACGATCAAAATTTCGCGGTGTAGATATAACAGTTTCCTTACTAATTATATATAAGCGACGTATAGATACTACTCGTAGTAGCTATACGGCACTTATGAGTATTTTTTATTTGGTTTATTACTAGTTCTTTCTTAATAAAAAATGCTGATAAATAATAACTAACTTTACTATTATTTTTGTAATAACGTATTAAAAGTAATTAATAATTTTTAACCGTAACTTCCACCACCACCATGGTTTGTTTTCTGTAGGCTAAACATTTTAATAAACACTTAATGACCAAACGGAATGCACAATTTGTTCTGAGACTGTATTTTGTAATTAAAGAGACTGCTTATGTTATCAATAAATGATTAAGCTCTAATTTCATTGTTTTAATAGTGTTGTGAAGTAGCCCTAATATTTCCTTTTTGTTATTTTTTTGTAACGTTGGTCACTTTTGTAACGATATTCATTTTTGTTTCATTTTTGTAATTGTACAAAAAATTTGAAAATCACTCATTAACAAGAGTTTTTACATTTAGAAAATATTTTTACAATATTTTATACTATGGCAAATCAGACATACATGCCCCAGTCGGTAACGTCTACACTTGCAAAACTAATCCACGCTTTTAAAACTTGGTGCTTATTTGAGCCAATCTGGTTAATTTCTAAATATGATGGCGATGTAAACTAACAATAATAATAAATGTAATTTTAAATACGTGTTTTTTTTTTAGGTGGGAAAATCATCCAATGACAAATCGCGCTCTTGGGCGGAGCGGGAAATAGTGTCCGACTTTTACTGACTAAAAACCCACTCCTGTTCCTTCCTTGCCTTCGTCCCAGGGCCCCGGGTTTCACTTTTTTTTTTTTTTTTTAATTGATATAAACTAGTGCTTGACTGCGATCCCACCTGATGGTAAGTAGTAATGCAATCGTAGATGGTGAGGCGCACTAATTTATTAAGAGCCTATTCACTCTAGCCTTGAAGAGACCCAAATTATAATCGGACGGGAAAACCGCAGCAGGCAAATTATTCCAGTCCCTCGATGTACGCGGTATAAACGACGAGGCGAAACGCTTGGTCCGGACCGTAGAGGTTTCAACAACGTAAGGGTGGATACTCGCCGTTCGTCGGCTTGTCCGATGGTAGAAATGAGATGGTGGAATCAAGTCATGCAATTCCTGCGCACACTCTCCAAAATGCATCCTGTAAAACACCGAAAGGCTGGCTACCCTACGCCTGTGCTCAAGACTTTGTAGATTGGAATTAACCAGATCTGGATCACCAATTAGCCTCTTTGCACGCCTTTCCACCGAGTCCAAAGCTGCCAGGTGGCATTTTGCAGAACCAGCCCATATGTGGCTGCAGTACTCCACACACGAACGGACCTGTGCTTTGTATAACATTAGAAGCTGTCCTGGTGTGAAGTACCGCCGGACCTTTGCAAGTACGCCGAGTTTCCTAGCAGCTACCTTGGCTTTGGACTCAATGAACCGCCCAAAGTTAAGGTCTGAGGAAATTTCAACTCCCAAGAGCTGAAGGCAGTCAGTGTACTTCAGGGATACATTCTGAAAAACAGGAGCCAAGGTGAACGGGCTCTTTTTAGCGGTGAATAGACACGCTTGTGTTTTGGCGGCGTTGAATCCCACCAGATTGGCTTCACCCCACTTGGAGACTGCCTGAAGTGAGACATTCGTACGCTCTACCATAGCCTCTCTTTCGGACCGGATTAGCTCCTTACTAGCTCGAGCACCTGGCAGGTATCTCTCTACAACAGTGCTATCATCTGCATACCCATAGATACCGGGCATCAGCAGATCGTTGATATGCAGCAGGAAGAGAGTTGCAGAGAGAACAGACCCCTGAGGAACTCCGACATTAGTCGTCATGGGCTCTGATGAGCATCCATCGATAACAACTCGGAGAGAACGTTCACTCAGGAAATCTTTTACCCAGTTAATCAGACCAGGGGAAATGCCGTACGCTGAAAGCTTACTCAATAGACCAGCGTGCCATACCCTGTCGAAGGCCTTCGAGACGTCTAAGGAAACAGCAATCGCTTCCCCATTCCTCTCGAGGGTCTCGATTGTATCGAGTAGATCGATTGCGGCGAAACCCGTACTGTCGGTCACTGAGGAGACCGTTACCTTCCAGGTATGCCAAGAGGCGCGAGTTCAATACACGCTCCATAATCTTGCAGAGTATGGAGGTTATTGAAATCGGCCGATAGTTGGTAGGATCGGTACGACTGCCCTTTTTGGGCACGGGTTGCACGTTGGCAAGCTTCCAGGACTTGGGCACTATACCAGTCCCAAATGAGAGGCGATACAAACGCGTCAATACAGGAGACAACTCGGGCGCACAAGCCTTGAGAACAATCGCTGGTATACCATCTGGTCCACTAGCTTTATTCACGTCAAGACGACACAGTGCTCTCAGAACCTCCCTGTTCCTTATGCGGACCTCGGGCATCGAAGTATCGCAGTGAGGTAAAGTCGGTGGAGTAGTACTACCAGTGTCAAGACGAGAATTATGGGCGAAGAGCTTTACTTTGACATTTAATTTTTTATTGACTTTTTATTTTATTTTGACATTTAATTTTTTATTGATTATTTTATTTTATTTTGACATTTAATTTTTTATTGATTATTTATTTTATTTTGACATTTAATTTTTTAATGATCTTTTATTTTGACATTTAATTTTTTAATGATCTTTTATTTTGACATTTAATTTTGTATTGATTTTTTAAATTTAATTTTGATATTTTAATATTAGTATAATAATTTCATAACTGTGACTGTCAACTTTTTATCTTGTACCTGTTTTCATTATTTGCATACCCATGTGATGGTTAAACATGGAGAACTTTATATTATTCATTTAAAAACAAAACATCAATTTATATTTTTACCCATGTTTGCAAATTAATAAATGATTTATGATTTATGATTTATGATAAGAGAGATGCAAATAGACCCGCTTTCTCTCTCGCCGTATGAGCCAGTGTACCATCAGGTCTAACCAGCGGAGGCAATGAGGGCCGACAGAAGTTCGCTTCGACCGACTTGGCAAAGGACCAGAATGCTCTGCTACCGGACGGCTGCGCAGAGAGCTTTGTACCAATATGGGTAATGCGGTCGAAGCGAGCCTTCCTTAGTGCCTTTTTGTAGGACTTGGCAGCATGGTTGAAGGCTCTCTTCTTTGAACTCAGATCCGGAGCTTTGTGATCACGAGCGTCAACCCAGGCGAGAAACGCCGAATGCTTACGTTGTTCAGCTTGAACGCAATCGGCGTTGAACCATGGGTGAGCTAAGCCACCGATGGGTACGTCGCGATAAGGGATGAAATACTCCATAGCTTGACGTATCACATCGGATATAGTATCTGCACAGCTCGACGGATTTTTAGAAGAGAAGCAGACCTGCTGCCAAGGATAAGATGCAAAGAAGTGCCGCATCTCATCCCAATCTGCTGACTTGTAACGCCACATTCGCCGTTCACCGCGTGAGTCGCAGTCAGGTGGGGAGAAGGACGATACAGACTTCACCAGACAGTGATCTGAAGTTCCAAGTGGTGAGGAAACTATTACGATACATCTGTCCGGATCGGTGGTCAGCAGAAGGTCCAGACAATTGGCAGTATGACCAACTACATCAGGCACCCTTGTCGCTTGCTTTACCAACTGGGAGAGGCCCATCGATACTGCAAAGTTTCGCGCTTCTCTCCCAGCGTGGTCGGTCCTCTGGTACGGGAAAAGCCAGTCTTTGTGAACGGCGTTAAAGTCCCCCAGAGCGACAAACTGCGCATCAGGGTGCCAATGCAGAGCCTTATCGGCGGCCTCACCGAGGTGGCCAAACAGTTGAGTCGTCTCCTGGTCACCGCTGTGCGATCGGTAGACACAGGTATAGACAATTTTGTCCACACCGGTGTCCACCAACAACCACAACGTTGAGAAATTAGGGTCCTCAAGGTGACGGAGACGCTGACAGCAAATGTCATTGCGGACGTACACACAGACCCCGGCACGCTGCAGGAAATGGTGCTCCAATGAGTATCCCGGGTAGTCGAGATACGCCGAATTATGACGGACATCTGATCTGCGTCTCCGTCAGGAAAAGTAAGTGGGGCTTGTTAGTCTCAAGGTGGTGGTGGACCGCATTGATATTGGAGTGCAGTCCTCGAATGTTAGAGAGATGCACTTGGAATAAGAGGACGTGCATCCGCTGTACATACTTACTTTTCTTTTTACGAGTACCTTTCATTTTATTTTTCATAATTTTGAGTGAATAGGGTAGGTGGAAGATGGCAGTTGAGCGAGGTGATGCGATGTAAATCCAACAACGCGACCAGAGTTGCTGCGCCAATGGAGGTCCGATCTGGAGACTGCGGGGACGCCCGAACCCCCCCAGGGATCGCCATCGGGTCCTCTCGCCCGGTCGCCAACCGGCACGATGGGGCCACCCTGGGATTTTTCGCAGTTGGCGGGGCAGCCTTTTGTGCGTGGCTGGCACACTACTTGGGCCCCCAACTATCTGCGGTCGGCCAGCGGATAACCGTGCTTCGGATCCCGCTACCCTCCGCGATCAAACGTCCGACACAACAACAGCTGTCGCATTATACCCGGTACGGTACACATCGCAACATAACTGCTCAGACCCATCTTCCACCATATGGCTTCACCAGACATCACGCCGGAACACGACAAGTCGCTTGGCGGCATGGCTTTGTCTGGTGGGTGGTAACTCCTAAGCCGGCAGCCGATACTAAGGCCTACCACCGTATTTTACTGCTCGTTTGGCACTACCCAGGGGACACGTGTAGGGTGGTCAAAAGTTTTTTGACTCAAAACAAGTAGATCCTACGGACGCGAGCAGTTCATCCCCCAAAACTTTCACACTACCCGAGGCCCCAGTAGGCATCGACCCTGCTGGGCCCCTACAGTTGTTGACCTTGAAGCGCGCGTGGGACAGTGCGTGCCGTCGACAACTTGGGCTCCGTCCGGACGGTTAACGGACGATCGGACGGCGAGCCACCCATTGCTCGCCGTCCGCAAACCCGCGCCTACGGTACCCGGAAATCGGGATCGGAATCCCGGTGGCGGTTGGGGCGTGAGGACCGTTGCCTCACGCGATCGGTCACCTCCTTTGCTAGCATTACTGCTTCGCAGAAGGAGGCCACCGCCTGCCACTCCTCCTCGCTCCGGACCATGGCCTGTACCCACGAGGACACGGCGTTGCTCTGCCCAAACGGGGCACACCTCCACCGTGTCCTCCGGGCGGTCCACACAGTGGCGACACCCGGGCGTCGCTTCCGCACGAATCCGGTGAAGGAACTTCCCGAACTTACCTTGTTCGGTGAGAACCTGCGTCATGCGGAAGGTGAGGACGCCGTGAGGTTTTTCCAACCACACCTCAAAGAGGGGACTTACCGCCATAATTGTGGCGTGCCCATCGTACGAGTGGTGTTACATATCATTTAAATTCACGGCTTTGCTCTACTAGTACTACTATATTATGCACTTAAACCTTCCTCATGAAACACGCGGTCTATTGAAAATCACATGAAAATCCGTTCAGAAGTTTTTGAGTAAATCGCGAACACATAGACAGTCAGACGTGGTGGGTACTAAGATAAGGAAATGTAAAAGGATTTTATACTTTTATTAACATCATTTCATCAGAGGTCGGAATAAGGTAGAGTTATTTAAGTACTTATACCGATTTCATACAGCGAGAGAATAAAGTTGATATGCCTCAAATCCCGAGATTAATTTTAAAGAGCAGATTTTTTTTTGTTGACACTATCAGAAATATAGCAGAAAAACTTTCTTCCTGCATTTGACGAGGAGGAGGAAGTATATAAAGTTAACCTCACCTCAGTTGACGTAGAGAGATCTTTTTCAATGAAAAATACTAATAAAAATTGTATGTTAATTATCTTTGTCTTATAGATCTCTGAGGTTTTTATTATTATTTATTTGTAATACTGTAGGCCACACGGGATTTTTCATTAGAAATCCCGGGAAGATCCATATTAATATCAACATTTCGATGCAAGTACATGAATAACTCTACCTAATTCCGACCTCTGGTTATTACTATGAGCTAATAACTTATGGCCTAGGTTATTGTGCCTGTGTGCCCTATGTAGGAAATCTAAAGGATTATAGCATAGGGGTGATATGGCTAGAAAACTTGGTAGATATTTTTAAGGACCATCATCTTTGGCAGATTTTAGATGGAAGTTGTAAAGAGACTAAGGGTTAAAGTCAGTATAAGTCTGATACTCCCTCTCGCTCCACCCAGAGTAGAGAAGTTTTTTGATTATTACTAATCCAAAAAAGGGTAAAATCGGTAAAGAAGTCGAATGTTCTAAACGTATAGCAAAAAGCCAAACAACTTCCATACAAAGTTCACTAAACCCGGAATCGAAAGTACAATAAAAAAAGTCAAAACCAAATTAACAAAACAAAACCAATTGTAACTCCTAAACATAAACTTAATAAAACCCAGAAACATCCATTACAAAATTACCATAACGCATGAACAACGAACAATGAAAATGTGATCCAATTTGTGCGAGGAAAGAAAGTGTCAAAAAGATAAAGGTACCGAGGTAACGAGGGGCCCGACGTTTTGCCCTGCGGCACGCCAGACGAGGACGCCTTTGCCACTTTAAGCTTTGTATTATTTTGGTCTCTGGGACCCCCGGTATGAAAAGGAAAGTGTAATTTCGTTACGCTTTGAGATGTCGACGCGACAATCTAATTATTTTCGGCTGGTGTGGTAGGTTCACCTTGTCAAAAGCCTCCCAATGTTCTACAGCAGGATTTAATTAATGAGTGTTGTTTTAATTTTCAAGTTTTATTGAGACAGAGGTGTTTAAAGTTGATTTGTAATATAAATAGAATAATTCAAAATTAATGCCTATGTTTGTGACTAGCTATTTAAAATTATATTAATGTATTTTATACGAACTGTATCTTGAGTAGATTCCATGCAGATCTGGGAACCAAAGAAAAAATAGAATGTATCAGTTGCTCATTTTAGGGCAAGTTTTAAGAGTTAATCGAAATAAAATTATTATACTGAACTCTTTAGTCTTAGAAATATTTTAACAACATTTATTTGCAAAATTATGCTTTTATAATTGTGAAAGCATAATTTAATGTTTTATTTTTCTTTTTAAGGAATATTTTATTTCAGGTTCTAACAGTCGTTACATGGAAATCCATATAGTATACATTACGTCATCCTTTATTGCTCAAATGCCTACTTTTCCACTTGACTGAACTTGTCATATTTTTAGGAAGACATTACATGTTTAGATTGCTTCTGATTATGCTATACTAAATTAGTTTCTGATTTCGTCTAAAATAAATAAAATTAGTCTCCATATTAAAGCGCAATGGAGTTTTATGTATCGCAATCTTTTTTCTATCTAATTAGTTTATTTTTCAGAACCAGTTATCCCTGAAGTGCTCGCACGGCGAGCATTTTGCCGCCACTCGCGATGTTGAGGCAATGCTTTCCTATTGTGGTGTTCTGCATGTAGGTGAAGGAAGAGAGTACAAATACTGGGCTACGTTAGGCTACGTTTCACTTGCATAGTTTAGAAAATTGTAGCATTTGTTTTCCGAGGGCGAAAAAATGCTCAATGGGTTAACTAAATACGATTACACTTCTCTAAATTCAGCAACATATTATTATAGGTACATTTAGACGACTAGTCAAATGGATTCAACCCTTAAAAATATTCTATAACCATTGCATCGCTTGTCCAAATTATTATTAAATCTAGTTGCATTTCACGCGGTTAAACATCTCACTTCATAACAAAGGGTGCTCATTTGAATGTGAGCGGTCGCCTAGGGGCCATCGCTTTGTAGTTTTTCCTTAATTATATCTGTTTGCGGATTCCCACTCATTAAAATGTGGGCGTGTTACTGCGTACTGAGTTTCACCTTATTAGATTCTGCTTAAGGGCATTACGTGATTTGTGAACGGTTTTGATTTTGTGCTTTAGTTCTGTGGTCGTTATTGTTATTGTGGGATTGTGTTGCGTTTATTATTTGGTTGGGCATTGTTTGATTAGTTACTTTATTCTAATTCACGATATGATAGAGAGTATAAAAGTGTCTCTGCTAGTTAATAATGTCATTAAATCTCGTTAAATTATCAATCTTATAAAACAATTGAATGACTAGAAAAATATCAATAATTATTAACGATTTTTGAAAATAAACTCATAAATAGCTTAATAGGTATCACCATATACCAGTCACCCTATATGTATATAATATGTACAAATACGTAAAAAAAGAATTCATTGGGCATCAACATTCATCCACCTTCATCTACACAATAATATTATAAAGAGGTAAAATATGTTTTTTTGTTTGTAGGAGGTAATTTCTGAAAATACTGGTTCGATTGCTAAAATTTGTTCACCGATAGAAAGCTGCTTTATTCCTGAGTAACATAGGCTATATTTTATGAACACGGGCGAAGCTGCGGGCAAAAGCTAGTTGTTAATATTAAAAGTGCATAAAAATGCGTTTTAAAATAAAGTCAAGGGTGACATTAAAATTGCTTTAGATTTTTCATGCTCCCCAAGTTAAACCAGTCAGTCATATACTAGCGTAAGTAGTTAGATTAGCAAATTCAAAAGATACCTAATTAATATAAGATTACAGATAAATGTTTTTTCTTTTTTTCTAGGGTCTATTATTAACAAAGATGATCAACGGTGATAAAAGAAACAGCAAAGTATCAATATATTATTATAATAAAATATTTTCTTAATTTAAGTAAACACCTTTTTTTATAGGTGGGAAAATCATCTTATGACAAATCCCGCTATTGGGCGGAGCGAGAGATAGTGTCAGACTTTTACTGACTAAAAACCCACTCCTGTTCCTTTTTTGCCTTCGTCCCAGGGCCCCGGTTTCGTTTTCACACTACCCATGGCCCCAGTAGGCTTCGACCCTGCTGGGCCCCTACGATTTGCTGACATCTCCCTGAGGCGCGCGCGGAACAATACGCGCCGTCGACGACTTGGGCTCGGTCCGGATGGTTACCAGACGGTCGGACGGCGGGCCACCCATTGCCCACCGTCCGCAAGCCCGCGCCTACGGTGGCCGGAAATCAGGATCGGAATCCCGGCGGTGGCTGGGGCGTGAGGACCGTTGCCGTTGCCTCACGCGATCGGCCGCCTCCTTTGCTAGCATTACTTCTTCGCAGAAGGAGGCGACCGCCTGCCACTCCTCCTCGCTCCGGACCATGGTCTGTACCAAGGCCCGGCGCGAGAGATCGCCGCCGATCGCCCCCACGAGGACACGGCGTTGCTCTTCCCAAGCGGGGCACACCTCCACCGTGTGCTCCACCGTGTCCTCCGGGCGGTCCACACAGTGGCGACACCCGGGCGTCGCTTCCGCACGAATCCGGTGCAGGAACTTCCCGAACTTCCCGTGTTCGGTGAGAACCTGCGTCATGCGGAAGGTGAGGACGCCGTGAGGTCTTTCCAACCACGCCTCAAAAAAGGGACTTGCCGCCATAATTGTGGCGTGCCCAAAGTAAACACCTACAGTTATTTGTGTTTTACAAATAGTGGAACCACTAATCGAAATCATAAAGATAGGAACTCCCAATAATTTCTAGATGACAGAAACAATATTGTACGAGATATTACATTAAATGTCACTTTCCCTAATAATACCAAACAAAATGAAATGACGACAGATTTCATTATTGTGCTACTATTGTGCAGTAACAAGCAGCAGACATAAAGCTATTACAGTATTTACGAGTGCACGTCAATCATTGCAATTTGAATCTTATGTCGATGATATAAAAGTCAAATAACATACAGTTTCTACTACAATAGAACAAGTTACTAGAGGGTGGTGTTGATGTGTGAACTAATTTGAGACGAGAATGAAGAGGTTAATTATATAAGTTATTTTACTTCAATATACTTGATGGAATTAAACATAATATATCTGGACTACAATAGAACAGATATATGTAGAATACTGACAGAGGTCTTTCGAGGAAAATAGGGTTGATGGTAAAAAAAATTATAGAGGTATTTAAGTTTTGCCTGCGGCAATGTTCGTTCAATCAACGTTGAAACGCCAAGTGCAAATGGAGGAACACAGGTCACAACGGCACACACAACACACTAAAAAGAGTTATTTGAGCTATTAACATATCCAGAGGAGTAGTCGATATGCTTTAGACCTATTTTCAGACATTAGGTAGTTGCCATAAGCAATCGAGCATGGTAATACAACACGTTTGGAGAGCACAGGTCCAACAGCTTTACATACTTTCCGAGGCCCGGGGGTGTTACACCACCAACATTTACTATGTAGATCAGGTTAACATCATAACAATAATCGTGATCTAGAAGGACCAAAATTTCTAATCCCTACAAACGACCGTACGCATGTCGAGTCCTTCACCAACCCATTAGACACTCCTAAAGAGCATTTAAATTTTTACACCACATTCAATCTCCCGAACTAAACTAACAAACGTATGCACGACTTAGTTAGTAAAATAAAAACTATACTTTTAACTGCTAAGCCATAATTTGTATACGAGGCGGGTTCTGCCGCGTGGCGTGACGGCACGTGGACTAATAGATTGTCTCTATTATCCTCAACCCCTTGTTTCTTTGGTGTTTAAGGTTCACGGTTTTTTTTTTTTTTCTGGTTGCTGTATTATTCATGCAGAAGAGTTTAATTTTTTGTTTTATTAACCGTAAAAATTCAAAAATTTTTAGTTTACAGGGAAGTATCTTCAAAACTTAATCGAATTTGGTTTTAGTATATGGTTTACAATAATGATATCAAAATAGTAACTGAGGTGTTTTTTGCCGGCTCTTCTCCACTGGAGCAGTATAGGTATACCTATGGCTTTTGTGGACCATTATGTCCAAGGTTTGGTAACCTTGGACGTTTCATAAGTGCTCATGAATATATAGATTGTGTGAATGTAAAATAAAATACACTACATTACATTTACTTTTTCCATACTTACTTACATTTTTGGAGTGGAAAGTTACTATTGATCCAGAACCTTGAAAAATATAAATATATGGGTGTATCAAACATGAAAAAGGCTATGAATACTTATTAAGCATTAGCTCAGGCTATTACAGTACCTACCAGTAAAACCGTCACAAAAATAATTGCTTAAGCACTTCACCCAAATTTAACCATAGCTACCTAAAATATAACCTCATCAAATAATTCGCAAGACCATATCCAATCAAAATCGAACCCTAACCAGCAAGAAACAAAGTCCAACCACTGTTAACAATGAAACACAAGGGTGGCCTGTCTATATGAATACCTTCACGCCTAATTGACTTGTATGCGTGCGACAGGGAGCGTACAACGGATCTGTTAGCTTTTTATAGCAATATGAAATGTTATGACATGTTTGGATTCGTCGGGACGTGGGAACTGGTATTTACTTTGTGTAATCTTCTTTAGCAAATATTGGGTTTTGCGTGGTCTGTGGGAAGCTGGATGGATAGATATGCTGTTTTTGGAGTTGGTAGAAATATTAAAGACTGCATTGGGCTAGATCTGATCTAAAAGTCGAATAATAAAAGGGATATGAGACTTAAAAGAAGAAGTAGTAGAACGTAATTAAGTTTGTCGAAGACAATAATATTGCCATTATTGCAGTAGTAAAATTAGATAATCTCTCGTTGTTATAGTGGGTGCATATCAGCAGCCACTAGTGCTAAGCATGTGGTCCTTTCTAGAAGAAAGATATTATGTAATGCAAAATTACAACCGTTATTGTATATGGTTAAAATATGGAGGAACCAGATGTATAAAAGTAATTATAGAGAGATGGTAAATCGAGGTGGACATCTTGTTTAAATATCACCGAAGACTGTAAAAACCGGAGAGACATATTAGCATTTACCTGTGCAGTGAGACGCAGTACAGTTTCATTGAGATAAATCACTTTGATTTGAAATGAAACCGAAGTCTACGAAAATCCAGAGACACCTCTTAAATACAAGTAGTGAAATATATGTATACCTAATTAGATCACAAGTGTTCACACACTGTTCTGTTCAGAATCTTCTGAGGAATCAATGTTCATTAAGGTGTGGTATAATCACTTTACAAGAGCGACAAATTAGTGATTGCAAGTTAATCATGTGGTGAAGCTATCGTGTGTATAT
Organism: Mythimna impura; assembly: GCA_905147345.3. Classification (NCBI taxonomy): domain Eukaryota; kingdom Metazoa; phylum Arthropoda; class Insecta; order Lepidoptera; family Noctuidae; genus Mythimna; species Mythimna impura. The sequence continues at coordinate 6,945,811 of LR990363.1, forward strand.
TCACGTAAATTTAGTTAGACGACACACAGCTTTACAATTTTAATTAAATCTAGACGGAAGATTTTTTTATTGATACTGGATATGATTACTACGAGTACATTCGAAGTTGCCACATGTTAGTTCATACTAAGAGTTAATTAAAGAAAACATTAAAGTCATCTATAATGTTTTCTTTAATTAACTCTTACAATACAGGTAAACTTAAATAAAAAGCAACTGTTACAAACATATTTTTGTTCCCATACATCTCTTGTACTTCCAAAACAAGTACACAGGATACCTTGACCATACTATTATTTTGAAAAAAAAGTTCATGGGCTTTTGCAATCCCACCATCCCTTGGTTTTTTGCTTCAATTTTATTCAATCTTTCGGAAAAGCTTTACAATTTCACGGTTACAAGTCTACTAATTAAAATACACTCACCGTCTTTGTTCATTCCCATGGCGAGGCATTTCTTGAGTCTGCAAGCTTGACACTGGTTTCTGTGAGCCTTATCGACCACGCAGCGCCCGGTGCCCGCTTGACATCTGCCAACAAATTGTCATGGGATGAGCAATATGCAGCGTTAGTCCATATTTATATACACTCCAGATTCTGGAACGAAAATTATGAAGTTTTTAGGTGACACATAGTCATGCGTGCATAAAATACTGTGATTGGTTACGAACTAGATAACTAATAATTATTTATTAACGAGAGCTTGATAATTTGTCATAATAGAAAAGCATTTCGCCTCGACGTTTATATAAAAAAAAAAACTTATATTTCGGGCAAGACCATAATTGGTTAGTATACACAGAACTTAAAAACTAATGTTAGTACCTTAGTACTTATAGCTACCGGAAACAATTTTTTTATGAATTATACGCCACAGGGGCATGCAGGCGTACCCAATGCTCCACTATAGGACTGTCCCACCTGTCCGCTATTGTCTTCAGAATGATGTTGGGGCTGACGCGTACCCTGCGCATGATGGAGGCGCATCGCTTGCGCATAATGACATGAAAGCCATCAATTTCTGCCTCTGCGAACATACCGGATGCACTGCAGTAGCGCGGCAACCCCATCAACACCCTAAAAGCATCATTGTATTGAACACGCAGAGCACACTATGCCCTCTGCGTGTAGTTGACCCACACACTGCATAATAAAATGACTGACAATACGCTCTAAACAATGTGGCCTTTACGTCAGTCGAGCAACGCAGACGAGACGATTTATACGACGTACATTGAAGGACGGAAACAATTTGTCTGCTACGGTCGTCCCGTCCGATTATAATTTAGATATTTTCAAGGTTAGAGTAAATAGGCTCTTAATAAACTAGTGCGCTTCACCATCAACGATTGCATCACTGCTTAGCGTCAGTTGGGAACGCAGTCAAGCACTAGTTTATGTCTTCAAAAAAGAAACTTTAATAGAATTTTTGTTTTTAATTTTGTGTGTTGTGCTGCATTGCGTTAATTTTGTTGTAGAAACTGACTCATAGCTATTGAGACAGATTTTCTCTGACTTTGCAATGATATTAGACTAAATTTGACTGATTCACTTTCTTTCAAACCCTAAACACAAAAAGAAAACTTTAATCATCTTCGACGCTGTACCAAGATTCCAATTTGCTCCTTCTTCGCCTCTATTACATCTAAACCTTTATACTCCACAAAAATCTGCTACCACAGAAACTAATACAGATTAAAGATATTTCATTACCGATAATCCTATCTGTAATAGGCTTACGGCTTCGTTGACATTTGTTGCAATTCTATATAAAAGGGACAGGACCGGGTCGAGCATAGCGCCCTGTTATACGCCACTTTAGCTTTTGAGTTTCTAACAGCGGTTTAAGCGGTAGGTGCCAGGTTTTATGATGTTTTGTTGTGAGGAAAGTGTAGGTATTATGGTTAAAATATGGTATTTTTTTGTAGTGAAGAAGTGTAATTAGGTTTTGTTACTATTGTCTAGTGTGTCAAAAGCTTTACAAAGAATTTTATTTGTTACATTTTAAAATGCTGCTGTTTTAAATTTAGTACTAGAATTGCTTTATAATTATACTAGGGCTGTTATTAATAAAGTTAATAATTACATACAGTAATTACTTTTGTCTAGTTATAACACAACATATTACTTTTACCAATCATCAAACTTCTAAAAATCAATAGAGCATAAACCCCACAAAAAATCGTTGAACATAGACACAAAGAAAGTGCAGAAAATCAATTTGCGAATCGTAAAGCTGGTACACATGTCACACTTGACCATCTATCATAAGGGGTGGCAGACAATATTAATAACATTAGGCCGGGTAGCGAATTAATTGAATCGCCACTTAAGAAGGGGAGAGGGCCAAATGTTAAAACAGTTTTTAATGTTTTCTGTGATATCTGGGCTTTTTTTTTGTGTGGGTTTTTAGTAGTGTTAGGAAGTCGATTTATTTGAGATTTATATTTGGTTCCTGCCTGCCTGTTTAGTAAAATATTACAATAACAGAGAATCGTATGAATTATTTACGCCAGCTGAACAAATTATGGGTAGATATCAACATTATCAACATTGGGCAACAACAACAACGGTGGGCTGCGGGAATGTTCGAAAGAGTTACCGTGGTCCTGGAACGCAAAAGGCGACTGAAAGAACACAAGTGGGTTTTGGTCAGTAAAAATCCGACACGATTTCTCCCTTCACCCAGATCGGTCTACCTGGGGTTCTATAGTTCCTTTAATCCAAATTCATTTAGACGTGATTGATATTATCAAACATCCAAGCATATAGATATTTACGGATACAAAATAGAATAAAATAGTAGGATAATAGTGCCATATTATATGGTTTCACTGAAAAGATAGCAGTTTTACAGTTGGCAAAATGAACAACTTTATTTATTTTTCTTGAAGATAAAATATTTTTAAATCCAAGCAAAGTAATACAACATAATTGAAACAAAATTCAGGGATAATAAAAACTCAGAATGAATTTACATCATATTTAAATACCCCTCGATTGGCGATGTTATGCTGTGGGCTTAGAGCACGAGCGATAGCGATTTAGTAGATAATTATTTTATTAAAGTTATAAAATACCGTAACTATAAAAATATTCACTCCGAAGAGAATAAGTAGAGTGAAGCAATTGAGAGACCAACAGATTAGTAGCGATGATGTTTGGTAAAACCCGCTAGATACTCTAATACAATGCACAGTTTATTAAAATTGAAAATTGAAAGTTATAATTATAATGGTTTGTTTTTTAATTCTAACTATCAGATCTAACTTAAATTACCTGGTTAATTTACACATGTGACAGTTTCTTATTTACTCTAGGCTCATAAAGTTTTCGTTGTTCCAAATGTATCCTGTATTTGTTTAGTATTTTGGTTGGTTTCCTCTGTATTTAACTAATACCCAAAAACCAATGAAAATCTGACATACTTACGAAGTATTTCTGTATTTTTAATGCAAGATGATTTTAAAATTGTCATCAGTATTATCAATATCCAAAATCGTATTCAATCAAATCGCTCCTTCTATTACTCGATCCACACTCCAGTCCGGGTCACAGATGTACCAAAAATTACAGAAGCATTCTTTTCTGTTAAGGATTAACTGGGTTCAAGTGCTCAAACATCCCTGTTCTTTCTATTGTCATTTTTGGTACGGCATCGCAGATGAGTCGCCATGTTTGTCTTTGTCTAGTTGCAATTTTTGGTAGAGATTTTCGGATTATGTGTGTTTGTTTTGATTTCTGTATCGTCTATTACTGATTTTGATTCATAGGTGTTGGGTACAGTTGGGTTTACCTTGTTAGTATTTTGTTGGGTCTTCGTTAATGGAAATCAAGATATATATTTTTTAATGATATAAACCAGTGTTGACTGCGTCCCACCTGATGATAAACAGTGATGCAATCGTTGATGGTGAAGTGCACTAGTTTATTAAGAGCCTATTCACTCTAGCCTTGTTAATTGATTCAAGTTTTTGTGTATTGATTGCTATTTCTAATTGATTACCGTTATATATAGTTTCGTGACTGTGTATATTGTTTTACTAAGACGTGGTTATTAGTTTTTATAAATAAACTTCTCTGAAAACATTTGGTTACCTCAAAAGCTTCATTTTAGTTTATTCACAAAAATTTTGAAATCGCCATTAACCATTGACATAATAATCTAGCGATAGACAGGTGTACGGTGTGTGTATTACGTAGTACATATATATCGATGCAATTAACATTGGTCCTCTGTTGTTACACTAAAAATCATCATTTTTGTTTACATCACAATCACCAATAGTTTCTCAACTCAATACCAGTTGCTGTATTCTAAATTCAATTCTTAATCAGAACCTACTTCAATTTCTGTTACGTCATTATCATCAACAGTTTCCGCTTCTATCTATGCCATATACTCAATTTGTCATTGTTTGAAACGTCCCAAATTACAACTTTCAGGTTAGTCAACACACTGACTCATTTGCTCATTTGTTATCAGTAATACTATGTCACCATGTATTATAGTTTTTGGTTCATATAATATTGATTTAGCTGGTGGACATCCGTTGTTGAACTGTGCCACAGATGTGACCCCTCGGTTTGTTGGGACTTTCTCTTTTCGATTGCAGTGTTCTGTTTTTCGTGGTACATTGGATTTTCCACCTTTAATATCATAGAGATGGTTTTCTGCGTCAGTGATGGTTTTCATTGATAAGATTAATATAGACATTATTATGGCCATAAAGATGGCACTAATATCACCATTTGTTTATATTGGACGTTAGTAAGGTCCTTACATAATTATGGAAATGGTGTTTTACAAAACAGGTTACTTTTAGCTGCCATAACTTCGGATAGACTTGGAATGATAAGTTCGAATAAATTTTATTATTAAAGCATGATATTCCTTTTTTGAAATTAGTTATTCATTTGTCTCTTAGAATTTTGTTTTTTTCTTTAATGTAGTTAATTTTATTCATTTTTGTATGAAATCTAAGACGTTGTTTTATTTTCAATATAAATAACATAGTCGGACTTAGAACTACCAACGAATGAGCAGTATATTTTTTTTATAACAGCTCAAAATGATCTGTTTTATAATATTTCATATGTTAGGGCAGTGGTACAGAACATGCTAAAAAAAGAAATGACCCAATATTAGGCAAGGGTTTGGCATATTAGAAAATACCAAATAGGTACGAGTCAGACTCACATGGAGATAGTTCCGTATGTTGAATATAACTACCATAGTTTTTTTTTTATCCGATCAAAATTTGTTGAATATACACTCCGTTTTTAGGGTTCCGTACCTCAAAAAGAAAAACGGAACCCTTAAAAATTGGCTGTGGCAGGCGGACAGACACACGAGTGATCCTATAAGGGTTCCGTTTTTCATTCGGACGTACGAAACCCTTAAAATATATGTACATATGTAGACCTCTATACATACAAAACATTTTATTTAGGAATACATTCATTCATACAGCTTATAAGTGGAATTCCCCGCTGGAATCTGCAAGGTCTTTAAATCAATTATGAACAGGTTACTTCTAGGCAAAGCAGGTGTTCCATCAACGACATATCATCGCTTACCATCAGTGAGATAGTGGTCAAACGCAAATCTATCAACAATAACTAACAAAATATACGGGAAAAACACCGACTGCTCGGAGTTTCCTTGTGTGATCGAATCATAAATGAAGATATCCACAGGAGAACCAAGGTTACCGACATAGCCTGATGAATGCAGTGGGTAAGTTGCATTGCAGAACAGATAGTCGATGGGGCCGAAAGGTCCTGAAGTGGCGACAGCGTACCAGAAGACGCAACGTTTGAAGGCCTCCAACGAGGTGAACTGATTACCTATTGGGGGTCCCGGGAATCCGATGGATGCGAGACGCACAGAACTGGTCTTTGTGGCGAGACTTGGGGAAGACCTATGTCCAGCAGTGGACGTGAAATGACGATGATGAAAAACTGATTGCAGTCAACATTTATTTGAAACAAAGTGTGCGACATAAAATGATAACGACTCATTCAAAGCAAATATAAAGTATCACAGAAGAGTTAACAAAAAATTCTGCTAAAAATTATGATAAAGAGACACATGACAAAACAATCATTGCTCATATAAAACACAGTTGAGCAATCAACGTTTTCCAAAAACCAGTTCACACGGTTCCATTTATAAAATACGAAATATAACACAAATAAATGACGAAACGGCAGTTTCTGACTAGTGCAATATTGGTACCTACAGGTTGGTACAGCTATACAATTGTTCAAACAAGACTAGTAATGTTAGAGTGATCTAATTTTGGAGGCGTTTCACTTGTTGAAACTTAAATTTTGCTGTGTGGATTCAATGTTTTCTTTTTTAAGTTCGCATATTTCCTTTACTATACCAGATTAAGTATGAATATCAGGTTTTGACAATTAATTTTAATATCTAACTGGTGCCACCCGAGGCTTCTGGTGAAATTAGTACTTTCCACCATTTGGAGGTGATTCCCATACAAAATTACCATTTTTGTATTTTTCAACTGTTTTTAGGGGTTTTTCTCTATTTTTTAACTATTTTTAGGGGTTTTTCCCTATTTTTTATCACCTTGTATAACCCATAAAAATATAAAAAACTTTTTACAAAAAAAATTGTTTCTGGTATTGTTTGATGTAATTCCGAAATTAAAATTATTTTGATCGATTTAGTGTTTTCTTTTTTTGTAGTGAAGTTTTTTATTTCACACTTTTTAGTTGCGATACACTTAAAGCCAGAGTACAACAATTCCAATTAACCCAAACACTGCTAGGACATATTGTTTTATTATGAAGTCCCGTGTCTACCTTCCACCTTCCGGCTCATGGAAATAATTGTCACAGTGTTATCACTGTGACAATTGACAGAAAAGAATGGGAAAATAAATTTGTTGAACCGAAACAAAGTAACATTGAACTAGAAGATGACAAGACAACAATTGTCATTATCATCATCATTTCAGCTGAAAGACGTCCACAGCTGGACATAGGCTTGGACATGAGGACACGGCGGTGATCAACCCAAGCATGGCAGGCCTCCAAATTATGCTCCACCGTGTCATTAATTAATTTCACAAAAAAAAGCTAATAACATTTTTAATTAAAAACCATCACAATATTTGGACGACAATGATTTCTCGTAAAAATAAATGAGTCTTGGCGGGAGCACTAGGTACCGTGCCCCCAGATAATATAAACAGTATTCCAAAAACAAAAAGAAAACACGAAAAAATGTAGATAACATAAACGCTTAAAAAAACATAAACAATAATATCAAACACAGAAACTGACCTGTATATAAGTTTCCTTCTTACAGATCTTTTGAAGAAACCACTGCAACCGTTGCAAGCGAGGATGCCGTAGTGTTTACCAGAGCTGGTGTCTCCGCAGACCACACAGATCAATCCTAGAAGAAAATGTACTATTAACGTAAGTAAGGGCCCAAAAGTGCAGTTGCACGGTATGGGTGCTGAAATGTTTAAATAGTACATTTTGATACAAGTGGGAAAAACCCTGTCATAGCGACCGAGACGGAATTCGCCCGAGCCGTAGGTGAGGGTGTTATTGAGCCAATTTTCCACGTATATCGAACGACGTCATTCAATACACTTACGAAGATATAAATAAACGGCGATTGACGCATGACTTGTGGAGGTCGCTTAGCGTTTAGCCTGATACGATAAATACTTACAATAATTTGTGGGGAGGGCGATGTCGCGCACTTCTCCGCACTAGTGCGGAAAATTACTGTTTTCCTCACTAGTGCCTAAAAGTGGTAGGGATAAGAGCAGGTTTTCGAATAAGTGTATTGAAAATTAATTTGTAGTAGTAGTTTAATGGTCTACAACTAGTTTATTCAATACTTTAGATTCTATGCTATAAATTAAATAATTCATGAACTATTGGCCCTCTTCAAGTGCAGGTGCAAGCGGAGCGGCTACTAACTCTTACACCTACAATATCTTTGAAGGATGACTGATGCCAACCTATCTTACCCAAGTGGTTGGTCTTCTTGGTGGGCGGGTCTGGTAGTCAAGGTAGCAGAGCTAGAGGTGCAAAAGGAACGACTACTAAATCTTAGGGCCGAAACTGCGGTAGGCGGACGCCCGAAACGGGCTCCAGTCGTGTGATTATGGGTGTGTGTCGTGTGCGACGGTCCCCGTCGCGGAAACCGGATTATTACCTGCTCAGTGTCGATAGTTCAACTTTAACGTTGTGCATATAGTCGTGTCGATGGAGAACTTAATATTTATTATGTAGCAAAAAGGGGCCACGGGGCCCGGTCCCCCGCGACGGAGCACTTTTGTATGGGACCGCGCGGGCGTCTGCTTAATGCAGTTTCGGCCCTTACACCTAAAATATCTTTGAAGGATGACTGATGCCAACCTGTCTTACCCAAGTGGTTGGTCTTCTTGGTGGGCGGGTCTGGTAGCCAAGGCCGCAGAGCTGGTGGTGCGAGGGCGGCGGCTACTAAGGCTGCTGATGATGGAGGTGACCAACGGAGCGGAGAGGTGTTGCCTTCACCTGGTGGAGAGAAATAGATGGTATAAAATAAAGTCGCTTTCCGATTCTGTCTGTTTATCTGCGAACTCACGTAACCACGTAACATATTTTGCTATGGTTTTCACCCTCTGATTGTCCGCGTCGGATTGGTCCGACAAGTGTTTTCGCATTCATAGGCGGTAACAGAACTTAGCGAGGGAAAATTCAAAACTCATATTAAGCGTGTCCTAACCAAAAAAGCGTACTACAAGGTTAAAGACTATGTCGAAGACACGCTTGTTTGGGAATGACTACTTCTGCACATGTGATCCCCTGGTAACTCATTATTATTGTGTCTATTAACTGCTCCATGTGCTTCATTTTTTAAATTATTTGGACTTCAACTACCTTAAATTCGTTAGTAATTTATTTTGTTAACATCTCATTTATTGATAGTTTTAATTATTCATATTTTTCTTGTTTTTTTTTTTTATATAGCCTCTTGTTATAATGTTAATGTGAGAACATTGTAGACAGACTCCACGAATTCTTATTAAATATTACTTCCTATTACGACTCATTTTTTTTAATATGATTATTTTTATTGTGCTTTTGGGTACAATATTGACTGGTCTACACTGTTATTACATCTATTAATACTGTAATATGAAAATATTGTAAACAACCACTTTTTTTAAAAGAGTAACCATGGAGTTTCTTGCCGGTTTTTCTCCATTGGAAACGACCAATTTGGAACCGTGCACTAGCTGCTGACGTTTTATAAGTGCCCATGTAGACCTATGTTGACGCCGAGTTGCTAGCCTGTCGGTTTTCTATAAGTGTGCGTTAGAATTGCACAATTTAATTCCACCAAGTCCGTTCCATCATCGGACCACTAGACGTACGGCGTTGCGCCATCGGTATATGGTGGACATCACACTCATACGTACAAAGCGTTTTGGGAACACATTCATAATGCGTACAGCTAAGGAGTGGAATTCCCTGCCGGAGTCTGTGTTCCCTGATAGCTACAACCTAGGGGTCTTTAAGTCAAGAGTGAATAGGTTACTTCTAGGCAAGCGTGCTCCATCGTCGGCCACATCATCGCTTACCATCAAGTGAGATAGTGGTCAAACGCGAGCCTATCAAATGTGAAATAAAAATATTTTTGTTTTTATTTTTTTTTTTTATTCATCTCGTTTAGTTCTTCAATCCCCAAAGGTGAAAGAAGAGCGGACGAAATGGAGTATTTGTTTGTGGATGCGCGACCCTGGTGGAATAAACGTGAAAGTGTTTGTCGGATATTTCCGACGGGTTAATAGAAAGAACAATAAAGGAGGAAGTTTTTTGTGTATAATTTGGACTCGTGCAAAGCCGGGGCGAGTCACTAGTTATGTAATAAACTAGCTGATGCCCGCGACTTTGTCCGCGTCAGACTCGTAAAACAGAGCAAAACCATTTAGTCACAATTTCAAAGAAAGAAAAAAAAAGAAGAAAGAAAGAAAAACATTTTATTTGGCGGAACAAGGCGCAAATTTAGAACTAACAATTTATAAGTATATTAAGTGGAAAAAAAATATGCGCCATTCGCGCATAACGGCCGAACGCTCAGCATAATGCCGTGGCCATACGCAAAAAGCGATGAGTCTACGGCGCTGGTTTCAATAAGTCTTTTTTTGTGCGGAACCCTAATTCTTTTTATAAAATAAAAGCTATCTATCAGTGAAACTCCCGTTAAAATCGATCTAGCCATTTCGGTGCTAAGCCGCAATAAACCGACAGATAGACAGACAAAAATTAAAAAAATTGCCTTTATGATTTGTTATGTTGCAGTCAAAACTCTTAACCAGTCAAAAGTACTATTGACTAGCAAAATCAGTCAAAAGTACTTTTGATTGAACAGGTTGGTCAAAAGTGGTTTTGACTGAAAATTATTGGTTATTAGTACTTTTGACTGCAAATTTGCGGTTAAAAGTACTTTTGACTGACGCTCTTCGTCAAAAGTAGTTTTAACTGCAATAAAGCATCAGTCAAAAGCACTATTAACTCTACTGTTTACTGTACTGTAATGGTGTTTTCTTTTCATCAAATTTCACGTCTTCCACATCCATTGCAAACTTTTCAAATTTTTATTTTATCATCACATTGAAATGACTATCTTTCATATCTTCTATCGCTAAAATTCTTTGCAAAAAGCGTTCTTTCTTTTCGTAGTCACTCATTGTTTTTCTAATATCAGCACGTTCTCCACTAATAATGAGTAATATAAAAGTTTTTAAGTGCGTTTGTCGTTTTTTTTTATCGACAACCTTAACTTTTTAAGAGTTTTGACTTATACGACCAGTCAAAACCACTTTTGATGGAATCACTTAGTCAAAAGTACTTTTAACCAGCTCCATTGGGCAAAAGTACTTTTAACTGTTATTTTAGTCAAAAGTATTATTGACTAAAGCATACGGTCAAAAGTACTTTTGACTGATTTTTCTAGTCAATAGTACTTTTGACTGGTTAAGAGTTTTGACTGCAACAGTTATACGAGTAGGTATCGAAAATAGTTTCATATGCATTTAGTCAAAAAAATATACTTTGAGACTACAAACAGACACTTCAATTTTATTTATATGTATAGAGTAATGGAAAATGGGGGAAAAGGGCAATGAAAAGGGCTATGCTCGGAGTTTCCTTGCGTGATCGAATCAGAAATGAAGATATCTGCAGGAGAACCAAGGTTGCCGACATAACACGAAGAATCACCAAACTTAAGTGGCAATTGGCAGGGCACATTGCTCGCAGAACAGATGGCCGTTGGGGCCGAAAGGTTCTGGAGTGGCGACCGCATACCGGAAGACGCAGTGTTGGAAGGCCCCCTACATGGTGGACCGATGACCTGGTGAAGGTTGCGGGAATCCGATGGATGCGAGACGCACAGGACCGTTCATTGTGGTCCAGCAGTGGACGTCTATCGGGTGAAATGATGATGATGATAGAGTATAGATATGAAGAAATGGAATCATTTTTCGAAATGCTTGAAAAAAGACTAGGCAAAGTTTCTGGAGGTAGGATATATTATATACTTCAAAATATAGTACGTATTGGCAATGGAAATGATGCTACAACACGCTTTATGCACTAGTAAGAAACACTGTACAAAGGCGGGTTATCATTATTTGTTTTTCAAAACCGTAAAGACAATTTCATCATCATCATCATTTCAGCCGAAAGACCTCCACTGTTGGACATAGACCTCCCCCAAGTGTCGCCACAACGACCGATCCTTCGCCTCCACCTAGTGGGAAGCCTTCCAACGCGCTGCGTTTCCCGGTGCGCGGTCGCCACTCTAGAACCTTTCGGCCCCATCGACCATCCGTTCTACGAGCAATGTGCCTTGCCCACTGAATTTCGGTGACCTTGGTAAGACAATTTAGAGGGTGTTAAAGTTTTTATGAAAATATTCTCGTGAACAAAGTAACGGGCAAAGCGCTAGTACGTATCAAGTTATCAACCCTGTAGAACACACAATAGTTTAATAGCATCACACTACCATCAAAATATTTAATCTCGATAAAGCTAATAAAATAACCATTGCAAATCACACCCTTTCCCTTAATAGGTTTCCAATTTACGTATGAGGGGAAACACCCCTTAACAAAGGACTAGAAGTAAACGAATTTGAACCTTATTGGAATGAAAATAAAGATGGTGATTTGAAAATATAATGCATAGATTAAGACCAAATGTGTCGAATCAATTATGTGATTGGAGAGACTGACAAATTGATGGCAGGGTGCGATTTTGAAGGAATTTTTGAAATCGATTCTAATTTAAACTAAATAAATAAAAGTAAGTTACGATCATTCAACAAATTACTTAAGAAGGCTGAATATGGACTCGCGTTTGTGTGCCGAATAATTTTATTTTACTTTAAAAAAATCTTTAAACAAAATTGATTAGAAAAATCATGAGAATGTTAAAATAGTATATATCGCGTTGATGTCTTCTGAAAGTAAAATTATAGATTCTTGTCACAAATGACAAGTGATTTGAAATTCAATTCAATTTATATAACAAGTTCACATGGACCCGACGAGGTCCAGGGCACAGCAGTTTTATATATATAAAGTTACTATTAAAAGGAAAAAGTAAAAAAAAGACTGGGCAAGTGCGAGTCGGACTCGCGCACTGAGGGTTCCGTACAAACTTGAAAGGTAAATTGCGGTTTACGATTTATGACGTATTAAAAAAAAACTACTTACTAGATCTCGTTCAAACCAATTTTTGGTGGAAGTTTGCATGGTAATGTACATCATATTTTTTTTTTTAATTTTATCATTCTCTTATTTTAGAAGTTACAGAGGGGGGGACACATTTTACCACTTTTGAAGTGTCTCTCGCGCAAACTATTCAGTATAGAAAAACAATGATATTAGAAACCTCAATATCATTTTTGAAGACCTATCTATTGATACCCCACACGTATGGGTTCGATGAAAAAAAAATTGAGTTTCAGTTCTAAGTAAGGGGAACCCCCTAAATTTATAGTTTTTTTTTTCTATTTTTGTGTGAAAATCTTAATGCGGCTCACAGAATACATCTACTTACCAATTTTCAACAATATAGTTCTTATAGTTTCGGAAAAAATGGCTGTGACATATGGACGGACAGACAGACAGACATGACGAATCTATATGGGTTCCGTTTTGTTGCCATTTGGCTACGGAACCCTAAAAATCAAATAAATTGGTTATGAAAATTAAATAGAAGACTGTGTTTCCTGATAGCTATAACCTAGGGGTCTTTTAGTCACGAGTGAATAGGTTACTTCTAAGCAAGCGTGTTCCATTATTGGCCACATCATCGCTTACCATCAGGTGAGATATAAGGTTCAGTTGAAAACCAGCGTCAGGCAACCACTGACTGCCATGTAGTTGTCTGGCATTTTTGCTGGAATGGACCTATTTGGCGCAGCCGTGAGACACACATTGTGTCAGTGTTTCTTTCCTTTGTTTTTTTTTTTCTTAATTGTCCTAAATTTTGTTTTTACAGTGTGTGTATTAAACGTGCCAAATAAAATATTTTTCTTTTTCTTTCTTTCTTTCTATCTTTCTTTCTTTAGTGGTCAAACGCGAGCCTATGCATAATAAAAAAAAACAGCCAACCTGAATTTCCTAAATCGCTTACCAAATAAAAATACTCGTAAGATTACTTATTAAAAGCGTATAGAGGGAATAACGAGAGGCGGTACAGTCGACAAAATTGTATTAGCAGCCGCTAGTGGTACAAATATAGTAAGTGTGTGTGTGTGACATCTCCCCAACGAATTATCTTGTTTGACACAGAGTTTTGAGTGGATAGACGTGGCTGAGGTAACTTTAGTTTGGAAGGAGATGAATAGAGACTTTTTGGTGTTTGTTAGTTAATGGATATCGAATTGCACAAACAATGGACGACATGGACGTGTAACTTTAAACAGACAGGAATGTCTTTTACATTTTATATTAAGTTGAATGCAGTAACCAAGCATTCAACTTTGGACTATGCTGTCACAGAGTCACTTCTAACATAAAGTTCCACATCTGTGCACATGCTCCCACACACACACATCATAACACACCATCACACATTTACACACACTCACAAACACACACTTATACACACACACTCTCACGCATACACATACATACCATGCAAGTAGATGAATGGCAATCTATTTAATATTACTAAGCAGTTTTTCGTCTTCTTTAAACTTTTTCTGTTTTTGTTTATTTTTCATTTTTTTAACTTATTTTTTCATTTAAGTTCACGTCGTCTTACGTTGGTTACGGACCAGAGAACGGATAATTTGTTAATATACTGCCTCCCAAGATACAAGTTTTTGCCTAGTTTGGGAGACAGCAGGCTATGTTTTGTTAAATTAACTGTTCCTGTTCTAGTTTACTAAGACTTGATTTATGGCTGTGTTCAAAATAAACTTTATTATTATTAATTTTATTCGACTAAACCACATGAAATTGATATTTTTAAATCATTACAAAAATTTCAATCGGTACTACTAGCTTTTAGTCAATGTATCGATTGATATTTTAGTAGCAGCTTCACCTGCGTGAATATAAAAAATTGTCACAAGGGCTCATATGCTCCTGGGACAAAAGATATACTATCCTTTGTACCAGGACGTGGTCTATCCTTGTACCAAATTTCATCAAAATCGGTTCAGCCATTCACGTGTAAATAATAATAATAATAATAATAATTTGAATTTATAAATAATATTAAGTAGTGTGAAAAATATGGAGGTTTGATAGTTATTTTATAGAAAACCTGTCTATTATTATATACAAATTTTTTTGCGGTTGAGAAATCTTCAAATATCTTCTCCCGTTCTGGGTGGAGTGAGAGAAAGTGTCAGACATTTATTGACTAAAACCTATTCAACAACGGATGTACCTTTTCTTCGGTAGGTTCCTGTATCGGAAACAGGTGGAAGAAACGCCTGAGTGTCGAAATTGTGTCAACCGCCCGGGGGTCACTTTCAAAAGTGACCTCCGGGCGGTACCACTTTATCGCTTGGGCGGAGCACCGCCGCGTCCTCGAGGAGGGTAATCCACCAATCCAAACCGTCGACAGTGCGTAGCGATCCACGCGTTCATCAAAGAGATGTTAGCATGTAATTTTTTTTAATGTTTAATTTTAGTTTGCAAATCAATTACTTGTTGATTCATGAATTATGTTGTGCCAAATAAACATATTTTCTTTCTTTCTTTCTTTCAAACTGCAGGGGCCTAGCACGGCCAATGCCCTCTAGGACCGCGGGGATTTTCTGAAAAGAAAACCCGTGGTCTTAGAACGCAAAAGGCAACTGAAGGACCTAGGTGTAATTTTAGTCAGTAAAAGCCTGACACGCCTTCTCGCACCACCCGAGATTTTTTTTGGGTAGGAAATCATCTAATGACTGCGAGAAGTCATTAGATACCTAAAAAAATCCGTATTCCTTCAGTTGCCCTTTACGTTCTAAGGCTGCGGTAACTCTTTCAGACAATCCGGCAACCCTGGTCATAAAATTTTCTGAATATTGAAAAGTAGGAACTTAAGGGTAGTTAAGATAATAGTATTTTAAAATAAAAGTGCTGAATGCCTTCTCTATTCCACATCTAACTCTATAGAACCTACGTGTCAACTGCCCCGGACACTTAATATAGGTAAATAAATAGACACGGTGCACTTCAATTGCATTCCAGCAATTAATTGTAACTGCACAGTGTTGCTATTGTCACTGATTGGTAATTCAATTTTTGTTGAAAGTGCTAGGGAGTGGATTTTGACCTTTTGTGATTTGAAAAGATGGAAGAGAAAAATAGTTTGGTTATAGTCAAAAACTTATGTTTGAATAGTGTTTTCGTAATGAAATTAAATTCATTTCATTTTTTATAGAATTGTATTTTTGTTTGTATTGAATTTTAAATAGTTTTTTTTTTCGGTGGGAAAATCATCCAATGACATCGGGTCTTGGGCGGAGCGTGAGATAGTATCAGACTTTTACTGACTAAAAACCCACTCCTGTTCCTTCTTTGCCTTCATCCCAGGGCCCTGGGTTTCTCTTTCGCATCACCTATGGCCCCAGTAGGCTTCGACCCTGCTGGGCCCTTACGGTTTTACTGACATCTCCCTGAGGCGCGCGTGGAACACTACGCGCCGTCGACAACTTGGGCTCGGTCTGGACGGTTATTGAACGGTCGAATTTTAAATAGTTGCGTCACGGTTGAAGTAGTGGTAGAGCAATATTGGTTGCTGCGCTGTATGCGCGGTTTTGATTCCCGTACGGATCAAATAATTGTATGAATTTGGTAGATGTTCCGGGTCTGTGTGTCTTGTGTATGCGAGTTTATATGTTTGTGAACACACCCACGATACAGAAGTAATTCACGATGGGGAGCAAGGTTTAAAAAAAAATATCCGTAACTTTTGAAAATTCATTTTTTTTAATTGAACACGGGCACTTATAAAACGTCAGACGCCAGTGCACGGTTCCAATTGGTCGTTTCCTATGGAGAAGAACCGGCAAGAAACCCCATGGCTATTTTTTAAAAAAAAAAGATCGATTTTACAATATTTCCATACTAGCCGCTGCCCGCGACTTCGTCCGCATCAAGTTCGTAAAAATGCTCAAACGCAACTCACAATTCTGTGCTTGTGATTCATGCCGAAAGCGTTTAATTCATTTATTTTACTTTCAAATAAAACGGTTAAAGGCCAAAACGAAAATTATTTACAATAAATATATTATAATATACAATGTATTTTATTACAATATTAAAATATATGTGAGGACAGTGTAGACCGTATCCGATACCGGTATAATAATTTTCCTATATCCGTATCCGCGTCCAGATCCGAAATTTCACATCTGTAACATCGCTACTTCAAACGAAATAGGTACAATACAAAATCCCTTGCAGCCATACCTACATTCAAGCGTACCCGAGCTCGAATCACGCCACACGATCCCCACAGCTACAATATGTGAGCAATACAAAATCAATATCAGTCAAGATTGCTCCCAGAGGATCGTCGCACATGGGACCTCATATTAGGCGGGGTTCAAACGGTATATTGATATTATGATTTGGGTTAAACCGAGATTTTTGGGTTGAGAGAGCTGTGAAAGAGTATGATGTGGATGGAGGATGTTTGGGGTCGGTACGGTTGACCCTACTAGACCGAGATATTCAGATGATTTTGTTTAGAGGAAGTGTAGCTTGTATAATCTATAGGTGTTGTTAAATGGTTATATATTTGAATTTGTTGTCTCATACATGTGGATTTTAGGGGATGCAACTCGACATACATTTTCACTGTTTTCCATACAACCGCTCTTTCGCGATTATGACTTTATGACACATTTTTCATCAGATATTTTGGAAACATTGTATCTTTTGGATATTATCTAGGATTTTATTGAAATCAATTTATAAATTTTTGTAAAACTGATACAGTATAGACCTCTGAAAATCTGCTATTTTGCATGAACTTGAGAAACCACGAACATTTTTTTTTACTCTTGATAAGAATAAAATAAAAAAACTTTGACTCTTCATAATTTACTCAAAAATAAAAAAGTCAAAAAAGTATAACCACAGAAGCCTTGCAAATATAATCAAAATTCTTAATGACAACAATTTTTGCAAAAATTTTTAAGAGTCTTAAAAAAAATACGTATTTTCTGGAACAAGTTTTGGAAAATATTCGAGTAAATCACCGAATTACCGAATGCTAACAGAGTTTTCAGGCGTTATCTCTCTTTTTTCGCATTGCCATTTCGTCAAACATCGCATTGGATTACGTTAGATGAAGTAACAAGCTTTTAAACCATGCTCGATGTTGACGATAGGCGAGTGAAAAAGGACCATCTTAATACAACTTAATACATGTATTTTCTGAAGGTAATTTTGACCTTTAGTCGTTTTATGTGAAATATAAATTATATTTTTAAATGATATAAACTAGTGCTTGACTGCGATCTCACCTTATGTTAAGCAGTGATGCAATCGTTGATGGTGAATCGCACTATTTTATTAAGAGCCTATTCACTTTAACCACGAAGATATTTAAATTATAATTTGAATTAAATCACAGAATTATTTCTTACATTTGTGCAGTTTTATACGGACGAAGTAGTATTAGAATAGGTAAGTTATGTTTTTGAAAAACAGCCCTAAATGTCGATATTAATTTTTTGATGTTAGATCAAAATTAAGTCAATCGCCAAGTCACGGCGCCAACCTCCGTCAAATTATTTATCGTTTACATTTCGGAGTTGGAATTGCACAATTTAATTCAGTGAAGACCGTTCCATTATCGGACGGCGATGCGCCATCCTAATCGGTGGGACTGGGTATGCCACCCATATCCGCAATTTCAAAAATACTTTAAGACGGAACTTTTTTTTTATTTATTTCTCTCGTACATTTTTAACATATTTTTAGCTCGCCAAACTTTTTAGTTTGATGGCGAGAAACGCTCGTTATACAATCACTTCTGTGACATCATAAAAACAGTAAAGATATGAGTGGCTTTGCTGTCTCGGGATGTATACAATATATCATTTAAACTTAATTTGTTTTTTTTTATTCTTGATAGGTTCGCGCTTGTCCGCTATCTCACCTGATGGAAAGCGACGATGCGGTCGACGATGGAGCGCGCTTACCTAGAAGTAACCTATTCACTCTTGACTTAAAGATTCCCGGGTTGTAGCCATCAGGAAACACAGATTCCGGCAAGGAATTCCACTCATGTTTCTGTATATTTAAGAACAGTACAGAATAAGTATCAGTACAGCCCGCGAAATTCAAATTTACTTCAAATTTTTTGCATTTTGCAGGTCAATAACAAGTTGTTCAGTAACCGATTATGAACATACTACTTTCAGGGTGTGCGGATGTTAAATGTTGTATATGTAGGTACATATACAAGGTATACGGGTACATATGTGTCTAATATTAGGATTATGTACTGTATATACCTATGTAAATAGTACACCAAGAACTACTTGCGTACCTATCTATTCTCCTCCGTCAAATCCATCCAAAGGTTGTCTGTTATAAATCGCTTTTAGCCTATTAATTTTAAGCTCCTACTGTATTTTTTTATGGTGTACAATAAGAAGTATATACCTATCTATCTATCAAGCCAATCAATAATAAAAAAAGATTCCTTTCTCCAAAAACTCAACAGCTTCCAGCCCAAAACTGAAGCCTCCACAAATATCCCGATTTATGTCACAATACATATCACGAGGAACGACGGAGGGCCATAAAAGAAGATTTTATAAGACATAAAAAGTTCTGGGCACAAAATTGGAAGTCAGCGGGAAGGAGGATGCCGCTCTTAAAGCCGGGTATCAGGATAAATCAATGTTTGTTTGCGTTAGAATGCCACTTACTGGGGTACGGAAAATGTTGAGTCGGTGGTTGTGAGGTAGGTATATATTTTTTTTTGTAGTTATTTATTTATTATTTATTTATTACTTTATTGCACACCTTAACTTACTACAGGACAGACATTTATAAAAAAATAAGTGTACAATAGGCGGTCTTATTGCACAGGGCAATTTCTACCAGACAACCTTTGGATGGACTGTAACGAAAGGAAAAGATTTGGGGCTGTCAGTGTACAACAACATAAAAAGATAGTAAAATACATATAATACATAAATAGGTATATTACCAAATAATAAACTAATAAATATTAAAATATACGACAGAGAGGAGAAGAAAAATTAAAGTGATAGGTAATGCTCCTTCACCATCTTGTAGTTGTATTTTGATATAGGTTTTAAATATCAATTGGGAACGTCATCCATTTTTTTATTGTTAGTGTTAAAATGTAACTTTATCAAAATCGCAAATACTTTTTAACCGGGATTCCGATCCCGATTTCCGGCCACCGTAGGCTTGCGGGCTTGCGGACGGCGAGCAATGGGTGGCTCCGTCCAACCGTCCGGTAACCGTCCGGACCGAGCCCAAGTCGTCGACGGCGCGTATTGTTCTACGCGCGCCTCAGGGAGATGTCAGCAAATCGTAGGGGCTCAGCAGGGTCGAAGCCTACTGGGGCCATGGGTAGTGTGAAAACGAAACCCGGGGCCCTGGGACGAAAGCAACGAAGGAACAGGAACGGATTTTTAGTCAGTAAAAGTCTGACACTATCTCCGGCTCCGCCCAAGAGCGAGATTTGTCATTAGATGATGACCTAAAAAAAATACTTTTTAACCGACTTCAAAAAGAAGGAGGTTATTTAATTCTGTTCAAAATCAAATCGATTATAAAACCTTTAAAATCTGGTGGAAGGGAAAACTGTCAAATATCAGAAAAAGGATGCACAAACTACAATATGACGTCATCACCATTCGGTTACACGCGTAGAAAAGAGGTAGAAAGAAGTTCCCAACACGCGCCCACTTTTCCTCTGACAAATATTTGAAATTCTGATTGCTGATTTATTTTATAACCAATTTTGACGTGATTTTCAGAAAAATACTTATAATTGTGTTTTAAAAGTGTGAACGTGTGTACAAAATTAATCACAAGCAAATACTCAATTCTGTAAGTTTTAAATCGAAGTTCATTACTAAACATTATGCTGTTAACATCAGGCTGTACTGTAACGGTGTATAATCACAAAATAATTCAAAATCTCCTCTATTCTGATAAATTAAAAATAGAATTCCAGCAAAAACAATTGAAGCTAAAAATCATACCGATTTCATATTTATGATCATAATAATTATACTATGCAGAGGAACAAAAGCGTTAAACCAATTCTGGTATTCTTTTTTTGAAATTCAAATTAAGAATCTGGCTGGAATTAAATCAAAGTTGGCCATCGATATTTGAGTTAAATTGTCGACAAATGCTACTAACTGAAGTTTGTGTGATGTCGCTTTGGGCTGCAAGTTCCGGGAATGTTCAAAAGAGTAACCGTGACCCTAGAAAGCAAAGAGAAACTGAAGGAACACAGGTTTTTAGTCAGTAAGTCTCCCCTAGAGCGCGAATAGTTATTTGAAAGAAAAGAAGAAAGAAAGAAAAACTGTTAATTCGCGCGAAATGACGCAATCTTAAAACTAGCAAACAAACATTGTAAAATGATAGGGAAGATATGCGTCACATCCGCGCAAAACGGCCTAACGCTCAGCATAAAGCTGTGGCCTCACGCCTTATGCGTTAAGCTCACAGCGCTGGTTTTCAGCGTGGGCCGGTGGCGGCGTCGACATAAAGACGCCCGAACGGTGCAGTGTACAACAAGATTTGGATAGAAAAAGGAAATACATATGAATTATAAATTAAAAGGAAAAGAAAATTAAACTAAATAAAAATAAATAAATAAAAATAAATAAATAACGTGACAAATACATTAATATAAAGTGGCAACACCACGACGCGCCCGAGCAACTCGTTATTATAATCTGTGGCATAGACCACAGACGCTACTACGTGATTGGACGCAATCGCGATGCTGTTCGACAAAAGGATATGACCGAATGTGACGAAAGCTATGATGATTTAGGAAATTCAAATAATTCTTGTAAAGTACTATGATGGTTCATGTTTGTGCAATGACAATGTTTTAAAGTATTTGTGACGGGATTTGAAATTGGATGAACTCAAGAGAAGCGAACACGGGGACAGGTAAGATTGATCAAATTGTTCACTCACATTCACATTGCCTTGTGGAAAATTCCAGGAACAGATATTTCATAATTAATTACCGATCGTCTGGTAACCGTCCGGACCGAGCCCAAGTCGTATTGTTCCACGCGCGCCTCAGGGAGATGTCAGCAAATCGTAGGGGCCCAACAGGGTCGAAGCCTACTGGGGCCACGGGTAGTGTGAAAGTGAAACCCAGGGCCCTGGGACGACGGCAAAGAAGAAACAGGAGCGGGTTTTTAGTCAGTAAAAGTCTGACACTATTTCTCGCACCGCCCAAGAGCGCGATTTGTCTTAAGATGATTTTCCCACCTTAAAAAAAACCCACCTCAATAAAAAACTAAAATAAACGCATTCATGTCTTAAAATCTAGAAAACAAGTAGATTTCCGCTTTCTGCACATCAAAGTCGTCTCCATTCCTTTCTTATCTCGTCGCAGTAGAAACTTTGTCGCTTGCCGTTTTATTTGGTTTTCTTTTGACGCGGCAGGCGGCAGCTCTTGAGCCGCCCTGATTAATTTCACCCCCACCCTGTAGGGTAGGTTAGAAGTACCCGGCCCGCCGCCGGAATAACGGATTTTGTTGCTGTTCTTTTTTTGATTTAAACGTGGAATGGTTCCTCTTGGAGTGTTGGTAGAACTGTAGATTTTGTCTAGTGGGGTTGTAGTTCTAGTTTTGAATGAACACCTAGACAGCACCTCCGTGAGTGAGGGATATGAAATGACGGTTTACTCGTCAATGTAACTCGTCGAATCGCCGCTGTAATATCGCCGTTTACAGAGTAATTATAGAATGAACTGGCAAAAACTATCATCATAACAATGTGACGCCATCCGCGCGATGTTCCCGTACGCGCCCGTCCTTCCTCATAAAAATATTTGAAATACTACTTTCAAATATTTTTTGCAATTGCTTCACATTATAAGTAATTTTGATGCGATTTTCGGAAACTTTAACGTATCTTTTGGTATAATATACTAAGAGCCACATATGTGTCTGTAGACGTCGCGTTGCCTTCGCTTTTGAATTTTTCAGTCGGCAGCTGGCGCATTCGAAAAGTTTGTACCTAGGTACACCTATACCAATTACCTATTATATAAACAACATAAACATTGTTATTTTTTTAAAAGACTCAAGAAGCATTTAATAGTTCAGTTTAGTTTGTCAAATTGATCTCGTTAAGAGCTCGTAGTAGGGCCCTAGGGCGTTGTTCTCGTTCAAAAATTGGGGCATTGGTCTCTATTTCTAATCTTCGGGAGCTATAGTTGTATTGATACTGTAGCGACATCTATGGCGACACATAAGAAGTAATTCTGCATCGCGCAATTAAAGTTCTCCGCGCGATTTGAACATATAATACAGCCCGAAATCATCTATCGGGCAGTTGCCCACCAGACATAACACCCGTCTGGTCGGAGGATCCTCCCTTTTCAAGGGAGGTTTACGTGACTTTACTCTCTGTTCCGCTTACCTCTAAACTGGTGACCCCGACGTGATGACCTACAATAAGATTTTAAAAAAATCTTTAAAACCTCTATAATATCAGCCGCTTTTGCAAGGTTACGTTGCAAAAACACATCTTAGTTCTAAGAAGTGGCGCTAGTAATCTATACACATCGTTAATCTATACACTAAAATGGCCGAATTTATTTTTTCGCATCAGTCTTTTTATAGATTAAATTTTCTAGTTTGGTACGTCTCAAAAAATACAATACGTTTTTGTCGATTTAATTTAATAATATTATTAATAACATATTTTAAAATAGTGGCGATCTAATAAAGGGATGGAGCTATATAAGGTATAAGGTATAGCTTCATCCCTCTTTATCGCTCGCTCGCCTGCCCCCCTAGCCAAGTCACAAACGATAAACGTAAACTCTCAGTAGTCTTTAATAGATTTTCAACTTTATGGTATTGGATATAAAGTTGAAGATCTATTGAAGATTACATAGTGTTTTCGTTCGTTCCGGTCGCTAACGCTCAGTAGTCTTTAATAGATTTTCAACTTTATAGTCTTAGGTATAAAGTTGAAAATCTATTGGAGATTATTAAGCGTTCACGTTTATCGTTTGCAACTTGGCTAGGGGGGCTGACATTAGAATAGAATAGAATAGCATAGAATAGAATAAACTTATTGCACACCAAAATAGTAACAAAACTTTTATACTAGGACATTTTAACATGTTGTGGTAAGGCCCTTAGCCTATGGCTGTTATTATTAAGTTACAATACCAACTTTACTTACGTTACGTACCTACGTAAATATCTACATTCCTCAGCTCGGCAGAGCAGGCACATGGTTTCAATGCAAAATGGGATTCTGAGCAAATTTTCTTTCTTTTTCAGTCTATTACATGATTAAAGACATCAATAAAATGTTATAACAATTAGGCCGGATTACACTATTCTACAAGTGTCAAGTTGTAACGGCAGCAAAGTGAGGACTAGCGATGAAATCTATGACATTGTCTTGCGCTACCGAAATATTACATTCATCATTCCCTTACTTTTTGATTTTTCGCCAATCATATTTGCTGATAATACATACTTTGTCTTTAGACAAAATTTGTCTGTAGGTCCTAGCTTAATGTAGGTTAATAAGTTTGCTAAGCTTAATCTTTGTTTTTGATGTGGGAAATTTATTTATTTATTTAGCATAGCATAGCATAGTCGGCCTTATAGTGTTCCCACTGCTGGGACTCAGGCCTCCTCTCTAGTAGAGGGAATGGGCCGTAATCCACCACGCGGGCCCAGTGCGGGTTGGTGGATGTCACATGTCTTCGAATTTTTGGTTCTAGGACATGTCGATTTCCTCACGATGTTTTCCTTCACCGTTTTGAGAGCAGTGGTGATGAAATAAATTACACAAAGTAATGCGTCTGGCTAGGTTTGAACCCGCGACCTACAATTCGTAAGTCGGGGGCCGTTACCACTCGGCCACCACTGCTCTATCACTGCGCATTTATTTATTTACTAAATTATATTATAACACCTTTACAGACACATCCAAGGCGATGTTATAACGAACACTTAAAATACATTTATAATATTATTAAATGAATTAAGTATGATTATTTTATTGTCAGCTCTGGGTGGAGCAAAAGGGAGTCAGACTTTTCTTCCTTCAGTTGCCTTTTGCGTTCTAGGGCCACGGTAACTATTTCAAACAATCCCACAGCCCTAAGCTTAAGGTACCTACATTTTATAGCCCAGCGTAGGCATTTCAACCCAATTTACGTCTAATACCTTTCCAAAAGTAACGAACTTCAACCTAATCTATCAACGCTAAAATTGCCAAACAAAATTGCTAAGTCCATTACATTACTCGCTCACAAAATTATCCTATACACAGAATACACACACACAGTGTTAATAAAATACCGAATATTCAAATCGCGACGCCATTACGCGAAAATGAAATTTCAAATCCCCCTTCACAGTATTGGTTATTTTGTATTCAACGTGCAGTCTGACCGGGTAAAGTGGCAAATCATGGAGAGGCTGAAAATCAGTCAAATAGACCCCCGAGTTACTGGCCGTATGGGACTGAATACTAATGTCGCCTTTGCCTGTTGAAAAAAATGTAGCTAAAGTATGGCCGCCGCGCGGGAAATGGCGGTAAAATATTATGTTGTCTATGGAGTGAATGAATAAATATGGCGGAGGTTTAGTGTTTCTGAATATTTATTATGTCGATGATTTTGTATCTATGTATACCTACAGATTTTACTGAATATTTTCCATTCATTGTTTAAAATTTTGCGAAACTTAGCCGACTCATGTCTTACAAAAAATTTTGTTTGTCACTGGATTTTCAATCGAACAGCAAAAATAAGGGATTGTGTAGTTCTGTTTTTAACTTGTAGTGTTTTATAGAAGATCCTAGCCAAGGTACTCTGTGTCCTAGCCATACGGGTCTTGCCGATGCCGACGCCGACGGTCGGTAAGAGTTTCTTCTTTTACGTTGTAGGCACAAGATATAAGGCATAGCTCTTTGCATAGCTATTGCTACTAGTGTTGGGATTTTAAATGAGGTATTTGGTAACTGGTAACTATTCTTAGACTCTTATTATTATTATTATTATTTCCTTTATTTATTTAATACACATATTAATTACATTTTTAAATATTTATTTAAACAAAATTCATTAAAAAGAAAACATTTAAAAATATAAAAAATAGTAGCCCACCGGCATCGGGAACAGGGTCCAAGCTACCGGTGGTCAGGGCTCCTGAGAGAGGAATCTCCGAACAATACGCGCCGTGTCCAGGAGTACTGCCTTCTGAATAAAGCCCTTGATCCAACTGCCTAACCAGAGTCTCCTCAGATGTTGGTCGAGGCTCTTGGCAATTAATTATTGTTGTTGTTGTTTATTATTATTATTTTTAGACTATATTATGTGTACAAAATATTGTGTAAAACTATCAGTATTAGAAGCAAGAATAGTCGTGGTATTAAAGCCACATAAAATATGTATTTGATAAAGGTCCTGTTGACCGAAAATATTTATACTCATTTAATTTCTTCCGTTTGTATCTACAGTTATCAACAAAAGTCAATTAGCACTTTTGTTTTCGAATGTGATGTGATGATTATGTTAATTAAAATTGAATCAGAACTAGAATTTAAAGAATATCTGCGATCCAATTACTGTATGAAATGCTAAAAAGCAGATTATTCAATCACTTTGTGTCAATTTAGATAATCTATTTAACGAAGCAGACGAAGCAGTACCTATTAATCGATTTTTATCGCTATATCGTACCAAAAGTCATGTCTTCGTTTTAGCTATGTTCTTCTTCCTTACGCTGAAAGCACACTAATCCGAGCCGAACGCGTCGAACGAATCGAAAGAAAAGAATTTCAGAATTATTTATTCTGGAGTCTTTCCAGATTCGGACAGTCGATTCAACAGCCTACACGATACAACACAGTTTTTCTAGGTTGGTAGGACGGCAAACTTACCCCTAATAAAATGGTTCCATTACCCAATCTACAACTACGTCTCAAAGATTCAAAGTATTTTATTTCAAATAAACCATTTACAGGCACTTTTGAAATGTCAAGAAGTCAGTCAGTCAGAAAAAAAAAATGATGCTAATTGCACATTAATAATTACACTTTGTGCACTTTGCACTTTGTGTAATTTATTTCATCACCACTGCTCTCAAAACGGTGAAGGAAAACATCGTGAGGAAACCGGCATGTCCTAGAACCAAAAATTCGAAGACATGTGACATCCACCAACCCGCACTGGGCCCGCGTGGTGGATTACGGCCCATTCCCTCTCCTAGAGAGAGGAGGCCTGAGTCCCAGCAGTGGGAACATTAAAAAGCTGAATATGTATATGTATGTATGTAATTGCACATTCCAAAGCGTAGATCTCTATGGAGAAGAATGTGCAAGAAACTCCATGGACACTCTTTTCAATCATGTTTTGTAATTACAAATATCTCTGTTACATGTTTCTTGTCGCTCTAACAATAACAAACGCACACAAATAAAATTTTAAAAAAGTTTTTACCTTTCTTAATAAAATTTAATCAGGCATCCAACTTAACTAGCCATGTTGAGATCGGCTTCCAATCTAACCAGATACATCTGAGTACCATCACATGGAACGACCAGTGCCGGCCCGAGCATTAGAACCTGGCGCCCTAGGCGTACAAGACTGAAACGGCGCCTTTTTAAGAGAATGACACAAAATAATACAATGTAAACAGTCTAACCCCCGATTTCTGATTTAAGCATTTGAAGTTGAGTATTTCTCAAACTCTAACTTCAAAACCTGGCAAAAATTGGCATTTAGGCCCCTCGCCCATGACGACTTTTTGTAGCGATGCTGTAGCGCATTTCGTAAGCGCGCGATAGCATCGCTACTAACGCGCTTTAGTCGCATTAGCAAGCGCTATAGAAAAAATGCCAACGCGCTACTAACAGCATCGTGACTCTATCGATGCGAACGCGCTACAGCATCGCTACAAAAAGTCGCCGTGGGCGAGGGGCCTTAAGTATGGTTTGAGACGTTCTTAACTCGAAATACTCAATTCAGAAACCCGCCCTAAGTGTGATGCCACAGCAGGTTTACTTACGAACCGCAATTGAGCAAAAACAGCTCACACTAAAACGGAAAAAAGGAAAACCCCCGTGTGTGTGTCCTATAGATATGTCCCGTGGGATCGCAGCGATCGCTCTGTTTGTTAATGAGCTCGCTTCGCTCGCTCAGCTAATTATGTAAAAGCGCGATGGTCATCAGATTGAGAATAGACTCTTGAAAAGGTTGGATTCGCATGTTCGTTGGGGAAACGGATTGCTTTGCTCGTTTTCCCCATTCCCATTCAAACTGAATGTAATTTTTGGTTTTCTTTTTATTAAATTCTAGATAGATTAGACTTTTTTGCTGTTTGAAACAGATATTCTTAGGGTTTCCGATAATAGTTGTAGCTATTGTATTTTCTCGTCATTGGAATTTTCGACTCATTGCATTCCTAATTGTTTTACATAAATTTTGATCTGGAACAATTTGCCTGCTGCGGTCTTCCCGTCCATCTATAATTTAGGTGTCTTCAAGGCTACAGTGAATAGGCTTTTAATAAACTAGTGCGCTTCACCATCAATGATTGCATCTCTGCTTACCATCAGGTGGGATCGCAGTCAAGCACTGGTTTATATGAATTTAAAAAAAAATTGTTTTAGGTCTGAGCTTATTAATTACGGCCGATATAAGACGACAACGACTATTGACTATTTGTAACCGATTTGTACGACAACCAATATGCATTTTTTATTTCGTTTTTGGCTTCCATATATAATAGTATAGCAAGTACTGCTATAGGATTTTTTTTTATTATCAGCACTGTACTTAAAAAAAAATGCAATCCATTATTTCCTGGCAGTGCTCTATAAACTCTTGACAACAGCACTTGAAACACCATTCTAGCTCGCTTCGTCATTTTAGCAAGCACGTTTTTGCCTATATCCTAGTAGTTTAAATTTCGACACAGTGAAAAATAGAAGTTTGAGCGTATGCGCCTGCACACGCGAGTTAACGTCATAGGAAATTGAAATCTTACCTAAAAATTTTTGTAAATTTCGCCTATTTATCGCTCTTACGTAATATATATTAAATCATTTCTCTTTAGAAATTATGTAGTTACAGTACCTAAGTAAAATCTTACATAAATTTTGACGGTCGTCTTCACGTTAAAAAAGTATGTACTGTATTATCTTCAATTTTGGCGCGCCCGCCGGCGCTCATACCCGAGTCTCTCGAACGTCATATATATAGGCCGTCGCCGCGTCACCTAATTCACTATCGGGAAATTAGCCCTAGGTACGACTGCCTGCATGTCATGTCATTTTATGGTCATCATTTTAAAAAACCTAACCCTTGCAGTCGGGACTGCAAGGGTTAGGTTTTTCGCGCGTATCTTGTTGAAATGGGTTATCATCAAACCGCTTCTCTTTGCACTTTGAGTTCCAGGGCCACGGTATCCCTTTCAGAAATTCCCGTGGTCTTAGCGTGCATCAGCCCAACGGCTTTGTTGATATCCCTTTGAGGCGCGCGTGGAACACTACGCGCCGTTGCCACGCAAACTAGGACTCGGACCAGCTCGGACCTTACCGACGGTCCAACGGCGAGCTACACATTGCTCGTCGTCCGCAAGCCCGCGCTGGCATGTAGTAATCAAGCGTAAGCCTACAGATAATCAATTTATATACTAAAGGCGAAAGTTTGTATGTATGTTTAGAACTCCTTCACGCTCAAACGGCTTAACGGATTTAGATGAAATTTTGCACAGGGGTAGACCATATCCTGGAATAGTACGAAAGATACTTTTTATCCTGGGAGTATCCTGGGGGCGAAGACGTAGGCAGAATCTAGTAAAAAAAAATTAAGATGTTCTCTTACCTGCCATCCTTCCATCTGAATGATCTTGGGTTAGCTGCAGAGGAGTTTGAGCCACTTCCATTTTGTAGTCTATTTTATACGCGAAATTCACTTTTATACCACTGGCGTGTTATATCTTGAGTCTTATAAAGTAAGATGTTTCATAGTTTTCCCCTTATTTCTCACAGATTTTACTGCTGAAGTTACATAGAATTTATAGCAATTATACAAAAGGACTTACCTACACAGAGTTGTATCATAATTTTTAATGAAGAAAATATTGAAATATGAAATGTTTACCTAGTCATATATTAATAAATCTAACTTACTTTAATCAAATATCAATTTAATTCATTATAATCAAATTTAATTCATTGTAATCAAATTTGATTCAGTGTAATCTTTAATTTATTGTAATCAAACTTAATTACATCTATTTTAATTTAATTAAATCTGTGCAATCTAATTATATCCATTATAAACTATTATAGACAATTTTATTTTATTATAATCTATTGATATTTTTTTTCCAAACTCTTAATGTATCAATTGTTGTTCTTTTATAATCAGTTATATTATTTGCACATAATGTAGAGCATGCTGTGCTTTTCTATTTAAAGTGATGAAGCGCTTGGAGTTAAGTTAACAATGTATAAATTTTAATGTATAGCGTACTTATTGTTAAAAAGTCTAATAATAAATAAATAAATCTTCACTTCAAGATAAAACCCTCTTCTAACACAAAGAAGACACAAGTATTGATCGCTACTGTTTTCTCACTGCATGTAGATAATTATGAGAAAGTTAAAGTCACTGCATTGGAATTGCACAATTTCCATTATCGGACCTCTAAACGTATGGCGATGCCCCACCGGTACACGGTGGACATCCCACACTGTATACGTACAAAGCATTTTGAAAACACATTTATTGTAGGTACGTACATGGTACAAATAAGGACTGGAATTCCCTGCCGGAGATTGTAATTCCTGATAGCTACAACATAGGGGTCTGACAGGAGTGAATAGGTTACTTTTAGGCAAGCGTGCTCCATTGGCGAACACATCATCGGTGAGATAGTGGTCAAACGCGAGCATATCTATAATAAAAAAAGCCAGATGAGGAATCGCCAGGCGCTCTTTTTTATCCATGTTCCTAGCGGGGGAGACTTTTTAAACCAGCCTGTAGCAAGACGCTGGGCATAGATCTTTCTCAATATTTCTTTTTAATTTTCATTGTGATTGGTGTGCCTTCTCCGACCGATTTGCGCTCCGGTCAGGAACGAGTTGCGCTCCCTATCTTTATTTTAAAAAAAAGAACTTCCCTACTTTTTAGACTGAGTCCATACTAATATTATAAATATGAAAGTAACTCTGTCTGTTACGCTTCACGGTTAAACTACTGAACCGATTTTGATGAAATTTGGTATGAAGGAAGCTTGAACTTCAAGGATGGACATAGATTACTTTTTATCCGACATCGACTTCGTGTCCGCAATAACCAACATTCACGCGGACGAATAGCAGACGCTAATGTTTAATAAAATGGAAAATTCTAAGTAATTCGGCCAAGTCAATTTTTTTTTCGTACTTAATTTTATTCAGGTTTCAAAGATCAATAACATTACCAATTCAATATTTTTCAATATTTATACAGATGTTGTCAAAATACCGCCGTGAAATCAAATGTTACAGGTTATGAGTACAGAAGTATAATACCATAGTCGAGAGTTTGCATTGCACCTTCTATTGCAGTAGAATTAAACAATGTCACGCACTGATTACCCATTAAATCTGCACATTTCAACTTTAGGTCCTCACGCCCTAGCCGCCGTAATTCCGACCCCGTCTACCAGCCACGATAATTATGGGTATCAAATAAAGCCAATGAAGACGGAGAATCAAGCTTGATTCCTACCAAAAGAACTGGCCGTCAATAATGGCAATAAATAATAAATGACATTTATTTTGCAAAAAGGTTTTTACACTTTTACACGTAAATTTTTTAATGTTGTGTTTTTCTAGATAAGGTCGATGTTTCCTGGCTGACTACCCTAGAAAAGAAACACCGAAACAAACTCAGAGGTCAAAGTCTCTTTTAAAGTCTATACAGCAAATATGTAATGGTCAAATCATATGAGAACCATGCAGATTAGTGTCTCAGATGGTCTCATGGAAAGAACCACACAGATTTGAGTGGACCTGTCCAGTCAGTGTCAGTATTCGTGTAGCTCAACTCAGGACTACTAAGGAGCTCAACGACTTGACGAACAATACCATAGACAGAGAACAAAAGTGTGGAAACGGGAGAAGAAGTCTCCCTCTCTTTTTTCCACAGTCTTCTGTGTCCTGCAATGGGACTTTACTGAAAGCGAAGATCTCAATTTCTCTACTAAGTATTTTAGGTGAGTTGTTAAGTATATTATAAGTTGAAAGGGAATCGTTTGTCTTGGTATGGTCATGTGAAGAGGAGGAATGAAACGCATGTTACTAAAAGAGTTATACACATACATGTAATATACACGTAGATAGATGGAGAGGGAGAGAAAAACCAAATAAAAAGATGGATGGATTGTATGAGGAGCGATATGAAAGAAAAGGGAGTTAGTGATAGTGTGACGGGTGAAGAAAAAAGCGTGTTGCGCCGACCCCAAGTGATATGGGACAAAGGCAGGAAGATGATGATTTTAAGTATATTATAAATGTTACCGAGCAAGCACCGTAAGGTCCGCCAAGTCCGTTCCATCATCGGCCCACTAGACGTACGGCATTGCGCCAGCGGTACATGGTAGACAACCCACCCATACGCACAAAACGTTTTAAGAACACATTAATTTATTGTGCGTACAGCCAAGGAGTGGAATTCCTTGCCAGAATCTGTGTTTCCTGATAGCTACAACTTAGGGGTCTTTAAGTCAAGAGTGAATAGGCTACTTCTAGGCAAGCGTGCTCCATCGTCGACCACATCATCGCTTATCATCAGGTGAGATGGTGGTCAAACGCGAGCCTATCATTAATAAAAAAAAGAGTAAATATAACACACTAGCTTGTACCAGTGGCTTCGTCCGCGTTAATGTAGCTAAATATCCTAGACTATTTATAACCTATAGCATTCGGGGATAGTGCAGCTACCTACATATTAGTGAAAGAATTTTCAAAATCAGTTCAGTAGTTTCAGAGATTACCTCAACATACAAAATAAGAAATTATTCCTCTTTATACTCTTCTTCTGTTCTTCTTCTTTTTTCTTTTTTTTTAATTATTTTTCTTTGTTTTTTTCCTTATGTGTAAAGTTGATGGGATTTGTTGTACATATTTGAAATGATCTATTCACAACATATCGAGAGATGATCAAGATTTTGCGGTGAATTTGACGGTGATTGCAATAATTCGGTGAGATAAACTCTAGTTTTCTAGTGGTCGAGAAATCAAAGATCGTCGATGCAAATAAACTGGAGAAAAGACAATTTTAAGAAAAAAGTTAGAATTTAGTTATGTAGGAGCAATATCATCGAACAAGGTCTTTACCATAATTAGTATGGGGCTTAAATATGGAGAATCTTATTTTCCAAATGTGTTTGTAACTTTATAAAATTTTCAGAAAAATAATATAGGTAGTACCTAAGGTTTTCTAAGTATTTACTTGGTAATTAATTGTGAATAGAATATAGTTGCTTATAAGAAGCAGGAAGCTACTGCAGTAGGTACGTCCTTCTGTAATTATTTTTTTTAATATAAAATGAATAAAAAAAAATAAAAAAAACAATAATTAATACCTAACCCAAATAATAAAGACAAAAATTTCAAACCGTTCACACTAAAAAAACCCAACGAATTCCCTCCAAAATTTGACAGTTAAACACGTGACGTTTCACTTGTGACGTTTATATTTTTTAAGCACGGACGGGCAGGAGCGCGCGCGTTATGCCACGGCCTGGGAACTTTTGACGCGATATTGCTTGTGAGCTTGAAGGCGTGGCATGGCTCCGCCCCGTTGCTTTTCGCGTCTGACTCTGTCCCCCAGACGGGGGGACACTTCGATTTTGGGTCAGCTGTTAACCGGCCGTTTTAAGCTTTAATTTGTGGCATTACGCCGCTGTTGCGTCGGCCCTGTCGTTTAGAATAATACCGTCGTACATTTTAGCGTGGATTGAACGTTCCGTTTTCCAATTACAACGTGGAATGGTTGTTTGAATTTATATGGAAACAGTTAGAAGCGAGTTCGTTTTTATGCGTCCATGGACTGGATTTTTTTCGCAGTATTTTACTGGGATAATAAAATCTCTCTGTCTTTAAAAAACACGATTAAGTAAGCCTGAGCATTTTTCTTGCACAGAATCGACTGTGTCTTACCAAGGAATATTATATATATTTTTTTCTTTTTGACACCTTTCACAGAGTCGGTCAGTCCTTATAATGAACTGAAAAATAACTTGTACCCATTTTTTTCTTTCTTGTGATCCACGTTCGATCAATCTAGCCAGCCGATCCGTCTTCAATGTTATATTAGATACTTTTTTCGTCTTACTAGACACACTATTTTAGTTTTGATGAAGGGTGGTCAGATTATACTTAAAGATAGAGTAGGTATTGATACTACTGGAATATAATTTAGAAACCAGAGTGTAGTAGAGCTGTCGTCGAAATGTTATTTTACGACCGACGCTAAGCTTGTTAGGCAATGTTCACATTAGGTACTAGTTTGGTAATATCGCCAAGATTACATTGGCATAAGACCGGCTTTGAGCCAAATGTGTACCCATGGGACGATAGGCACAGATAACATAGGAATGGCATGGTAATTGATATACGAGAAATATTTGAATGCCTGCTTTTTCTAGAAGAACAATATGAAACTTAAATTAGACGAATTTTATTTAGACCTACCTACTAAGATACCGACACCCATATCTTTATTGTAGTAGAATAAAACTTTTTTTTAAATGTATTTCACTTTTTAGATACCTAAATAAATAGGTATGTAGCACAATATTTCCATATCTACGACAAAAAGCTTTACGTACATGACATCAAGTGACATTTGATATCACCCAATAAGAATTCGCACATTTGGCAGGGCGTGGCGTGTTGCCTTTGCCCGCAGAAAACAACCGTCATAGACGAAAAGTCAACAGTTCCCGTGTTTTCATTGGGCGCGCCGTGATTTTGGCGCGAGATGTAACTGTCAAGATTGGGTGCTTTTTGATGTCGTTATGCGGCAGTAGGTAAATAAAATAGGTATTAAGGCTCTACCTATAACTAGACTGTTTTTTTTTTAAATGAATATTTTATTTTTAAATGAATTGCTATTATATTGTTATAGGTAATAGTAATTCTATAATTTATGTTATTGAGTAAGAGTAAGTAGGTATTTCATGAGTTTATAATACACCAGCTTAATAGTGTAACTAAGAATAACTTTATTTTTGTTTTGGATTTAAACGCAAAAATTGCTTAGGTACGTTTTTACCTTTACCTAACGTGGGATGACTATTTGATGTTAGGTACCAACACTTAGTAGGATAGGATAGTTTACCTTATTATCAGCGTTTTCTTTACTAACCTAATCAATTAAATAAGGTACAAAAATCCGTTCAATAACTTTGTTTATTTTCCCTTTTCAAAAACAACAGTTATGTTAAGAAAATTCTGCCTTAAATGCAATAAATCAAACCAAATCAACCAACGTCATACTCATCTTGAACAAAATAAAATTTCAACATTCGATTCGCACAAAATCCGTGCCAAAGGAACCCCGAAAACTACCCACAAGTCAATCGCCAAACTGCGAGTTTTCCCCCCCACCCAACCGGGGGGTATCCACCCCACGTTTGCCCCCGAATTACCGGTCGCCCCCTAAACCGCGGTCTTCAGTGACAGTTCAATAAGGCACAGCGACCAATCGCGGCAAACGTCGCCCGGTATAAGCCAATAGGATTAACGCTATGCACGTCCTTTTCTGGCGTACTGCTTTACGTATCTATCCGTCTTATTCTAACGCACGGTAGACGGATTCTTGATTCGATTTCGATTGAATTCTTTATACGAATTTTCTTTTGTTTTTCACTTCGTTGAAAAGGCATGTCTCTGATAATATTAACTGCTTGTTTTTTTTTCTCTGTTGAATTAAATGTAAAAGGCTTTGGGTATTGGAGCAAGGATTTTTAGAGGGCGAAATACGTAATACTGAAATAATTCTAAGCTTTAATGTGTTTTTGTATTAGTTACTGATCAGATTTAAAAAACAAATTTATTGATAGCAAGACAGCGGAATGGTCTTCCGAGATTCGTTGAGCTTCATTGCTTCGGCGATTTTCTGGTGGTCATTACTGTTGATCCTGGGTTTCAGACATAACAGTGGTGGAGAAACGTATAGTGAGCTTGTACTATAATTATAAAGTATTAAATCTTTTTCCCTTTGTTAAATTTGTTTCAGTCGTTGTGTTTGTTTGAATCCACTCCATCCATACTATAATATTATACCAAAATATATAAATAACTCTGTCTGTTTGTTACGCCTTCAAACTCACAAACTACTGAAACAATTTTGACGAAATTTGGTATGAAATAAGTTTGTACCACGTAGGTTACTTTTTTTAAAGCTTTGACTTCGTGTCCGTAATAACCGACGTTCTCGAGGATAAATTTGCGGACAAAAGCTAATTAATGTGTGTATGTTGGTCACTCCTTCGTGCACAAACGGCTGAACGAATTCGGATGAAATCTGGCACACGAGTAAACCATGTCCTGGAATTCAAATTTATATCGCGGCAATATTTTCTCTTGGGATATTTTTTACTTTCACGCCGGCTAATCTACTGACAGAAACGATTATTTTCAGGTTTTCGTGACCCTAAATTATTGTCACGTGCATGCCCTGAAATATGTAGATGAGTACATTATGACGCACGCCAGTGGTAATTGACCAGTACAAGCTGACCTCTTATTCTGTTAAAACTGTACGCTACGCCAGCTCAGAGTCAATTTTACCACCGTCCGGATTTGATATAATTCTTTCATTAGTGGACAGGGTATATAGTATAGCCTAAAGGGTTCAGGCTTCGAAGGTGGTCTCCTAAGAGTTTGAGAAATGCCATCCCTAAAGCCAGGGTAGAAATAATAGTGATTGATTGTTCATCCACTGAATTTTCACCTGTGGGTCCAATTCCGTCAAAACGTGATAGGTACAGTCAAAAGTCAGGATCAAAAGTGCAGTTGCACTCTACCAATGCTAAAGTGTCTAAAATTTCTTTGTTGTAGAAGTTCAATAGTCCACAACTAGTTTATTCAACACTTTAGATTGTATGCTACCAATTAAATCAGTCATGAACCATTGACTCTCTTCTACAAAGAAATTTTAGACATTTTAGCATTGGTAAGGTGGAACTGCACTTTTGACCCCTGACTGTAGGTGCATATATACTTACCTATAGTTCTTATATTACTAGAACATACCTATAGAAGTTGATCTGATAATGGAGATGGAAGACAGTTGAGGGAACTTCTCAATGGCTTATACAAGTTAAAGACTTCATGTATAGACTTATTTAGAATAGAAGAACATTTATTCGGGAGGGACACAGCACAACAGTTATATACAGGCTGTTTGGTGCATCGTGTGCCAAATTGAAATGGTCGACGGGAGGGGTCATCTGCTATCCTTTCAGATTTTATCTTATAAAAGTGAGATAACATTTTTAATAGGTTTTTCAGGCATCATTTAGGCCGTGCGCGCACTGCCTTGCGTTTTTCTAACGCATAATCTGTGAAGTAT
Organism: Mythimna impura; assembly: GCA_905147345.3. Taxonomy (NCBI): domain Eukaryota; kingdom Metazoa; phylum Arthropoda; class Insecta; order Lepidoptera; family Noctuidae; genus Mythimna; species Mythimna impura. The sequence continues at coordinate 6,983,175 of LR990363.1, forward strand.
GGAGTCTCATAGAAGTGCGCGCACTGCCGTGAAATAAACGCATGCGGTAGAATCACCGTTGGTGGTAGAATCTCTCGCTGCAAATTTGCGGTGAATCTACCGCAAATATTTTTGTATCGTATAGAGATCTAGGAAGCGCCGTGCACTGCCGCGAAACTAACGCACGTTTTAACCGACTTCAAAAAAAAAGGAGGAGGTTATCAATTCGGTTGTATTTTTTATCATCATTTTTTTATGTTTGTTACCTCAGAACTCCGTCGTTTCTGGACCGATTTGCAATATTTTTTTTCCCATATGAGATATGCTTCCAGATTAGTCCCAATTTTTTAAAAATCTAGTTCTGATGATGGAATCCATGAGGAATCAAGGGAACTCCTCAAATATTATGCATTTACAGTCAAAAAGTAACATTTGATGAAGTGGAACTGATGAAGAAGACCAGAAATGGTCAACGGAACTTCATACTCACATAGATATCACAATGAAGATAGTTAAGCGACTATGAAAATACAAATAAATGAATAGTTCTGAATAGTTACGTTGAAAATGGTATCATCGAAGTGATCTGATGATGATGATGGAGCCGGAAGGTGGAAGGTAGACACAGGAACTTCATAATAAAACAATGTAACTTAGCAGTGTTTGGGTTAATTAGAATTGTCATGTGAAATAGGCACTCTGTTTATAAGTGTATCGCAGCTAAAAAGTGTTAAATAAAAACTTTTACGAAAATAAAATAACCGTCTTCACTAAAAAAGAAACACTAATAAAAATAAAAAACACTAATAAAAGTTATATTAGTGTTAATACCGAGAAACCCCGACTAACGAAATTAAAGTTATTTTGATCCTTTTAGTGTTTTTTTTTTAGTGAAGTCGGTTATTTTTTTTTTTTAAGTTTTTGTCATTCGAACTCCGGCTGTGGTGCTCACATGTCATGGTTATGTTGCACTTTATCAAATGTTACTTTTTGACTGTAAATGCTTTTTTTTTTTGTAGGTTGGAAAATCATCTAATGACAAATCGCGCTCTTGGGCGGAGCGAGAAATAGTGTCAGACTTTTACTGACTAAAAACCCACTCCTGTTCCTTCTTTGCTTTCATCCCGGGGCCCCGGGCTTCGCTTTCATACTACCCGTGGCCCCAGTAGGCTTCGGCCCTACTGGGCCCCTACGATTTGCTGACATCTCCCTGAGGCGCGCGTGGAACAATGCGCGCCGTCGACGACTTGGGCTTGGTCCGGACAGTTACCGGACGGTCGGACGGCAAGCCACCCATTACTCGCCGTCCGCAAGCCCGCGACTACGGTGGCCGGAAATCGGGATCGGAATCCCGGCGGCGGTTAGGGCGTGAGGACCGTTGCCTCACGCGATCGGCCGCCTCCTTTGCTAGCATTACTGCTTCGCAGAAGGAGGCGACCGCTTGCCACATCTCCTCACTCTGGACCATGGCCTGTACCAATGCCCGGCACGAAAGATCACTGCCGCCAATCGCCCCCACGAGGACACGGCGTTGCTCTGCCCAGGCGGGGCACACCTCTACCGTATGCTCAACCGTGTCCTCCGGACGGTCCACACAATGGCGGCACCCAGGCGTTTCTTCCGCACGAATTCGGTGCAGGAACCTCCCGAACTTACCATGTCCGGTGAGGACCTGCGTCATGCGGTAGGTAAGGACGCCATGTGGTCTTTCCAGCCACTCCTCAAAGAGGGGACTTACCGCCATAATTGTGGCGTGCCCAGACTGTAAATGCTTAAGTTCTCGATGAAAATACCAAAATCACTATAAGGTGGCCTATAATTTTTGAGGAGTAGGTACCCTCGATTCCTCATGGATCCCATCATCAGAACTGGATTTTTCCTATAAAGGCAAAAAAATTTAGCAAATCGGTCCATAAACGACGGAGTTCTGAGGTAACAAACATAAAAAAAAATGATGATAAATAAAAATCTTTTTCCAAAAAAATACAACCGACTTCAAAGTAAAAAAAAACACTGAAAAGTGCAAAATAATTTTAATTTCGGAAGTCAGTGTATCTATAATAGTCTTGTCTCTTCGTTATTTAACACCGACTTCCGGAATTAAACTTATTTTGCACTTTTCAGTGTTTTTTTTACTTTGAAGTCGGTTGTATATATTCTACCGCACGGTAGAATAAACACACCGCATTCCACGCGCACGGCCTTAGTTCTTCTGTTCCTGTTACGTCCCTATTCCGTTCTTATTTCCAAAAATAATCCGTTCCTATTCTGTTCCTACTCCGTCCCTATTCCGTTCCCATAGCGTTACACCGTCCCTATTCCGTTCCTAATCCGTTCCTCGTCCGTTCCTAGTCCGTTCCTATTCCGTTCCTATTCTGTTCCTACACCGTTCCTAATCCGTTCATAATCCGTTCCTATTCCGTTCCTAATCCGTTCATAATCCGTTCATAATCCGTTCCTAGTCCGTTCATAATCCGTTCATAATCCGTTCCTAGTCCGTTCCTATTCCGTTCCTAATCCGTTCATAATCCGTTCCTAGTCCGTTCCTAGTCCATTCCTATTCCGTTCCTAATCCGTTCATAATCCGTTCCTAGTCCGTTCCTATTCCGTTCCTATTCTGTTCCTATTCCGTTCCCATAGCGTTCCTAATCCGTTCATAATCCGTTCCTAGTCCGTTCCTAGTCCGTTCCTATTCCGTTCCTATTCTGTTCCTACACCGTTCCTAATCCGTTCATAATCCGTTCCTAGTCCGTTCCTAGTCCGTTCCTATTCCGTTCCTAATCCGTTCATAATCCGTTCCTAGTCCGTTCCTATTCTGTTTCTATTCCGTTCCCATAGCGTTCCTAATCCGTTCATAATCCGTTCCTAGTCCGTTCCTAGTCCGTTCCTATTCCGTTCCTATTCTGTTCCTACACCGTTCCTAATCCGTTCATAATCCGTTCATAATCCGTTCCTAGTCCGTTCCTATTCCGTTCCTATTCTGTTCCTACACCGTTCCTAATCCGTTCATAATCCGTTCCTAGTCCGTTCCTAGTCCGTTCCTATTCCGTTCCTATTCTGTTCCTACACCGTTCATAATCCGTTCCTAGTCCGTTCCTAGTCCGTTCCTATTCTGTTACTACTCCGTTCCTATTCCGTTCCCATAGATTTCCTAATCCGTTCATAATCCGTTCCTAGTCCGTTCCTAGTCCGTTCCTATTCCGTTCCTATTCTGTTCCTACACCGTTCCTACACCGTTCCTAATCCGTTCATAATCCGTTCCTAGTCCGTTCCTATTCCGTTCCTATTCTGTTCCTACACCGTTCCTAATCCGTTCATAATCCGTTCCTAGTCCGTTCCTATTCTGTTACTACTCCGTTCCTATTCCGTTCCTATTCTGCTCCTACACCGTTCCTAATCCGTTCATAATCCGTTCCTAGTCCGATCCTATTCCGTTCCTATTCTGTTCCTACACCGTTCCTAATCCGTTCATAATCCGTTCCTATTCCGTTCCTAATCCGTTCATAATCCGTTCCTAGTCCGTTCCTAGTCCGTTCCTATTCCGTTCCTATTCTGTTCCTACACCGTTCATAATCCGTTCCTAGTCCGTTCCTATTCTGTTACTACTCCGTTCCTATTCCGTTCCCATAGCGTTCCTAATCCGTTCATAATCCGTTCCTAGTCCGTTCCTAGTCCGTTCCTATTCCGTTCCTATTCTGTTCCTACACCATTCCTACACCGTTCCTAATCCGTTCATAATCCGTTCCTAGTCCGTTCCTAGTCCGTTCCTATTCCGTTCCTATTCCGTTCCTACACCGTCCCTATTCCGTTCCTAATCCGTTCCTAGTCCGTTCCTAGTCCGTTCCTATTCCGTTCCTATTCTGCTCCTACACCGTTCCTAATCCGTTCATAATCCGTTCCTAGTCCGATCCTATTCCGTTCCTATTCTGTTCCTACACCGTTCCTAATCCGTTCATAATCCGTTCCTATTCCGTTCCTAATCCGTTCATAATCCGTTCATAATCCGTTCCTAGTCCGTTCCTATTCCGTTCCTAATCCGTTCATAATCCGTTCCTAGTCCGTTCCTATTCCGTTCCTATTCTGTTCCTATTCCGTTCCCATAGCGTTCCTAATCCGTTCATAATCCGTTCCTAGTCCGTTCCTAGTCCGTTCCTATTCCGTTCCTATTCTGTTCCTACACCGTTCCTAATCCGTTCATAATCCGTTCCTAGTCCGTTCCTATTCCGTTCCTAATCCGTTCATAATCCGTTCCTAGTCCGTTCCTATTCCGTTCCTATTCTGTTCCTATTCCGTTCCCATAGCGTTCCTAATCCGTTCATAATCCGTTCCTAGTCCGTTCCTAGTCCGTTCCTATTCCGTTCCTATTCTGTTCCTACACCGTTCCTAATCCGTTCATAATCCGTTCCTAGTCCGTTCCTAGTCCGTTCCTAGTCCGTTCCTATTCCGTTCCTAATCCGTTCCTAGTCCGTTCCTAGTCCGTTCCTATTCCGTTCCTAATCCGTTCATAATCCGTTCCTAGTCCGTTCCTATTCCGTTCCTATTCTGTTCCTATTCCGTTCCCATAGCGTTCCTAATCCGTTCATAATCCGTTCCTAGTCCGTTCCTATTCCGTTCCTATTCTGTTCCTATTCCGTTCCCATAGCGTTCCTAATCCGTTCATAATCCGTTCCTAGTCCGTTCCTAGTCCGTTCCTATTCTGTTCCTATTCTGTTCCTACACCGTTCCTAATCCGTTCATAATCCGTTCCTAGTCCGTTCCTAGTCCGTTCCTAGTCCGTTCCTATTCCGTTCCTATTCTGTTCCTATTCCGTTCCCATAGCGTTCCTAATCCGTTCATAATCCGTTCCTAGTCCGTTCCTAGTCCGTTCCTAGTCCGTTCCTATTCCGTTCCTATTCTGTTCCTACACCGTTCCTAATCCGTTCATAATCCGTTCATAATCCGTTCCTAGTCCGTTCCTTTTCTGTTCCTACACCATCCCTATTCCGTTCCTAGTCCGTCCCTATTCCGTTCCCATAGCGTTCCTAATCCGTTCATAATCCGTTCCTAGTCCGTTCCTATTCTGTTCCTAATCCGTCCCTATTCCGTTCCTAATCCGTTCATAATCCGTTCCTAGTCCGTTCCTTTTCTGTTCCTACACCGTCCCTATTCCGTTCCTAGTCCGTCCCTATTCCGTTCCCATAGCGTTCCTAATCCGTTCATAATCCGTTCCTAGTCCGTTCCTATTCTGTTCCTAATCCGTTCATAATCCGTTTCCAGTCCGTTCCTATTCCGTTCCTATTCTGTTCCTACACCGTCCCTATTCCGTTCCTAATCCGTTCATAATCCGTTCCTAGTCCGTTCCTATTCTGTTACTACTCCGTTCCTATTCCGTTCCCATAGCGTTCCTAATCCGTTCATAATCCGTTCCCATAGCGTTCCTAATCCGTTCATAATCCGTTCCTAGTCCGTTCCTAATCCGTTCCTAATCTGTTCATGATCCGTTCCTAGTCCGTTCCTATATTCTACTATTCCGTACCCATAGCGTTCCTAATCCGTTCATAATCCGTTCCTATTCCGTTCCTATTCTTTTCCTACACCGTCCCTATTCCGTTCCTAATCCGTTCATAATCCGTTCCTAGTCCGTTCCTATTCCGTTCCTATTCTGTTCCTACACCGTCCCTATTCCGTTCCTAATCCGTTCATAATCCGTTCCTAGTCCGTTCCTATTCCGTTCCTAATCCGTCCCTATTCCGTTCACATAGCGTTCCTAATCCGTTCATAATCCGTTCCTAGTCCGTCCCTAGTCCGTCCCTATTCCGTTCCTAATCCGTTCATAATCCGTTCCTAGTCCGTTCCTATTCCGTTCCTATTCTGTTCCTACACCGTCCCTATTCCGTTCCTAATCCGTTCCTATTCCGTTCCTATTCTGTTCCTACACCGTTCCTATTCCGTTCCTAATCCGTTCATAATCCGTTCCTAGACCGTTCCTAGTCCGTTCTTATTCCGTTCTAATCCGTCCCTATTCCGTTCACATAGCGTTCCTAATCCGTTCATAATCCGTTCCTATTCTGTTACTACTCCGTCCCTATTCCGTTCCTAATTCGTTCCTAGTCCGTTCCTATTCCGTTCCTATTCTGTTACTACGGATTAGGAACGGAATAGGGACGGATCCCTATTCCGTTCCTAATCCGTTCATAATCCGTTCCTAGTCGGTTCCCATAGCGTTCCTAATCCGTTCATAATCCGTTCCTAGTCCTAGTAGTTATTTTACACTTTGATTTTTTTTTACTATCTATTTTTTACTATCTTCATTGTGATATCTATGTCAGTATGAAGTTCCGTTGACCATTTCTGGTCTTCTTCATCAGTTCCACTTCATCAAATGTTACGTTTTGACTGTAAATGCTTTAAGTTCTCGATGAAAATGCCAAAATCACTATAAGGTGGCCTATAATTTTTGAGGAGTAGGTACCCTCGATTTCTCATGGATCCCATCATCAGAACTGGATTTTTCCTATAAAGGCAAAAAAAAATTAGCAAATCGGTCCATAAACGACGGAGTTCTGAGGTAACAAACATAAAAAAAAATGATGATAAAAAATACAACCGAATTGATAACCTCCTCCTTTTTTTTGAAGTCGGTTAAAACGTGCGTTAGTTTCGCGGCAGTGCGCGGCCCTGTGAATGCGTTTATTCTACCGCACGGTAGAATAAACGCACCGCATTCCACCGCAAGGCAGTGCGCGCACGGCCTTAAGCAAAAATATTTTTTAAATCATAATTTTGAATATTAGTCTTATGTGACTCGATTCACAACTATAGCGAATTCACAAAGTTATAAAAAGATTTTTATGGCATGTGGCACATCACTAGAAAGAGGATAAACTAGAGAATTTTTGAGGAAGTTGGAAGAATCCGGCCGCTTTTGGTTTTTTTTTTTTATCGTCAACTAAATAGCTGTAACATGGACAGCTTTAATTCAAGTCCAAAACTTTGCAAGTAAATTAAAAAAAACTAGATAGCTAATGTCACTAATTTTAAATTTAAAAGTACTCTAATACAATACACATCTAAATAAAATTAAAATTCAGAGTCTACGCCTTATATATTTTTTTAAACTTGTATTTGAATGAAAAATTTGGGCCTTATTTTCATAAAACAATAAAAAATCGATGAAAAAAAAATCCACAGGGCATGAGAAGTGTTTAGGGGTCTGAAAGGATAGCAGATGACCCCTCCCGTCGACCATTTTAATTTGGCACACGATGCACCAAACACCATGTTTATTAAACATAAAGTAAAAGGCGTCGGACAAAATGTTTTATTTCTTTAAAAACTAGTATATACCAGGCCACTCAGAAAGTTTTGCGAAAAAATGTTTTTATGTACCTTTATGGCACTGGCCACTTGGAATTATTTTGAAAACTTGGGTTATTTAAAAGTAAAAATACCATTGTTCGAATTTTGAATTTCCCTCCACTTTGTTTCGAGAGCCAAATCAAATTATCGTGTCTCATTTAAAAATGGATCTGCATCAGTCTGCATCGAGGACATTTTTGTGCGATGATTTTCTACGATTTGAAATGTGGCCTAAAACCTGATGAGTCATTTGATCGACTTCAAATAATTGCTTTTATGGATGAAAGACCATCAAAAGCAACCATCTACCGCTGGTATAGCGAGTTCAAGCGCGGTCGCCTTACTTTGGGGGATGAACAAAGGAGTGGTCGTCGTACGACGCGGCGACGGCTATCACGGAAGAAAGAGTGCTGGCAGTAAAAAATTTAATTCAAGAAAACAGGCGAATTACATACGAAGAGATTCAGCATACACTGCAGATTGTTTCGGGATGTGTTCACAAGATTCTACACGAGCACCTTCGCGTGAGGAGGATAGTTTGCCACTGGGTGCCACACAACCTCACCGAAGCTTAGAAGCAGGCCCGTGTGGATTGGTGCCGTGATATGATTAAAAAAATTTGAAGCAGCCTCGTCTCGGCGCGTTTACGACATTGTGACAGGTGACGAATCCTGGATTTATCAATACGATCGAGAAAGAAAGCGTCAGTTGATAGTTTGGCTGTTTCAAAACGAACCAACGCCTACGAAAGTGAAGCGTTCGAGAAGTGCAGGGAAAATATTGAATTGATCACTATTTTCTTCACTTTGACGGGACTTTGATTTCAATTCCATTACGAGACCAAAGCAGCATCAACGCCTAATGGTATACCACAAAATGCCTGCCAGAAGTTTTGTCTGCAAGCGACCGAACACCGGGCTCCGCTGGGTACTGCTTCACCATAATAACGCGCCCGCGCACTCTGCGCTCAAAACGAGGGACTTCCTGGACACCACACCAGTCAGAGTCTTGGGGCACCCTCCTTACAGTCCTGATCTGGCACCATGTGACTTTTTATTCGCTAAAATAAAAAATCTGCTGAAAGGGATACAGTTTTCATCGCCGGAAGACGCGCTAGCAGCGTTCGAGAAGGCCGTGGAAGAGGTGTCTGCGGCGGACTGGAAAAAATGTTTCGAAAATTGGTTCAGACCACAGAAATCTTATGTTACTGAAAAGGTTAGGTACCCATGGTTCTAAAACGCAAAGGCAACTATAGGAACACAGGTGTGGTTTTAGTCAGTAAGTCTGCCCTCTCGCTCCACCCTAGAGTGAGAGAAGTAATTAGATGATTTCCCAACTTAAAAAAAAATTTAACTGGGATTACACGTCCATCAAGGGCCTGATAATACAGAAAGTATTCGCTTTAAGTTAATATACGAGTATCTTAGTGGAAATAAATCTAAAAAAAAATGGCTAAAAAAATAAGCCACCGAAAAAGAAGGAATTGTGAAATCTATAACAATATCTTCTAATATATAAAATTCTCGTGTCACGGTGTTCGAACTTGAACTCCTCCGAAACGGCTCGACCGATTCTCATGAAATTTTGTGAGCATATTGAGTAGGTCTGAGAATCGGCCAACATCTATTTTTTTTTTTTTTTTTTTTATTTATATGGCAGAACAACGTTTGCCGGCTCAGCTAGTAATATTATAAAACTTAACAGTATGTTTGTTTGAATGTTATGTTATTGTTAGTATGTTATTTTATTTTTGATTATAATTTTGATTTTATTTGTGGATTATTGTACATTATTATTATTATTTATATTCTGATTTTATGAATTATTTAATTGCGATAATTGTTTTGATATGTTTTCCATTTTTTATTATTATTTTTTTCTAATTGTATGAATTTGTTGACAAAACTGTAACAACAATATGGGGAATACACTGGCTCCTGTAATACAGTTCCTAACTAGCTCAGGAGCCAGGGAATTTCATTTATGTGTAAAAAACGTTGTCAATAAATAATTTATTATTATTATTATATACTCTTTATTCGATCTAAAACTTATTAAGTACATTTTTAAATATTACTTAAAAAATTAAAAAAAAAAAACATTTCAAAAATTAAAAAAAAAAACATTTATTTATCTCAGCACCCTAAAGCCCTGGACCTTTGGAAGGCGTACGAGGAGCCGAAACCAACTCGCAGAGGCCCTTTTAGACGCTTTTAATGGAAAGTGGTACGAACCGGTGATTATCCCTGTACGCACTATGCTAGTGCATCCAAGGACAACCCCCGGTTGGTGGGAAACTATTGCGACATATGGAAAACTAAGATATAAGGCTAAGGTTTTTGGAGTCTTAAGTGGACTGGTTACCAGGAACTATGTTAAGACTATGGCCCCTGCCTAAACAATGTTATTAATATCCATCGACAAAAGGCAGGGGGTGACTTGCACACTCAATAAATGGGCCCTGTAATGGTGGCGGTGTGGAATGAAACCAACGTTGGATGACAGATAGGGTTTATTTACTTTACTTCAAACACTTGACAGATTTTAGCAAACAAAGTTAGACTGATGTGAGATCTATTAGTGGTCCTAGGGATGGACTGCGGGGCTATCCTATCCCTTAACCTCCTAGCTCGGCTGTTCCTGAGGGCGACGGGGCCTCCGCTCAGGTCAAGCTTTCGACAACAGTAGTGACTGCGGGGCTATCGACCACTGTGCCTTCTAAGTAGCGAGTCTCCTAGTTCCTTCGTGGTGCCGGTTTATATAGGTGGTTGGACAGCTTAGTGTGTATCTTCAACATCTCATGCTTGTATGTAGTAGTAACTCGTTGACGTCACGGACACTTCACACGTCGTATCATAGATGTCGCTAGTAATCTGTAGATACTGTCGAATGTTATCGTTTTATCGATGTTTAATCTTATTTGTGCTTTGATCAACTTGGGTGGCGTAGTGTTGTCCCCATAATCCGATAGATGGCGTAAGGCGTCGTGTTATATTCTCCCCCTCTGGTACTCTATGGTCGTCCCGACTGAGTACCAGCACTAGATTGTTTCCGCGGCCTTCCTCTTTGGCGTATCGGATAAGTTGGTTTAGATATCATGTCGTTTCTCTTTTCAAATTTTGTTATTGCTGAAGTATGATACTTTCCAATAGGCTTGTCTGGCGTTTCTGAATGAGCAATCTCATAAGTCGAGGTGCCATGTTTCTTTAATATGACATATGGTCCATCTCGTCGAGGAGCAAATTTTGCAGTAAAATGTTTATCGATGTTGCTAACGGGATGTGATTCTATCAATACCAAGTCTCCAACTTTATAGTCTGGGTCAGGTCTTCTCTTGCTATTTGCTCTTTGTCGTGACTTTTCTTTGTTACACTCTATATTTTCCTTAGCTAACTCCAAGTCCTGGGCTAGTTGTTTTAACTTTGGGGTGATTTCTGCGACAAAGTTTTCTGATTCTACAACCGAGCTTAGATCATGTGTCAACTCATATGGTGTACGCAATTCTCTCCCGAATGTAAGATAAGCTGGTGAGAAGCCTGTAGTTTGACACTTAGCTGTATTCATTGCAAATCTTATTGTTGGTAAAGTTAATGGCCAATTTTTATGCTTGTCTTTCACCATAATTGCAATTTGTGACTTCATGTCTTTATTTTTCCTTTCAACCACATTTGGTTCCGGGTGATATACGGGTGTGAATATTTGTTGAATTTCTAAGCAATATGCTAGTTTTTGCATTATTGCTGATATAAATTGTACTCCATTATCACTGATAATTTTCCTCGGTAACCCATACCGAAGAAATATTTCATTGAGTAAAATGATGGCACAATTTTCACTAGTTGCTTCATTTAGTGGGAATAATTCTACCCATCTTGAAGTAGTATCTTCGATGATCAGAATCCACTTTTCTCCTGATGGTCCCTTTGGCAAAGGGCCAAAAAGATCAACGGATAATACCTCAAATCGTTGCGAGTTTGGGGTTGACTGGTATAAGCCTGCTGGTTTCTTATTAGATGGCTTATATTTTTGGCATTCAACACATGTTTTTACATATTTTATTATATCTTTTCGCAGTCCCGTCCAATAAAAATTATTTGTTATACGTTGCACTGTTCTTTCTACTCCCATATGACCTGCAGTAGGTGAGTCATGGTAAGCGTTCAGTACGTTTTGTATTTCGTGACGTGGGACTACTAACTTTGCACTGTCGTTTTCTTGTTCTGGCATGTAAAAATATAGGACACCTTTATGGACTAGGTACCCTTTTTTAATGTATTCTACATAACTTGGTGTTTCTTCTCCTTCTAATATTTTTATAATAGTTTGAATGGTTTCATCTTTCATTTGTTCCTCTCTTAACTGTTTTTCATTGTATCTGGGTAGATCTACCTCTGTACTGCATATGGTACATTTTACATCATGCTGCTCACATGGCGGGCGAGACAATGTATCAGCTACTACATTAGTTCGTCCAGGGGTATATTGGATTTTGAATTCGTATGGTTGCAGCTGTAGTGCCCATCGTGCTAGGCGACCAGTAGGTGTTTTAAGATTCATTAACCATTTCAGCGGTTGATGGTCTGTAACAGTTATGAACTTTGTTCCTTCTATATAGCCACGAAATTTTGAAATAGCCCATACTATCGCTAATGCTTCTTTTTCTGTGACACTATAATTCCGTTCTGCTTGCGTTAAGAGTCTACTTGCGTATTCAACAGGGTGCTCATTTTCTCCCTCCCCCTGCACCAAAGCTGCGCCGATGGCATACTGGCTGGCATCAGTCTTGATTGCAAAGGGTAAATCGTCACTTGCTTGTTTTAATACTGGTGACGTAGTCAAGGCTTCTTTTAATTTTATAAATGCTTCTTGTTGCTCTCGTTCCCACTTCCAGCTTATTTTCTTCTTCGTTAGGTTAGTAAGTGGTCTAGCAATGTCTGCAAAATTATGAATAAACCTTCGATACCATGATGCGGTTTGCAGAAATGATATTAATTCTTTTAAGTTTTTAGGCGCCTGACGGTTTGCAATAGCAGAGATTTTCTCTGGGTCGGTTTTGATACCGTCAGAAACTATAAGGTGGCCAAGATATTTAATTTCTGAACACATAAATTTACATTTCTTTCTGTTGGCTCTTAGTTTGTATTCTCTCAGTTTTATAAATACTTCTCTTAAGTCGTTTTTATGGTGACTGAAAGTCATAGATCTTATTATAAGATCATCTAAATAGCTTAAAACGCACTCGGCTTGCAATCCTTGTATGAGTTTGTCCATTAATCTTTGGAACGTAGCTGGCGCGTTTCGAAGACCGAATGGCATTCGCTTGAAACGGAACGTTCCAAATGGTGATACAAAGCTTGTTTTATCGTAATCATCTGGATGTACCATTATTTGCCAGTAACTTGACTGTAAATCAATTGTTGACATGTACGGCATCGCTTTTGCCTGATGTATTAAATCGTCAATACGAGGCAACGGATATCTGTCAGGTTTAGTTATCTCGTTGAGTCGTCGGTAATCTACGCAAACTCGAACATCGGTTTCTCCTTTTGGAACTAGAATTACAGGTGCTGACCATGGGGAATCGCATTCCTCGATAATGTCATCATTTAACATATCATCCAGCTTTTGTCTTAGTTGTTTTTGCCTTGTAGGTGACAATCTATAGGGCTTAACACTAATAGGAGGGTGATTGCCTGTGTCGATTCTATGTTGTGTAAATGGAGTTGGTTCCGTGTTTTTCTCAAAGATGTCGCTGTACTCAATTAACAGGTCATTGAACATCTTTCGCTCATTGTTTGTAAGTAAGGTTCCTTCATCGGGATTTAAATAAATATCTACAGAGTACATAGAAGTAGGATTTATTGGTAAATAAACAATACGTGGATCTACACAAGATTGGTTGTCAGCAGGTTCCCGCGGACGTGTAGGTCCTGGTGGTGTGTCCAATTTATGTAATGTCCATCTTGGTCGTTTGTTTACTGGTGGACTGTCTTGTACGTCGGATAATGTCGGTGTTGTGGGTAAGGGTGACAACATGTCCAGCTCGCTAGCCCAACGGATGAACTCCGACACTGCCTTCAGTTCTACTGGCTCCTTTTTATCTTCAAACGTTAACCGCTTCACTGCCTTCAATGGAATGTCGTCATCGTTGAGTTGAATGAAGTCGTATGATGTTTGTGGTTCGTCAATAAAGTTCCAGCTTCGTTGCGGTGTGTTAAGTATGATTCCTGCCTGTTCTAGGAATTCGATACCTAACAGCGTACGATTGTCCACAGCTTCAGGTATGACTGACAATGTTATTGGTAGTGTGCGTTCTCCAATACGTATGTCTGTTGTCGTTGTCAACAAGTTTGTCGTTTTCACCGTTCCATCGGCTAATTTAATGTCGGTTACTCGCTGATCAAACTGTGCTCCATATCGTAGCAACATTTTATACAGCTGCATACTGGCAATACTGCGACGGGCAGCAGTATCTACGTATGCATAACCCTCTTCCCCTTTTATATGTACCTTGATTGTCGGTATCTTTGCGTGGATTTTCAAATAATTTTGTACTGTACAAAAAGCAACGGGCTTTGGTGGCGTTTCCTTTGTTTTACAGGTACTGCAGTTGCTTCTGTAAACACCCGGGGCTCCACATCCATAGCACGTGATGACTGGTTTCTTTTCCTGTTCAGTACTGACTGCCTTTTCTTTTTGTTCCGCCAACCTTTTGCGGCAAACGTCGAAAAGATGGCCCTTCTTACCACAGAACGAACATCGTTTGAGTGGCTTTCGTTCTATTTGTGTTGAAGCTGTTACTTCACCAGCTTGTTTGGCCAGACTCTCAATATGGCGACCTCGTTCCAAAAGGTCAGCAAAAGTCTTCACTTCCGTGCGAGCAATTTCCTTTTTGTAGGTTATATTGAGGAGTCCGTACACAAAATCCAAGTGTTCCTCTTCCTTATGCCTTTTTGCAGGTAACTGTGACAATAAGGCACGTTTTTCACACACAAACGCGTCAATGGTTTCAGTCGTTTGCCTCTTCGAGTAGACTTCTAAATAAATTTCGTGTGGCTGCATTTTCGGCGCAAAAGCAGACTTAATGGCGTCGAGAGCTTGGGACCACTTTTTGATATCGCTTTTTATACCGTTCCACCACGTTGCAGCAGCATCAGACAATAATAAAGTTAAACCTTCCAAAGCGTCTTCGTCACTAATTTTTTCAATTTTTTTGTACACTGAGATACTTGTTACGAATTCTTCAACTTTATTAAAATTTCTTTCACCGTCGTAACGTTTCGTACACGCAGCAAAACTTTTAGAATGTCTATTTCCACTCTCGTTCGCTTCTGTCACTTTTGTTATGAGTGCAGTGAATTGTTCCTGAGTCATCACCACCATCTCTGGTTTTTTCTCAGACATGTCAATAGTGTCAAAATAATATAAATTCTCTTGAGGGTAGGCTTCTATTTATCCGCCGATATGTGGGTACACCGTAAAAATGTCGGTGATCCGAAAACTTTTTTGCGGGTAGAAGAATATTTCGTTGGGCGCCAATGTAATAGTGGCGGTGTGGAATGAAACCAACGTTGGATGACAGATAGGGTTTATTTACTTTACTTCAAACACTTGACAGATTTTAGCAAACAAAGTTAGACTGATGTGAGATCTATTAGTGGTCCTAGGGATGGACTGCGGGGCTATCCTATCCCTTAACCTCCTAGCTCGGCTGTTCCTGAGGGCGACGGGGCCTCCGCTCAGGTCAAGCTTTCGACAACAGTAGTGACTGCGGGGCTATCGACCACTGTGCCTTCTAAGTAGCGAGTCTCCTAGTTCCTTCGTGGTGCCGGTTTATATAGGTGGTTGGACAGCTTAGTGTGTATCTTCAACATCTCATGCTTGTATGTAGTAGTAACTCGTTGACGTCACGGACACTTCACACGTCGTATCATAGATGTCGCTAGTAATCTGTAGATACTGTCGAATGTTATCGTTTTATCGATGTTTAATCTTATTTGTGCTTTGATCAACTTGGGTGGCGTAGTGTTGTCCCCATAATCCGATAGATGGCGTAAGGCGTCGTGTTATAGCCCCCATAAACGGTCGCTAGCACTAAGTGACGTAGCAACAAGAGGGCAACATATCCTGAGGTGCTTAAGGAGTGGAGAGGTATACCACGGCTATCAGGACAATCCCGGAAGTACGGTCAAGATCCCTACCAGCACCTTACTGGATTATACATCCTTCTCCCGAGCACGTTTGCTCTTGCGAATCTCCACTCAAGCCAGCCAATAAAGGCAAGAGAGAGGTGGGAGCTCAGTTCCTCGTCAGTGTTCACTACGGCCGGCCAGTAAAGGCAAGCCGGAGATGAAGAACGAGAATTCTCCCGGGAGATCGGGTCCGTGGGGTCGCTAATGCCCAACAGTTCGCCACAAAACTGCACTGCGGATTGTATCTCTCTTAGTCTGGCCCCTCACCCTAGGCATATTACGGCAAAGCAAACTTCACCGATACAGACCTAGGGTATATTGGAGCACGCAAGCCCCACCACGACGTCAACGTAGAGATACGGCGTATTATTGTATTCTATTCTATTCTAATAGTCCATTTATCAAGAAAAGCTATAGGATATATAACATCACACTATGGGCAATAGGAACAGAGCAGTACCCAAAGATGCAGGTAAAGCCGCGGGGGACAGTTAGTGAAATTATGAAGCAGGATAATTTTGAGTCGGCGTCAAACGAATAGTCAAGCAAATAAGAAACATAGAGTATAAATTTGTTCAGTGTTTTGTTTGTTCAGTGGTTTATTTTTTGCTAAAGTTATTTTTAATACCTAGGTAAGTATTAAATAGTACATTTTGATACAAGTGCAGAAAGTTTGTTATTGCGGCCGAGGCGGAATTCGCACGAGCCGTAGTAGTAGTAGTGACTTTGTACGTGTATCAAACGACGTTTTTCAATACACTTACGAAGAAATGAATAAACGGGGGTTGACCGGCGACTTGTGGGGTCGATGCGCGCCCAGCCTGATACGATAAATGTAATAAAATTGTGACGGAGAGAGCACGCGCGCTTTTCTGCACTAGTGCCGAAAAACCGTCTATTGCGTGCCTAAAAGCGGTGGGATAAGAGCGGGTTTTCGAGCAAGTGTATTGAAAAATAACTTTTTAAGTAGGTAGGTATATCGAGGTAGGTTTACTCGATGTAAGGAATAATGGAAATATTGTAGATACATATGTTTAAAAAATATTTATAATATTTTTAATTTGATTTTTTTAACTCCTTGATAACAAGAAACAATATTAAAATATCACGTGCGTGACCAAAAAAATTTAACTATCTTGGAGCGTTTTTAACCTATTGCTAGCGCCATCTATCGAAAGTTTTAAATATCAATCGTGTTTTTTTTTTACGTGAAACGGGTTTCACTTTTTTGTCTACTTACGCGAACTTGCATCGCTCCTCGGTGTCGAATCGATACACATATCCGAGACCAGAGGTCAACCAACCTTCATTAGGTACTTACCTATAGCGTTTCATTGGCTTAGTTGCACTTGTACCTACTAATTAGGAAAAAAAACACTTTTTAGCAGCTAAATGAACCAACTAAATGATCGATGCCTCTACGCATAAGATATAAAGTAAAAAGTGATTTTTTCAGGAAAACCGTTCTCTGTAATTGTTAATGATTTAAGAGGGTCCTTTTTCACACGCCTATAGTCAACATCGAGCATGGTTTAAAAGCTCGTTACTTCATCTAACGCAATCCAACGCGATGTTTGACGAAAAGGCAACGCGAAAAAAGAAAGATAACGCCTGAAAACTCTGTTAGCATTCGGTAATTCCGTGATTTACTCGAATACCTATTTTACAAAACTTGTTCTAGGAAATACGTGTATTTTTTAAACTCTTAAAGTTTTTGAAATAAATTGTCGTCATTCAGAATCTTGATTAAGTTTGCAAGGCTTCTATTGTTATACTTTTTTTACTTTTTTAATAATTGAGTAAATTATGAAGCATCAAAGTTCATGCAAAATAGAAGATTTTCGAAGGTCTACTGATTAGTTTTACACAAATTTATAAATTGATTTCAATAGAAGCCTAGATCATATCCACAAGATACTGTGTTTCTAAAATATCTAATGAAAAATGTGTAGGTACCTATTATCATAATCGCGTAAGAGCGGTTGTATGAAAAACAGTGAAAATGTGTGTCGAGTTGCATCCCCATAAGTCATTAGAATAATATCTACTATTTCTTATTCTGTGCTTATGCTGACATTGTCGGCTATATTTTAGCTATTTATGCCTAAACTAATGCTTTCTTTTAAAATCCGCAATTAGGTATGTAGGAACCTACTTAGTAAGTAATTTTGTGAGGTAAACCATCGATATATAGGTATCTTTACTTGAGTACAATTAATACGAACATCCAACAGCGAATTAATCGAATCGGAATAGGTAATAATCACATACACGTGAATTACATCCCACTGTACCGGACTGTGACGAATCCCTTTGTGATCAGTATGGGGTGCAATTGCATCAGTCCATTTGTGTGTCTATGGACATTGAGCGTTGGACAACCCTATGTAATGCACTTTGTGTTAGGCTGGGCACAAATTGGGTACTTTGGTTTGATAATGTCGGTACTTTGTTAGGTAGGTATAGTAGCTACTTATTAACGTTATTTTGTAGAGTTCCGCTCTAGAGCGGAGCGGTAGGGCGTGTCAGACTTTTACTGACAAAAACACAAACCTATGTTCCTTCTTTCCCTTCGTTCCAGGGGCCGGGGTTCTTTTTCGCACAACAGGCGGGAGGACCGCTCCGCTTCTCTCCCACCTTAGCCTTCTAACCTAACCTGTCCTTCTTCCCTTTCGAACTCACTTCACTCGCTCTTGGACTAAGAATATTTAGTTGGTGTTAAAAAAGACGAATTATTTTACATTTAGGTACACTTCTCATTAGAAAAATTGAAACACTTCCTTTTTAATTTAACACAAAAGAGTTTTCATTCCATGAAAAAAAAAACATGATTGTACCTATAGCTGGCAGTTTGGCCATTACAGCGATAAGCGAAAATTCAAAATTAGAATTTCATTTTTTTAACATAGAAATGAAATGATACACTGTTTTGAGACAAATGTGTGTTTAGAGTTGGAGTAGGTACATTTCACTGAGACTTTGGGACGTCTGAAAAAGTTTTTTTTTTTTTTCAAAAAACAAATGGATACTTCGCCCGCGGAAGCCGCCCATGTGGTGGCATTGTTGGATTCTGGACTTAGTCAGCGTATTGTGGCTGAAATATTGCATCCAAGCCTGTCATCTGTTCATAGAGTCTACAAACGCTATCGGGAGACTGGTTTGTTCACGCGCCATTTAGGATCTGGCAGGAATCGGGTCACTTCTGAGCGAGATGATCGATTTATTGTAACAACTTCTTTACGAAATCAACGCCTTAATGCTTTTCAACTGCAGCAGCAGCTTCATGTTATACGTAGGGTGGCTGTAAGTGACTCTACAATTAGAAGAAGGTTGAAGGAACGTGGGCTGGTACCGCACAAGTCAGCAAATGGGCCGAAATTAACTGCAGCATAACATCGAAGAGCGCGCCTTAACTTTGCACGTGAGCATACCTCTAGTAGTGGAACAAAGTCCTCTTTTCTGATGAGTGTAAAATTATGCTGTATGGTAACGACTAACGAACAGCCATTCATTTTTATTTATACAGATTGAGTCAATTTAACTACGCTACTAACATAATATGGATACTTCAACTGTAGATAATAAATAAATTACAAAAAAAAAATATATAAATCGCGCGAATTCAAAAGAAAAAAAAACAGAATTTTTAAATAACGAATCTCTATAGGTAGGTAATGCTACATCAAAACACTAGCGTCAGACATCTATATTCTCCATGGGCCAGTAATGCCTGTCCCTGACATCGGCCGCCCGTAGAGGCGCCCCGCCGCGCTTATTATCCAATTTATCTGTGCTCAAAACGCGATGATTAAAATAAACACTGTTACTGACATTTCTCTAATAAAAGGTTGGTTTTGTATTGTTCATTGTACGGCTTGTTGAGTTGGATTTGTTAGGTATTTTGATTTGATTAGGGGTTGTTTTATTTTGTAACTAGCGTCCAGCCCTTGCTTCGCACGGGTGTTAGAGAATTCTTTGGAAATTCTTGGCTTTTCTGAACATTAATATGAATCTACTTACTAAAAGTTGTCTGTAAAAAATCGCTTTTAGCGACAAGACCGCCCATTGTGACACCCTATTAATTTTAAGTTCCTACTGTAATTTGGAGAACTAAGGTTACCGACATAGCACGAAGTATCGCCAAACTTAAGTGGCAATGGGCAGGGCACATTGCTCGCAGAATGGATGACTGTTGCGACCGAAAGGTTCTGGAATGGCGGCCACGTACCTGAAGACGTAGCGTTGGAAGGCCTCCTAAGGGCTACAAGGTGGACCGATGACCTGGTAAGGGTTGCGGGAATCCGATGGATGCGAGACGCACAGGACCGTTTATTGTGGCAACACTTGGGGGAGGCCTATGTCCAACAGTGGACGTCTTTCGGCTGAAATGATGATGATGACTGTAATTTTATTTATGGTGTACAACAATAAAGAATATACATATCTGTCTATCATGTATTATTTCATAAAGCACTCTGTCTATTGGTAGAAACCGCATGAAAATCCGTTCAGTGATGAGTTCATCGCGAACAGACAGACAGATGCAGTGGGGGACTTTATATATTAATATTTAAAAGGACAAGGATTTCGTTGCGTAAATGAATATTTCTGAATTGAAATCGTAATAATTTGAGAAGTTCGTGGCTAAATAATAACAGCCGCACGTCATCATCTTCAAGTTTAGCTGTACATTCATTCAGAAAAGTATCAAGTATATATTTAAAATTAAATTTTTTGTTTTTTTTTGTTGTTGGTTTTTTTTTTCGGTGGTAAAATCATCTTATGACATCCCCCGCCCTTGGGCGGGGCGGGAGATAGTGTCAGACTTTTACTGACTAAAAACCCACTCCTGTTCCTTCATTGCCTTTCGTACCAGGGCCGAGTCTTCCTTTCAGAATCAGACCCTTGGCGCCAGTAGGCTTCAACCCTGCTAGGCCCCTACAGTTGCTGACATCTCCTTGAGGCGCGCGTGGAACAGCACGCGCCGTCGACGACTTGGGCTCGCTCCGGACGGTTACCGGACGGTCGGAAGGCGAGCCACCCATTGCTCGCCGTCCGCAAGCCCGCGCCTACGATGGCCGGAAATCGGGATCGGAATCCCGGCGGCGATTGGGGCGTGAGGACCGTTGCCTCACGCGATCGACCGCCTCCTTTGCTAGCATTACTGCTTCGCAGAAGGAGGCGACCGCCTGCCACTCCTCCTCGCTCCGGACCATGGCCTGTACCAAGGCCCGGCGCGAGAGATCGCCGCCGCCGATAGCCCCCACGAGGACACGGCGTTGCTCTGCCCAAGCGGGACACACCTCCACCGTGTGCTCCACCGTGTCCTCCGGGTGGTCCACACAATAGTGACACCCGGGCGTTTCTTCCGCACGAATTTAGATTTAGATGCCAATCTAAATCTAAATTCGTGCGGAAGACTGTTTTCCATTTTGGCGCGGAGTTTGAGTTGCATTTTTTTTTTGGGTTTTAATGATCTGGTCACTTGGACCTTTAAGTCAAGTTGAGTTGCATCTGTTATTTATATAAAATACAGTGCTGTTTTTAGTTATATCATATCTAGTGTGTAGGTATTGCGAATTTCATAATAGACAAAAACATCGAACAAAGAGTTTGTGTTAAATTTTGCATCGCCAATGGAATTTCGTGTTCGGAGTCACAGAAAGCTTACGGTGAATCGACTTTATCAAAAACACGTGCTTATGAGTGGTACAAAGCGTTCAAAAGCGGTCGAGATGTGATGGAAGATTTGCCTCGCTCTGGTAGGCCATCAACGTCTTCAACTGAAGTTAACATCGCAAAAGTGAAGGAAATAGTGACTGAAAATCCTCATTCAACTTTGAGAGAGATAGCCGCCGAACTTTCTGTATCTCACGAGTCGATCCGTACCAATTTTAACTAATCATTTGGGTATGAAACATGTTACCGCTCGGCTAGTCCCAAAAGACCTGAATTTTCTCCAAAAACTCAATCGCATGAGTCGCTGTGGACATGCTAGAACGAGTCAATTCCGACACAACATTCATAAAACGCATTGTTACTGGTGACGAGACGTGGGTTTACGAGTTTGACATGCAAACTAGTCAACAAGCTTCGGAGTGGCGCCTTCCAACTAAACCGAAACCGAAAAAACCACGCCAAAGTCGATCAAAAGTCAAAGTCATGTTGACTGTTTTCTTTGATAATCGCGGTGTTGTGCACTCGGAATTCTTGCCGGAAGGTCAAACGGTAAATAAAGAATATTATTTGAGTGATAAGCGGCATTTAAGAGAGCAAATTCGACGAAAAAGGCCAGATTTGTAGAAAGAAAATTTTTGGATTTTGCACCACGTTCACAATGATAGCCTTGTGCGAAGGCACATCATTCATTCATCTATCATTGTGAACGAATTTTTGACCAAACACTCAACAAATGCCATCGAGCAACCACCATATTCACAAGATTCACCTTTCACCACACCTTCACCTTTGTACTATTCTTCTGTTTCCTTCTTCTTTTCTTGTATTTATTATTGTGTGTACATAAATTGTTAAATAAATAAATAAATAAGATTTGGCTCCAGCCGACTTCTTTCTTTTTCCTAAACTCAAATTACCACTTCGTGGCACCCGTTTTCAATCGGTAGAAGACATAAAGGAGAATTCGCGGCGAGAACTAAACTCAATTCCGGAAAAAGCATTTAAAAAATGTTTTGATGATTGGATTATTCGTTGGCGTAAGTGTAGGTACCTATAGTTTCTGAAGGAGCATACTTTGAAGGTGATAAAATAAATTTGGATGAATAACAAACATTTTGTGTATTATTGATCTTTTCCCGGTTCTTTCTTGACAGAGTAGTATGTTCAGCTGTATGTATTTTGTACCGATTTTGAAAATTACTTTTTTGATTGAAAGGTCCGAGTTGGTCCCATAGAAATATTGTTATGGTCTGATGATTAACTTCAAAGATATGGAACGGAACTGTTCTTCACAGCAGAACTATCGTAACAGGTACTAGGCATGCCTTTTAAGTTCTGTCGTTTCCATATTTTCCGGCAATTTTGAATTTGGAACTGTTTTATATTCGAATGTGTTTAAATTTTGAATCTCAAAACAGTTGAAAGTATTAGGATTAATGCAATTGTTTAGTCACAGCGTCGATTAGAATCTGTCAGGTTACGTACGAAAATGAATCTTTCCAAGGAAAATGTTCGTGCAATAATTTTCTACAACTTTAGAAGAGGCCTGACACGGCTTCAGTGTTTAGAAGAGCTAACATCTGTGTTCAGTGATGAAGCCCCATGTCTGCGGACTGTCGAACGCTGGTAGGTATTTAGAATTCCAGCGTGGACATACTAGTGTTCGTGACAAATCTCGCGAAGGACGCCCAAAATCCGCCTTCACTGATGATAACATCATTGCTGTGAGACAACTAATTCTCGAAGATCGTCATGTGACGTATCGAGAGATAGAGGCTCTATTAGGCATTTCAGGGACAACCATTCAGAAGATGTTGCATGAAGCGCTTGGTGTGAGAAAGCTAGTTTGCCGTTGGATACCGCATCTGCTTTCCGACGATCACAAGGCGGCCCGCGTCAGATGGTGTAAGAAAACTCTGCAAAGGTTCAACCGAGGAGAGTCAAATCACGTCTACGACATCATCAGTGGTGAAGAATCTTGGATCTATGCCTACGATCCTGATTCCAAACAACAATCTACAATCCGGGTCTTTCAAGACGAGCCAAAGCCGACTAAAGTTGTTCGTTCTCGAAGCACTTCAAAGAAGATGGTGGCCACGTTCGTTGGAAAAACCGGCCGTTGCGACTATTGCACTTGAAGATCGTAGAAAGGTTAACGCAGAGTGGTATACCACAGTTTGTTTACCACAAGTCATCGCCGAACTTCGAAAATCTAACTCAAAGCGACGCATCATCCTGCACCACGACAACGCAAGCTCACACAGCGCTCGTCAAACGATTGAGTATTTGAAGCAGGAAAAAGTAGAAATTCTTGACTATCCTCCATACAGTCCTGACCTAAGCCCTAGCGATTTCTTTACATTTCCTAAAATTAAGAAAAGTCTTCGTGGTCAAAGGTTCCAGTCCGGTGAAGAAGCAGTCGACGCTTTCAAGTCAGCCATTTTGAACACCCCCACCTTAGAGTGGAATAAATGTTATAATAACTGGTTTGAGCGAATGGAAAAGTGTAATAAGCTACGTGGTGAATACTTTGAACAACAATAAAAAGTACTATAAGGTTCTAGTTGTGTTTTTTTCTTCAAACGACAAAACTTAAAAGGCATGCCTCGTAAAATTGCTTTTTTTATACGTAGGTACAAATACAGTTTGGCTGAAGGGTACTTTTTAGTTGTGGTACCGCAACTAATAGGTGTAAAATAAAAAACTTTTTACAAAAAAAATACAACCGACTTCAATGCAAAAAAAAAAACCGGGCAAATGCGAGTCGGACTCGCGCACTGAGGGTTCCGTGTAAACTTACCTATGAAAACAGTTCAATTCCCGAATTGATTTAAGAAGATTTTTCCGAATCGCAACAAAATTTACGAAGATTTTTTGTGACGTAACTAACAATTTTACAGTTTTCAGATTTTTCCTATACTTGTGCTATGTGACCTTGCTTTATGCCAAATTTCAAGATTATAGGTCAACGGGAAGTACCTACCCTATGAATTTTGATTACCTTGAGAGTGTCGAAATATAGGTACGTTTTTTGCAACATAAACGGCCGTAACTTTTTTATTCGTTAACTCAGAAGTTTGTTTTTTTTTTACATCAACTCGATACCCCCACGTGTTCCCAAGATAAAGGGTCTTGACAGACGTACAACAAAGTAATCCTATATGGGTTCCGTTTTTTTCCTTTTGAAGAACGGAACTCTAAAAACACTTAAAAGTTCATCGAGATATAAGTACTAACGTACAGACAAAACTATTATAAAAACACCGACTTCCGAAATTAAGGTTATTTTGCACATTTTACTGTTTTTTACATTGAAGTCGGTTGTATTTTTATTAAAAAAGTTTCATTTGATAGTCGTGTAACAATTTAAACTTAAGATTTTTAATCGACTTCAAAAAGGAGGAGGTTATAAAGAGTCGCTTAACTCAGATTGGACGGGAGGGGGTTTAATCCCCGGGTGTTGGGAGTCACAGGGTGATTCCTGCCTGACCACCATAGGTGCGGGCATCCGGAAAGGACCAAGTATACATCCGATGTAGGTATATGGCCGATGCCTGCCAAGGCTGCAGAATTGTTTGAGTTTTCGGCGGTTCTCAAAATCTCGGCGTTCTTACAAAGGGCCGGCAGTACTTCACTCCGAGGCAACTTCTGTTATAGAAAACACAGACCCGATAGTGTGGAGTAGCTACTGCAGCCACATATGGACCAGTGCTGCAAAATGCCACCTAGCAGCTTTGGACTGAGTGGAAAGGCGTGCTAAGAGGCTAATTGGTGATCCAGATTAGGTTAAGACCAATCTATAAAGCCTGAACCATAGGCGTAGGGTAGCCAACCTTTCGGTATTTTACAGGATGTATTTTGTAGTGTGCAGGAATTACACGACTTGATTCCGCCATCAGTTTTCTAACATCGGACAACCAAACGTACGGCGAATGTCCACCCTTAGGGCCGAGTCACACCCGAATGGCAGCGGCCGGCTAGGCTAGAACTATCGACAAGACCGCGGGCGGCTTCGCGTCCTTTTTATGCCTTTCAAGCGATACTGGTCTTAGCACCTATGTAGATAAAGTTTAAAATTATTTCACGTTACAAATGCTCGCCGCGTCGCTGCCATTCCAGTGTGACTCGGCCCTTACATTGTTGACGCCTCTACGGTTAACGCTTACGGCCGTTTACAACTTCGGTCTTAGCGGCGAGCGGGGCGGCATCGGTAAGCGGGCGCGCAGCGTTGAGCGGCGGCTCGTGGCGTTCTTCATACTTTTGTTCTTACCGCTCGCCGCCCCGCGCTTAGCTACCGCTCACAGCGTAGCAGCAAGGTCGTGAACGGGCCGTTAGTCCGGAAGCATTTCGCCTCGTCGTTTTTACCGCATATCTACAACTGAAGGTACACCACAGCTGGTTGAGTAAAAGTGTGACACCTCTCTCGCCCCACCATCCAGAGCGAGGAGTCAATCGATATCTCACGTAAAAAAAAATAAGGCAGATGCTGTTAGGTCCAAATAAATAAAACTGCACAAAACATTTTATTCATTATATATTTTTTGTCAGAAGGTAATTAATACAGTGCCAAAACAGTAACAAAACATTAGTACGAAAAAAATCAAGAATGCATCTAGCATTTACTACTCAATACCCAGATATAAACAATATCCTATGTTGATAGGAGGACAACATTTAACACTTATATTTTCACAACATTTGAACAAGACAGTTGGCATATTAAACTATTATTTATTTTTTTAATAATATATAAATTGTGAACTAGATTCATAACACCGATACGCCTAATGGATATTTATTTTCTCTACATTATTATCAGGAAGGTAGTCATGTGCGTGTATTTATCACTATTTTCAAGCGTTTCGTTAGACCGACTCCGTCGGAAATATCCGACAAACTTTCCCGCGTTTATTCCGCCAAGGTCGCAAACACACGACCAAATACTCCATCTCATCAGCTCTTCTATCACCTATGGGGATTGAAGAGCTAAACGAGATGGAGTACCCAGTCGCAAACACACGACCCTGGCGAATAGGACACGAAAACAGTCGTCGGACTAAACCGACGCAAACGGTTATAGGGTTCTTAACGTTTTAACCGCCTACGTCGAAAATATCCGACAAACATTCCTGCGTTTATTCTGCCAAGGTCTCACACACACGACCAAATACTCCATCTCATCAGCTCTTCTGTCACCTATGGGGATTGAAGAGCTAAACGAGATGGAGTACCCAGTCGCAAACACACGACCCTGGCGAATAGGACACGAAAACATTCGTCGGACTAAACCGACGCAAACGGTTATAGGGTTGTTAACGTTTTAACCGCCTACGTCGGAAATATCCGACAAACATTCCCGCGTTTATTCCGCCAAGGTCGCACATCCACGACCAAATACTCCATCACGTCAGCTCTTCTGTCACCTATGGGGATTGAAGAGCTAAACGAGCTAGAGTGCCCAGTCGCAAACACACGACCCTGGCGAATAGAACACGAAAACAGTCGTCGGATTAAATCGACGCAAACGGTTATAAGGTTGTTAAAGGTACTTTTGGCGCTTGTTATTTATTGGAACTCCAGTCAGTTCGCCATTATCTCATCTCTGACAGCAAGCAAACAGCAGCTTTAATAAAGATCACTGAGATACAGAATCCGAGTCAAAATAACTGTGAACTTTTAATGACGCCATCCTTTTTTTTTAGAACAATTTCCAGAGACAATATCATTTTTTTTTATTATGCAAGCGCCAAAAGATCCTTATTTCATTTCACATGAGTCATAAAATATTATGTTAAATTCATTAAATAAAGTTGTATAAGTAAATCATGTCATAAGTGAAGTTCATTTTGTTTTTTTTTTCTGTCCAAAATACTGGTTTTATCTATTAGGACTCCCGTAGACAGACCCGAAGCGACAATGCTACAACGAAGCGGCCACTCCTGTTTGGAATTATCCCTCGTATATTTCGCCCTTAGAACAATTTGCATGGGAAATGATAGGTGCATCACTGTCGCATTGTCTCGTCGCGCCTGTCAAGCTCTTATCGTAGTAACTTATTCAGAAAAGAAAAAAGAATAAAAACTTTCTTAGTATTTAAACTCTTTTCAATTCCTTTACGATGTGCCGATAACAGGTAACACAACTAGTTTAGATTTTTTCTTCTCTGAAAAAGTTACAGCAAAAGAAAATTATTTAGCAACGTTTTACAGACAGTTATTACTTTAACTGTTTATAAGTGGGCCATTAATAAATAATTTCTCTTTTTAGCGCTAAGCAGCCATATAAAGGGGTAACCAGACGGTGTTTGGTTTGTGTTGCGGCTACATGGATGTAAACCACGCGCCAACACGTTCGGTGGTTGGGAAAACGCGCCTCCCAACCAAGGGCGTTGAAGGTCACGGATTACAACTGCTGTCTACACGGATTGAAACTAGCAGTCACCTTGGTTGGGTCATTGGTTTGCAACCGTTTGGTCACCCCTTAAATTTAACTCGCTTTGTCATACTATTGGGAACCATCACAAAATAATTGATCTATGTATATTTTTAATTGATATTTTTTACATAAATCATAACATTACAGTTTTAACCCAATCAAATTTCTTCCCAATTCATTCGTCATCCAAATCCTCTTGCAAGATATGCTTTGGTCAATATTACGAAGACTTAACACCGACGTTGTCATAACCACAAATTCATTAAAAAAAAAACTATTCCTAAGCAAGCCGCACACGTGCACATAACTACCAACACCGAGTGCGCGCCGCGCACGCCGCTGCTCCTAAAATCAGTCTGTCGCTTGATCGTCATGCCGCGTCATTCTAACATTTATTAAATCACAAAATTACTGTATGTATACACGTTCTAACATGAAGAAAGACAGAAGACATCTTCAAAATATTTTATTATTTTAAACCATCTATGTAAAATGCTATAGGTACCGTTAGCATGAGATGTGAGCTAATCTTATTATATCCTTGGTCCAATGCGAGCATAACTTGGCATCTTAAGTAATACATTATTAGCATCGTTACAAACCTTTTTTTTTCTTGAAAAATCTGTGTTTTACCCGCTTTTCGATAATGCGCGTCTCAACTACTCTAGTAATAAGAAGCGGCCGTTTTTATAAAAATAAAATTATATCTAATAATTCGACTTACCGAGGCAAAAATGTCGAAATTTTACAAGCAAGTACAAAAATGAGCCAATTATAAAATAGTTTATATATTTTTGAGGACATTTTATTTTAATTATAGCTATAAAGGTTGGACATTTAACATACGTATTTAATTACACGTGGTAACATGATGCTAAAGTTTACCATAGGAAAGAAATCGTCACGAGTTACACTCAATACATTTAAAAACATTTTTCCATCGACTTCCCTATGATAATTTTGATTACAAAACTGTGCATTTTCTATAAGACAAAGCTAACATTTGGATAAACATACATTTACATCTCGTATACTTAAAGCTGTTTGAGTTACATTCAAAATGTGCTTAACCAACATTGCCAGAGGAAACAGTTTTTGTAAAATTATTCTTTTTTAAAATTGGACTGTATCATATGTATGAAGATTTTTTTTTAATTATTTTAGCACTGTTTCCCATGATAACTGTGGTACAATAAGGTGGCTTAGGAGACGTGCATTATCAAATTATACAATTTTTAGCACACTATACGATTTCCATCAATACCGATACCACGGAATTAAGTTTTAATAAGCTCATAAAATTCGATATTCACCACAGACAGTAATATTTTGTATCCATTAATATATATTCATTAAGTATCTTAAAAAACACCTATTACTTTTTTTTTTCATTTATACGGACAGATCCAAAGTTATACAATCATGAGATAAGGACTAGCGATCATCATTCTATGTTTCTTTTAAATATTATTATAATAGTGTTCGCGCCTACAAAGCTTTGCTAAAAACAACAAAAATATAACAAGAAACTATGATAATAAAAACAGAATGCAGTTAATATGGGCATTTTCAACAGTGGCAGTGTTTGAGAAATGCTTAATAAAAATAGTTGCATTGAATTATATCAAGCGATCTCTCGAAGTTCAGAATGCGAGAGCGGGTACGTTTAAAAGCACAATGTTTTGGTATTTCTAATACATTCTTATGGCAAAATTATTTGAAAGTCGACGTTCACTGTAATCGGACTAAATGTAGTGAGATTTCAAACACTGAACAAATAATGACTTAATACAAAATATCCCATTACATTTTGTCTTGTTTAACTGAATAAAACACTGTCACTTATAACTTAAATAATAATAAAAATATACTTATTGGTGTCGACAAGTAGTGTTTAGCACCACATTACAAACTATACAATTACGTATGCCCTAACAAATCCAAGTGGCGCTTTCAATTCCTCAGAGAAAAAAAGGATAGAGAAAATAATAAACAATTTTTCCTCTGTGCTCAAAAACCTGCGTTTAATACTTGTGTACGCACACCAATTACCTAAAATATGTAAAAAATTAATTCACCAACACTTATCAACTAGAAAAATATTTTAGAAATTCTCACTTACATTTAAGAGGAACTGGCAAAATAAATCCTGTATTTTTTCCGTTTTCAATATTTTTTTCTTTATTACCATTTTTTTTTATTCAACTCACAATTGAATACAATAAAACCAGATTTGGTCCTCAAGTATAAAATTCATGATGCCATTCCTATAAATTGGACAGAACTATTCACTGTATGCGTATTGACGAGTAGCAAAAATATTAGTAGACTATGCACACTAAACAATGGCTCAAAATATCAAATCCACTAAATACCCAATAAAAAAAAAAACAATCTGCCTACGTGTTACGGCAAAACCTCGTAGAAGCAATGTTAAACTTAAGAATCTAATAGAGTAAGATTAAAAATGGTGGTTGACCGTTCGCGTCGACAAGCGACTCTGGCTCAAACATATCACAATAAACTACCTAATAGGACTAACCACCGTTATTGTCCACACTCATTCAACTATAAAATACTATCATTTGCAACTAATATTTAAAAAAAAAATTAAACATCCCATTATAGCTTCACACCCAACGGAACTACGAATCCACAGTATCAAAAAGTGATTAAAACTCCTTTAATAAGAATTGTTTAGATTTATTTAAGAGTATTTTGTGCTTACGGGCGCAATGGCGGTTACTAACTACCCGCCACCTAGGAAAGGACCGACGACACACCGATTATTATGCTAAAGTTACATTTTCTTCTAAACGAGGATTCTTTATACGGTTATATTTAAAAACATGTAACTATCAGATTCGTACTATTAGCTTTAGGACCGTATCCACCTATAACTATCCTCACCTAAAGGCGAACGCTCATCGACCGATCTCTACACAACTAGCATCATTTAAAATAGATAAAAACCAACTACATTACACAATTTGCAGGAATATCTATCTAAACAGTGACTTTTATGTATTTCCTACCGAGTTTTTTTTCTTGTTCTATTATTTTTTTTTTTTATAAATATCCATCCGTAAATTATTATCAAATTTGATAAAGCTCTAAGATTGATCCACATTCACATAAAAAAAATACTCGGAGGTACCGAGAGACACTGAAGCATTATGAACGTCAAAGTTTGACCACAACCGAAAAAATTCGAACCCAATAAATATGTATGACGAACTGTCATTATATTTTAATAAATGCGACATTATAGCAAACCGTCGCTTAGTGTGACACGACATTAAAATTCGAGGAACATTATTGTTAAAAACTTAAATATAAAACTCGGGAATTATTTTAGAGATGTCATTACACCCACGTGATCGTCATCGATCTTCGAAACTGATCTATTACTGAAGATGATTAAAGGGCGGGTTTCTGAATTGGGTATTTTGAATTAGAAACGTCTGAACTCATACTTAAATGCCTCATAACAAGTTTTCAGACTGAAGTAAAGTTTGAGAAATACTTTACTTCAAATGAATAAATCATAAATTGGGAGAATCACTCGAAACGAGAAACGATCAATCATGAATTTCTTCATCAATTTTTCTGTTGACTTTGACAACTATCGATCAATCGAACTCGTGGGTGTAACAACCCCCTAAGTAATCGACAGAGTCGAGACCTGACCGCGAAGCTATATAAGAATTAAATAATAAAGAGAACCGTAATCCAGTCTTGCTAGGTGTGACTACACTTTCCTAAAAAAAAAAAAAACATATCTAGCTGAATTCTCTAACGTGATGAGACACACGATTTGTACATACAGGATTTTAGGAGCAAAAACTTTCTTTTGTGAGAGGGAAAATCTTTGAGTACCTTCTTAGAAACACTGGGTAAACTGTTGCCGGGATGAAGCCTAATAATTTTGGACATAATTATTTTGATCATCTTAAGACCAATTTGCATTCTAATTACTTTAACACTGTTAAATTTATGATGAATACTGAATAGTATTCAGCGCATCACATGTACGCATTAGGAAACCGGGAAGGCGGATTTTGGGTAGAGCAATCCGGCTCGAAGGACCATCGGATAGACTCAATTCCTCCTTCCTCGTCCTTGATCCTTATATTATTATAAAGTTCCGATTCAGCTTATTCAAGTCAACCAAATATTTTCTACTATTTTATCATACCTTTTTGGAAGCACAATCGACAATCCAACAATTTACCTACTTTGAATTTATGCACCATCTATTAAATAAACATATGACATGTGTCATAAATCATCATTAAATACAAACAGAGTATAGTGACAACACATTTCACAGAAAAAAGTAACAAATTCCTATGTTAAAATTGCAATAATCAGCGTAATAAAAAATGTAGAAAGGTCTTAAAACATCAATTTAAAAACTTATAAATAAATGGATCGCGGATATGTTTAGGCCATATAAAAATGCAGAAAATGCTAATTTAATTTTAAAAAAAGCGATTATTCCCTATATTAAAAAGGACTTGAGCAATATTTAAAAAGCCGACCTCTTGTCAACCCAGATGTTTCTAAAGAAATGTTATGTTCTTTACGTAGTACATATATCCTTTATTTCTTACTCAATTGTATACTTTGCTAAGAGGGCGTAAACTAATTTAGGGATCATCATTTACTTGCCGTTTCCCCAATTTCTTTAGAGTTAAACTATTTAGATCACCACGATAAAATTCTCTGACCTTTCACATTGTCACAATATATTTATCATCTCCTAATTCATTGCCGTGGTATATTATTGCACCATTCTGCGACAAAAGTATCTTTTCAGTTACGCCCAAAATTGGGATTCGAACCCAATTTTATCAATATGAATATTGACTTAAGACTTAAAAATTACACCGTTTCATTCCAAAAAAAAGTGTAGTACTACATAAAGGACATAGACACAAGGTGATCGATATTTATAACATCGATATTACGTACGAAAATATATGCGAACATGTCTACACAGACTAAAATCTCAAATTGATCTAAACATTGACTAATTAATGAAGAAAACAAAAAACAATAATTAATAACGCTATTATGATTATTCATGCATTTTTTACTACCTACACATTCTAGCGTTTGTAAGGTATCTTAGGTTTAATGCGTATTGGCTGGCCTGACATTTGAGGATTCGTTTTTGGAGAGAAATGACCTTTAAAGTAAGTAAAGTAACAGTCATTCATTCAACTTTGAACTTAGTTTCATGTATTTAAAGACTAAAATTCGAGACCAGGCGTAATATGGGTCTGCCAGGGCCGCAGAAGTTTTTGAAAGATTTACCGTGGCCCTTGCAAAAGCCAACTGAAGGATAAAAAGTCAGTAAAAGTCTGACACTTCTTCCCAATCCACCCAGAGCGAGAGAAGTCATATATTGGCTTCCCACGTTAAAAAAGGCGTAATACCCTAACGGGGCATATAGCCGGGATGTTGGGCAAAGGTCAAATAACTCTAAAAACGACCCTCAATCGAAGCCTAATAGTAAAATACTCAAACTTTACGTATAGTTAAGATTATTTGAAGCTATCATTGAGTATGTTACTATATAGAGCAACCCGCTACATATATTCAATCAGTCATTTATTTCATCGAGCGATCTAGCACCGTTTTGTATACTCTTTGGCTAGGGAGATATCTGAGCGGAAAAACGCGAGCGTAAATTCCGCAAGTTCAATTGTCAGTAAGTGAAATTTCTGGGCTAACACAATGTACCCGATAATTAATCATTTTTTTTTCGTCATATTCCCAGAATGCAGAAGCTTTGTTATCCATGGAATTCCGCGTGCGAAATTTCGTTACAGTTATAAACGGAATTACGCTGCATTTTTTCGCTTAAGCGCGTCCCTAAGCCTTTGAGAGAATATAAATAGCGGATGGCATAAGAAGGAGCTGTAGGACGAATTACTGATAAAATTTAGGATTTTTCTTCTCTTTAGAATCATTCTTCTTACTTATCATAAGCATTCATTACTGGCTTTAAATTAAGTACTGAATAGTTTTGGTATAATTTTTTTTTTTCAATTTTTTTCTCGATTAAGGACTAAGGACATTATTTTTTAAATATAATTAGGTTATATCACACAATATTCTTAAAGATATGCTGTTATAAGCGTTGGTCATTGAAATTCTGAAATTATATTTTATATGTATTATAATATATTTTTTAAATAAAAATTAGCGTACAACATTTACTCTTTAGGAAGGACGAGAAAAATATTTTTGAAAGAAAATGAAAAAGCAGATATTGAAAATGGAGATTGGTTTTTACAAAATGCAGTTAAAAGGGAAGCTTATGCTATGAAAAATTCCAATATAGTATGGACGGAAGGAAACGTTTGAGCTAAAATAAATTGGGCTTTGATGAAGAGCCTGTCGCTGGGGCGTTGTTTGTCACAGCCATTGAAGATTAAAGCAGATATCGGTATTATTAAAATTTACGTCAGGTGACATCAAGTCGTCGTTCAATTCGAACAATTTGCCTGCTGCAGTCTTCCCGTCTGATTATAATATAGATGTCTTCAAGCCTAGAGTGAATAGGCTCTGAATAAACTAGTGCGCCTCACCAACAACGATTGCATTACTGCTTACCATCAGGTGGGATCGCAGTCAAGCACAAGTTTATAACAATTAAAAACAATATATATTATTTTGGTGTAACCACTCAAACGTAAACGGTAAAATGACTTTGATATAGCAAATTTCTGTTTATGATCAGCAACAGGGCCAACTTATTTAATTTATTTATTTTACTGATCAACACGCACTGGGCCTACGGGGTGGGTTTATTACCCCCACTGGGCCCGCATGGTTCGTTTGTTACCCTCACTGGGCCCGCATGGTGGGTTTATTACCCCCACTGGGCCCGCGTGGTGGGTTTATTACCCCCTATCATAGAGAGACGGCCTGTGTCCCAGCAGTGAGAACAGTTTTAGGCTGATTCCGCTATTGAATACACATAATCTTTAGTTCAAATTACGTATACAAATCAATATTTGGTTCCATTTAAATTGTATCGAAACAACGCCCCAAATTACGACATATTATTATTTTAAAAGAAGCTAGATGTGGCACTTAAAGGTTTCTCATTCTTAAGAATTATCAGAAGGTAAGCAACTCATAGCCTTTCTGTCTATATTAAAGAGCATGGAACGCCGCGACGGCAGTAACTTGAAATACGATTGCTATATATAACGCATTTGCCATGGTCACCAGTCTATCAGATTCATATTCAGATACCTCATTTCGGTTTGTATAAATAGTTTTGAAAATGGAGAAGTTCTCATTTGTTTTTATGGAAATAGTTATGATTAAAATTTAAGAAAAATATAACCAAAATATGAAAGAGTTATTAAAATATATCAACAAATGAAAAAGGTCTGAAACTTCAATGCGTATACTTGCAAGAATAATATCAGTTCCAGTGACGTCACACGACTCGTACTGTTAAAATAACGAGGAACTATACTCCATTCGTAACAAGATTAGACATTTAAAAGAAACTTATTTACTGTCCGCTCGATCGATTTTGACTTTTATTGCTTTGTTGGCATGATAAATGGCGGCTCCAGTAAATAGTTGGTATTGTAACCACTTTTTTACTGTTAATGCCATCCTTATACCTACGAAATAGAATGCAAAATCGGTTGATCGGACAGTAAAAAAGGGTTGTTAAAATGCCTAATTTTATTTCGAATGGAGAAGCAAGAGCTCACGTGCGACTTGGAAACAAATTGTGCAATTGAGTGATTTGTAGTGCGACGATCTCATCTAGGTAAAATAACTTCAAACTCGAGTAAAAGATCGCAATCGTTATGCGACATCTCAAATGACCGTAAATTCAGGTTGCTTTGGCCCAGGCTTGTTAACCAATAAAATACAGTAAACACAGTGTTCGCCCGTGTACATAAAATATCGCCTATGTCACTTAGGAATAGTAAGTATAGCAGCTTTCTATCGGTGACAAAATGTTAACAATCGGACCAGTACTAGAAACTACTGGGACTAGGAGCGTGAAATTTTGCACAAAATTTCTTTTTATGACGTAGGCGAGCACTAAGAGAGGAACACAGGAGAGTTCCTATTGGTTTATAAGCTGGTATGACTTTGGGCTAAGCTTAAAGTAACCCGACTTTACCATTCATTTCTCAGCCATTTGTTGATTTTAAAAATATTTTTACTGATTTATTCCTGTTAACCGGCCATGTCCTAGAACCAAAAATTCGAAGACATGTGACATCCACCAACCCGCACTGGGCCCGCGTGGTGGATTACGACCCATTCAATCTCCTAGAGAGGAGGCCTGAGTCCCAGCAGTAGGAACATTATAAGGCCGACTATGCCATGCTAAGCTATGCTATTCCTGTTAATCTACATTATGTATATTTATTGTAAGTAAATTTCGTTGAATATTATATAAACATCATGAAACTTCTCCATTCCATCTCAAGCAGTGACCGCCGAGGCGTTCTGTTGCTCTCTGGTCTATTAAAATAATGTTCTAGGTAAATAAATTATTTTATAATATGTCCAATGGAAACTCAAATAAAATAAAGTGTCGGCTACACTGAATATACGAAAGCGAAGCGATTCAATACTACACAAGTTTTCGTAAGGCGATATTGCACTAATGTAAATAAATTTTATTTTTCGCACAAACGAAACGCGAATTTCGATCAGTCTAAATCTTTTTAGCAGCGCGTTTTTAGGATATTTAATTAAGCTGCCTAAAATCTAATAAATAATTCTTTAAATATTAAAGTCCTTTTAATTTAGTTATAATATATCATATAATTTTCTAGCGCCGCATATTATAGCATCGCATTTCAGTGTAGCCAAGACCTAAAGAATTCATGTAATAAATAATAAACTTTTTAAACACTTCAGTACCTTCACTTTGAGCATGAAAAAGAAAAGAAAATATATAGAAAAAATTTCTACTTTGCAAGACAGTGATTTGAGGTAAATAGTTACTATATGGCAACATCGGAAAACAGTGAAGTAAAAAATCTTTCTTTCTCAGTATTAAATATAGTCAGCTTTCGATAGGACGTTGAAGTAATTAACTATCTACTAATTCGCTAAAAAACTAAACATTTTTTTTATAATATTGTGCTAAATATTTTTTTCTTTAAGAAGAATATCTTTGACTACATGCTATAAACGCTAAGTGCGAATTGATTGTACTAATATCCGTTAAATATATCAATTATTGGAAGCATTAACGTTTGGGGTCGGTTGGGTCTTCCTAAAGTCACTTGGCTTGGTTTCAGAAATATTTAACTTTGAGAACAATTTCAGACGATAAAACAGTCGGAACAAGAAGCCAAAAAATAAACTGTCTTTTTATTTAAAATTTTTATCTAACAATGTCACTGAGGTTTTCAATTCTACAATTTCATTTTAGATTTTTAAACCAACCCCACTCGACAATCAGCACTGCAAGTGCGTTTAAAAAAATAAATAAAGCTTATTGCACACCGAAATGCATCACAAGTAAGGTATAACTAAAAAAAAAACTATGAAAAAAATCAACGGTTTTTCAAACAACTTATTGAATGCTTGTACAACACTGCATAGGGCTTAAAATGCATGCACATTTATATAGAAAGGCACTACAATCAACGAATACTAATAAAAAATCTATAGCCTTTTAATTGATTAAATAACTCTTTAAAGTAACTACCGGTTTCTGTCAATTTGATATAAGCGAAGATATATATTTTGGTGGACAACAAACCTATTACTGATTTCATCATCTCATTTAAATGAGTATATTATTAAGTTTTAAGCATTTCATACAGAAACCGGCATTACTATAGTTTTAAACAATTAATAATGTGAAAAATAATAATAATTAAATAACTAATTATATTTGTTCTTACGTACTAACAAACTTAAGATGGAAGATTTCATGTTACCCTATCATTTTGGTTACGTCCTGCCGAAGCAGTTTGTGCACTGTATGTATAATTATTGTTTTTATTCAAAATACGTTATGAAAACCGGATTTATACGAAAACCGTTTCGAGAAACAACTCTAAACGAATTACCAAAATCCGTTTTGGAAACAAGCTTTATACGGAATCCATTTTGAAAACCGGATTTTCACACAATCCGTTTTCAATAACCGGATTTTCACGAGATCCGTTTTGAGAACCGGGTTTTTGCGTTAAACTTTTGTGATTCTGAGCGTCCACGCAAAAAAATGACTACAGAAAAATATTAAACCTAATATTACTTTGAACTGACAATTCAGCAAGTCAATTCAGTTTGGCCGTACATTAACTATAAGAACACAGGTGCATATATTTTACTAATAATAACGTTTTTTGCACCGTAGCAGTGAGTTAAGGGTTAAAATGCTACGGTACAAATTAAAATTTATAAAGAATTGACGAAAACTAGCCAATCCGTCTTACGAAGCATTTCATCCTTATTCAAATAGAGTAGCAATCAACCATCGAATGTATTAAAAATAAAATATATACCCATTACATTGTTAAGCAATTATTTAAATACCAAGCTGTAATGGGCATAAATTATACTTTTTTTTTTCAATCGATATCAAATGGCCACCCCAGAAATCGATTCAGTACGTCCCGTCATCCAAATAAGCACTAACTATCAACTATACAAATTCATTCGAATTTAAATTCATTGTTTTTTATTTTTCTTTTTCTCAATTAAATAAATAAAAAGTGGTACACTTATACGCTAGTAGTTCATAACTTCATTTCATATACTTTCTGTTATTCGCACGAACGTGATATATTAAAATAGTGTCAACTAGTAATAACGTAGAAACATCACATTTTCAAAGGGTTTTTTTTTTATTCTGAAGTCGGTGTGAGCGAACAACTACGTACATTTCTAACGATTCATTCATAAAAATACTTTGTTTAATGTGTGACTAGAAACTGCTTTAAGTGTTTGTAGAAATTGGAAATATAACGAAAACCTTCACGGGAAATTGTTATTTTTTAAATATTTCCAATAAATAAACTATTCGATCCCTCGACATTGCTCACACGAGCTACTCGCACATCTATTCTAATGCATCTAAACATTTAATTCAAAAAGCGTCCTACCATTCCCTAAATTCACGTTTCAGGGTTGCCACCCTTCGCTCACACCGATATTTTGGCAAGTATCACCACATACCACCCCTTCATAATACTTTAAACATTAATCCAGCTAAGCACGATGAATAAATAACGCAATTCTGATACTGGCAATTATTTAACCTACACAAGAGTAATAA
Source organism: Mythimna impura (assembly GCA_905147345.3). NCBI lineage: Eukaryota > Metazoa > Arthropoda > Insecta > Lepidoptera > Noctuidae > Mythimna > Mythimna impura. Next base: position 7,022,097 of record LR990363.1, read on the forward strand.
TTTATGTAGTTTATTCATTATTATATACTCATATAATAATCATGGTCTCTAATATACCTGTTTTAGTCTTTGTTTGGGTACACTTTTTATTTTGTACGCCTTGCTCGCATGAGCGGTATACTTTTGAAGATTTCCTGATCATCTTTTTTGTCGACTTTATGTTGTGTGCGAATTTTTTGTAGAGGAAGTGTAAAAAATTAATTAAAAATTTTATTTCTAGATTGAACTAGAAATTATCGAAATCTATGAAAGTACAAAAAGCTTATGTAGAGAAATATTTTGCCAATTTTCTAGTATTTTTGGGTTATTATTCAAAAATATACCGCGATCACGTACTAGGCGCACATAAATGCATAGCGAATTCAATAATAAAAAGTGTATCTCTAATCCCTACAATATTTGTATGTTGATATGATATCAATTGCAACGATCCCTTGCAAATACACCAAAGTTCTGGTAACAAAAGTATGAATTATAGTTCGTTTAAAACTGTGTATATGGCATAAGACAAAATTGGTCTAAAGGTACAAGTAGGGTACATTTATAAGCTCATAATTCGATACTGCTGATCCAAAAACTACGCGGAAAGGTACCAAGCACACTGATATTATTATTAAAATCTAGAACACCAATATATTTTAAAAACTTCATCTATTACTCAACATTCAATATGACTATAGCTGAATTATTTTAAGTTTAAATATATTCTTGAACTATGTTTCATACTTTTATTACTCTAGGCGCGTTAAAATTCATTTTTTCTGAATATCAATCATGATAAAATGCTTTTGCGTTGCTATTAGGCTACGGAGCAATGCGTTAAAATGGTGATTTAAACCTTATAACAAACGACATAGAAAACATTTTCGCTTATTGTTCTTGTCTGTACGATGGTTGAGTGTAACATGGCAAACTGAGCGATTTATATGAAGAAAACTGAGCATAACATTGTGAAGATATTTGAGCGTGTTTTTCTTTAGTAGAAAATATTAAAAAAGTGTTAAAATAGACTCTATTACTTAGTCAAACTGTTGACGTAACAATTTATTTTATGAATAGAAAAAATACATACCGAACATAGAACCTCCTTCTTTTTAAAGTCGGTTAAAAATTGAACGAAGCATGATTTTCGAAGGTAAATTGCTCAACTCACCATGTTTTGCTCAATCATCGTTTTTACGCTCTAAAAGCGACTATAATACTGTATTTTTTTATCATGGCAATATTGGCAATTCCAGTATTTCAATACATCAACAGTTGTCACGATTTTAGGGCGTAAACAGACTCGCTTACATCAAATCACAAAGGTCTTTTATACATCAATACATCGCGCGATATTGAACCTTATTTGTATCTTAGCCAAGTCTCGACAAGAAAAAATTGTAAAGCAAGTCAAAATGGCGGCAAAGTGGCAATATGAAATTTTATATTTTTACCTTTTAACCGCCTGCATCAGATTGGTCTGACGAGAGTTTTCGTGTCCTATTCGCCAGTGTCGTGTGTTTGCGACTGGGTACTCCATCTTGTTTAGCTCTTCAATCCCCATAGGCGACAGAAGAGCTGACGTGATGGAGTATTTGGTCATGAATGTGCGACCTTGGAGTGTCGGATATATCCGACGTGGACCAAAAATCCTTTCAACCTCTACTTAGACTGGAAAGTTACTTAACTCTTAAGAATAGGCTTAGTCGAAGGCAATTTAACATTTCATACGTATATTATACCCATACTACAACTCTCATAGCAATCACTCAATCTACTAACAAAAAGGTGTTCTCCAATTTCTATAAAAATCTATCATAAGAGTTTTTATCGTCACGGACATATCATCATACTTTTATCATCAAGCAATCACTTCAATCAATTAATTTAATCAAGTTTTAATTTCATAAAAAATCCCTTTTCAATATTATATTGAACGTGTTTCTACGACAAACAAGACGAGTTATTTCAAAAAAGTATTTCTTTTTCAATGCCACAAATATTGGCTGTCAACTTATTGTTTTGAAAAAAAAAAGGTCAAAAAAATACGTATTCTTTTTTTAAACCACAAATATCGGCAGTCAGTTTTTTTAAATAAATATTATGTTTCAAGAAAAAGAGTTATATGTATTCCATTTTCAAACCACAAATGACAGCTGTCAAACTTTTTCTTTCGATCAAATAAGGTTCAATATGTCACAAAGAGGTCCTTAGTTAATAGGTCCCGTAGCCAGATAGTGGTAAGGGTGTCGGTTATGCATGAACCTAGTGTCGTACCTCTGGTTCTTCTGGTAGAAGTCGCTGCGTTGGTTTAGCTTCCTATAGTGCTGTGGACGCCTCGATGGGTTTTTTTCGTTTTTCTCAGTCTGTTTTTGAGGTTTCGCTGCCTCGTTTTTGGTTTCAGGTTTTGAGGGCTGCGCTTGTTCGGCGGGCGGTTTTTCCTACGAATTAGATATTGGTTAGATAGTATTAACCTTTTTAACCGGAATGTAAACATGACAGACTTAAACGCTAATAAATATTATAAAAAAAACTATGCAAGTGCGAGTTTGACTCGCGCACTGAGGGTTCCGTACAAACTTATCTATGTAAATAGTTCAATTCCCGAATGGAGTCTCGAATATCTTTCTGAATCGCATTTTTTTTTTGTGACGTAACAACTGTTTTCAGATTTGTTCCTATACCTATGCTATAAGACCTTGCTTTATGCCAAATTTCAGGATTCTGGGTCAACGGGAAGTACCTTATGAATTTCGATTCCCTTGAGAGTGTCTAAATATACGTTTTTTTGCGATATAAACAGCCGTATCTGTTTTTCCTTAACTTAAAAGTTTGATTTTTTCTCAGCTTCAAGGTACCGCAGACCTGAGTATATGGTTTTAATTTCAACTCTATATCTCCAAGTCAAGACCCTTTATCTCCACGCGTTGCCGAGATAAAGGGTCTTGACAGGCAGACAAAAAGACAGACAGAAAGACAGACAGACAGACAAACCGACCGACAGACAGACACTCGGACAACAAAATGACCCTATAAGGGTTCCGTTTTTCCTTTTCGAGGTATGGAACCTAAAAAGTATTGTTTCTTATTTGTATTGTTAAAGGTTGAAATCGCCGAGTTGACCGTTGGCACGCTTTTGCTTTTATGACGTGGGTGCTACGTTATCCAGAACTTCGGGAAAATTAAACCTATTCAGTCAGACTGGAAGCTGACCTTAGGATAAGGTTAGAGAGGATTATCATCATTTCATCTAAAAGACATCCACAGCTGGACATAGGCCTCCTCCAAGTGGCCACATTAAATGGCCCTGTCGGTGTCGCATCGCTAGGTGGATAGTGGAGTCCTTACCTCAGTGGTGTCGGCAGCAGGAGCAGCTGCAGGCGCGGCGAGCTCCTGCGTGTCGGGGGACTTGGGCGCCGGGGTCGCCGGAGAGATTGGAGACGCTGTGTCCACCTGCAATTGTGATTGAAAAAAATTAACTACTAAAACTTTAAATACAAGGTACGATTTAAATGCTAGAGATGCCCTGGGCGTCAGTAATTGCAGGGTTACTCCCGATTACCGCAAGTGCGGGCTCGAGGGTACGGATCTCCTCACACCCCAGTCGCAGGTATCCTGACCCCAATATCCAGCCACCGTAGGACGACGAGCAATGGGTAATTCGCCGTCCAGCCATCCCGTACAGAACCCGAGTCGTCGTCGGCGCGTAGTGTTTTACGCGCGCCTCAGAAGGCAAAGAAGGAACATAGAAGTAGGTTTTAGTTAGTAAAAGTCTGACACGCTCTCTCGCTCCGCGCTAATGTGGAAGAAGTCATTGGATGATTTCTTACCTAAAAAAAGGCGCGAAGTTGCGAAAGGTGAGACATGACCCGAAAAATAGCAAATATTAGGGATTAAAGTATGAAATTGCCGTTTTTTAAAACGGGTTGTTTTGAAGTGTTACATCTTTGGATTGACTTGGAATTAAAGTTAAAGTAATTTTATATTAAAGGTACGTTATTCTTTTTTCAAAATTAGGTATTTATTGGTTTCTTTGCGTTTTTTGTTTTCTGTAATCGATAACACTTTAAAGCAACCCATTTTTAAAAACGGCAATTTCATACTTTAACCCCTATTATATCCGAACATTGCATTACAATATTACGGGAATAACATATCGCATTGCACAACAGTACATTTGATGTTTGAAGTGATGGTAAAATGTAAATATTACTTGGTACGAAACATAATGACATATCACATCACTTCGAGAAGCACTGTTTTGCGCATGTCTACCACGAACCACCAAACGTTATCAACGGCTATCTTTCTTTAAGGACGGACTGACAGCAGAATACTTTGCATTGCCCGTGATGCACGCACACTTACTTCCCGGGAGTAGGGTAGGTTTCACCAAGTACCCTAAACTGTATTGATAGTCGTTCTAAGGAACACTAAGGTCTTTTTACACAGCATGGGTAGGTTGACAGCAGGACGAAAATATGCATCTTTAAGATGAGAGTAAAGGATAGGTAGCTACATTGTACGAATCCGACAACTGTCACCCGCACCATCCTATAGCAATTGTTGTAGTGTAGGGATCGTATCTCGTTAAATCACACCCGGCCCCCGTAGGCCTCTTACTGATACAAGATATTTATATTTAGCGAGACACGTAATTTTGGACACGCTGCAGGAAAGTTCCGCTAGCTCGAAGACGTGTACGTTGCGAGTATCCACGAAATGGGGAAAATTAAGGTCTACTGTCCACGGACGAAGCGTCATCGACACGACAGCACGACTTTGGCGCTTCGTCGACAAAGTTTCATTGTTTTGTATGTAAGCTTGACGCAGGCGTACACTAAGCGTCTATGAAGCTACGCGTCCACTAACAGTAGGCCTAAGGAAGTGAGAAGTGACGATTCATTGAAAACCACTTCGGCGTCTAACAAGGCAACCGTAAATGGTTCTACAACCGACTAACGATGCGTCACGCTTAGGTTTTGTATTGTCTTAGTGATGGGTGAGTAGGCCGTTATAAGGAGTCAATAATTATAGAGCGCGTGTCTTGAGCAATGGAAGAGGTCTCACAATCCTATATGTCTTAGGATTGGATAGAAGAGGTCTCACAATCCTATATGTCTTAGGATTGGATAGGACATGCTCGAGCGAAGGGGATTGACGTAATTTCAAAATAAAATAGTTCGCAAATGCAAGCGTTACGTGTCATACTCGTATATTCTACCCTTTTGTTGTCTTGTAATTTCATAACACAAAAGAAATATAGATTTTCTTTCCTTATCTTTTTACCAATGGATTCTCAACCCTATTTGATATTAACATTGTTTTCCTCCATCCCCTCTTTGTCCACTAGTTTTCTAAGTAGGGACAAGGTAATATACATTTTGGTAATTCATTACAATCGGTGGGGGTTTATCCAAGTTATCGGGACAAAAAACCAGAGTCGAGCGGAAGTGGGACTCAACTCCTTCCTCATTGGGGGTGCCGACCCAAAACCTAAATGAAGGACCAATTTAGGGAAAACAAAAGTATTATCACATTAGGGTTTCGGAGCAGTCACAACTGCAATTGGTTCAATATAAGCTGGGATGGCATTTTCCCAAAAATGAATAACTAATAGCAAAGTTGCCTGAAAGCTATAAAATGTATGAAAAATATCAGTAGGAAGTTAACACGTATAGAGGGTGACTGGTAATTACTGACCGATACTTAAACACATGATTGTACTCATGATTACAAAAAACTTTCCCAAAGAAACATTTTTATATTCTCATTAGTTTTATCACAATAATAAAACAGCTGTTTAAATAGGCACGCGCGCCTGCGCGGCGACCGCTCAACTGTTAGCCGCGTGACGGTCGTATCTACAATAGTGATAGAACACCCGCGCAGCTTCCAAACCCATAGGTGTACGTACTCTATACCTAATCAGTGAATGTACCTACAAACTAGTGAGTATATAAAAAAAAGTTTCTTTGGGAAAGTTGTTTGTAATCACGAGTACAATCACGTGTTTGAGTATCGGTCACTAATTACCAGTCACCCTATATAGTCCAATAACTTTTGAACCCGTGCTTTGTATGACGTTAAATCTAGTTATTTTAAAAATACCATTAAAAAGCTATTATATGACATAGATCTGCATTCTGAATATTGCTGGGGAAGGACTCCATACTAATTGGACGGGAAGACCGCAGCAGGCAAATTGTTCAAGTCCTTCGATGTACGCAGTATAAACGACGAGGCGAAACACTTAGACCGGACTGTAGAGGATGAAACTTGGCAAAAGGGAGTTCGTTTCTGCCCAGCACGCTGATATGCTGAGCTGCTTCACCCCTTCTGCTAGTTGCAGGATGGCTGTGGAAGTACATACCCTCAGTACATCCTGGCTGGCGAGCGCGTGGTGTGCTTGCTGCGCGTGGTGCGGCGGCGCTAGCGCCACTGTCAGCGTCAGGTCGCACCACATGGCGCAGCGAGCCCGGCGTGCTGATATGCTGAGCTGCTTTACTGCTTCTGCTAGTTGCAGGATAGCTGTGGAAGAAAAACAAGTTATTACTTTCAGGGAGGTGCGAGCAATACAAGTAAATAAGCCCGGCTTTTATGTGAAAATAAAAAATAATAAAAAATACATGACACCTAACATCTAAATCATAGAACACAACAAACGAATTAAATAATAGTACATTTTGATACAAGTGCAGAAAGTTTGTCACTGCAGCCCTCGGCTCCATAACACACTCGCCTACGGCTCGTGCGAATTCCACCTCGGTCGCAATGACAAATTTGCACGTGTGTCAAACGACTTTTTTCAATACACTTACGAAGAAATGAATAAACGGGGGTTGACCGGAGACTCGTGGGGGTCGACGCGCGCCCAGCCTGATGCGATACATGTAATAACATTGTGGCGGGGGACAGCACAAGCTATTTCAGCACTAGAGCGGAAAACAGTCTATTGCGTGCCTAAAAGCGGTGGGATAAGAGCGGGTTTTCGAGTAAGTGTATTGAAAAATAAAAATCTAAACACTTTGCGCGCCTACGCCAAGTTGACATTTCGTGTTCAATGAGAATTAAAACTCATTCATAAGAAATTATACTTATGATATCAATTATGCAATGTTGCCACTCTGAGCGCAATCTCTCCGATCTAACTCTAAAACTTAACAAAAAAAAAAGAGAGATGAACACTTTGCTGTGCTGTGTTGTGTTGCTTTCTCAATCGACATGTTTGCTTTTGTACCTGGCTTTATCTTCTATCTCTACTTTTTCTATAAAAACATAAAAATGTGATTATGTGTGAGTAAAATTTGACACTGTGTGTAAGTACTCATTCGGGAGTTTGTTCTAATTTATGCCTGACTTTGGAAAAGTATGAATGAAATGGTTCGTGTGTGTATGTGTATAAGTTTACGAAAATTATGAGTGTCTTCTATGCGCTGTGAGGTTGCACAAATCGCGATTTCAGTTCGTTTAAATAGATACCTATTAAGTTATAATATTTAATAGTTTAGATGTATATAGGGTGATTGGTAATTACCGATACATAATTACGTGATTGTCCTCATGATTACAAATAACTTTCCCAAAGAAACTTTTTTTTTGTACTAATTAGTTTTATCATAAAAACAAAACAGCTGTTTGAAATTCGCGCGCGCTCGGGAAAGGGCAATGTACTAGTAGTGCTAGTAGTAGAGCGTCTCACGAGTCACGTTCCCCCTCCCCCGCCTGCAGCGCTCCCTTTGCCGTGCAGCCCGTGCAGTACCGGTAATAATATCAGTCACCCCGGAAAGCGCGTCGCATGCTCATGTTTTGTTTTTTTTTTTTTACGCCCGCACACACGGTGCCATACAATTACAATTACACAGCGAGTGATTAGTGACATGGTAATGTCAGTGATGTGTTACTTCTCGTAAGGGGATTAGGCATTTAAAGGGTCGCGGTTTCTAGTTAGATTAACTGTCTTTGGATATTATTTAACCGAAACATGTAGGTACCTACACTGATTATTACGTACACGTTTGCAAGCCGCGCGGGTGCGCCCTATCAGTTATCACTATCATAGGTAAGGCACATGAGACAACGGCGTTACGCGGCTAACAGCCGAGCGGACGCAGGCGCGCGCGCGCGATTTTAAACAGCAGTTTTGTTATTGTCATAAAACTAATGTGTATAAAAAAAGTTTCTTTGGGAAAGTTGTTTGTGATCATGAGTACAATCACGTGTTTAAGTATCGGTCACTAATTACCAGTCACCCAATATAAATATTAATAAAAAAATAAATTATAAAAATAATCAGACAAATCTGAGCTTTATTGACAAATAAAATTGCTATTTTCGATAAATGATGCTAAATTCGATTTAGTTCAAATTTATTTAATCGTGCAATAATAATTATTGGCCTGGTGCGGCGCCAGCTCGCGGCGGCGCGCGGCCTGCACGGCGCCCACCGCGCCGCGCCACGCCAGCATCGCGCTCTCCACCTCGCTGTGCGGCGCGCTACCGGACCCAACACAAGTAAGTGATGTATACTGACGGTCGGGGCGGGGCGCGCGGTGCGCCTGGTGCGGCGCCAGCTCGCGGCGGCGCGCGGCCTGCACGGCGCCCACCGCGCCGCGCCACGCCAGCATCGCGCTCTCCACCTCGCTGTGCGGCGCGCTACCGGACCCAACACAAGTAAGTGATGTATACTGACGGTCGGGGCGGGGCGCGCGGTGCGCCTGGTGCGGCGCCAGCTCGCGGCGGCGCGCGGCCTGCACGGCGCCCACCGCGCCGCGCCACGCCAGCATCGCGCTCTCCACCTCGCTGTGCGGCGCGCTACCGGACCCAACACAAGTAAGTGATGTATACTGACGGTCGGGGCGGGGCGCGCGGTGCGCCTGGTGCGGCGCCAGCTCGCGGCGGCGCGCGGCCTGCACGGCGCCCACCGCGCCGCGCCACGCCAGCATCGCGCTCTCCACCTCGCTGTGCGGCGCGCTACCGGACCCAACACAAGTAAGTGATGTATACTGACGGTCGGGGCGGGGCGCGCGGTGCGCCTGGTGCGGCGCCAGCTCGCGGCGGCGCGCGGCCTGCACGGCGCCCACCGCGCCGCGCCACGCCAGCATCGCGCTCTCCACCTCGCTGTGCGGCGCGCTACCGGACCCAACACAAGTAAGTGATGTATACTGACGGTCGGGGCGGGGCGCGCGGTGCGCCTGGTGCGGCGCCAGCTCGCGGCGGCGCGCGGCCTGCACGGCGCCCACCGCGCCGCGCCACGCCAGCATCGCGCTCTCCACCTCGCTGTGCGGCGCGCTACCGGACCCAACACAAGTAAGTGATGTATACTGACGGTCGGGGCGGGGCGCGCGGTGCGCCTGGTGCGGCGCCAGCTCGCGGCGGCGCGCGGCCTGCACGGCGCCCACCGCGCCGCGCCACGCCAGCATCGCGCTCTCCACCTCGCTGTGCGGCGCGCTACCGGACCCAACACAAGTAAGTGATGTATACTGACGGTCGGGGCGGGGCGCGCGGTGCGCCTGGTGCGGCGCCAGCTCGCGGCGGCGCGCGGCCTGCACGGCGCCCACCGCGCCGCGCCACGCCAGCATCGCGCTCTCCACCTCGCTGTGCGGCGCGCTACCGGACCCAACACAAGTAAGTGATGTATACTGACGGTCGGGGCGGGGCGCGCGGTGCGCCTGGTGCGGCGCCAGCTCGCGGCGGCGCGCGGCCTGCACGGCGCCCACCGCGCCGCGCCACGCCAGCATCGCGCTCTCCACCTCGCTGTGCGGCGCGCTGCCGGACCGAACACAAACATATTTATTATTAACTGTTTATTGCTACATTGAGAGCGTTGGTAACCCGGTTTTAACTCAAATTCAAACCCAGGCAGGCGTATTACTTTTGAGTAATTTATTTCATGACCACTGCTCTCAAAACTTTGAAGGTAAGCATTGAGGAAACCGGCATGTCTTAGAATAAAAAAATCACAGGCACGCACGCTAACCGTGCTTCAGTACTGTGTTCTGTTTGTAACTTACATCTCGGACAAGTTGTTAACATCCTCCCGCCACGAGGTAGGGTCGAAGGTCGCTGGGTCCACTCCACTCTCCTTGTCACACACGTCTTGACCACGTTTCAGTACTGTGATCTTGGTGTCTTCAGGTTTATTTGGCTTCTTGTTTTGTGCTACGCAGACGCTTGCGCGTAATGTCTCCATTTTGCCCATTAGTGTTAGTACCTGTTGAAGAAAATCGATATCTCTTAGATCTCTTTTAGACTGATCGGATTTAGGTGAAACTTGACACACTAGTAGACTATGTCCTAACTGTGTATACGGATATAGGATGTTTTTTATGAGTGGCATGCTCTCAAGGAATGATTTTAGACTTATACGCGGGTGCAGGCGCTGGTAGAACCTAAAATATAAAAATATACAGGGCGAAAGAAGCACCAACGTAAAATCTGTTACTAGAATTATTTACATGATTAACAAGTCCCAAATGGCGTTTCACCTGATTGTAAATGACCATAGGACGTGAAGATTTAAATTCTGTACACAGAAAATATTTAAGACTAGCTTTTTCTCTCGGATTCGCTCCCAACACCTATGTCCCCTATTCCATTACTAAGGTAGGGCTCACATGTATAGAGTAATAAGACGACACCACGCGTCCTGAGCACGCTAACGATAACCACGTCTCGGTTCATTTACGTTACGTTCTGACTAGAGACCCTGCTCAAAATAGTGAGATCAGAACCATTGAAAATGCCTTAACTGGTGTCATTGCTCTTATAGATATTAAAGCCAGTTGAGACACAAGTTTTAGCTTCTCTACCCCTACCTTTGTGTGCTCCCTCAGCATATCCACAGTAAGGCGATCTACCCTGGTGAGACAAGGTGGGGCATGCTAACGATAACCCCGTCTCAGTACGTTTACACTACGTTCTGATATGACATTGCGCGAACCAGTGAGATTAGAACCGCTTGCACCGTCTTAACTGGTGTCATTGCTCTTATAGATACTGTAGCCAATTGAGACACTGGTTTTTGCTTCAAATTACTTAAAGATTTAAACCTCTTACCTTTGTGTGCTCCCTCAGCATATCCACAGTGAGGCGGTCCACCCTGGTAGGACAGGGCGGTAGTCGGGGCACAGGTATAGAGTTAGACGACGAAACCGCGCGCCCGGGGTACGCTAACGCTAACCGCGCTTCGGTACGTTTACGTTCACGTTCTAGTTGACGCCATTGTTCATAGCATGCATCGAGGCGGGCGTGCAGGATGCCAGATGAGGTTGCTGCGCTTCTGTTGACAATATTTCAGGATGGATTAAATTATATTTTTGTCTTTCGAAAGACGAAAGACGTCCACTGATGGGCATAGGTCTCCCCAAGAGTTGACACAATGACCAGTCCTGTGCGTCTCGCGTCTATCAGATTTCTAGTACATCTTTTTGTCATTTACTCTACGAACACAGCACAAAAATTCTTACCTCATATTCCTCATAGCGTAAAACGGAGCCAAAAGAGGTAGATCTAGCATTGGTGATGGCAACACTGGCGGTGGGACCGGTGGACTTGGGCCTAATAGCGCGCCCAGACCTGGGAACGTGGGAAAACATATATTATTTTAATGCTGACAACACTTCAAAGTGGTATGCATTGTAAAGAGTTTTGACGGAATTTCTTCGAGTGAAGTTCAGTGGCAGTTTTAATTATTCGTTAATTGATTCCTAGTAGATATTGTGACGTAAAATTTGTGTAGTTTTGTATCTCAATTGTCTGCGCAACTGGACAATATGTGGAATCATTAAAACAGGCAGAGAGCAGTGGTGGCCGAGTGGTAACGGCCCCGACTTACGAGTTGTAGGTTGCGGTTTCAAACCTAGCCAGGCGCATTACTTTGTGTAATTTATTTCATCACCACTGCTCTCAAAACGGTGAAGGAAAACATCGTGAGGAAACCGGCATATCCTAGAACCAAAATTTCGAAGACATGTGACATCCACCAACCCGCACTGGGCCCGCGTGGTGGATTATGGCCCATACCCTCTCCTAGAGAGGAGGCCTGAGTCCCAACAGTGGGAACATTATAAGGCCGACTATGCTATGCTATTAAAACAGGCGCCATCTCGGTAAAATGGAGCTGAGAATTTTATTGTAGTGTTGACTTCCTCAACTAAGTTTGCCGAGAAGGTTAACTTGATACATTTGGTGCCAAAGACTACAAAAGCATTAAAATGTGTACATACATATTCTAATGGTAAACAAATATTTATGTAATCTGTATTATACCGACTGAAGGACTTATATCCATGGTCAAGAAATTAAAAAAAAAAAGTATGAGTTATACAGCCAGATTACACAACTAAAATTTTTGTAGCTAGGATATCCTGGCAATTACTGTTTTCTATAGAAAAAACAAGTGTCTAACCTAACCTAACCCTGCCTGCAGTGCTAGTTTTATTTGTAATTCTGATTATTTTATTTATTATTTATTGCTCGTCCATTCATCGTAAAACTACGGTCTATTCAATGGTAAAAAATCCATATTTTTCACCTTGAACTCCCTTAAGTATTACAAGAACTTGCGTACTTAGGTTCATTAGATACCGCTGCCGATTCATTGAATAACAAAAGTATTTACCAAGGCTATTTATTATTGAATAAGCAATGATTTTCAGCAAATATTCAATGTGACTTGTTCTAAGTATTTTATTGAATAGGTAGCAACAGTGACGATGCTAATAGTATATCTGTGTAGCCTGCCTCCCTAGCAAAGTTACAACCGTTTCTTTTCGTTGATCGCCTCGAGTCAGCCACGCCTCCTATTCCTTTGTTCTGACCACGTGACTGAGCGTTGAGATGACGTCAGGACAAAGGAATCGGAGGCGTGGCCGACTCGAGGCGATCGACGAAAAAAGAATCGAAACGAAACGGTTGTAACTTGGCTAGGAGGGGCAGTGTATTCAATAACGCTACCAAGGTACGCATAAACTCTGACGACGAAACGACAAGTCGTGCCATCGTGTCGTTGCTGCTTCGTCGACAGTTTCATAGTTTAGTATGTAAGCTGTGAGCAGGCGTAGGTACAGAAAGTGTATAACGACGAATACGCGTCTATGAAACAACGCGTCCGTGCACAGTAGGCCTTACTCTCATTCTTTTTACAATTAAACAAAAAGGTTAGTCTGCTAAATTGACAAAATAAAAATTGACGTGTAAAAGTGTTTTTAAAAAACCTATTTGCAAAATAAATATCATTTATCATTGACTAGTTAATTAAATCTGGTGCCAATGATGTTAAACAATAAAATTTCTTACATCTTTTTCATCAACTACCCTGATTTGTTATTTGCGAAAGTCGAGCATCAGCTTAAAGAATGTGCCCCAAGGATCTGGAAAAATATAGGTTGCCTACTTTTTTTTTTGGTGGATCTATGGGGTTTGCCTCGTATAAAGAGGTAAGGAAATGGCCATAATATACTTTCATCTGTTATTTAATCTATAAATTATATACCAAAAGAAAGGTAATTTTATTCCTAACTAGCTTGTGCCAGTGGCTTCGCCCGCGTAAAAGTAGGTTCCTAAATACAAACTTTGGACCCCCGTTTCATCCCCTTAAGGGGCGAATGGAATTTATGGAAAATCCTGTCTTAGTGCTCGCCTACGTCATAAAAGGAAACCTTGTGTAAAAATTCACGCTTCTAGTCCAAGTAGTTTTGGCTGTGTGTTGATATGTCAGTCAGTCAGTTTATCCTTTTGTTATTCAACCGTATTAGGTTGCCTTACCAAAAATGGTCCGAATCCAAGGTTGCCTAGATATAAGATGCAAAATTTTCTGCGCTATATCTGGTATTAGAAATATATTTTCTCATCTGTTAATAAAGATTATATGCCAGATAATAGTACATTATGATACAAGTGTGTAATGTTGGTGATTACCGTCGAGGTGGTATTTAGACCCGTGCAGTGGCGAGGGTCTTAAGAGAGCCAAGAACGGTAATCACCAATTACCACGTGTATCATACGACGTTTTTCAATACACTTGTGAAGAAAAACAATTTAACTAACTGTTACTACAACAGTAAAACTAGTAAAATATTTTGTGACATGGGGGTAAAAAATGAAATCTGTTTTCTGAGCAAATCTAATTTTTTTTTTAATTTACTCCTAGGGGAAGGCCTAGGGGTCTTTTGATCATATTGCCTAGTCTTACGTTTATGTTTTCTTGCGTGAAAAGTTTATATGATAACAATATAACAGTTTGGTGTGGTTTCTGTGGCACGGAGATTTGTCGGCATGACTGGCAGTTTATCAAAAGTAATCTATAATAATATATTACGTGAGCGAAGGAGTACTCTTAGCCCTCCCGTCCCGGCCTTTGACTGATGAAGAGAACAAAATAATGGAAATGACTATGAAATGCAAGCTATCTAAAACAAGTGGTGGTAAGCAGATACATATATAAAAACACTACACATTGTAATGGATAGTGAATTACAAATCACTTATCATAAAGAAGTAAAAATGATTCCTTTTTTCTGGAAATTGGAATTGATAGAATACCATAGTCCACAAGAGCGAAACCGACTGGAAGAGTTAGTAGATAGTAAATATTACTAAACTTACCGAGGTTAAAAGGGTTATTCTCATGCAGAAACGACACATCAACATTCAACTGGCTAGGAGGTGGCCTATTTCGCATCAACAGACTCATCTGCCGCGCCAACTCCTGATTCTGCCTCATCATAGCTGCCTGCTGCATATTCTCCCGACCGAGATTCTCAAAGTTCGTCCTATCATTCATGTTACCATTCCCTTGGAAGTTCTCACGAGGCATCATAGGATTCATATCACGACGCTGCATCATATCATTCTGGTTATACCCATTCGATCGATTGTAGTTCATCGAGTTAGCAGCCGAAACGGGCGTCGATTGATTCGAGAAATCGAAGTTCTGACCCATCGGACTCCTATCATTCATTTGGGCCATCATATTATCGTAGAAATTATTCTCTCCATAGTTTCTGTTAGGCGGCATCTGTTGGAAGTTCCTATTAACGAACATCTTGTTTCTTTCCTCTTGTCGAAAATCCTCGTTCGGAAAATGGCCATTCAAATCCATTTGCATCCTCAAATCTACGTTATTAATTCCGTTTTCTTCACGAGGTCTATCCGAAGACATGTTCAATTGATTCAAATATGACAATATTTCTGTCTCCTGGTTTTGATCTTTTATGAAATTCTCGTATTTGTTTGGAAACCTCTGTGTATTATTGAACGGGGTCTCAAAATTCGTGTTGTAATTCATATCAAGATTTAAGCTGTTTGGTCTGCTAAAGTTGTTTACTGAGAACATGTTGGCTTCAGGCAACGAATTTCTTTGGTTAGGTTCGAAGAAATTGTAATTGTTGAATTTTTCGTCGTATTTGTTTGTAGGGGGTGTTGTGAATTGCGCACCACCGATTTCTTGAGCAGCAAGTCTTAGTAAGTTCAGCTGTTCTTGCGTTACATTTTCAGTGGAGGCATCGGGTAAGGTATCGATACCGAGTAACGCGTTCACGTCGTTCTCGTAATTAACAAACCCGTTCGTGTTACCGTAACCGTTTTGTAAGTTATAATTGAAGCCGTTTTGGTCCGATGGGTTGAAGTTAAACAGTTGGTTGTTCTGATACGAGTTGAAAGTCGGTGGTAAGAATGCGTTTGCTTCGTTTTTAGGATACTGGCTGTTTGCTTGTATGCTGTTTAGAGGCTTTTCCAGTGGTTGTACAGAGCTGAAAAAGAAAAGCACAAAGAATTATTTTATTTATTTTTTTATAATACTGTAGGTTACTACAGTTCTTAAATTTCTTATGAGTTTAGAGTAATCACTGCGGGCCAAATCTAAACGATTTTTTTTTTTATTAGCCTATAATGTGTCCCATTGGTGGGCACAGACTCTTCCCTTCCCCTTGACTTCCCTCCAAACCATTTTATCTAGGGCGATCTCTGGTCAAAAGCCAATGTCGGAAAATGGAGTCTTTTTTTTGTCGAGCGGCCATCAACCAAACCTTGTTTTTTAAATACAAAATAGTATAATAAACCAAACTTACTATGGCAGGTATATCTCTAAACTCAGTCCGAACTGAGTTACGGGAGCTTGAAGTTAGCTTGAAGCTAGTATTTATTAGCTATAAACGTAGGCCATTTTTGTTTTATAAACACAAGCTAAGTGAGAAGTTGCAAAAAAATAGTTTCTTTGTAATTGTGTTTTAACCTATTATTATTAACCTGTTAGGCCTCGGTTTCGAAGTCAGCAGGCGACGCGGACGACGTGGCGGCCTAAGGGCGTCCTCGCCAACTTCACAATCCTGTGTGTAACGAGTTTGGTACTATTTCTTTTTTGAAGAAAAATAAGTAATAGTAAAATGCAATGCAATGTTGCAATTTCTCACATACCTTGCGCTTAAAAGACAAAATATCCTATATATCTAATAAATAAAATCAGCCAACTTCTATCTCTTGTAACTCAGTTCGGACTTAGTTTAGAGGTATACATGCCATAGTAAGTTTGGTTTATTACATTATTCTGTAATTAAAAAACAAGGTTTAATCGATGGCCGCCCGAAAAAAAAAAGACGCCACTTCCCATACTAAATCCGGCATTGTCCTTTAACAACTGCGACTCGATCGACCTCAAAAAGACCAATAATAATAATAATAATAATAATAACGTTGTTCAGGCAGGGGCCATAGTCTTGACATAGTTCCATGTTACCAGTCCACTTAAGACTCCAAAAACCATAGCCCTATTATCTTTGTTCTCCATATGTCGCAACAGTTTTTCAATAACCGGGGGTTGTCCTTGGGTGCACTAGCATAGCGCGTACAGGGATAATCGTCGGTTGGTATCATGTTCCATTGTAATTATCTAAAGGGCCTCTGCGAGTTGGCTTCGGCTCTTCGTACGCCTCCCAAAGGTCCAGGACCTCAGGGTCCTGAGATAAAAAAAAAAAAAAAAAAAAAAAAAAAAAAAAAAAAAAAAAAAACATTTATTTGCCTGAAACATGGTAGTACAGATCTTATAATATAACAGGTACAAGGTTCTTCATGCTCCGCCTTATATTCAGCATGCAAATTTTAATTCAGCTAAATTTTGTTTCCTTTTAAAAAACAATCATTTAACTTATACAAAACAATCCTATTTATAATATGTCAATGAGATAAATGCCAATAAATTAAATTAAATAACAAAAACATTAAATTAAAATAAAATGTCAATAAAATAAATCACAAATGTCAAATTAAAAAAATGACAACGAAATAAATTACAAATGTCAAACCCAATAAAAAATGTCAATAAATTAAATTACAAATGTCAAACAAGAAAAATTAAAATAAAATGTCAATAAATTAAATTATAAATGTAAAACCAAAAAAAAAATAATTCAATAAATTAAATTACAAATGTCAAACAAAAAATTAAAATAAAATGTCAATAAGTTAAATTAAAAATGCAAAAAAAAAAACTCAAAATTAAATAATTCATTCGATAATTAATTATTAAGTCCGGCAAAGTTTCTTATTCATATTATAATTAAAAAATTCCTTTACGGTGTAAAAACAATTTTCAATAAGCCATGTTTTGAGCTCTTTTTGAAAAAAATTCGCTGGCAATTCTCTAATTTGTTTAGGTAACTTATTGAATATTTTAATTGCCATACGACTCGTGTTTTTGTGGCAAAATGCTGTTCCACACCTAGGTATCGCTAATTTTGTTGGATCCCTGGACTTTTTACCAATCTTGTATACATTTTCGCTATCTGCTTTACTGAAAAGAGTAGGATGTTTTTTTACAAATACTCCCATTTCCAATATGTACAAACATGCTAGTGTTAATAATTTATGCTCTTTTAAAATGGGTCTGCACGATTCTAATGGACCAATACCAAACACAGCTCTCAAGCACTTTTTTTGAACAATAAAGGCCCTGTCACTGTCTGTAGAATTGCCCCATATTATTAATCCGTATCTTAACACGGATGAAACATATCCATGATAAGCCATCAGAGCGGCATTTCTTCCTACGGTTTTCCTAAGATTTTTTAGTGCAAATGCAAAGCTGTTCAGCCTGTTACATATATTGTCAATGTGTTTTTTCCAATTACAATTTTTATCAATTAATATGCCTAAAAATTTTGTACAGTCAACTTCTTCAATTGTATTACCACGACCAATAATTTTCAATGCTTGATTTGCCATTTTATAGTTACAGAAACTAATATATTTTGTTTTAGAGAGGTTGACATTTAAATTATTTTGCTCAAACCATTCCAGTATGGCTTCTACGGCAACATTTATTCGATCCTCATATCGTTCATTTTTGTTTTCTTTATTTATTACAAGTGAAATATCATCAGCAAATAAAACGCACTTATCCTTTATTACTGCTGGCAAATCATTTATGTACAGAAGAAAGAGTAATGGCCCCAATATGCTACCTTGAGGCACACCATAAGTATTTATTCTATACTGAGATTTATACTTTATAACTTCTCTGTCTTTATTCATTCCTAAAATTTCAACGCTTTGTTGCCTATTACTTAAGTAGTCTTTAAGCCAATTTAACGCTTTCCCTCTTATCCCGTATCTTTCGCATTTTTTTAGCAGAATATCATGTTTAACAGAGTCAAATGCCCTGCTCATATCAAAAAATATCGCAGTGACTGGTTTTTTCTTATCAATGTTCTCGGTAATTAATTTAATAAGTTGATAACAAGCTAATGCAGTTGACTTTCCTCTTTGAAAACCATTTTGTTCTGGTCTTATTATTTTATGTTTTTTTATAAATGAGATAATCCTATTACACATTGCTTTTTCATATATTTTTGAAATTACTGGTATTAAGGCCACTGGACGATAATTATTTAAATCAAGTTTACTATTTTTTTTATATAATGGCTTTACTAATGAGAATTTTAATTTGTCCGGATATTTTTCTTCAAAGAAACTCACATTGATCAAATGAGCTAAAATAGGTGACAGTATATCAGCACATGATTTTATAATTTGTGTCGATATATCATCATACCCCACAGCGTTAGTACTATTTAACGATGAAATGATTTTACTTATTTCATTTGGCGTGCAGGGTTCGATATATATACTATTACCATTATCTATGTTATTAATATTAGTCATAGGATTATTTTTATTATTAGTTATGTCTACATTTGTAGAGTCAATAAAGTGATCATTGAAAGTTTCCGCTATATCTTCAGGATTGTCTATCAAAGTGTCGTTTAATTGAATCGCTTCGATAAATTCTGGACGTCTATATTTGGTTTTATTTTTAATTACTTTCCAGGTAGCGCTACACTTGTTTCTGGCTTTCTTAATAAAGTTGTCAGAAGCTTGCTTTTTGGACACATTAATACACCTTTTTAATAGTTTCGCGTATTTAACATATTTTAATTTATTTTCCCGGGACTTATTTTTATGATATTTCGATTTTAGGTATCTTTTTGAAAGGCATGATTTTTTTATACCTTTAGTTATCCATTTTAAAGTAGGTGAATGACAATTGACTTTAATTTTTTGCAAAGGAAAATTTAACATATAAAAAAGACTAAAAATTTCATGAAAATTGTTAAAAGCTGTATTCGGATCCATTTCGTCATAAACATCCTGCCATTTCAGGTTCAAGAGACACTCTTTAAATTTTTCAATATGTTCCTGGCTATAATTTCTTTTGTATATAAAATAATGCGATTGAGTAGGCTTATTTGATCTCTCGACTTTAATTTTACCGATCAATCAGCTTAACACAAGTACGTACAATAGTTTTAATATATAAAACTTGCTGTAAATACTGTCTTTAAAATGATTCTTTGCAATTTTATTTTATTCTTTTAAAAGTCTTTTTATACAATGGATGAACTTTCACATACAGGGTATGATCGGTAACTTAAGTCAATCAATTTGGAGTGTAGTGTCAATACATTCTTATTTATTACTAGCTGATCGGGTAAACGTAGTTCTGTGAATAAAAAATATCAAAAAAGCAAATGGGGGGCTGGTGGTATGAGGGTTAAAAAAAAGCCTACGACCTATTCTCAGACCTAACAAATATACACAAAACATTTCCTTTTTACAAAAACATACAACCGCCTTCAATGTAAAAAAAACCGGGCAAGTGCAAGTCGGACTCGCGCACTGAGGGTTCCGTACAAACTTACCTATTAAAACAGTTCCATTCCCGAATTGAGTTACGAAGATTTTTCCGAATCGCATAAAATGTTCTTTTTGTGACGTGTACTTTACGTTTTCAGATTTTTTCCTATATTTGTGCTATGAGACCTTGCTTCATGCCAAATTTCAGGATTCTAGGTCAACGGGATGTATGTACCCTATGAATTTTGCGTGCAAACGAGAAAGAGGGATGAAGCGATACACCCTATATAGCTCCATCCCTTTAACAGTTCAGGTTAGGTGGTCAAATGGATCGCGTTAAGAGTTTATGGTAGGGTTTCAGTATCGTAAGTTTTTTTTTTTAGGTGGGAAAATCATCTAATGACAAATCTCGCTCTTGGGCAGAGCAGGAGACAGTGTCAGACTTTTACTGACAAAAAACCCACTCCTGTTCCTTCGTTGCCTTCGTCCCAGGGCCCCGGGTTTCGTTTTCACACTACCCATGGCCCCAGTAGGCTTCGACCCTGCTAGGCCCCTACGATGTGCTGACATCTCTCAGAGGCGCGCGTGGAACAATACGCGCCGTCGACGACTTGGGCTCGGTCCGGACGTTTACCGGACGGTCGGACGGCGAGCCACCCATTGCTCGCCGTCCGCAAGCCCGCGCCTACGGTGACCGGTAATCGGGATCGGAATCCCGGCGGCGGTTAGGGCGTAAGGACCGTTGCCTTACGCGATCGGCCGCCTCCTTTGCTAGCATTACTGCTTCGCAGATGGAGGCGACCGCCTGCCCCTCCTTCTCGCTCCGGACCATGGCCTATACCAAGGTCCGGCGCGAGAGATTGCCGCCGCCGATCGCCCCCACGAGGACACTGCGTTGCTCTGCCCAAGCGGGGCACACCTCCACCGTGTGCTCCACCGTCAGTATCGTACGTGCGTTCACAAACATTTAAACTCATACACACAAGCAACCCAAACCCGGAACAATTAGCTGTAGATAAGCCGTAAAAATATTATTTTGTTCCGCACAGGAACTTTTTGTTCTTGGACTTTTAACCAAAGATCATCATCATCATCATTTCAGCCGCTAGACGTCCACTGCTGGACATAGGCCTCCCCCAAATGTCGCCACAACGAACGATCCTGTGCGTCTCGCATCCATCGGATTCGCACAACCTTCACCAGGTCATCGGTCCACCTTGTAGGGGGCCTTCCAACACTGCGTCTTCCGGTACGCGGTCGTCACTCCAGAACCTTTCGGCCCCAACGGCCATCCGTTCTGCGAGCAATGTGCCCTGCCCATTGCCACTTTAGTTTGGCGATAACCAAAGATAGTGAACGTAAACAATCCGAGGGGGTCAGGTCACTAGGCCAAATAAAATATTATAATTTTATATCTAAAATTATACATTAATTTATTATTATGACACACATATTCGTGTGTTAGGTCGATGCTGACGTGGCCAGATCTTAGAGTTGATAATAATAATAATAATTTATTTTCCAAAAATACAATTTTACACAAATTATGAATATCATAATGCGGCATCGTTTCTATTAAAAATTGCATAATCACAGATTATCGACCTCTGGCACCCAAGCTAAGAGTAAACTTGTGTTATGGGTGCCAGGGATCACTTCATGATATGGCCAACTAAAACTGGCCAGATCATTTAAACGTTAACATTTGATGACATGTCAATTCACGTTTGGCCATAACATTGATGTAGGATTTCAATGATAAAAACTGGCCAAGTGCGAGTCGGACTCGCGCACTGAGGGTTCCGTACAAACGTGAAAGGTAAATTGCGGTTTACGATTTGACGTATTAAAAAAAAAACTACTTACTAGATCTCGTTCAAACCAATTTTCGGTGGAAGTTTGTATGGTAATGTCATTTTGTGTGTACATCATATTTTTTTTTTAGTTGTATCATTCTCTTATTTTTAGAAGTTACAGGGGGGGGGACACATTTTACCACTTTGGAAGTGTCTCTCGCGCAAACTATTTAGTTTAGAAAAAAATGATATTAGAAACCTCAATATCATTTTTGAAGACCTATCCATAGATACTCCACACTTATGGGTTTGATGAAAAAAAAAAAATTGAGTTTTAGTTCTAAATAAGGGGAACCCCCAAATTTTATTGTTTTTTTTTCTATTTTTGTTTGAAAATCTTAATGCGGTTCACAGAATACATCTAAGTACTTACCAAGTTTCAACAGTATAGTTCTTATAGTTTTAGAAAAAAGTGGCTGTGACATACGGACGGACAGACAGACACATGACGAATCTATAAGGGTTCCGTTTTTGCCATTTGGCTACGGAACCCTAATAAAAGGTCTAAAGAAAGTAGGCCAAACGAAGATTGAAATATCATCAAACTTTAACGTTTAAAACGATCTGGCCAGTTTTGCTTGGCCATTTAATGAAATGATCAATTTCTAAGATCTGGCCACAACAGATGCTATTTCTAAAGAAATAGCATCGACCTAACACACGAATATGTCACACTAATATTATACAGATGAAAGTTTATTATTGGTGGGTGTGTTTGTCACTCCTTCAAGCTCAAACGGTTGAATGAATGAAACGCTCTTGGGCGAAGCGCGAGGGCGTGTTAGACTTTTATGGACTAAAACCCACTCCTGTCCCGTCTTTGCCTCTGTTCCTGGGCCCCGTGGTTCACTTTCGCTTAACCATGGTGAATGAATTTGGATGAAATTTGGTACACGCGTAGGACTGTTTTGTTTGTATTTTTCTTTTTTCCTAATACTTCTTCTTTCGCAGGTATGCTGGAAGAAATTTCTGTAGAAATAAGCATCACCTTTTACCTATTTTTTTTCTGTTTCCTTCTTCTTTTATTTTATTATTATGCGTGTACATGAACTGTTACATAAATAAATGTCCTGGAGCAGGAGTTTTTATTCTGGAAGTATGTTCCTTTGGGATAATTTCTTACTTTCACGCAGACTTATCTGCTGAAAGAAGCTGTAGTATAAAAATAAAGTCAATTTTTGTCAGCCTTTATGTACTAGGATTTTTTTAGGTGGGATAATCATCCAATGACATTCCTCGCTCTTGGGCGGAGCGGGAGGCCATGTCAGACTTTTACCGACTAAAAACCCACTTCTGTTCCTTCTTTGCCTTCGTCCCAGGGCCCCAGGTTTCAGTTTCACACTACCCGTGGCCCCAGTCGGCTTCGACACTGCTGGACCCCTACGGTTTGCTAACATCTCCTTGAGGCGTACGTGGAAAAATACGCGCCGTCGACGACTAGGGCTCGGTCTGGACGGTTACCGGACGGTCGGACGGCGAGCTACCCATTGCTCGCCGCATTGTGGCCGGAAATCGGGATCGGGATCCCGGCGGCTGGGGCGTGAGGGCCGCTCCCACGCGCGTGCACGTGCGGCCTCCTCCGTTGCTAGCTATGTACTAGGTATTATTTATTTCTTCGTAACAATTTTCACTATCGTTTAGGTAATTGACTCCGGAAGTGATATTTTAGACACGAAAATTACACGATATTATTATTCTCTGGAAGGATATTTTTTTCACTAATAGAAAACTTTATCGTCGAGTGAATTAGGTTGTGGGCTGAGGCGAAAGGCTTCTTAAAAAGGAACAATAGGTGTGTTCCGCTTGAAGAGCAGATTAAGACTGAGTTTATTTAATTCTAAATCTTATAAGCTAAGTACAGATAACAAAGACGAAGGATATTTTTTTTCACTAATAGAAAACTTTATCGCCGAGTGAGTTAGGTTGTGGGCTGAGGCGAAAGGCTTTTTAAAAAGGAACAATAAATAGGTGTGTTCCGCTTGAAGAGCAGATTAAGACTGAGTTTATTTAATTCTAAATAAATCTTGTAAGCTAAGTACAGATAACAAAGACTTAATAAAATCTGAATGGCTTCTTGTTATCGCAATACCAGGAAGCTAATGTTGTAATGAAATGTATATTGTCTAATTACAATGAAGGCTAATGTCTAATAGCCATATTACACTTAATATAACTAGTGTCATAAATTTTTGTCCAAAAAATGCACGGAAGCAATCACACAGGGAACGCTACTCATAATATCAATTGCAATGCAACATTCATGTATTTTTTATGCCCAATTTCATATTTGATAAAGAAAGATAACTAGAGGTCGCGGTGCCCGTAGAGTGTCGTTCTTAAAAAAGAGTATTACGTAAATATGTTGGCATTGTCTAAAGCGATTGTCGAGTTGCAGATTGTTTAAACATGTAATTAGCTGTTGAAACTTTTCTCTTGTTGGCTGACTCAGCAAATATTTCATCCAAAGGTTTTCTGTAAGAAATTGCCTTGTAAGATAAGACCGCCCATTGTACAATGCGTTCCAAATAAGAATAGGATGGATTGCCATGTTGTGACGTCACGTCATACTGTCAAATCGCAAGAAATTGGGCAAAATTGAGGAACTCAGAGTTGAGCAAAATTGAAAACTGGATTCTGATTAAACTTTTTTTCGTTTACAGTTCGTAAATAAATGACATTATAAAAATTTATTGTTTTGCTCACCCTATTAATTCTTCGATTTGACAGTATGACGTGACGTCACAACATGGCAATCGATCCTATTCTTATTTGGAACGCATTGTACACTTATTTTTATAAATGTTTGTCCTGTATTTTTTATTATGCGGTGTACAGAATATAATAATATTCTTTTTTTTTAAACGTTAGGAATTCGTTAGGAATTACTTCTGTATCGTGGGTGCTTTCACAAACACATAAAATCACATACACAAAACACCCAGACGCGTGACAACTATCTGTAGGTCATAATATTTGTTCTGTACGGGAATGGAACCCGCGACACAAAGTGCAGCAGCCAATCATTTAACCACTGCACCAAGTGCACCGTCAAAAATATTAAAGGAGCATGGGCGCTTTTGTATGGCTTCTATCTCACTAATTGTTTTAAGTCGTGTTGCATGTCATTTGATAATAATAGCTTCATTCTATGTGACACTAACAGTAAAAAGTATAGTTAATTGCCTAAAAAAAATTAGTTCTACCTAAGGTTTTTAGAGTATTGTTGCTGATAAGCAATGCTACCAACCCGCATTGGGTCCGCGTCGTGATTACAGTCCGTTCCTTCTCAAAAAGAGAGCCTGCTCTTGTAGCCTAGCACTGAGAACGACAGAGGCTGTTTTAATAATATCGATAGCTTTATATAGTAACTACATTTTTACGCTCTCGGGCATAAGGCATAACATAGCGAGCTTACCTATTTTAAGAACGACTATTTACCTATGTTAAACAAATGATTAAATCATTTATTATTAATTTATTTAATGTGGCATAAACTCACAGAAACCTTAACTTAGTACATATTTCTTTAAATCTTCTTTAACCTTGACTGGCCACACCTACACAAGACATGACCCACTGATTTTGAAAGAGACAGTCAAATCTAAGCCAAGTTAACATTAGTTAAATTAACTAGAAGATATTATCGTTTAGGAACTTTACTAGTTACATGTATTTTTTTTTCTATTCGAAGTAAATGGGCATTCACCAATAGAAGAATCATATATTTTGAAAATTACTTATCTTAATAAATCACATTTTTAATTAATCAATGTTTCACTGAACTCGTGTTATCAATTCTCATTTTCGTTGCAATGATTATTTCAGTTGAAACAAGTACAAAATAGGTTTTTACAACGGGTTTATTGAATAGACTTAGTCTGATTTTCATATTTTCAAAGCTAAGATATTTAATCGATTTTGATGATGGAATTTGGTACCCCATCGACGATCCTGCTGGGCCCCTACTATTTGCTGACATCTCCCTGAGGCGCGCGTGGAACAATACGCGCCGTCGACGACTTGATCTCGGTCCGGACGGTTACCGGACGGTCGGACGGCGGGCCACCCATTGCCCGCCGTCCGCAAGCCCGCGCCTTTGGTGGTCGGAAATCGGGATCGGAATCCCGGCGGCGGTTGGGGCGTGAGGACCGTTGCCTTTGCCTCACGCGATCGGCCGCCTCCTTTGCTAGCATTACTGCTTCGCAGAAGGAGGCGACCGCCTGCCACTCCTCCTCGCTCCGGACCATGGCCTGTACCAAGGCCGAAGCCTACTGGGGCCATGGATAGTGTGAAAACGAAACCCGGGCCCTGGGACGAAGGCAACGAAGGAACAGGAGTGGGTTTTAAGTCAGTAAAAATCTGACACTATCTCCCGCTCCGCCCAAGAGCGGGATTTGTCATAAGATGATTTTCCCACCTATAAAAAAAAACCCCATCGACGATTCAACTTCACTTAAGTTTTAGTTTCTAAATAGAAACGCTCAACAAGTCAACACTAAAGTAGGTACCTAAACGGTATGCGGTGACGTAGGTATACTGTGACAGAACAAAAGATGATTCTTGACATTTTTCAGATGATTAAAAGGTGTCCAGAGGTTTCAGTGGAAATCATCAAATAATCCCTCCCATACTGGGCGGAGCAAGAGATAGTGCCAGACTTTTACTGACAAAAACCTACCTGGTAACCGGGATTTCGGCGGCTGGGGCGTGAGGATGTCTTTTTCGCTAGTATTACCGCTTTGCAGAAGGAGGCGACCTCCACCCATTCCTCCTCGCTCCGGATAATAGCCTGAACCAGGGCCAGAGCGAGAGGTCACGGCCGCCGATCGCCCCCCTGCGTTCCAGGGTCACGGTAACTCTTTCGAACCATCCCACAGCCCCGGCAGGTCTCGACCAAAGCGGACCCTGGCAATCGTGCTGACATTTCTTTGTGGATTATCATCTACCTAGACTTTTCCTAACTATTTCTGAGTCGACTAACTTCTCGATGACGTAGATATAAGAAATATAACAATAGAAGATACAGCAGCATTACTACTCGAGGCATTGTATGTTGGAGTGCAAGAAACAGTTGAGAATGCATGTGCAAACGCGAGATCAATTTCTTCATATCACGATAATAGAAAATTTCCTGTGCGACACAGATTCGCTTGCATTGACGTTGACAGAGATCTAGATCCTTATAATCACTATACAATTGCCTATATACAGTACAGATTGGAATATCTAACCAAAACTAGATAAGAAATTCAAAACAAGAAGGAATTGAAATCATAGCTGAGAAATTAGGGTGGATTAAAACTGGTGATGGATTATGCGTTCACAGACATATAAACTTACACAAGACCCCCAGACCCGAAACAAATATTCTTTACACCATATATTGAAGGAATACAAGCATATACAAGTGAGTTTTAGCCAGTAAAAGTCTAATACTCTCTCTCGCTCAACCCAAAGCGAGAACTGCATTATTTGATTTATATATATATACTAGCTGTTGCCCGCGACTTCGTCTACGTTAAGTTGGTAAAACTGTACAATTATTCTGTGCTTGCAATTCATTCTGAAAGCATCGTAATTATTTATTGTACTTTCACATAAAACTGTTAAAGGTAAAAACGCAAATTACCTTCAGGATACATGTTATGTACTCGTCCAGATCCAGATGTATGAACGTCAATGAATAGAAAGAGTATGTAAGGGTCGTAGCAGTTGGCATTTCTGCCTACCCCAAGGGAAAAGGCACTAGTTTATGTATGTTTCTGGTTTATGTTCCGGTAAAACAACATTGTCACAGAGAGCACGTCACAATCGCAGCGGTAATGCCTGTCTTTGAGGAGTGGCTACAGAGGCGTCACGGCATCCTCTCTTTGTGCAGGACTCACCGGATGTGGGTGTTTCGGGAGGTATCTGTATCGAATTCAGCAAAAAGAAACACTCGAGTCTCACCATTGTGCGGATCGCCCGGAGAATACGATGGAACTTACGGTGGAAGTCAGTCCCGCTTGGTAGGAGCGCCGGCGCCGCCGCGTCCTCATGAGGCGATTAATGGAAAAATGCCAACCAGTAGCCTCCTTCAGTGAAGCACTACGATCGAAGAAGGTGGCTGAAACTATGAGGGATGATGAGGGAAGTGATGCTCCAGGTGTTGAAAGCCGCAGGGCGATTGCGGTGGAGCCGTCCGGTCATCTGGTCAAAGCAATCCTGAATCGACGGCGCGTAGTAATCTACGCGCGACTCATAATGATGTCAGCAAATGGATAGGGCCCTCTAGGGCCAATGTCTGCTAAGGCTGCGAGATTGTTCGAAAGAGTTACCTCCTGTAAAATTTTCGCCTCAATAATGTTTAATGAGAGGTCACTGACGCCGATTGCCTCTATGAAGACACGGCGGTTCACCCAAGCAGGATAGACCTCCACCGCATGCTACAACGGGTCCTCCGGGCGATTTGTAAAATGGTAATATCAGAGTACTTCCAACCGAATCCGGAACAGAAACCGCGTGAAACACCCTCAACAGTCCTGAGCTTGTGTATCCATAAAACAATTAAATTCCGGTAAACAAATGTAGCAGCCGATTAGTGTTATCCCTGAGACTGGCCTCCCTTAGAGGGTGGTTCCAGTGTTGGTCACCACTCACTGCAAGGAGGTAACGTACGGATGTCGACGTAAGGCTGCAAGGAATCTGAGATACATCATACGTTGTCGAACTGTGATCAGGAACGCAAACCTTTCGACCCAGTTTTATATGAAGCAGTGACTGCTAATAATAAAACACACCATTATTAGGCCGCAAGGTGCCATCATCCCGGAGGACACAGTGGAGCACACAGAGGTGTGTGTTGTCCTCGTGGAGGCAATCGGCGTCAGTCACCTCTCGCACCGGGCCTTGTGACTTTGGGCTATGGTCCAGAGCGAGGAGGAATGGCAGGCGGTCGCCTCCTTCTGCAAAGCCATAATGCTAGTGAAGGAGGAGGACGCGTGAGGGAACGAACGTCCTCACGCCGAGCCGAGATTCTGACCCCGACGACCAGCCACGGTAAACGCGGGCTCGCGGACATCCAGCAATCGGTCGTCCACAGCCGTCCGGCCGTCCGGTAATTGACCGGACCGAGCCCAGTCGTCAACAGCGCGTAGTGATCCACGCGCTCCTCAAAGAGATGTCGCAAAGGGCAACTGAAGGACACAGGTGTGGTTTTAGTCAGTAAAAGTTTGACACGCCTTCCCGCCCCAACCAGAGTGGGAGAAGTCATTGGATGACCACCCTTAAAAAAAGAAAAATAAAGGTGCCATCATTATCATTATCATTTCAGCCGAAAGACGTCCACTGTTGGACATAGGCCTCCACAAGTGTCACCATAATTACCGGTCCTGTGCGTCTCGCATCTATCGGATTCCCGCGACCCTCACCAGGTTTACCTGGGGGCCTTCCAACGCAAGGTGCCATGCTACCCCTTCCGAAAATTTGGCCATGTTATTTTAACGTCAATAATTAAATACATATAAGTATTTACTGTTATCGCCTTTGGTTGGTATCCCTTGAATAATCACGGTCAATTAGTTTGTTACAACCACGGGGAAAAAAAGCAGTAGGATTAAAAATGTCTCCGTCTAACTCCAGTTTAATCATAACGGTTTTCGCCCAATTTTAAACAATAAAACTGTCTGCAAACTTGGGCGATGGTCATTCTTCCGCCACTCAGAAAATTACGTAAAATACACAATGCCATCTATCAAATATGACGTTCAACTATCATTGTCATCATTATTTCTACTTTCAGTCTTTAGATGGCGTTGTGCCATATTTACATTTTAGTACGTGATTTTACTCGCCGCTTTGATTTTATTATGTGTTTTGATTAGTTTTTACAAAATATTTAGAAGATATCGAATAGAAATGTCAATTTTATTTTGAAAAAATGGTAAAAATAATTTTATTACAAAAAAGAAGATAAAATAATGACAAAATTTTTAACTGTAGCTGGGGATCGAACGTGGTAAATGTCGTTCAATGTCGACATTTTGGATTATTGCTCACCCCCCATAGCAAATAGCGTGATAATATGTAGCCTAACAGTTGACCCGGCCTATAAGGATTATGTATGCAAAATTTGAACAGGATTGGTTCAGTAGTTTTTTCGCCAACTAATACCAACGCTCCACCATTTTACTGTTTTATTATATGTATAGATGATTGCACACCAAAAAACATGGTCTCTTGATTTGAACGCACAAGGGGTATACAGTGTCACTCCTGATGCTTACTGCAACGGAATAAAAAACCATTTTAGTTTTTTTTTTATACGATTATGTATCTGACACCACATACCACAGCATTGTGCCAATGTTTTTTGTTTTCATGATAAGTCTTTCCTAACAATTAACCATTTTTGACTGCGGAACAAACGTCATGTAAACTAGACTTCTTGGTTTCTTTTTGCTACTAATGGCAAAGTGGCAGGTCCAGGAGAATCGGTACGAACTCGACTATTTTCTTAATCGCCTCGTAAAGTTTGTCCACAGACAGCAATAGATAGAGCTCAGTTGGTAAGGAAGGAAGCAATTGTCCTGCAGTGGGACACAAAACGCTGATTAAAAATTTACAAGCTCCCTTTTTAAGATTTTAGACAAATTAATGTAGATTTAAACTTACCTGCACCCATCTGAAGGTCCGGTCTCATCGAGAATTTTTGTGATGAGATCACGGACGATCGTATTTTCTTCCATAATGCGTTCCGACTGCAAAGAAAAACAACATAGTTAATATCATC
Source organism: Mythimna impura (assembly GCA_905147345.3). NCBI lineage: Eukaryota > Metazoa > Arthropoda > Insecta > Lepidoptera > Noctuidae > Mythimna > Mythimna impura. The sequence continues at coordinate 7,052,835 of LR990363.1, forward strand.
TTTATTTTCTGCATAACCTTTCCATAACAGTATCGAAGTCAAGTCTCTAACCAGCCCCCCTAGCCAAGTTACGATCGTTTCGTTCGCTTCGAACGCCTCGAGTAAGCCACGCCTCCGATTCTTTTGCTCTGACGTCATCTCAACGCTCAGTCACGTGGTCAGAACAAAAGAATCGGAGGCATGGCCTCCTCGAGGCGTTCGACGCCAACGAAAAGATCGTAACTTGGCTAGGGGGGCAGATGTAGCTAAATACCAGTATTCTACAAGAAGCGACTGTCTGTCTGCCCTCCACAACTCAATAAGTTCAGTGACCCTACCACGAGCCCTTAACGCGATCCGTTTGACGACCTAAACTGAACTGTTAAAGGGATGGAGCTATATAGGGTGTATAGCTCCATCCCTTTTTCGCTCGCACACCTGACATTTAAGACGTCATGATAAGGTCCCATCACGATAAGAAATTAGTAAGGATTTTTTTACCGATAAAACTGAATGCGTTTAGACCTGTCAGTGTCAATTTCCACAACAATGATGAAACTGGCAGCTATTGGGATCCAGATAATTTATTTCATTCATGTCAAAATTCGCTTTTAGCCCTTTTTTGTGGTGGAAAAATCCCCAGCTCTGGGTGGAACGAGAGGGTCTGTCAGACTTTTACTGACTAAAAAGCCCACCTGTATTTTTTCAGTTGCTATTTGCGAGAACCACGGTACCACTTTCGAAAAATCCTGCAGCCCTAACAGAACCGCCCTTAGACCTTTCATAATTGAGTACATTACAGTAAAAAAATATTTGACTGGGAAAAATGTAAACCCTCCAGTATTAAGCTTCGTCCAGACAGTCCCAGGTCAGGGACTTTCGTGTACGGACGTCAGAGTGCTCCAGAACCCTGAGCCCGTACGTCCCTGAGCATGTAAGTTCCCGACCCAATTTTGTGCATAGAGCTTTAGCATTGAACTTTGCCGGTCTACGTTCAAGGTACCTACAAACTAACAAAGTTACTATCGAGGTCTTTTATTACCGCTTTTTTTTTAAACATTTGAACGACACCATTTAGGAATGTGTAGTTTTTCAAAAATACAGTTCCTATTGACGCCCAGCCAATGCTGAGGTGGTCCTTTCGATGCGGGCACGCTCGGTGCATTCTGTGCTTTTATTCTTTTCTTACTTTGTGTTTGTAACCATTGCTGTGTCTGTACCGAATAAAAGATTTTTCTACTCTATTCTATTTCATCATAAAAAGGAGGATTGTGTATACCAATAGAACCAGAAATTAAACAATGATATTTTGCATTAGTTATCCGAGTCACTCATCTTTTGGAAGTCTGAAAATGCACCCTGCATTTTGAAAAAAATCGACACTTTGTGACTAATAAAATATATAGGGTGACTGGTAATTAGTGTACGATACTTAAACACGTGATTGTGCTCATGATAACCAACAACTTTTACTATGGGAACAAACCTGAAATCGCGAAAAAAAATCAGCTGTTCAGTACATTTATGTTTGCCTAATGTACTGAACAGCTGATATTTTTTTCGCGATTTCGGCTTTGCTCTCATAGTAAAATTTGTTTGTTATCATGCGCACCATCACGTGTTTAAGTATCGTACACTAATTGCCAGTCACCCTATATAAAGTAATAAGAATCAAATTGAGCAAGCCAAAGACATTTTTACATTCTGTTCATGCAAGCTCGAAGGAACCTTAATAATAGCATCAGGATCTAAATTTTTCACGTTGACCTACTTATGACAAACTCCGACGTTCTGGTTCACGTTTGAACGTAAGTACTTGGGAAATATGGCCAATATCTAAGTATTGACTGAACTTATTTCCGTTATAAGCCTCAATGGCTTGAAAAAAGGCGCTTCGAGTTCATACTTTTTGTACTACTATCGAAAATCATCATACTTTTCGTAGCTTTTATTTAAAAAGCCACGAAAAGTATGCATCTAAGATACGAAAAGTATGAATAAGACTTTGGGCAAGTTTCTGAATTGAATATTTGGAAATATGAACGTGTCAAACGCCACATTAGGAAAAGTTTGACCGTTTTCAGGCTAGAGTGACCAACACTTTATACTACAAATATTGCATGTTAATATTTAAGTCAAGATCGTGGCAACACGAAGCGATAATTCATGGCGCTACTCTTACTGTCTCTCGCTTTCTGATAATATGTTGTTTCCTCATACCCTAGGTTGACCGGTAGAGAGACACTGAGACCGCTATTAGCAAGCCACGCGTAGATACGCGTACTATAAGTACCGATTATTTTTTTGACTTGGGAAATCATCAAATAACTTCTCTCGCTCTGCGTGGAGCGGATATGCGTTTCAGACATTTACTGACTAAAGCCCATCTGTGTTCATCTTGTGCCCTTTAAATTCCAGGGCCACAGTAACTCTTTCGAACATTCGATTTACCTTTCCCTACCGCCAGCCACGTCTAAACCAACATTGTAACATTATAACAGTGGACAAATTAATTTTAGTGTGGTCATAAAATTTCAGAATAACCTCTAGTTGACTTTTATATCCCATGTAAAGTTTGTAAGCAAGTGGCTTTGTTAAAAGATCAATCTATTAACTCGACTATATGTATAGACGATATTGTAGATTTGGTATGGGAGTTAGTCGGTTTATAAAATTCTATGAGGGACTTGATGACTTGTGAAATGAATGTGGGTGTAGTTTACCCGTTCCCCAACTCCGCCTACACCTCCTTCGGGATAAATAGGTTTAAATCTATTTATATAAAAAGGAGAAACTGACTGATTGACATATCAACGCACAGCCGAAACTACTTGGACTAGGAGCGTGAAATTTTGCACAAGGCTTCCTTTTATGACGTAGGCAAGCACTAAGAAAGGTTTTATCAAAATTCAGCCCCTAAAGGGCTAAACGGGGGTCTTAAACTTTGTATGGAGAAAAAAAACCACAATGATTACTTTGTCTTCAGATAATGACAACCGCTGAAAAAAGCTAGTTTGGTTTATTTACAGGCATGAGCTTGCCAGATGCGACAAAGTAAATATTTTATTGGTGCAATCAAGGTCTACTAACACTTTAAATTGCCTGTTAAATGCAACTGAGGCAATCAAAATTGTACCATATAAACAGTGTTTTGTAGTGTAAAAGGAACAATTTAATTCTTAGGTAAATAGGTTTTGATTAGTCGCCTCAATGCTTTTCAATCAACGACCTTACAGCCACTAGACGTCTAATAACAGGCGACGCATATCTGTCCACACATATGATTATAGATCTGATGTCTCGACCAATCAGAACGTAGTACCCCCTCCCCGTACCTCGGCCAGTTGACAGAATTGTTAGTGCGCTAGTTCAAGCATAAGGCGTCTAGTGGCTTTGAGGTCGTTGTTTTTAATTCACTTCACAAGTCTGCCTTTACGACCTGATGATGACCAACCAGGGCCCCCATAGGGCTTCGGATGGGACCTGGGGGCCTTACCATGACGTGTTAAAATGTCAGGAGTGTGAGCGAAAAGAGAGCTGGAACTATAAGCCCTATATAGACAGTTCAGTTTAGATCATTAAATGGATCTAGTTAAGAGCTGGTAGGGTCTCAAGAAACCCCACAGGAATAAAACACGAGAACCCTGTTCCAACGATATATTTTCGAATTTTCGGGTTATAATACATAGCGTTGACGGATTGACGGAGAATTATAACACCGCAATTTAGAAAACCGTACAACACCATCTATCGCTTCATACTAAATAATATTTGTAGCGTTCCTACTATCACGTTAAACACTGCCTCATTAGACTACCAGTAGCAAGAGCCACTGCAACACATGAGGTCTTGAACTCAATCTCCAGGTCAGTCAATGCATGGCAGGATAGAGTGGGTTACCATAACGTTTAAAGTGAGATTGTTTTATTCTTATTCCATTTCATCACCACTGCTCTCAAAACGGTGAAGGAAAACATCGTGAGGAAACCGGCATGTCCTAGAACCAAAAATTCGAAGACATGCGACATTCACCAACCCACACTGGGCCCGCGTGGTGGATTACCAGAGATAGAGACCTTAGAGAGAAGGCCTGAATCCCAGCAGTTGGAACATTAAAAGGCTGATTATACTATACTATAATACCATTGTGGGTAAGAGATGGTGCTAGACAACCTGTATGGCTCTGTCTCTTACCCACACTGAAATAAGAATGAAACAAACTTACTTTGAACGTCATGGTAACCCACCAAGTCTGCATTAGTGTCTGGTTGAGGACAATATGTTTATGTCTCGCGTGGGACATAAACAATCAATAATTCATAAAAAATGTCTTCCCTAACATCAAGGAGTTCACATAATGTTATGGTATGACTGGTAAAATAAACTGAATTTGATGTTCAGTAGAATCAGTTAAGGTGAGCCTCAGAGTAGCCCGCGAAATACAAATAAACTGCAGGTTCAAATCGAATGAAATTTTAAATATACCGTGCTTGCTAAATGCCTGCTTGGTTACTGAAAATTCAGGATTCTAGTTTTATACCTACACAACGAAGTTATAGGGGCGTCGAAAATGGAAAGATGGTATGGCCGTACGGCTGTGCCGCTTTTTTGCTCGACTTGGCAAGGGCACTACTCGTGCCCCCCAGATTTTCAAATGTATTTTGAAATTTGCAGCTCAATATCGGATGTTATGGTAACAAAAAATATATTTGCGGTAACGACTTATACCTATGTCACAACAATACTCATACAAACCATCATCATAAGTCTCTCACTTAAAGACAATGTAAAATGTCAAGTTTTTTATTAAAATAACACATTTTAGCTCTTCTATAAGTTAGATAGTTATGTTAACGGTTTTAATAAGTATAATTGTAAATACATACTTACATGTATTTTTACCATAATTATATATTTTTTGTTACCTTACTAGGAGATACTGAACTGCAAATTGAAAAAAAAAACGTACGAGAATTTGAATTTTCCGGGCTACCCCCCAGGAGCATTTACCTAGAGTTGTTGTATCTACTTACTGACAATTTTTTATGTAATTCTAATTATAAACCCGAATCCCTTATTAGTGATTCTAGTGAATACCTAAATCCAACACATAAACATGGCTTTTAAAAACAAATAAACTTATTAGAAAATTTTAAATTTTTACCATTTTTACACACAAATCAATTTTATTTAATTTAGCAAAAGCTTTTCCTAAGAAAAATAGTTATTTTATTTATTATCCATTTTATATTTACCTGTTTACCAGAACTGACACCAAAGTAAATAAACAAATGATGATAGATAGCAATATTTTGTTCAGTGAATGAATTAGTTTATCGGATTGATAAGAATTCTTTAATATTAGATTAAATATGTAGGTATGTAACATTCCAAAGATTGCATTTCAGGTTCAATAATACCTACCAGCTGCACAAAAATATTTATAGATTAATATTAGCACACCTGTGAATGGGGTTCCACAAAATTATATGTCTTTGTATCTGCAAACCCTGCCACACTAATCTATACTAATATATTATAAAGCTGAAGAGTGTGTTTGGTTAGCATATAGCATAGTCGGCCTTATAACGTTCCCACTGTTGGGACTCAGGCCTCTAGGAATAGGCCGTAATCCAACACGCTGGCCCAGTGCGGGTTGGTGGATGTCACATGTCTTCGAATTTTTGGTTCTAGGACATGCTGGTTTCCTCACGATGTTTTCCTGCACCGTTTTGAGAGCAGTGGTGATGAAATAAATTACACAAAGTAATGCGCCTGGCTGGGTTTGAACCCGCAACCTACAACTCGTACCTAAGTCGGGGCCGTTACCACTCGGCCACCACTGCTGTGTCTGGTTAAATGTGTTAAATTCAGAAACTACAAGATCGAATTTTTGAGCGATTTTTTTTTTCATTTTTGGATTGCCCATTTATCGGTCGTAGCACAACAAGCAGCTACAACCGATAGGTTATTGATTGGCGGTAGAACTACACTGCTCACATATGTGCCACACACGCCGACCTGGGCGCGTCGGTCACCATACATTTTATATGGAAACTAGACTTGTAGAGCTACACTTGATACACGTCACGCGACGTCGTTCTACGTACAAATCAAGCTTGGTACACGTGTGCGTCGGTCGTTCTAGCTTAATAAATTGTTGATTCTAATTCCAATGATTTTCCAGACTTGCATTAGCTAACATTGAATTAAAGCTGTAGGGTTGTTCAAAAGATTCACCATGGCTCTGAAAAACTGCTAAAGGGTACTGAAGGAACACAGGTGGGGATTAGCCAGTAAATATCTGACACTCCCTCTTGCTTTACTCAGTGATGGGAATTTCCCACCTTAAAAATAAGCAGACCATATTTATTTTTATTTTTTTATTAATATAATATTTTTTTTTTACAAAATTTTAAGTATTCGTTAACAACTTCATTAGTTTAAAACCGTGTTGTAGCCATTAGCGCCCACTTCTAAGAGGGGAGACGTCGGCTTTCCAAAATTTATGATAATAAATTTACAATTAATTTATATTCATAGTTAGACTTAATTACTCTTAATCTAATTTAATAATTTAAAACAAAAGTGAGATCCAGGTGTTCTAGTTCACTTAACTTATTTAGTCTACATCAAAATTAAAGTGAAACGTTATTGTCATAATTTGAAAAAAAATAATTAAAAAAGTGTGTTCCAGGAGCCATTACACAATGGCATCATGTTGGCATAAAATACATGTTCATGTTGGCATTTATTGCATCAGTAAAAAAATATAAATAAACAAAGAAACTTTTTGCTATATGGTTTTGAACTTATAATCAACATCATTGACGTAAGTGTAGAAAACATTGTGAAAAACCCTTCCTTTTTTGAGGCGGGAAATCAAATAACTTTTCTTGCTCTGGGTGGAGCCAGGGGGTCAGACCTTTACTAACTTTTAAAACCCACCTGTGTTTCTGTTGTCCTTTGCATTCCAGATAACTCTTTTGAATAATCCCATAGCCGATTGTGAGAAAACGTAAACTTGTTATTTAAAGTCTGTAATTGCCATCCTGGTTTGAGGATGGTGAATAAAGGTAGATAAAGATAGGCGTACGTGGTACACGTAGTGTAACGCACACGTGTACCACGTACGCCGATCTGGGCGCGTCGGTCTCCATACATTTTATATGGCAACCAGACTTGTAGAGCTACATTAGATCCACGCCACGCGACGCCACGCGATGTCATTCTACATACAAATCAGGCGTGGTCCACGTGTACGTCGGTGTAATGTAGTTCTAGCTTAATGCTTGTGCCTTTTTTGTATGAGAAGAGGGCCTTCCCCAGCAACTAGACAAGTATTATTTAGCCATTTAATATTCTTTGACAATTCCAATTTAATTATTGTTATCATTAATTTTCTTTTAATTTGCACTGATTTTTAATTATTATTTTATATTGAATATTTTTTAAAACTAGACAGTAACAGTATGATATTTTAAGGTAGACTTTATATTATAATCAAGCTTGTTGATAAAATCATCAAAATCTTTTATTGACTAACAAAGGACAAAAAGAAAGGTTTTAAATGCCTTTAAAAAAAAAAAATCTAACATTGCTCTCTAATAGGGATTTCCCTGTTTAGTAACATATGTGCAAAAGAGAAACCCTGTTTCTAAAATCATCATCATCATCATCATCATCATCATCATCATCATCATCTTACTAGTCCCATCATCATCTTACTAGTCCCATTTTACTTGGGGTTGGTGCAACACATTTTATTCTTCCATTCTGTCCCGTCACACTATCACTAACTCTCTTTTTATCAATATCGCTCCTTACACAATCCATACATTCTTTCTTTGGCCTTCCTCTCCCTCTCCATTTCTACTATCATCAAGGGCTAAAACAATTTGTTAATTATATGTTTTCAAAATATGATCTGTGGAAATACCAATCCAATTATAAACAAATGGTTTACTGGTAGAAAGCTACACTATTGCATGTGTCATAGGGTTAATTTTAGGTGGATAAAGGCGCAGGTTAAAGCTAAATAACATTATGTGCATAAAAGAGACTGACCCATTGAGTGAGACTGTTATTGGTTACATCATCGCTTACTATTCAGTGAGATAGTGGTCAAATGAGAGACTATAAGGATAGTCTCTCATTTGATGGTGGAGGACTTTGTTTTGTGATGTGTAAGGACACATCACAAAACAAAGTCCTCCACCATATCTGGCTGTTTGTATGAGTACAAAAAACTCAAAAACTGCTGAAGAGATTTTCATACAGTTTTCACCAATCAACAGAGTGATTCATGGGGAAGATTTAGGTGTATAACACATGCATATTATAATAGAGAAAAGCAGAGATTTGTAACATCTGTGTGAAGCTGCGACAGGCTAATAAATAATAAAAATAAATAAGCTGAATTATAATGCTTGGATCCAAATTTATAGTAGCAATTGGGAATATTAATGTCTGATAGTTGAACGCTTTATAAAATGTTTTGATGATGTCAACATGTAACTCACACATGATGAGGTTTTACTATCAAGAATCAAAGTTAAATGAATAATTCAATATATGTAAGTGGGCTGTTTTGAGAATGCCTATCAGCATTACACTTTTATTACAAAGTCCTTGTATTTAGCAATACAAAATAATGACAAGACAAAATAGATCAAAAGATCTTATAACATAAAAACAAAACCAAACATCATGAAGACAGATGTTGCTTACATGAATAAATAAGTGTTGTTATTTAGGAATTGTTTCATCAAGGACATTCTAATTGTTTTCTTAGTAGAATCTGACACTTACTTGATTTCTATAATTACAGTTATTACAAGGTCTCAAATTGTACCTTTGGAGATATTTACTAACTCAGCCGAATGATTCAGCTGTAGACAGGAATTGTAACTGTTTGCTTTGAAGCTCATTACTATAGAAAGTGGGTAGGTGTTAGCATATTGTCCATAAAAGCAAAACCTTCTACTCAACATCTTTCATAACATTCAAATGTCGTCATACACATTAAAGTAGTATATTTATAATATGTTACCTTGTTATTTTGTCCTCTAACGTACAAACTACATAATTCTAAAAATATTATGTGCATTCCCCGATGTCATTACCTACACTTTGTCAAAAAATATCGAAATTCGACACAAAAATATCACAACAAATGTTCACTAAAACCATATTTCGCACTTATATTAGTCCACATAGGTAAATTAATGCACTTTGTAACAAATATTTCGTGTAATATCACCCGGATTTCAGGTCAGATTGACAGTCCAAGACATTTACAACACCCATTGAATAATGGCACTACAAAAACACTCACTTACCTGATCTGTTTCATTTTCGACGGTTTTGTACGCATTACCTATGTGACATAAATCACTGAAGGCCATTTAAATTATAAAATTATTTCTTGCCACGATACATATGAGCTTACTTCGGTGCTAAGCCATTTTTTCCATTGACCTACATGTGTATAAAATTATACGTGCTTACTCGCAACGGTGTTGCTGTCACGAAGCGACAATTTAGTTAGAAAATAACGTTTGATTTGTTGAAAACTAAGTTTAAAAAGACTTTTGTGCGTAAACTTACATTGTTATCGTCAGTTTTCAATGAAAAATATTATTTCTTCCTCGAGTGAATATTTTAATTTTGTATATTTCCCGCCCTTTCAAATAATTTTGAAGACTTTATTTTTTTTAAATACCAACCAGACATCATTTTTGAAGCATAAGAATTAAGCTATAAAAATCTGCATTTTCAATGAATTTAATAATGATATAAAATGTATTTTTATAAAGAAGTTTACTAGCAAAGTATCAAAACTATGTAAATATTTTGTATGACAATGTATTATTTACGAATGAGTCCCTAGTGTAGTATTTTAAATCTGTGAATGGCAACTCTGAGTTACAAAACATCGTTTACTAGAGAAACCAATAACTTTTGTATTCATGTTTTTAATTTAAAAAATATTTGTTTAAAAAGAATAATAGCTGCATAACATTTATTAAATAAATTAGAAATTTTAGATCTCTGACTGCGCTATTCACGGTATTACATACGGTACATAACATGGCGCAACAGCTAACCCTAAAAGTAGATAGATGGCGGGCTCGAAGCATTCAACTTATTAATATTCTCGCCTCCAGACAGATGGAGTTACGAAAGGTATTTCTTACACACTTATCACCGTTTAAAAAGGAGAATTCTCCGACCGATGTTATATCTGGTCCGGGCAACTGTCCGATAGGTGATTTCGGGCTGTTGCACAGAGTACTAGGCTGTTGTGTATGTTCAAATTGCGCTGAGCAAGATTTTGAAGTTTTTAGTTCTTATGTGGCACCATAGATGTCGGTACAGGTAGGTAAATAGTTTTTTACCTTAAAACATAAGGGTCAGCACACACCGAGACATTAGGCGAGACAAGTTTGCAATAGAATATAGACGCGGCGTCGAGCTGCACCTAGATGCGCAGTGTGACGTAGAGAAATGCGTTTTCTGTTATTTTTTATTCGAATTTCGAATACGCCTCGCGGTAACTTGGTACACTCGGAATACTCGTAATTCTAGTAATCGTAAGTGCCCAAGCGGTACTGCTGAGCGGTGAGGGTACCTAACAGCTAATAGTAACACTCACGCATATTTGAAATCTTTTTACTTGTCGCGCATCCATGGGTTTCATTTTGTTGCGGAAAAGGGATAGTGTTATGCGTCCTACATCGCTCCGTCACTCTCGCTCTCTTACACTACCAATTTTTTTTTTTTTTTTTCTGGCATGGCTTTTTGGCCTTTGTGCCATTTCTTCTTTTTATTTGCATCTCTCTTACACTAAAACCATACGAGTGTTGCCATGTTTTCGCTAGATCGCACTGAACTAAACACGTTCGTTTACTTTGTCTATGGAATAATGTATCATGGGAGCATTATCATAGAGTCAAGGAAAAGGTACACCTATACCTAATTGCTAATATTGGATATTCCAATTTATTGAACTTAGTCAAATTATTGCCTTAAAATTCAATTTCTGACTGCACTATTGTTACCTTAATGACTTCTCGCGCTCTAGGGCGGAGTGGGAGGGCGTGGCGGACTTTTACTGACTAAAACCACACCTATGTTCCTTCTTTGTCTCGCGTTCCAGGACCTCGGTTACTTTTCGGACTACACATGGCCCCTACTCTTCGGCTGCTGGACCCCTACAGTTTTGCTGACATCTCTTACTTGTTACTTTAGTAGTTTCTTGCGTAGGTATACCTCAAACTGCGACGTTAACGTCGCGTATGCTCAACGTGGGCGATAAAGAAGCGCCAACGCTCGTAAAACACCAGTGGAATAGCGGCCTTACGGCTTGTTCACGACCTTGACACTGCGAGCGATAGCTAAGCGCGGGGCAGTGAGCAGTAAGAACAAAAGTATGAAAATGTTTGAAACACGCCACAAGTCGAACTTCATATCGCCGCGCGCCCGCGTACCGATGGCGCCCCGCCCGCTGCGCCGCTCGCCGCTAAAACCGAAGTCGTGAACTGGCCGTTAGTGTTGTATTTCAAATGAAGAACTTTCTATTTACGTTCTTGGATAAATACCCTTTAAATAAAACGCTCAATATTTTATAATCTATGCGGACGCCAGTAGTGTGTGTTCGCTTGGTGTTTACCGAATGGCGCGAAATCACGCGTGAACCCTTGGGTTTTGAATCATCGTCCATTCTCTGTAAGATTATAGAACGTGTAGGTACTCAACACTAAGCTCCTGCCACTCCTGGCATGCCTAGAAGCTAATGACATCCTAAGTGACCGTCAATACAGCTTTCACCAAAATCGATCGACTCTTCTAGCGTATGCTATCCACATCTGGAGTGAGGCCATCGAGAAGTACGGGGAAGCGCTTGCTGTCTCTATCGAAATCTCGAAGGCTTTCGATAGGGTCTGGCACGAAAGCCTTATTAGTAAGCTTCCTTCTTTCGGTTTACCTGCTGGATTGTGTGCTTAGATCGCAGACTTCCTGAGTAATCGGTCCATCCGAGTGGTCATCGATGGCTGCTCGTCCGGTCAAATGGCCATTAATGCCGGGGGTTCCTCTTTACCTAATTCCGCCTAGCCCGTTCCATCATCGGACCACCAGGCGTATGGCAATGCGCCACTGGTGGCATGGCATCCCACTTATACGCACAAAACGTTTTGTGAACACATTCATTGTGCGTACAGCTAAAGAGTGGAATTCCTTGCCGGAATCTGTGTTTCCTGATGGCTGCAACCCAGGAATCTTTAAGAATGAATAGGTTACTTCTAAGTAAGCGGGCTCCATCGTCGACTGCAACGTCGCTTTCCATCAGGCGAGATAGCGGTCAAGCGCGAGCCTTTCAAGAATAAAAAAAAAAAAACATTCCACTGTAAAACCTATATAGGGTGACTGGTAATTAGTGTACGATACTTAAACACGTGATTGTGCTCATGATAACCAACAACTTTTACTATGGGAACAAACCTGAAATCGCGAAAAAAAATCAGCTCTTCAGTACATTTATGTTTGCCTAATGTACTGAACAGCTGATATATTTTTTGCGATTTCGGCTTTGCTCCCATAATAAAAATTGTTTGTTAACATGAGCACAATCACGTGTTTAAGTAGGTATCGTACACTAATTGCCAGTCACCCTATATAGAGTAGGTATGTCGTCCTTTTTAATATAACCTCAATTCCTAAATCCAAATATTGGCATGGAATAGGCATGCCATTAAAATATTGTTTTGTAGTATTTGGCAACCAATGTATCAAGTCAACCTTCACTGAGATAGTCAACACTAGGTACAATAAAATAAAATTCTCAGCTCCATTTTACCAAGATCGCGCCTGTTTCAATGATTCCATAGGTATATTGTCCAGTTGCGCAGACACTTGAATCACAAAACTACACCAATTTTACATCACAATATCCATTAGGAATCAATTTGCGAATCATTCAAATAGACACTGAACTTTCCCCAAAGAAATCCCGTCAAAAACTTTGAAATTCCTTCTTTTCAATTATATAAACTAGTCCTTGACTGCGATCCCACCTAATGGTAAGCAGTGATGCAATCGTTGATGGTGAAGCGCACTAGTTTATTAAGAGCAAATAAAGGAAAAAAAATGACAGTTAATTAAAAAAAAATACATTATTAATTCAAATTAACAGTTCTCAATCCATGACACTGTCTTCAATGCCATTAGATGTATGCTGCTTAATGATGTGTGTCAGCTCACTTTCTTGTGATTTTGAATCATCGTCATAGTTCTCTTAAAAAACTAAAAAAACAATTGCGCTGCTGACGTAATTAGCGTCTAGACCCCCCCATCCCCCATGTTATCAGAAATAAGCAAAGCAAAGACCCCCCCACCCCCTGTAGTGCTTACGTAATACTTGAATGGCCCCCTATTCACCACAGAGTACCTTTTTATGTATAGTACTATTCACTCTAGCTGTGACTCTAGCCTTGAATACACATAAATTATAATCGGACGGGAAGACCGGAGCAGACGAATTGTAATCCAATGCAAATTTAATTTTTTGCAGGTCAGTGTGAAGTTGTGTTGATAGGATTAGCAGCCGTAACACGTATTTATTTACGGAACTGTAATAATCATTAAAATCTAGGCCAGATGACAGAAAAAACTAGGCCAGATGAATGAGACATTCGTTCAAAGATCGAAAGAATGTCTCATTCATCTGGCCTAGATTTTTCTTTATAATTTGATATTTTATTTGCATATTAGTTTTCCTCGATCACTAAATACATCAAAGGCACACATTTGCGCCCAGTGGCATACAAAACAAAATAGAAAGGTACGAAAACTAGGCCAGATGAATGAGATATTCTCTCGGTTTCTAAGAATCACCCTACAACCTTCTCAGTTCACCTAACCTTAATGATTGATTTTTTAATGAAATAACAAATCAATAAGGCTAATAGTCACAGGTACTAACTGTGAATTGTCACTCTTCAATCCAAACGTTTTCAACGACAAGGTATTTTTTTAGGGTTCCGTACCCAAAAGGCAAAACGGGACCCTATTACTAAGACTCTGCTGTCTGTCCGTCAGTCACCAGGCTGTATCTCATGAACGATGAAGAATTAAAAAAGATGAAGTATTTCTGTTGCCGCTGTAACAACAAATACTAAAAAACAGAATAAAATAGATATTTGAGGGGGCTGCCATACAAGAAACGTGATTATTTTGCCGTTTTTTGCTAAGGGTAGTACAGAACCCTTCGTACGCGAGTCCGACTCGCACTTGACCAGTTTTTTAAATAAAAAACATTTTACATTCTATAAATAATTTATTAACAATATCTACAGCAAACTGTACAATACACTTATTCTTCCACCTTCAATACTACCTTACCCAGTTTTCCTTTAGGCACGTTTATAGATTTCAATGTTTCAGTGATGATCCCTGTTGCTACAGTCACATTATTCTCTCTCACTGTAAATGGTTGGCCCACAGTCATCACCATGTCTTCTAGGAGAGTTAGGTAAACCTCTCCGTGGTCACCTGGCATCATCATGTGAAGTGATGGGTCTGGAACAAGAAGAATATAATTTTTGTAGTTATTTTTAGGTTTCCGTATCTCAAAAGGAAAAAACGGAACCCTTATAGGATCACTTTGTTGTCCGACCATCCGTCTGTCTGTCAAGACCCTTTATCTCGGGAACGCGTGGAGGTATCGAGTTGAATAAAAACCATATACTCAAGTCTGCGGTCCCTTGCAGCTGTGAAGAAATCAAACTTTTCTGAGTTAACGAAAAAAAAAGATACGGCCGTTTATGTCGCAAAAAACGTGTATTTCGACACTCTCAAGGGAATCTAAATTCATAGGGTACTTCCCGTTGACCTAGAATCCTGAAATTTGGCACGAAGCAAGGTCTTATAGCACAAGTATAGGAAAAAATCTGAAAACTGTAAATTTGTAGTTACGTCACAACAAAAACTCTTTTTTTTGTGATTTGGAAAAATCTTCGTAACTCAATTCGGGAATTGAACTGTTTTCATAGGTAAGTTTGTACGGAACCCTCAGTGCGCGAGTCCGACTCGCACTTGCTCAGTTTTTTTTATTTAAAAAAGTTGTCCTACACTGGGAATAACTTGCTAGGACTGCGGTATTGTTCGAAAGAGTTATCATGGCCCTGGAACGTAAAGGACAACTGGAGGAATACAAGTGGGTTTAAGTCAGTAAAATCTGACACTCCCTCTCTCTCCACCCAGAGCGCGAGGACTTATTTGATGACTTCCCACTTCAAAAAAAAAAAAAAAACCACAGAATAATGTGTCTGTATCGTGGCTGCTTTTACAAATATGTAAGCTCATATACACAAGACACCCAGAGCCGAAACACCTAACTGTAAGGGCGCTTTCTTTTTATCCGTTTTATTGTTTTATTCTAACCTAACCAAAAAAGCGTATTACAAGGTTACAAGGTTTGAAGGCCTGCTGCGGTGCCGATGCGAGGCGTTAGTCGTACTGCGTACGGACGATCGTATTTTTCAAACAACGCGCGCGGTGCGGAAAACAGTCGACAACAGGACGGCAACGTCGCAAGTTGTTCAATTCGGTGTTGAATAGTGCGGTGTTGTATAGCGCATCACTGGCACACAAATATGTTTTCAATTTAGGCGCTTGTTGCCGGACTGCTAACGTACTGCAACCGGGCGGCTGCGGCACGGTAAACGTGCGGCAGCGGTCCGACATGAAACGTCTAAATTGAAAGCACCCTAAGCTGTACAAATATTAATTGATCCATGAGGGAAACGTGTAGTGACTGCACCTGTTTCCACATGGACACTAAAAATTCAAAACCGTGCATCGCATTAAATGTTCTCCACGCGATTAGAATATTATACAAAAGTTCGAAATTAACTACCAGGCAGTTATCCGGACCAGACACCACACCCGAGGTATGCGAGACTTTAAACCCTGTTCCTCATACCTCTAAACGTGACGGAAGTTAAGTGTCACACGCGCCTCAAAGAGATGTCAGCTAAACCAGAAGTTTGCAGTCGGGTAAAAACAATGATTTTTACCCGACTGCAAGAAGGGTTATGTTTTTAATGGACATAGACTAATGCTTGACTGCGATCCCACCTGATGGTAAGCAGTGATGTAACCGTTGATAGTGAAGCACACTAGTTTATTAAAAGCCTATTAATCCCTCAACACTTACCCAAATCAATTCTGACAGCAATATTCCAAGTTCCACTAAACATTTGCTGGGAATACTTAGAAAATATCGGCTTCCGTCTCCCGCCCTCGTTCCTCGTCAAGAAGTAAATCTTAGCTTTGTAATGGTTGCTCAGGAAACAGCTCTTTGCGGCGGTGAGCAGCATTCCAGTCTCTACCGACTTAATTTTCATGCCACGCAGTAGGACGCCCACATTGTCACCAGCTAACGCCTGAAAAAAGGAGAAAAAAAAAAACTCAACATGAGAATGAAATTTAGTAAGTGTGGGCTTCCGTCTCCTAGAGAGAGGAGGCCTGAGTCCCAGCAGTGGAAACATTAAAAGGCTGACTATGCTTTTTATGCTTATGTGGGCTTACGGACGACAAGCAATGGGTGGTAGCTCGCCGTCCAGCCGTCCGGTAATTTTCCGGACCGAGCCCGAGACGTCGAGCGTCTCAAAGAGATGTCGGCAAAGCCGTACAGAGCCGGCAGGACTGACGCCTACTGGGGCCATGGGTTGACTTCCAAATGGGAAACCCTTGGTACTGCAATACAAGGGCAAAGAAGGAACATAGGTGTGGTTTTAGTCAGTAAAAGTCTAACACACCCTCCCGCGCCGCCCTGGAGCTGGAGAAGTCATTGGATGTTATCCCACCTTAAAAAAGAAACTCCTGCCCCCCTAGCCAAGTTACGATCGTTTCGTTTGCGTCGGACGCCTCGAGTAGGCCACGCCTCCGATTCCTTTGTTCTGACCACGTGACTGAGCGTTGAGATGACGTCAGAACAAAGGAATCGGAGGAGTGGCCTACTCCACTCCACTCTACTCAACTTGGCTAGGGGGGCTGGCGTAATGGTCGCAAAATCCAAATCGTAAATCGTTGAATTTCTCACGTTATCTTTATTATAACATGCATGCACGAGTATTATATGTACAGTCAGGGGTCAAAAGTGCAGTTCCACCTTACCAATGCTAAAATGTCTAAAATTTCTTTGTAGAAGAGGGTCAATGGTTCATGACTGATTTAATTGGTAGCATAGAATCTAAATGATTGAATAAACTAGTTGTGAACTATAAAACTTCTACTACAAAGAAATTTTACACACTTTAGCATTCATCATCATCATCATTTCAGTCGAAAGACGTCCACTGTTGGACATAGGCCTCCCCCAAATGTCACCACAACGACCGGTCCTGTGCGTCTCGCATCCATCGGATTCCCGCGACCTTCACCAGGTCATCGGTCCAACTTGTGGGAGGCCTTTCAACGCTGCGTCTTCCGGTACGTGTTCGCCATTCCAGAACCTTTCGTCCCCATCGACCATCTGTTCTGCGAGCAATGTGCCCTGCTCACTGCCACTTAAGTTTGACGATTCTTCGGGCTATGTCTGTAACCTTGGTTCTCCTGCGAACATCTTCATTTCTGACGCGATCACGCAAGGTAACTCCGAGCATAGCCCTTTCCATTGCCCTTTGAGTGACTTTAAGCCTTCTGATGAGGCCCACACTTTAGCATTGGTACAGTGCAACTGCACTTTTGATCCCTGACTGTACATCTGAACCTTCTTCATTAATCCCTCTGTCTATTGGTGAAACCCGCATAAAAAATATGTTCAGTAGTTTTTGAGTTGTATCGTAAACAGACAGATAGATAGACGTGGTGGGGGACTTTGTTTATAATTGTTTTAGTTACATACTGTTGTAAATAAAAATCTTCATAAATAAATAAAAAATACATCTTTATAAATTAGTAGCTGGCCCGGCAAACATTGTTCAGCCAAATAAATGATCATAGAAAAAAAAAATGGGGGTTGGGAGTAGGAGGGAAAAAATATGCCTACGATATATTCTCAGACCTACCAAGTAGAAGCATAGCATAATCAGCCTTTCAATATTCCTACAGCTGGGACTCAGGTCTCCTCTCTAGGAGAGGGAATGGGCCGTAATCCACCACGCGGGCCCAGTGCGGGTTGGTGGATGTCACATGTCTTCGAATTTTTGGTTCTAGGACATGCTGGTTTCCTCACAATGTTTCCTACACCGTTTTGAGAGCAGTGGTGATGAAATAAATTACACAAAGTAATGCGCCTGGCTGGGTTTGAACCCGCAATCTACAACTCGTAAGTTGGAGCCATTACCACTCGGTCACCCCTGCTCAACCTACCAAGTAAACACAAAAAAAAAACATAAAAATTGGTCAAACCGTTTCAGAGGAGTTTTATAACAAACGCTGTGACACCAGATTTTTATACATTAAACTAGCTTTTGTCCGCAGCTTCGCCCGCGTACATAAAATATAGCTTATGTCACTCAGGTATAAAGCAGCTTTCTACCGGTGAAAAATTTTTATCAATTGGACCAGTACTTTCTGAGATTACCTCCTACAAACAAAAAAAAAATGCAAACTACCTCTTTATAATGTTATAAGTATAAATGAGTATTAGTTAAGACTAGCTGTTGCCAGCGGCTTCGCCCGCGTGAAAATAGAAAATATAGGCCTATGTTGGCATAGCATAGCCATAGTCGGCCTTATAATGTTCCCACTGTTGGGACTCTGAAAGAAAGAAAGAAAAACTGTTTATTCGCGCGAAATGACGCAATCTTAAAACTAGTTAACAAACATTATCAGTTGAATAGGGAAGATATGCGTCACATCCGCGCAAAACGGCCGAACGCTCAGCGTAAAGCTGCGGCCTCACGCATTATGCAATGAGCTCACAGCGCTGTTTTTCAGCGTGGGCCGATGGCGGTGTTGACATAAAGAGGCCCGAACGGTGCAGCGTACAACGAGATTTCGATAGAAAAAGGAAATAAAAATACATATGAATTACAAATTAAAAGGAAAAGTAAATTAAATTAAATTAAAATAATAAATAAATATGTAACGTGACAAGTATATATATAATATAAAGTGGCAACACCACGACGCGCCCGTAGCAGCACTCGTTTTTATAATCTGTGGCAATTTGCATAGACCACAGACGCTAATACGTGATTGGACGCGATCGCGGTGCCGCTCACAGAATATTTTGACAAAAGGATATGACCGAATGTGACGACAAGATAAGATGGTTTTGGAAATTCAAATAATTGTTATATAGTACTATTATGATGGTTCATGTTTGCGACAATGTTTTAAGTATTTGTGACGAGATGTGAAATTAGACGAACTCAAGAAAAGCGAACATGGGAACAGGTAAGGTTGATCAAATTGTTCACTCACATTGCTTTGTGGAAAATTCCAGGGACGAAAACAAACGGGACGAATGTATAAATATATTTAGTTTATCTGTAATTAGATTAATAATGGATTACCAAGTCAACAAATAAGAATAAACAGTAAAAAATAAAATTATATGCATTGTAATGTGGCTTTATTGTGAAAAGTGTAATGAAGATAATTAAAACGTATAATTAATATTTGTTTTGTTTTTTTTTTTTTTTTTTATGATTTCATCATTAATGATAGGCTCGCGTTTGACCACCATCTCACCTGATGGTAAGCGATGATGTGGTCGACGATGGAGCACGCTTGCCTAGAAGTAGCCTATTCACTCTTGACTTAAAGACCCCTAAGTTGTAGCTATCAGGAAACACAGACTCCGGCAAGGAATTCCACTCCTTGGCTGTACGCATAATAAATGTGTTCTTAAAACGTTTTGTGCGTATGGGCGGGATGTCCACCATGTACCGGTGGCGCAACGCCGTACGTCTAGTGGTCCGATGATGGAACGGACTTGGCGGAATTAGATTGTGCAATTCCGGTGCACACTCCCCGAAATGTAAACGATAGAAAACCGACAGGCCAGCAACTCGGCGGCGATGTCCAAGGCTTTGGAGCTTCGACTCAACAAGTGCATCATTGCCAATGATCCTCTTGGCTCGCCTCTCAATTGACTCTATCGCATCAAGCTGGTATTTGGCAGACCCGTCCCAAAGATGAGAGCAGTACTCCATACACGATCGAACTTGCGCTTGATAAAGTTTTAGCAGCTGTTCCGGCGTGAAGTACCGTCTGACCTTCGCGAGGATTCCCAGCTTTTTTGCTGCCAGTTGAGCCTTTGCTTCGATGTATGGCCCAAAGTTGAGAGTTGACGTCAGCGTAACGCCAAGAAGATCAAGATGGTCGGTTATTGGCACGGTCACACCTCGGAAAGATGGAGCCGGGTGGAATTGACTCCGTTTAGCGGAAAAAAGACACGCTTGGGTTTTAGTTGCATTGAACTTGACCAGATTGGCATCGCCCCAATCGGAGACCGCCTTCAAGGACGAGTTCAAGCGTTCAACCATAGCCTCTCGGGACGACTGGATCTGTGACCTACTAGCGCGTGCGTCAGCCACATATCTCTCGGCAACAGTGCTGTCGTCTGCATACCCAAAGATACCGGGTTTAAGTAAGTCATTTATGTGCAGCAAAACAGTGTTGCCGAGAGTACCGACCCCTGAGGGACCCCAGCATTAATATCCATTTGACCGGACGAGCAGCCATCAACGACCACTCGGATGGATCGATCCCTCAAGAAGTCTGCGATCCAATCACACAGACCAGTGGGTAGACCGAAGGAAGGAAGCTTAGCAATGAGGCTTTCATGCCAGACCCTATCGAAAGCCTTCGAGATATCAAGGGAGACGGCAAGCGCCTTCCCATGCTTCTCGATGGCTTCGCTCCAGATGTGAATGGCATACGCTAGAAGGTCCCCAGTGGACCGATTTTGGCGAAAACCGTATTGCCGGTCACTGAGGATGTCGTTAGCTTCTAGGTATGCCAGAAGTTTCTTGTTTAGCACCCGTTCCATACTCTTACAGAGGACGGACGTAACAGAGATGGGTCTGTAGTTTGCCGGGTCAGCTCGACTGCCCTTCTTGGGCACAGGCTGCACGTTAGCTTGCTTCCATGCAATCGGCACTTTTCCAGTCTCATATGAGATGCGAAATAGGCGTGTCATGATCGGAGACAATTCAGGCGCACAAGTTTTAAGCACAATAGCTGGTATCCCGTCGGGGCCGCTAGCTTTGTTCACATCGAGATTACGCAGGACCCTACGAACGTCCTTTTGATGGATACGAACGTCTGACATCCTCGTCGCGCATCCATCAGGAGAAACAGGTGGCCGTTTGTAGGTTCCTAGCCATTATATTTAAAAAATAGTATGACAATGCAAACTGACAGCAGCGAAACACCACATGGACAAGACAAATTGAATGCCAAGCCACAGCACCGCTGAAGATCCAAACCAAGTACTGCAGGTCATGCACCCGTAAGGTGACAAAAAGTTTATTTTATTGTTGTGAAAGTTGTGCTAGCAAGAGTAACTTTTTATGGTTATATTTAAATGATTGTATTGATTTTAGGCCTCGCATCGGTGGAGGAATATCATTCCAGATCTTCGCAGCCATGTACTTGAAGGAACCTCTAAATGCCGCGGTTTTGTGTCGCGGTGCTGATAGTGGAGCAACTCCAGAGCGAAGACCATACTTGTAGTGTGTTTGTCGCCAAGTAAGTTTGTCAAATAGATAGCGTGGCTTTTGGGTTGTTACAACGCCAAACAGTAAACTAGCCAAATGCAGCCTGCGCCTAGCAGCCATTTTCAAGATCTTCAGTTGATTTATGTATGGAGTCACATGACTCCTACGTGGGACATGTACACAAAAGCGAACACATGCGTTCTGGATGCGCTGAATCAGTCTATCCGTCCTAGCAAGCAAACATTGCCCATAAACAGTGTCACAGTAGTTGAGTTTTGATAAGATTAGGCTGTCAACAAGCAGCTTACGGAGTGGGATGCTAAGGTATTTTCGTATCCCATACAAAACCTTTAGCTTGTAAAAACAGTGTCTTAGTGCACTTTTTATATGGGCCTCAAAGCGCAGCTCTGGCTCCAGAATCAGCCCCAGGTTGCATGTCTGCTCTACACGCTCAATTTCTTCTCCCCCAATCATGACCTCAGGCTTCGCCAACAGTATTGCAGCAACTTGTTTCTTTGTGCCCAGCACCATGAATTTCGACTTAAACGGGTTCAGGACCAGACAGTTCTCCTCAGACCAGGCCACAACGCGTGCCAAGTCCTCATTCACCCTCTGCACAGCCAATGACGTGTCTTCTCCTTTAAAGGATATGTACAACTGGATATCATCGGCATACATATGATACTTGCAGTTTATGAACGATCCAGTTATATCAGCGCTATAGAGGATGTACAGAAGAGGACCAAAAATTTATCCCTGTGGGACTCCTCTCGTCACAGGAAGGGGGGGGGGGAGATATAGTTGATCCATCTTTCCTATGAATTTGCACGAACTGAGACCTATCAGTTAGGTAGCTATTAAACCAATCCACAGCGTCTTCGTTGAAGCCATAGTATGCTAATTTAGACAGCAGCAGATTGGTATTAATTGCGTCGAACGCCCGTGAGAAATCCAAAAGAACCAGGATTGATCCCTCCCCCTGATCACGTGCCTCCAGGATATTGCCCACAACATCAGCCAGAGCTGTTGCAGTACCTCTGCCCTTCCGAAAACCGGACTGGAGGTCTGGAAGAATGTTATTTGTTTCCAGATACTCAATAACTTGTGAGTACACAACACGCTCCAGGATCTTCGAAAGGCAGGGCAGGATGCTAATTGGCCTAAGATCCTTCACGTTGGCTGGGTCATTGGTCTTCGGGATAGGGCGCACCATTGCACGTCTCCACAGTTTAGGGAAGGTGCGTGTCTCAATGGATCTGTTGATGATGTCAGTGATGGCTTGCAAGGTAGTTGGCAATGTGAGAGATAACATCTCCAGACTGATACCATCAACACCCTGAGCATTTGAAGCTAGACTTCTAACTATCTTCAGAACTGTATCCTGACTGGTTGTAGTGAGTGAAAACTCAGCCGGACCGTGTCTGCAAGATTTGAAGTAGCCAATTTTTGAGGCATTATCGCAGCAGTTTCCAGGGACATCCAGAAATGCTGCATTGATATTTTCCGGGTTATCAAAATGACTAGGAAGTAGTTTCTGACTGTGATCTGGAAGCACATCTGATTTCAGTTTTTTCCATAGCAGTTTGGGATCCTTCTTTTGCTCGTTGATGTTTTTGGCAAAGTATGCTGTTTTCTCCCTCACTAACGCGGCGGCTGCTTCATGTTTAAGATCCAGATAGTACTGCCTATGATTCGGTTCTCTAGTCATATGATATCTGGCTCTAGCTTCATCTCGCAATTTGAACATCAGACGTATATTGTCAGTTATCCATGGTGTAGGCGGTCTCTTGAAGGTCCTGCGCTTAAGTGGAGCATGAAGATCAAATAGCTGGATAATGTATGAATTAAAAGTGTGCACCATAGTGTCAACATCACTTATATCCCCAATAGTTGACCAAGGAATCATATTCAAATCAGCATTAAACTGATCTTGCAAGATGTCGGAAAAAGAGCGGAATTCGACCAACCTAGGTTTAACCTTAGGCTTTCTGAAAACAGCCTCGCACGTGACAAATGAGTGATGGCTGAGCTCACTGATGTGATTCACCATAACATTTCGCGTTGAGGCATCAGTGCATATGATGTCAATGAGCGAACTGCTATCACCCACGAAGTGTGTTGCGGTTTGAACAAGCTGAACGAGGTTTGAGTAGTCCAAGAAAGCTGTCAGCTGTTTAGCCTTTGAGCTGTTTGCATCCAACAGATTGACATTCAGGTCACCCAACAAAACCAGATTATCATACGGGGCCAAGGCACTGATACTGGCAGTTATAGCGTCTAAAAATACCGCCAAATCCTGCCAAGGCGGACGATATGCTGTACCAATGAGAAGCTTTTTTCTATTTATGGTTAATCCCAACCAAAACTGCTCCACATTAGGGTCTTCAGGATGAGCTTTTACCCTCGCGTTTATACCATCTTTGATGTAAAAAGCGACCCCTCCGCCACGTCCTCCACGTATAGACACTGGTTGCGGTATGTGCCTTAGTTTGTACCCTGGTACACTAGGAGCTCGGTCCTGTTCGCCTTTGCGCAACCAAGTCTCATTAATAGCCATAATGTCCACAGAATGATTTCTCATGGCTATCAAAAACTCATCTTGATTTGTGCATAGCGAGCCTGCATTCAGTAGACCAAACTTGATAGATATTAGGTATGTAAGTGTATGAACAAAGAAAAAGAACCAATCAGTGTATATAATATGTGTACATATATTGTAAATAAAAATAATTAGATATAAGTGTGATATGTGTAAGTATTGGGCACTGCTTGTATGTGTATTTGTATAAGTAAACGGTATATGTGTTGGAGTATGAACAGGAGTGGGCTGGGGTGAGCTTATTTGGTTAGGAGAACTCAACCCGACTATGTAATAGGCACAGGCAAAGATAGTCATATAAACTAATAACTTGAAATTAGCTCTCGCCAGCAAAGTAAATTGTAAATTTAAATAAATTAGTAATATTATATGTAAAATATAAGTATATATATATATAGAATTAAAAATTGTTCGAAGAAACCTGCAGAGTTGCAATAGAGCAACATGCAAAAACAGAAGCAACGCACATCTTCACCTATGACAACTATGAAAAACAAAATAATAACACAAAAAACTACAGACACTAAATAGTATGTTAAGTAATTAAAACTAAACTGTAACGACAGGTCCAAAGACACGGGAGATGTCCGCTTCAGATCGTATTCTATGGGTGGCGTCTCCTGGCTTCCTTCTGGCGAGAATGCGGCCTCGCTTGATCCACACAAACTTCCAATCAGCGAGACCAGCAGCGTCACGCGCTCTGCGAAACAGCTGGCGGTTGGTCCTGGTGAGCCGCTCGTTGAGAAAGAACCGCCGAGCGGGGCCCGGCATGTCGAGGTCGGCTGTGGTCGCGCCGCGCCGCACGCGTGCGCTCGCTAGCAGCTTGTCGCGCAGATCCCGTCGAGCCAGGCGCACGACAATGGCGCGCGGCCGAGTTTCCATCGCCCCGGCTGAGCTTGTGGCGTTGAGCTGCCTACCGCCGACCCGCTCGGCGCTGACAACGTCGCGCTCATCGAGTGTGACGCCCAGTTTCAGGCTGATCAGCTGAATTATATGGGCGGGGTTGTCAGCCGTGGCCTCCGGTATATTAGAGACCTCGATGTCGTTTGCCAAAAGCTCCTGGTCCCTTTCGTTGAGCTCCCGCTTCAATTCATCGATGATCACATCGACCGCTCCAGGCTTAGGCGGGTCGGAGGCCCGCTGTTCCAGAGCATCCAGTCGCGCCTCCAAGCGGTCGATACGCGCGCCGCAGGTGCTCATGGCAACTTTAAGCCCCGACATTTCGAGTTCCATCTCCTGCCTAAACATTTGGATGTCAGCTCGCATCGCTCGTAGTTCCTCCATAATCGAGTATGCATCGGCGGCGGTGATTAGAGGAAGGTTCTGGCACCCAATGTCGGCAGAGGAAGTATCGCGCGGCGGAGTGTCACACACGACAGGGCTCGCAGTGATAACTGGACTGCAGACTTGCTCCACTGATTTTTTTAAGGAACACTCGGACGCTCCTCTGACGGGGGTATCAGCCCTGTTGTCCCGCACGACGCCCTTCGTACATTCGGGGCATCGCCAGCTTGCAGATAATGCCGCCTTAGTAGGGACGCCCACACAAGCTCGGTGATAATGAGCCTGACATTTTCCACACCTAACGCCCTCTTGCGATGAAGTAAAGCGACCGCATCCACCGCATTTGAGACCCGGCATGGTGATTGTACAGAGACTACTAGTTGCCTTAGTGATACTAGGGTGACGCTCTAGATGGCGCCAGTAGAGACCCAATATGGATCGGAAGATCAATAAACCAACAATAAGATAGATGGCTCTGGAGCAAAGTTAGGCAACTCTCTCTTTTAATAAAATAGAGGGTACTAAATTATTTGTCCAAATTTTATAATGATTTCCGATAGATTATATGTCCTTTAATCACACTCATTTAAAGCTCACTTTAATAAATGTCACGTAACTTTTCACTATGTTTATTATTAAAAATTTATTATGTAGTAAAACGAGTTGTTTTATTTGTTTATCCAAAAACAAGAGGGACGAGGCTACACCGACACAGACGTCAAACGTCAAACGAAACATATATAGGTTTTGAAAAAAAAGAGAAAGAAGAAAGACCTCTGGCCTCCTCTCTAGGACAGGGAATGGGCCATAATCCACCACGCGGGCCCAGTGCGGGTTGGTGGATGTCACATGTCTTCGAATTTTAGGCCTATGTTACTCAGTGATAAAGTAGCTTTTTAACAGTGAAATAATTTTGAAAATCGGTCCAGTAGTTTTTGACTTAAATCGTAACAAACAAAAAATCAAATCTTTCCTCTTAGATATTAGTATAGACAAATACCAACCTCAGGCACACTCTTCTTAAATATCTGCACATCAGAAATAGTAGTCTTAATATTATGTCCAAAGCCCAACAAATCAGCCTCATCATTCTTCTTCATTATACCTCTTTTGATGGTTCCAACGACAACTGTCCCTCTCCCCGGGACTGTGAAAGCGTTGTCTATGGGCATTAGAAAGGGGGAGGTTAGGTCTCTTACTATGGGGGGCACGTATTCGTCCATTGTTGATAGGAGTTTGCGGATTGACGGTGCGCCTGGAAAGTAAAGAGAATGGAGTAACTAAAAGAGAGAACTAGTTATTTAGGTGAATGCTCCAGGGTAGCCTTTGGGCGGAGCACCGCCGTGGGGGGCGATTCGTGGGGGCGATCGGCGGCAGCAACCTCTCACACCGGGCCCTGGTACGGGCCATGGTCCGGAGCGAGGAGGAATGGCAGGTGGTCGCCTACTTCTGCGAAGCAGTAATGCTAGCGAAGGAGGCGGCCGCACGTGTGAGGGAACGGACCTCAGGCGCCAGCTGTAGGGACCCCACTGCCTATTTCCAGCTACCGTAGGCGTGGACTTACGGACGAATGGATAGCTCACCGTCCGGTAACCGACCGGTTCAAGCTCGAGTCGTCGACGGCGCGTAGTGTTCCACGCGCACCTCAAAGATATGTCAGCAAAACCGTAGGGTCCCAGTAGGGCCGAAGTTAAATTTCCTTATATTTTTTTACAATTAGCAGTTGAAGTATCGAATAGTAAGGTAAAAAACTGATCAAGTGCGAGTCGGACTCGCGCACTGAGTGTTACGTACAAACTTATTTAAGTTGATAGTTCAATTCCGGAATGGACTCTCGAAGATTTTTCCGAATTGCATAAAAAAGTTTTTTTTTTTTTGTGACATAACAACTTTACTATTTTCAGATTTATTTCTATATATGTGCTATAAGTCCTTGCTTTATGTTAAATTTTAGGATCCTGGGTCAACGGGAAGTACCCTATGAATTTTGATTCCCTTGTGAGTGTCGACATATATCTTTTTGCGACATAAACGGCTGTATCTTCTGTTATTATAATATTGCGGAGTTTTTAAACGAAAACTTTTGAATCATGACTATTTAATATTTAATTCAATTTTGTTATTATAATAATAATATCATAATAATATCATTTATTTGCGTAAAATGTGGTAGGTACAAAAGGTGTTATATAAAAGAGACTAAGTGCAAAGACACATTCCGCCATTTCGTGATGGCATGCAAATATTTAGTCGATAGTGTTTTAGTAACATAAAGTAACTCACAACTATCTAGAGTTCTACGGTTAATAAAACAGGAATATAAACAAATCTTTACTCAAATTATTTAAACTAAATAATATTAGACACACATTAACCAAATTACCAGAGATGGTAAATGAAATACTTAAAAATAAAACACATTAATAAAGACTACAAAACATTCCTAAAGTGGTAGGATTGACAAGTTTTTTTATTTAGAAATTCGCCTACTGAGTAAAAACTATGCGATATCAACCATTTTTTTAAAACTACACAGAATTTTTTGTAAGGTAATTTAGTCATCCAGCTAGGTAACGAGTTAAAAATAAGTGGTGCCATATACAGGGTGTCCAAGAACCTGGCGTCCAACTGGATTCCCACGATGCCCCAAGTTCTAACAGTACTCAGAAAAATATTTTAAAAAATCCACCCCATGTACTTACAGAATTATACTGATTTCAAAAAAAAAGGGGGAAATGAGCACCCTGTGACATACTTTTGAATGCTGTGACTGCTAATGCTGATAATTTCGATATTTCTTGGAGGTTTTGTAATCTAGGGTATTGCTGTGTCTAAATAGAATGTAAAAATAAAGTACTTATTGTACCATTTTAAAATAAAATATTATTTTAACTAAAGGTGATATGGAAAACTATTGAATTTCGCAACTTTGACCGACTGTAGTGTAAAAAAAATGTACCAAAATAGTATGGCAAGTGACGTCAAATTTTGACGCGTTTATTCCTCTTTTTAAAAAGGTATAATACTTACACATTAATTTGAAAAAAAAAATTTTGATAATATTTTTACTCAACAACCCAATTTTTACGAAGTGCCTACCTACTAACGGTAACTGTCGGACCCTTTTTTATCTTAGAAACTGTTATGTTACTACTATTATTTACTTCGGTTCCAAGAGTGAGCAAGAAGGAAATACACACAGGTAGATGGGTTCCCAGTAGAATAAAAGCAAAGAATGTTAGTTTAAAGATATTTTATTACAATAAATGTTCAAAATGTTGACCACCCGCGGCAATACAAGCTCTCACTCTCCTTAAAAAGGACCGCTTTATGTTTCGCGAGTAACTTTTTTGACGTATCACCTGCACTGCTTGTGTTATCTTCTCACGAAGGTCAGCGATGTCATTAATGGGCTTCGCATAAACGAGCTCCTTCATAGTTCCCCAGAAAAAAAAATCCAGCGGATTTAAGTCAGGTGAGCGGGCTGGCCACGGGATTGTTCCTGATCGCCCAATCCACCTGTTCGGGTATTGCTCGTCCAAAAACTCTCTAACGGATACGCGAAAATGTGCTGGACAGCCGTCGTGTTGGAACCACATATCTGGTGGGGTCTCTTCTAGTAAGTTTGGCAAATCATTTTGAAGAAAATTTAAATATGATTCGCCAGTCAAATTCTCGGGCATCTCAAATGGACCAATAATATTCCCACAGAGAATACCGGTCCACATGTTCACTTTGAACCGGTACTGGGATCTATCTTCTCGCATCAAGTGCGGATTTTCCACATGCCAGTCGTGCAAGTTGTGTAGGTTCATGTAGCCATCCTTCTTAAATGTTGATTCATCTGACCACAAAATTTTGTCGATAAAGTTTTCGTCTTCTCGATGTTTTTGCAGGATTGTTTCACAAAACGCGACTCGGCTCGGATAGTCTCGAGGTAAAAGACTTTGCACTCGCTGTACGTGGTACGGATGATATTCTTCTTTTTGGAGAATACTGTGTGCTGTGCTCTTCGGTATCCCCGTATCAGCTTCTATTCCTCGCACAGAGATGCTTGGATTTGCCGACACCGCCTCTAAAACTTCATCGCGTATGAAGTCATTTACGGGTCGTCCTTCACCAGCTACTTGATTGGGGAACCGCCCGTCACATAGTGATCTGTGCACATTAATGAAAACTCGATGGTCGGGATATCGCGTAGCCCTCGGATACCTTTCTCTGTAAAGTCTCGCTGCAGCTCGTCCATTACCTCTACATTCTCCATAAATGTAGTGCATATTTGCGTATTCTTGCGGAGTGTAGGTCGCCATGGTAGCACACACAAAACACAAACTGTCCAAACACAGGCAAAGGTCGTCGTAAAGAGTTCGTTTCAAAGTCCAGAGCACAAAGAGTAATCGAGTCCAATAAACAAAGCTTTAAATCGTAGTACGTGATCAATGGTAACAATAAGAGAGAGGTGCGTAGTAACGGCAGGAGGCAGTGACGCGTACTGACCGTACTGTTATCCTAAATAGCACGATCCCAGATAGCGTCACTATCTATCCCACTCGCACCTCTAACCTTTTTCTCCCTCACTCTTACCTGAATAATGGGGTACCATAAATAAGAACCAGCAAATCGCAAAGATAGTTTCTGTCTTGCTCCCTCCTGTTGTAATAACGAATCACTATGGTGAGATGCATGCACATACCGTCCCTTACGGTCTAACCTGTTTTTTGAGAGGCCTGTTGTTATTTTTATGAGCATACAATAGTAATTCTTTAGAGGTTAGATTCAATTCGTCGTAAATTTTTCTTTCTAAGAATTCTGTAAGACATCGTAAAAATTGGGTTGTTGAGTAAAAATATTATCAAATTTTTTTTTTTCAAATTAATGTTTAAGTATTATACCTTTTTAAAAAGAGGAATAAACGCGTCAAAATTTGACGTCACTTGCCATACTATTTTGGTACATTTTTTTTACACTACAGTCGGTCAAAGTTGCGAAATTCAATAGTTTTCCATATCACCTTTAGTTAAAATAATATTTTATTTTAAAATGGTACAATAAGTACTTTATTTTTACATTCTATTTAGACACAGCAATACCCTAGATTACAAAACCTCCAAGAAATATCGAAATTATCAGCATTAGCAGTCACAGCATTCAAAAGTATGTCACAGGGTGCTCATTTCCCCTTTTTTTTTGAAATCAGTATAATTCTGTAAGTACATGGGGTGGATTTTTTAAAATATTTTTCTGAGTACTGTTAGAACTTGGGGCATCGTGGGAATCCAGTTGGACGCCAGGTTCTTGGACACCCTGTATACGCAACTGCGTCTGTACATTTCTATTCTAGGCACAGGGATCTTTAGTAAGTACTGAGTAACTTTTCTCTTGTTAAAATTATTTTTTGCTTCAAATAGAGTCTTCTCAAATAGAGTCTCTTCAAATAGAGTCTATTCTATTTCTATTTATTTTCTTTATTGACTGTAATTGAATTGATTGAATTTTGACTATATTATGTATTGACTATTATTGAATTGGTGGAATGTTGACTATATTATGTATTGACTATTATTGAATTGACAGAATTTTTTAATATTTTTTTTAATTTTTTTTTTTATATAATTTTGTACGCCGGTTACGGCAAAACATGTTGAACTGTATTGACTGTATCACCATCTTAACATACACATGTTTATACAAATAAATGATCTTATCTTATCTTTTTTTTTTTCGTGCACTTAGAAGTTTGATTTTTTTACAGCTGCCAGGGAGCGCAGACTTGATTATAATTATGATTTTAATTTCAACTCGATTCCTTCACGCGTTCCTGAGATAAAGGGTCTTGACAGACAGACAGACAGACGGATGGACAACAAAGTGATTCTATAAGGGCTCCGTTTTTCCTTTTGAGGTACGGAACCCTAAAAAATATATAATTGCGGTAATGACATGTCTGTATTTACAAAACTATACTCATTAAAATCATTAACATAACTCGAGCTAAAATGTTCCATTTTAATAAAACTTGACGTTTTACTTTGTTTCTAAGTAAGAGAGTTATGCAATGGTTTCAATGAGTACAGTCCTTTAGTTGCATATCGGATTTGCAGAAATTAATTCCGCCAAGCCAGTTCTATCATTAGATCACCAGATATGGCGGTGCGCCACCGTTTTTGAGAACGTACAGCTAAGGAGTGGAATTTCCTGCCGGAATCTGAATTTCTATCAGACATCAAGCCACAAGACTGACTTTAAGTCAAGAGTGAGTAGGTTACTTCGAGGCAGGCGTACTTCATCGTCGACCACATCATCGCTAACTATAATTAAAAAAAAAATTTGTACTGCACTATAAAACTTACCGAATTCAGATTCATCGCCATTCAATGCCTTTAGCGCTGATCCACAAATCACGGGTACAGTGTTACCGTCGTATCCGAAGTCTGACAGCAGTTCTCTCATCTCGATTTCTACTAGTTCTAGTAACTGAAAAAGGATGATTAAAATTAAGTTATGAAAACTTAGGTAGCTTTACACAGGGCTGCGGGATTATTGGAAAGAATTGGGTAATTTACTCTTTTTTTTTTTAAATTGTTTTTTAAAGTAGCTTTATCCAAAATAGGAAGATATTTTCAAATTCAATCAACTCAGAAACCTTTCAAATCTGTTGGAAGGGGAAATTGTCAAATAACATTATAAAAATAATAAATGTAATTTAACAATCAGGCAATTCTTAGAAAATTTTATCATAAATGTAGTTTTTAAATTTTGTTTTACACACTGCAAGTGATTTGCTAGTTTACTTAAAAATAATATTCACAAACAGCAAAGTTATTAGCGTTTGTTTAGCTTATTGAGTAGCGTAATTAGAGACACAATAGAAAGACAATGGCGCGTTAACGCCGGCGTTATTGCGGGGATCAACAGCTTAAATCTCAAAATGTCACTAAGGAAAATATTATACAGGCTATTGATTATGAATGAAAAATAATGGAAGAGAGTAGGTAGATACTTTGCCCTGACGAACTTGTCAGACATTTATGTAGGGTTTGAGATGTTCACAGCTCAAAATACTCAATTCAAAAACTGGCCCTTTTATTTTCCAAGTTACGAGTATATCGTGCAACACATCTGCACATAGTCGGAAGGACTGGTTCTCTTTCCAACTATGAGCAGATGTGTTGAACGAAGAATTTCGGTGGAGTAATATTTCTCATTAGAAGCAGGGGCGCCGACTCCGTGGGTGGGTGCTCGGGAGCTCGAGCACCCATGAGAAATAAACAGTGGGTGCCGAGCACCCCTGAGAATAGACATCAAGAAACAGATCAGTAACCGCTTTTTAAGGATGGGCGTTTATTCATTACCCGACCACCCGTTTAGCGCAGTGATTTATAGCGCCAGTTAAGACGCAGGCCCGCGACGGGTTCGATTCCCGCACCAACACATATGTTTGTTGATGAAACAGATATTTGTGTTGGGTCTGGGTGTTTGTGGTACCTTCGTTGTTCGGCAGTATGTAAGTAGGACATTTATTTATTTGTCGGTCGATCACTGTGCATTTCTCTTCTCACACTTCGCCACTTTTTTGAGTCATCCAATGAGCATGAGCACCCATGAGGTTTTAAAAGCCCCTGATTAGACGTATCCTCCATACTAATATGTAATGGCTCATATATTGCCGAGTTCCAAGATTCAAGAAAACCGTGCTTACCTCATTATCAACTAAATCAGCCTTATTAATGAATACCAAAATATATTGTATTCCGACTTGCTTGGCTAAAAGTAGATGTTCCCTTGTCTGTGGCATCGGTCCATCGTTAGCGGCAACTACTAGTACTGCTGCATCCATTTGTGAGGCACCTGATATCATGTTCCTGATGAAGTCTGCGTGGCCGGGACAGTCTGTGTGTGCATATGAACGTAGTTTCGTGCTGTAACCGATGTGTGCTGCGTTTATTGTTATGCCTGCAAATTAAGTTATATCGAAAATTTATTAACTACTTGCTGAACCTCTGATCACTGACAAAGAAAGAAAGAAAGAAAACACGAGTGAAATATAGCAAAAACAACTAGAGTTCCCAAGTCCGACTGGATTAAAATTGGGGCAAATGTTGTTGTTTAGACCGGGTCGATTAAAAATTCCTTTTTATACCCGACTACGGCAAAACCAAAGGAGGGTTATGATTTTGACAGGCTATGTATGTGTGTATGTTCATCTGTTCCCTCACAGTTCCTAAACTACTTATCGGAACTCGACAAATCAGGTATCGTTAGAACCGTCTTAATCGTCCGCTGAACATAGGTTACGTGACGTGTCACAAAACTCAATGTGGCGCCCTCTAGCGGAAAAAGTATTGTGTTAAAAAAGAAAAATAAGATAAATAAATAGGTACGCCGTGTTTGGTATCATTTGAAAGGGTTTCATTTGTGCATTTCCAAAATATTGCTCAAATTTAAAGTGACGCCCTCTAGCGGACAAAAAGTAAAAAAAAGTTAAGATAAATACATCGTGGTTGATACCTATCATTTGAAAGGGCTTCATTTGTACTTATAAAAAATATCATCAAAATTCAATGTGGCGCCCTCAAAAAATTCGATGTCAATAAAAACAAAATAGTTTAAATAATAAAAAGTATGAAACACGATTTTCAGGACGCTGAAATAAACAAAGTTCCTGGAGAAACAGGAACAGAACAAAAAGAAAAGCCGTAGTCACACAATATTAAAGTGTTACGTTTGGTACCCATATAACGTGTGTCGGGACGTCTCACGCAAATCAGGAAACCTGACAAAAACACTGACAACCAGTATGATTTACAGATTTCCCATATATTTGAAATCTATAGAATGATTATGCTAGTTTTCAATAAACTTACTCCAATCGCAATAAGATTAGACATTTAGGCCCGTATTACAGAACTACAATCAAGACTCAAGCATTACTTAAAACTAGTCTCAGTTGGAGTTTTAATTTTAGAACTTGACTTGAGCAGAGAAACTACAATCAATAATCACCTGAGCAATGTCACTTTAAAATGACATTTTTTACGTATCATAGAACAGTGCTTGAGGCTTGACTGAGCTCCACTCAATGTGTGCTTATTTTAAAATCACAATCAGCTCAGAATCTCTGCTTGAGTCGAGATTTTCGCAAGTGTAGTCGAGACCACGCTTGAGCATAGATTCTCATTCAAAATTCTTGTGGATTTGGAGTAAATCGAATTTTTTGACGCCATATTTTAGGTAGGAGTTATTACGTATACATATTCATCATCATCATCATCATCATTTCAGCCGAAAGACGTCCACTGCTGGACATAGGCCTCCCCCAAGCGTCGCCACAGCGAACGGTCCTGTGCGTCTCGCATCCATCGGACTCCCGCAACCGTTACCAAGTCATCGGTCCACCTTGTAGGAGGCCTTCCAACGCTACGTCTTCCGGTACGTGGTCGCCATTCCAGAACCTTTCGGCCCCAACGGCAATCTGTATTACATATTACATATTATGTAATTCTAATTAGTTAAGTGTTTTTATTTTTCTTGATATATAGTATGTACAAAATAAATATTTCACAGAATTTATTAAAAAAAAATCGAGTAGGTACCTACCTAATCAAAATGGATATATTTGCAGAAGTAGATTATTATAATAATTTATTTAATGAGACAAATCTATAAATGAATAAATAAAATTTTGACTTTATTTTCAATTATATCTTTTTTGAGTTTCATTAGAATGCGGGTGCAAGACATGCTAATTTTTTTTGCAATATTTGGAAGCAAATGTATCGAGTCAGCCTTCTCGCAAACTGCGCTGAGGTAGTCAATACCAATAAAACTCAGCTCCATTTTACTGAGATCGCGCCTGTATAAATGATTCCACATATTGTCCAGTTGTGCAGACACATAAGGGTGGCTGTCGATGTCAATAACGTCGTGTTTTCCGCGTCGTCATCCGGTTTTGATCCAGTTTAATCGTGCGAAAAAAAAAGAATTGCAATAGAAAACAAACTATTGTTCAGGGTTACCATAATGATTGCTTACTCACGTAATCAGAGATCAAAATCTCTACTCAAGCGTAGTTTCGTTTGATTTGAGTTTGAGGATAGTTCTAAAATAAACTTAACGCTTAAATCGGTTGAACGCAGTTTAAGAGTAGTACTTGAGTAAGGTTCTGTAATACGGGCCTTAAACCAAACCTTTTTTAGTCTCCGTTTAACCGATTTTGACTTCTATTTCGTAGGCATAAGGTTGGCATTAAAAGTAAAAAAGTTGTTACAATACCAACTATTTACTGCAGCTGGCATTTGTAATGCCATCAACCATAAATGTCAACTGATCAATAGTCAACAGTATTCTTGTCAAAGTATCGACCATTTCCACCTCATACCTTGACATTAGCAAAATCATCGGACATTCGTCGATGGAGCCGTATCTACACTTAAAAATTTAATTGAATTGAACCATAAATGTCAAAATTGGTTGAATGAAATTAAAAAAGATTTCCTTAATTTAATCTCATTGCGAATGGAGTATTTGTTTGTTAATAAGGGAGTAGGGGCCATGTTAGTTATTTTATTAATTATATTTATCTTTTATAAGTATTTGATGGATGATCATAGATGATAAGATGGCTCAAAAGGCTGCCCTACTTAAATGGACTGGGCAGGACATGTCTGCCGCATGTCTAACGAGCTGTGGGCCCGTAAAACGCAGGATTGGTGCCTGGACACAGCAACGCGGGATGGCAGATGACAGGATGGACGGGAGATGGCAGGATGACCTAGATAGCGGTCACAATTCTTAAGAATTGGAATGAGAAAGCGAGGAACCATGCTTGATGGAAAGAATGGAGGGAGGCCTTTGCCCAGCAGTGGGACAATGTGGGCTAGCTATAATAATAATAATAATATTTGATAGCAACACATTCATCAGTATGGATATTTATGTACTACATTAATCAACAATAACCTTGGCCGATAGTTTCTTCATGAATGAAAAAGATAAATAAATGTGGGATAAAATTATTGTATTAATCTGTTATAGTATGAATCAGGGTTGGGCAGTATTTGAATTATTTGTAATTAAAATACAAATACGTATTTGGTATTTGTATTTCAAATACTTGAGGCTTCAAAATACATTTTAACATTAAAATACATTTAACCTTCAAGAAAGATTGTTTTCTTTAGCAGGTTTTATTCAACAAGAGGCTGTTTGTCTGACAGTACATTTAAAAATCTAGTGTTCATGAAAGGAAACTCTGGTTTTACTGATTAATTAATCAAAAAATGGCTTCCCATTCGCCTTCGCCGGAATGCTCACATACTTTCTTTGCTTTACAATGTGCTCTTTAATCCTTCGACTCCTTTTTATCTTAAAGAACGCTTTCAGTTCCTCTGTGACACACATTCTAGGTCCTTGAGGTCATCGGAGAATTTAAAACTTAGTATTCATATGCATTCCACATCGTTCTTTGATAAATCTTTCACGATACAAGCAGCGCGTTTGTGGAATGCATTACCCTTAGAAGTGAGGCGTGCCCAAACGCTACCGACTTTCAAAAAGATGGTGAAGGAGCATTACCTATCACTTTAATTTTTCTTCTCCTTTCTCTGTTGTATATTTTAATATTTATTAGTTTATTATTTGGTAATATACCTATTTATGTATTATATGTATTTTATTATCTTTTTATTATGTTGTTGTACACTGACAGCCCCAAATCTTTTCCTTTCGTTACAGTCCATCCAAAGGTTGTCTGGTAGAAATTGCCCTGTGCAATAAGACCGCCTATTGTACACTTATTTTTTATAAATGTTGTCCTGTAGTAAGTTACGGTGTGCAATAAAGTAATAAATAAATAAATAAATAATCTTGTTTTCCTCTACTTTTCAGCCCATGCTGGTTTAGATTACTTATTTTGTAATATGTAATTTGTATTTTGTATTTCAATTAAAAATAGCTAAAATACTGTATTTTGTATTTTATATTTCAAATACCTTACTTAAAGATATTTTGTATTTTAATTACTTGCGATACTGTATTTTGTAATTTGTATTTCAATTAAAGTAAAGCATGTATTTTGCCCAGCCCTGGTATGAATGCAGCTTTTATTTGTTAAAATGGAACACAGTGGATGAAAGAGAGGGAAGTAGGTGAGAATTATTAAAAAGAAAGATGGAGAAAACCAACACATTTCATGGTGAAGAGCTAAGAATTGTTAAAATAAACAGTTTTATGAAGAACCATTCATTTATTTTGCCATACAATCCCACATAAATATAATATGTACTTTTCAATTTTTTTATTTTGATTTTAATTATTTTTTCCTAGTCCTTACTGTCCCATAGCTGGGCAAAGGCCTCCCCCAAGTCCATCCAGACATTCCTCTCCTGTGCTGTTTCAAACCAGTTCCAAACATCCAGATTATCCTACCAGCAATTTCTAGGCCATCTTATATTTAAATAATTATTAAAAAAATAATTAAATATTGAATTACTTATGGTAGAATTATTGGTTAAATTGTAAGTTAAATTATTATTCTTAAATAAAAATAGACATTATGGGAAATAGTGAGATAGCACCAACACAAGAGTATTTTATATCTAACTATAAGGTTATCAGGTTACCTTTAATTATTATGTAATACAGTGTTAATGTATTAGAAACAATAAAAATATTCTGATTTCTTCTTCATTATGTTTGATCTGGTTTGAGTACTCCTTGGTTGACCATTGTATGTGGGCTATGGCAACCTTCATTCCAACAAACTAAACATTTTGTTTTTTTTTTTCAGTGAAACTTTCTCCAGTTAGTTTGAGGATGTTTAAAATTACTTGAAATTACAAAATAAAGATCACTTTATGCAAACTAAAAGTCCTTACCTCTCGCTTTTTCCTCCGGCGCTCGATCAATCTCATCATAAGATACAAACTGTGCC
Organism: Mythimna impura; assembly: GCA_905147345.3. Taxonomy (NCBI): domain Eukaryota; kingdom Metazoa; phylum Arthropoda; class Insecta; order Lepidoptera; family Noctuidae; genus Mythimna; species Mythimna impura. The sequence continues at coordinate 7,091,308 of LR990363.1, forward strand.
AGTCCATCGTTCGCCAATACTTTCGTTATAGCAGCTGTCAGGGTAGTCTTGCCATGGTCCACATGACCAATAGTTCCAATGTTACAGTGTTTCTTTTCAACAAATGCAGCCTCAGGTTTGGTACAATAGCCATTCCAGGAAACTTGCAATATTCCGACATATAGCCTATTTATGGGAAGGAAACTATGTTTCAAAGGTGCTTTTGTTGTAAAACTACAATATAAGGACCGTAGTATGAGTCTTCCACTCATTTTTCTGTAAATATTTAGTTTTTCATTGGGAAAATAAGTTTTTAGGTTATCATTTGACAAATGACAGATACTGCCAATACGAAGGTAACTAGTTCGTTCATAAATTGATCAATCATAACTATTCATAATCTTTCGTTTGGAAATGCATAATTATCTAATTAAAACTTAAAAGGCCTATTACACTACGCGATATTCAGCACACGATATTCAGACTGTCTCATTTTTTGTTCCGAGTAAGACCGGTCTAACTCTTATTACACTACGCGATATGTCGAATCATAGACTAAAACTGTCTGAATATCGAATGGTGTAATAGGCCCTTTAGTTTAACAAGTTAGCAGATTTATAAGAATTGAAGTATTTACATTTACCTTCTTTTGATAAGCTTATTTAAGTTATAACAGCCACTGAAATCGATCTTTTAAGCTTAAACAACACTTGCTAAGGTTTGTCCGTAGATGGGTAATCATAAGTTACAATGCGTTCCAAATAAGAATAGGATCGACGCCATGTTGTGACGTCACGTCATACTGTCAAATCGCAAGAAATTGAGCAAAATTGAAGAACTCAGAGATGAGCAAAATTGAAGAACTGGATTCTGATTAAACTATTTTCGGTCACAGTTCATAAATAAACTAAATTTTAAAATTTTCTTGTTTTGCTCACCATAATAATTCTTCGATTTGACAGTATGGCGTGACGTCACTACCTGTCAATCGATCCTATTCTTATTTGTAACGCATTGTACACACCGTGCCTCGAAAAGCATGTAAGCCGATTACCACCGCTATAATTTGTAGTCTATGACAGCCATTATGAGTAGTCAGAAGCTAGAAAATCAATTAGTCTTGACTCTGGCTCAGCTGCTTTATCAAGTCTTACACTGAACGCCGGCAGTCCTAAGTTCTTTTTTAATTCTGGCATTTTTTTTGGTGAGATATCATCAAATAACTCCTCACGCTCTGGGTGTCAGACTTTTACTGATTTAACATTAACAGGGCAGCGGTAACTCTTTCGAACAATCTCGCAGCAGGATTCCGTGCTGCTGAAACGTTATTTGTGGACTGATGTGTATGCTCTGGCGTAGCTACCCGAGGGCTGGGCGGGGTAGTGCCCCGGACCCCTCGAGCTCGGGGCCCCCAAAACCTGATTCGCAAATCTCTTATTGAGTAAGCAAAAATTCTTCCATCTTCGAAATTTAAATAGAATAGATTGCAACACTAATTTAATCATGGCAACTCATTTTAGCCAGTAAAAGTCTAATAGCACGTGGGCCCAGCCTCGGCCTATCGCCATTGTTTAAACGGGGTTCCCCCGTTTACACAATGGCTAGGTATGTCGATTGGCCGTGGCTGGGCCCACGTGTAAACGGGGTATGACACTTCCACCCACTCCACCTTGAGAAGTTGTTCGATGAAGGTAAAAACGGGGCTACAGAATTTTTTATGCCCCAGGGCCGTTGGTCTAGTTACGCCACTGGTATCTTTATGTAGTTAGAAATAAATAGACATCAAATTTCAAATTAACAACTTTATTTCAAATAGTATAATTACAAGCATGTCACAATTTACAGTAGACATCTCTAGAGCATCTACAATTTATTATCTTTCGCGTCATTGACTTCAGTTAAGTTTATTTGTGACTTAAAACTATTTGACAAGAACATTATTTTAGTTGGTAGAACCCATTTAAACAATGGTCGCGGGTTTTTTACTGCTGTAATAGCTGCTAAAAGATTACCTACTAAATCTAAGACAACTGCAGCGCCCCTAGCGGTCGATCGTGGAACTAGCTTCTGGTAGAACCTGTACTATACTCATCTTTCATTTGTAATGTTTCTCGATGAGAATTCGAGGTCTATTATGGCTTATTAAAACCAGCGCAGAGCGGTTGTTACTGTCAAATAAATATGGACCTTATGCTACTTAAAGTAAGTTGAAAACCTATATACTTCCATTAGCCCGGGAGCGCGTCAAATCAAACAGAGAGGCACGTGCACGCCTCACGCCAGTCTATTTTCGACTTAATTTTATGGTCAGTAACGTAAATATTCATTTGGCACTGTCAATCGCGTTGGGCTGCGCCTTGTCGAGAGTGTGCGAGAAAGAAATGGAGCTATACAGAAGTATCGCTATCCCTTTTGCTTATTCCAAAATCGACTGGTAGTTACACTGGTTATCACTGGCAATTATGTTTGCATCAAAATTAAATTAAGATACAAAAAAGCCACTAAAAATTTCAAAATTGGGACAGACATTATTTTTTTTTTTTATAGTAACAAATAATTATAATAATACATTTTCTAATAGTATAAATGTGTGCTATACATTGTCATACGAACAAGTCAGAGGGTATATTGGTATTTTAACAAGTAACTAGACAAACACTTAATTTTTTGGTGCTTTCCGAAAGTCCATTCATTTAACTAAAGGCCTGTGCACACCACGTTTTTTAAACGCGCGTTTGTTGCGATACAGACGCGATTCGCACGAGAGTCAGACGCAGCCTGTAGACCCATAGACCATTAATAGGATAAAAGCGCGCCGTCGACGCACGTTTCTAAAACGGCGCGTTTAAAAAACGTGGTGTGCACAAGCCTTAAGAGTTGACTTGATGAAACGATAAACTATACATTCGGTTACCCATATCGAAAGGGTAACACTTTTTACCAGAAACCTTTACAAACCCAATGAAGCCATTATCCAATCATAATGGTAACCTTTTGAATTGGTTACCTTTTACATTTTATTAACCCTATCAAAAGGTTTGGGGTTTTAACAACCTATTTAGGCACGATTGAGTTGATGGGGTAACTGCTTCATAAGCCGATCGCAGTATTATCATATGGCTCAAGTTTTTTTTAAACTCTTTGCAGATACCCTTTGCATGGGTAACTCGAACAACCCTGCATTTTGACTATGACCCAACCAAATCAGCGTTTGGATACAGATCTCTTATTCAGAGATCGTAATATACGAAGGAAGATTATTTCAATACACAAGCTGTTTTAAAGCACCTTTTAAGTAATTGATACAACTTTTGACATGGCAGTAATATTCTTCACAAGTAACACGCATGTTTTTTTTTATGTCACCGGAATATTGTAAAAACCGTTAGTTTATAAAAAAACGCGTGATATTGTGACTTTTTGTGCTTGATAAACACGGATATATAATAAAGTTTGTAAACTATTGAACTAGGTTGGGATTTATTGTATTCGAAATCTATTCGCAATTTATCGGCAGTTTATAATCTCGCTAGATTTATTACAAACTTACGAACTTTGCAATAATCTGGTGACAATAATATTTCTAATCAATTTGATTTCTTAAGCATTTATTTTCTTATTTATATAAAATCTGATACAACATACGTCCGTATATAATTAATAGGAGTCATCATATTATTATTTGGGATTCATTTTCAAAATATTCTTTATTACAATAAATATCGGCTAGATTACTAGAATTTTTTTTACCAGAACAATGTTTAAAAGAGAAACTAAGTTTTTATTTACTCTATGGACTTGAACACTGCTAACTATTTATAATCTGTGGAAATATTAAAGTATGATGTTTAGCTACCCTAGTACATTTGGTTCAGTGTATTTTATTTATTTCTCATTTTAGGCGTGACACTTTATTATTGGGATTCGAAAAATGCACATATTTTAAAGGCTACCTTTTCTATAAAAAATACATTTATTTGTCATAGCTAATTCGTACTTAGATAAAAAAACAGTACCCTAAAACGCTTTATGCTAGTATATTTTCTTGTGTATTGTTTTACAGTCATTTTTGATAATATTTAAGTTTTAAAAGGAGTTATATAGCAAATCGCTTCAAAAAGGCGTTTGAAATCTTATGTCCATAAAAATATAGTCCATAATCCCAGAGCCCTAAAAATGCAAATGCTGAAATGACAAATGGGCTTTTCTTAAAAGTGGTTATTGTACAATATGAACAACTTTTTCTATGCGACCAACCCTAAAATCGCAAAAAAAAATCCGCTGCTCCATACACTGACTGAAACGACCAATTGGAACCGTGCACTAGCTTCTGACTCTTTATAAGTGCCCATGTAGGCCTATGTGAAATAAAATGATTTTGTGTTGGAGTTTGAGTTTGCTTTATGAATAGCAAATCATACTTTTTTTTAAAAGGTATTGTGGTATTTGGGGAGAGAAAACTCATTCTTTAAGAAAATGCAAATTGGCGCTTACGATGTTCTTCCTAAAAAGGGTAAATATTTCAAAAGCCAATTTTTTATAGGCTCGCGTCTGACCACTATCTCACCTGATGGTAAGCGATGATATGGTGTATAATGGAGCACACTTGCCCAGAAGTAACCTATTCACTCTTGACTTAAAGACCCCTAGTTTGTAGCTATCAGAAAACACAGAATCCGGCAAGGAATCCCACTTCTTAGCTGTAGTGGTGTTCAAAGTTGCTTTATGGCAATCACTTGCTTAATGCTTTATGCTTTATATTTTAAGCAGACTATTTTATATGCTTTATTAAAAGCATGCTTTTTTATATGCGTCGTGCTCGGTACGGTACCTAAGTGTTACGGGCCGTGAGCCGCGCGAGATCGCGATATCGCAAGCGCTGCGTAAAATGATTTAGCAATAAAGCATGCGACCGAATCGCACGCGCTCGCATGCGACGACTGGCCTCGCCGCGCTGCGATCTGCGATTCTGCTATGCGCGGACAGAGAGAGACATAGCATAATAGAGTGCCGATATGTGCGACTGCGATGTAAAGCAAAAAGCAAATAGCAGCAAGTGAGAGCCACGATAGCATTTGCTTAATGTTATGTATAATAAGCACGGTGCTTTATTTTGCTATATGCTTTATTATCCACCACTACTTAGCTGTACGCACAATGAATGTATTCCCAAAACGCTTTGTACGTATGGGTGAGATGTCCACCATGTACCGGTGGCGCAACGCCGTAATTGAGGAGAAATTATTATTCGACTTCGCAAAAGCAAAAAGTCTTTTTAATAGATATTTCGCCGAGTATTTGAAAATTGATTTTTACTATACTATATAAGTATTCCATGAAAAGGATTAAGTTTCATTTTGACTTTTTCGTAGTCGAATATAATCTCGGTTATTGCTGATAGAATGTTTTGCAATAGCGCCGTTTAAATAGTGGGGGGTAGACCACTACCCCCCACTATTTAAACGGGTGGCAAGTTTGAAGCATTACGTCACGAGTAATTTTTTATACTTATCTGTCATTTTTCTTTTTATTGTTCGAACCGGGCTTTAAAACTTTTTCAAGGGGGATAGCTATAAAAGCTCGCACCGGCCTTATAAAAGGCTTGTTAAAGCTAGCGCGCACTGGTGACTTTTGTCAGGGTGACAATAATTTTTTACCCAACTGTCACGTGTTCAAGTACGCGCACTACATGTTGGGTTCATAAGTACGGTGACTTTTTGTCAATACTCAAGGTGACAAAAGTGTGCGCTAGCTCTTACAGGTAAAGGCTGAGCAGGTGATGCCATATTATAGGTTATATTATATGGTGTTGAAAGAATATGGTGGTTTTTTAAGGTGAGTCCAGAATAAGGCATATTCGGGGCTGCATAGTTGTTCGTAAGTTACCGGGACAGAACGCAATGGGCAACTGAAAGAACTCGGGTGGGTTGTAGTCAATAAACGTCTGGCATTTGCACTCGCTCCATTCAAAGTGGGAAGAGTTATTTTATGATTTCTCATCCATACATATATTATACATGTGAAGGTAGCTCTGTCTGTCTGTTTGTTACGCTTTCACGGTTAAACTACTGGCCCGATTTTGATGAAATTTGGTACAAAGCAAGCTTGAACTCCAAGGATGGACATTGGCTACTATTTATCCGTCTTCGCGTCCGCAGTAGCTAGTCAAAAAATAAAAGAATAAGGATTTTTTTTGAAAAAATTTAAAGCTAAATTTTAGTGTCAAAATATCTTGTTTTGTTTCTATCAATGATATATCATATTTATTACTTCAAAATTCATAAAAAAGTAATGTCAAGACCAACCTCTAAAATGATTTGATTAATATAATATGTGGTATAACTTTTTGTATGTTGTTAATTGTCTTCACACTGACTCCCATTATACAGACTTATTTTGGGGGCAAGTGAACTCAAATACTTATGGTTACGATGCGATGATGGATGTTAGTGGGTTGCTCCTGTTCAAAACATGAGCCACATACTAGAATTCCCCAAGTGCCCATCCACCTGTACTTTGCGAGGATTTAATGAGTGCTACCGATCCTGCTATTAATGTAGCCACCTATTGGGCCCAAACAGTTTGACGAGTTTACCATCGAATCGATAAGAAGAAGAAGAAGTGGGTTGCAAGTGGGTGGTGGAACGGTCCCTAGTTCCTAGCATAGAGGGGTTTGTTCTCTCATCGTCGAGACGTTGCGAGCTGCATAAACGTCTTTCAAATTCTGTACTGTAATTTCAAAATGCCTGTAAATGATTTATTCACACTAATATTATAAAGAGGTAAAGTTTTGTTTTTAGGAGGTAATCTCTGAGCCTGACTGGTCTGATTGCAAAAAATTTTTCACCAATAGGAAACTGCTTTATTCCCGAGTGACATAGGCTATATTTTATGTACACGGGCGAAGTCGCAGGCAAAAGCTAGTTTGAAACAATTGCTTCGATTCTTTGATACTGAACTGCAAATTGCTAAAAAAAAAACTGAAATATTAAATTTTCGATCTACCCTGGAGCATTCACCTTATATAGGGTGACTGGTAATTAGTGTACGATACTTAAACACGTGATTGTGCTCATTATAACCAACAACTTTTACTATGGGAACAAACTGAAATCGCGAAAAAAAATCAGCTGTTCATTACATTTATATTTGCCTAATGTACTGAACAGCTGATATTTTTTTTACGATTTCGGCTTTGACATACGGCATACATAAATGTACTGAACAGCTGATTTTTTTTCGCGATTTCAGGTTTGTTCCCATAGTAAAAGTTGTTGGTTATCATGAGCACAATCACGTGTTTAAGTATCGTACACTAATTACCAGTCACCCTATAGAAACTCAACAAAAAAAACACAAAAATCAACTTAGCATTTTATACCCACAAATTCAATCACTTATCGCTATTACTACTGTTCTCACAGTCTATACATACAATGGAAAGTACAATACTTCCTGAACTGTGTCCGAGAGAAATAGGGCACGTCTCATTGCTTTAGCACTCGGTAGTGAAGAGTGAACTCCACGTTGGACTTCCATATGAAGTGGCGGACCGTTCGCAGGTCCATGTTGGGGTCGAGTACCTGGAATGATTAATTGTTTTGTTAATTAATATCATAATTACATTTTTTCATAGCAAGCTTTTATAGCGTGGTCTGTACCTATATAATTAATACTCATCAAGTCCATTCCAAAAAGTTCAAACACGATAGGGTTATCTTATTGCGCTTATTACCGAGTTCCTATGGCCATCTTCCAGCTCCATCATCAGACCCTGGTTACCATCTAGCACCAAAGTACTCGTCAAGACGTATTAAACGAATCCAAACTCGATAGGGTTGTGCCGTTTAACTACCGAGTTCCTATAGCCACCTCCCGGTTCCATCATCAGATCAGCTCCAGGTCATAATCATTTTGCATTGTCATTTGATTTACACATGCATGCAAAATTTCAGCTCAATCGGTAACCGGGAAGTGGATCAAATTTAATTTGCAAGATTTGATTACAGACAAGCAAACATCGGGACAGATGTAACAAAGCTTGTAAAAAGATACTCGTATTAATGATAGGCTCGCGTTTGAACACTATTTCAGCTGATGGTAAGCGATGATATGGTCGACGATGGAGCACGTTTGCCTAGAAGTAACCTATTCAGTATTCACACTTGTCTCAAAGATATCAGGAAACAAAGACTCTCGAAAAGACACCCCTATACGGACAGGAACCCTTCATAGGACTCTCACCAAGGGTCATCAAACAAGCATTGAAAAGGGCTGCGTTGGAGATACACAGCACACACTGGCGCAACACAACAGGCCAGAAGTATGCAAAGCTATTTCTCAATGACATAGATAAGCCCTGGACCCAAAAACTATGGAGGTACAGCAGATCACAGCTCCGAACAATCACAGGAGTCTTCACGGGACACTATGCCACCAACAAACAGCTCCGCAACATGGGACTAGCAAGCGACCCGACTTGCAGAATCTGTGGAGATGCAGAGGAGAATAAGCTACACTTGCTGTGCGACTGTGCAGCACTAGGCTCCAAAAGACTAGAGTATCTGGGCCAACCATTTCCAAGACCAGAGGACTACAGGCTCAGCCCCATCAAAGCCATACTGGGACTCATGAAGAAGGTGCACGGAGGGCTAGGGGTTGAGTAGAAAGGAGGGGAATAGCACATAAGATCCAGAAGGGTCGAAGTGCTCTGGCCTAGGGCCAGCCCCATAACATGATAAGATAAGACTCCCGCAGAGAATTCCACTCCTTAGCTGTACGTATACTAAATGAGTCCTCAAAACGCTTTGTATGTATGGGGGATGTCCACCATGTACTTCTGTCTAGTGGTCCGATGATGGAACTGGCTTGGTGGAATGAAATTATGCAATTCTGACGCATACTCTCTGAAATGCAACCGGTAGAAAACCGACAGGCTAGCAACTCGGCGTCATTACTCAAGACTGTAGCTTCGACTCAACATTATAGATTCTCAATTAAGTCAAGCGCATCAACCTGGTATCTGGCAGATCCGTGCCAAAGTTGAGGGCAATAATCCATACAGAATTAATCTTACCCGGTTTTAATATCTTTTGGGAAAGTATGACAGGTTAGTAGCTCTGATCATACTCACTCAAATGTCTCACTGATGGTGGCGCGTGTGTTAGATCATTCAGTTCTCTTCAAAACAGTTGAGCTAAGTGGTGCTGATATACGCGTCTGGTCCATTAACGGGCGCTGTCAGTCGAGACCCATCTCTTAGCTGCCCTGCCAGTAGCTTATTTTAAGTAGCTCTTACCTGATCACAGCACAGCAGTTCAACCCGTTCTTCAGGGGCGTCGTTGCCACTGTTCTCGTCAGCACTGCCTCGTCCACTGCCCGCACTCGCTCCGTTCACATCCCCCCCTCCCACGATCTTCTCGACTACGTGTTCCGCTACTTTACGGCATTGGATGAAGTCGTTTGCTACGAGGCGGTCCTGGCAATTTGAAGGGACAATAATTACGGTGAGAATGAGTAAGATAGTTTAAGAATGTCAACACCCGCATCGAACAAGGCAGTATCTCGGATTACAGTCCAAACAAAATTCAATTTAAGGGCCGCAATAGTTGAGCGTTGCGTTGCGTGTCGGGGGTTCGATTATATATATGTGGTACATATAATTATATATATATATATATGGAACCAATATTTGTATGGCCTGCAGATAGTTGTTCTGGGTTTGTATGTGAGTTTTTCATTTGAGTCAACGCACCCACGATACAAGAGTAATTTCTAATGTAAGGCAACGTTTTTGTGAACGTTTCAAATGTAAGGCAACGTAAAAAAAAATTTTTTTTTTGCGTAATTAGCAGTTTGACAGCAACTTCATTCGCATTATAGCATAGCATAGTCGGCCTTATAATGTTCCCACTGTTGGGACTCAGGCCTCCTCTCTAGGAGAGGGAATGGGCCGTAATCCACCACGCGGGCCCAGTGCGGGTTGGTGGATGTCACATGTCTTCGAATTTTTGCTTCTAGAACATGCCGGTTTCCTCACGATGTTTTACTTCACCGTTTTGAGAGCAGTGGTGATGAAATAAATTACACAAAGTAATGCGCCTAGCTGGGTTTGAACCCGCAATCTACAACTCGTAAGTCGGGGCCGTTACCACTCGGCCACCACTGCTCTATCATTCGCATTAAATTAAAGAAATTAAGAAAAAAAATCGGCATTATTCATTGCTTAAACGATAAAGAGAACCTCAGTGCAATATTTAACTTTCTGGCTCAGTGTTTGGACTGGGCATTGATAACATATCTTGTATTTATAACTTTCTAATTCTTATATCAATTCAATTTTCTTTATCATGTTTTATGGTTTCCACAATTAGATTAACATATTCTCTACTATAGATTGTGTTTGTGTTTTTAATGACTAAAAGACTCTTTTGTATATGGTATCAGCCAAACCCAATTTTAAGATGAACTAGTGTTTCCTATTGGCTTAGGCGACACTAGTTCATAGCGCGATAATAGTCCAAAAGCGTGCGAAGCGAGCTCGGAATTTTAGGGCACTCACTCCGACACGGACAGGTTTGGTCAGAAGGCTAAGGCGGGAGCTCCGCTCCACTCCCGCTTTACCCATCGTGGGTTTTTTTTCGTAATCATCCAGAAATAGAAGCCCCACGGAGTGGAACTCCACGCGTATCGGGAGAATTCGTTTGGCCGAGGCGAAACTCATCATCATCATTTCAGCCGAAAGACGTCCACTGTTGGACATAGGCCTCCCCCAAATGTCGCCATAATGACCGGTCCTGTGCGTCTCGCATCCATTGGATTCCCGCGACCCTCACCAGGTAAGCGGTCAACCTTGTGGGAGGCCTTCCAACGCTGCGTCTTACTTCCATAACCTTTCGTCCCCATCGACCATCTGTTCTGCGAGCAATGTGCCCTGCCCACTGCCACTTAAGAAACTAATTTATCCTACAATTCGGGTTTGGCTGGTAACATATCCAAGTACAATACTGTATGGTAAAAAAATTAAATACCTTCTTTTGCCGATCCTGTTTGCTTTGACAGCTTGAATGGGGGAGCAGATAAAAAGGCAGCTTGTTTAGCTTGGGAGCTGCCATCTCTATCGCGACGTCTACCACCCAGGACGGCACTGTCTCTATGAGGAGGTTGCCTTCCGTTTCACCGCCGGCGTCGCCTACCTGGAAATCATGGAAAACAATTGTGTATTACAGAAATTATGGCTGATAGGAATAGTGTTAAGACATAGAGTAAGGGGTAAGATAAGAGTTAATCATATTTTGAGTTACACACAAAATAGCAGCTAGAATTCAGGTTAGAGGATTTAACAGTGTTATGAAAAAACGGAACCCTTATAGGATCACTTTGTTGTCCGTCTGTCAAGACTCTTAATCTCGGAAAAGCGTGGAGGTATCGAGTTGAAATTAAAACCATATACTCAGGTTTGCGATCTCTTGAAGCTGTGAAAAAATAAAACTTCTTAGTTAACGAAAAAAAAAGATACGGCCGTTTATGTCGCAAAAAACGTGTATTTCGACTATCTCAAGGAATCAAAACTCATAGGGTACTTCCCGTTGACCTAGAATCCTGAAATTTGGCATGAAGCAAGGTCTTATGGCACAAGTATAGGAAAAAATCTGAAAACTGTAGTTACGTCACAAAAAAAAAATTTTTTACGATTTGGAAAAATCTACGTAACTTCGGGAATTAAACTGTTTTCACAGGTAAGTTTGTACGGAACCCTCAGTGCGCGAGTCCGACTCGCACTCGCCCGTTTTTTTATTTATCTCGAAATCTTTTTGTATTATTATTCAATTATTTTGTTTTTAGTGCTTGTTTACGGAGACGCGGGGCGTCGCGCGTCGTGGTCGCACTAAATTCAAACATAAGACGATGCATGAGAGTGTTTACGGAGAAGCGTTTTTACACGCGTTTGCTTGAGATACAGGCGGTGCCCGCGGATGGTTCTCCGTTAAGGATAAACGACACCCGAGGTGGGGGGGCCCGCAGTGTCGCACGCCCCAATACGAGCATACGGCGATACCCACTACTGCGCCCACAGCGATGACTGCCGCGTTCGCCGCTGCGGTCACCGTAACTCTGCACGCCCCTAGTCTCCATAAACATCATACATTGCCATATGTTTGTGTTTGGGCGTCCAAAGACGCGAGCCGCTGTACGCGCCGCTTCTCTGTAAAGAGTTAAAACGCCCGATGTGCCGCGAGACGCCACGATGCGCCGCGAGACGTCACGCTGCACGCGACGCTGACGCCTCGCGTCTCCGTAAACAAGCACTTAGTGTATGGGACCATTATGCAGTCAAGGAAATAGTAGTATTTGCTAAAACCAGACATTCCATTGAACTTAGTTAAAATATTGTCTCAAAAGTCACCTAATTCTGACTGTTCATATAGTATAGATATAGTGTTTAAGTAAAGCGCTATATCCTTAATTCCTTACCTTAAGCACTGTTGAACTGTAATAATGATATACATCTAAGATAAGCTTGAGAGTACGCAAATGAACTGGTCACTGTTTGACTTCCTGCCAATCTTGTATAAACATAATTGTTTATCATTTGTCCCTTCTGTATGCAAAATACACTCTTTAGACATGGAGTTGTGGACAACAGCTCGACATACAATACAATAATGCTACATCTTTGACTACTTATCCTGCCTGAAGAGCAGTCTATTGTTGGGGTGGAAAGCTCAAATGAAAGGCTTTTCTGTATTCTTGAGAGAATTATTATTTAACATTGAGCACTTTCATTATGTTTTACATATCAAATATATCTCGACATTCCTTGACGTCTCCCTTTCTTATTGATTTGAACGTCAATCTAACTAAACTTTTTATTACGTAAACCTTAAAAATCTAACATGCCAGTTTTGCAAGTTAGTAATTAGTAGTGGAACCTACACGGTTGCCACACTATTGACAAATGACTAATAAAAAATTTGCTTAAAGTACATTAAAAGAAAATTTTTATAAAGTTTCACTAACCTGTAACCTATAAAGTGTCCGTCCACCCACTTCACTAAAAATAAGAGGAGTATGTTGTGGTACACTAAAGTAATTATTTCCAATAACTCTCTGTCCTGCTTCATTCAGCCTATTCGGATGATTCCAATGGTCCAGCAACGCTTGCAATAGCAACGCACCAAAGTTAACCTTTTGATCATTTTCAGTAGTCAATCCTGCTTCTTTTGCACTAACCCATGCACTCAAACAGTCCGTTTCATCCTGTCCCAAATGTATTGTCAACATCCCAGTCTTCAAATCTACATTAAACCAATTCGGTACATAAACCATTTTGAATCTTTTCTTCACTTCCTCTTCATAATCTACTTCACCTAAATCTTCTAATTTTGAAGCTTTTAATACATCATATAGGGCTACGTTGTTAGCGGTATCTTTTGTTACTACGTGTCTCTTATCATTTAATACTGTGTAGTGCTTGATTGCAGGACCGCCAGGAATGTGATGTATAGGCTGCGTTTGGTATACATTACTTGTATTATAGTTATTTTGGTTATACATATCTAAGGAATTTAAAGGAGGCAGTTTCCAGCAACGGACATCAGATTCGGATGTTGACACCCAAACTCCTGTGTTGTCTGCTGTAAAGCACAGTTTAAGTATAGGGGCAGTTTCTTCACATACTATCATAAAGTTATCTGGATTTCTTAGTTCCGTTATGATAACTAGTCTATCTCTTCCACCTGAAATGATATGCGTGAATGTTTCGGTAGCCAATAATGCCCATACTGCTTCAGAATGTACTCTTATAGTAGAAACACACCGCTGCTGTGATAAAGACCACAATTTGATTGTGCCATCAGAGCTGCCAGATACACATTGTGTTCCATCTCTGCTTACTACTAAGGCTTTTACATTATCAGCATGACCCTTTAACTTCATAAGTCTTGAACAGTTTCTAGGATCCCAAACCCGGAGTACTTTTTCTGTAGAACCACTTACCAAGATGGTCCCAGGAGGATTCATAGCTAGACTGTATATAGACTCCTTGTTACCAACGAGGCTCGAAGTGGTAACAGTATTATTACTGGCAGTCAAAGCTGTCAATGTGTTGACATCCCAAAGAAAGATTGCGCGGTCTAAACCCGCGCTAGCCACCTGTTCCTTGTCTTTAGCGTACGCTAAAGTACGTACATAGTCCTTATGAGTTCGTAAGGTAGACATACAGAAACCTTTCGGAGCATTCCATACCTTTACGGTCGTATCAGACGAAGCGCTTATTAAGTTCTTACCGCCGCAACATAACACGATATCGTTCACCCAGTCAGTATGGTGCTCCATACTCTGGATGTACCGGTCCTGCACACCAGTAGCAGTACTCCACACACGAATAATTCCATCCCGACCGGCCGAATACAATCGGCCCTGTATCGGATCGAGTTGCAATGAACTAACACCATTTTTATGCCGCCGTTCCTCCTCATCTCTTATCACAAACGACACTTGAGTTTTCTTACGCATCGTGCCCATTTTCCGACATTTTAAAATGGAATTTGACTAATATTTCTTACAATTCTGTTAGAATAATCGAAAAACTCGTAAGATTTGTTTCAGAATTGTTTGACATTTGCGTTTGACAGGTGCAGGAAAATGGCTGGTCGTCTGTGATTGGTTGAAATCTACTGTCGTAAACATAGGCCAATCAGGTTGTGAACATTAAACTGCGTTCAATTGAAATGGTCTTCTTTTTGGTATAGGATGTGTTCGTATTCAATAAAATGTAAAACATTTTTTATGTTTTAAAAATAATATTAGACTTCTGCCAGTTGCTTCACCTGCGCACACAGGCGAAATATTGCAAAATCCTGGCCAATATTAAAATTGGTGACTTTGTTCATATTTTACTACCGTAACTGTTTTAAATATGACTTTTAAATAATATGAAGATGTTGACATGGAAAATCTATACTAATATTATAAAGCTGAGGAGTTGTTTGTTTGTCTAAATGCGCTAATCTCGAGAACTACTTGTTCGAATTCAATAATTATTTTAGTGTTGGATAGCCCACATAAAGAAGGAGAGGAAGGTTATATGTTATATAAAATCACGTTATAACCTACGGTACTGAAGCAGTAAGCATAGAAACTGCGGGGGACAGAGTGTAAGAATAAAATGAAAACACCATAAATATATTTACAAATATTTAGTGGTTTAGTCAACATTAATGCCGCTTGTGGTAATGGCTAAGAATTTACTTTTTTTAGAAGTTTCTTAT